>JAYWIR010000052.1:0-600000 GCA_036172245.1 Raillietiella orientalis | reverse complement strand
AATTCTGCATGGTTGGGCACATCTTGGCTAAGCAGTTTTAATTCTAATATATTATCCTTTTGAATCAGTTGCAGATTGCTTCTGCTCGCCTGTTGTAGATTTGAGATTTGCCCCACTCTAGCAATACATACTACATACCAAAGAAAGGGTGGCAAGAAAGAGCCTTGCAATATCTGGACGGTTCTGGTTTTTACAGATCTCAGTAAAATGCAAAGATGATTTTTTCTTTGTGCCAGAAAATTTGGTTACGATGAAATGTTCATAATTTGAAATATTAAAGGGGGTATGTTCAGTCTTTTCCAGTTTATTCAGTATGCTTTGGTGCCATTCATTTACATTTTTACTGAAATTCGAGGATGTGCAACAGAATTCGGAAGATAAACGATTTTGCACATGATGTTGCATAAGTTTGGCATAGTCAGTTTCATGACAATCATTATTTCCAGCACAGTCACTATCTTGTGAATATATGTTTTGATGGTCATCTACAAAATGCTGCTCATCTAAAAAATTCTTTAATAATGCATGCTTTTTATGCAGCATACAAACCATTGTCTAATTGGCATTCAAAACTGTGCTCTTCAGAGCTGAAGTCTAGATACACATAAATATGAGTGCACAACTACAGGATAATACAAACCATTTAAGTACGTTTTTTTTGACTTCCTTTGTTTCACCGAGCTCTGTTGCAATGCACTGCTTAGAAATTCAGGCAAAACTTTAATCTTGATTCGCTTTAGAAAATGTGTTGTAATCCTGTCATTGAAAAACATGTTTATGTTTGGTGCACTACAGGGATTTTTCCTCTGCAAGATTTATAGACAGGTGAAATGAAATATAAGCTTACAGGAGATCCATCACTCAATTTTCGCTTCTTCATATAGTCGTGCAATTCCAAAGGTATTTGATAAATTGGCCTTTTTTTCCTTTCTGTTGGTACAACTTGTTCTTTATGCGGATCAATGGGTTCGAGAATACCCATATGTTCTGCTGAATAATTGGGACTTTTCTCTCCTGTAGGAAGAGTGCTTTCTTGTTCAGAATATTCATGGTCATTTTGATAATTGTCGTCCAATAAATCATGACTAGAATCATCATTGCTTTCACTGCCTCCTGAAATGCAAAAACATCTGCTTACAAAATTACTTAACATTGCTGCAGCATCCTGAGACCCTAATAATACACACTTAGAACTTCATAAAATGGAACAAAGGGCAAACGGTGATACAAGTTTGCATTGGGGTTAGCATTGGATTTTGTATTGAAAAAGTTGCAAATACAAGCAGGCATGTTAAGACCACTATTTCATTACTTTGCTTCGTATACAGGGGACATTGGTGGATTTATGGATGTGCACTGAGCTTCATAAGTGATTAATACATCAAAAAATGGGCATGTTGCTCAATCACCTGTAACAAACTCACGTCATTCAGACGTAAATAAGGCACCAAACTCAAGGATAAGATTTAGTTACGGAATTCATGAATGTTGGTGGATGCATACAAAGGTAAGTTACAAAACTCGTTTCCCCTTATTGTAACATGATTCAAAATTCCGAAGAAAAATATTCCAGGCATCAATGACTGACTCATTCATGTCATCACTCACTCAAAACAACTTAAACGGTAAATGAAGTAAGTTGTATCGAAAAATAACCACAGGAGCATTTGTTACAAAAAGCTGTAAAAGATGTTCACTTCTGTAAATTCGGATCGAGTAGGAATCACCGCGCCGGTGATTAGTAAACTCAAACACAGTATGAAAAGCCTTCGTAAAAGACCTTTAAAAAGATGCACAAAAGCACAAGATGTTGATGTGCAAAGAGACCTCCCTCTGCAAAACTGCTAGCAGTCGGCAGTACTGAAAATGCTCTGCTAACCATTGCCTTCAGTTGCACGAAACTGATGGCGTGATTCAAAGGAAAAATCTTTTTTTTTAATCCAAAAATTAATGCTACCTGCAGAACAAAACGAGGAGAAATCGGCATTCATGTTCCAACAAACTTGAAGTGCTTGGTATTTATTATTATAATTGTCGTTGTCATCATCAAGATTAAAGCTCCTGAAGCAAACGAGGACTCATGCAAACGTACAAATGAGCACTTGAGAGGAATAGTTCGAATGATGGTACTGGGTAAATGGATTTAAAACTTTCACAACGCACTAGTACAAAAAGGTTAGGAGTGTTGGGTCACCTGAAGGAGATTTAAACTGGAACAGTTTTGAATATAAAAAATGAGTACGCAAACTTGGAAACTGACGATCTTAAATGCAGGCCTCACATTGTCATCATACTACTGTCGTACACATGTCATACACTGTTGTACTACTGAATGGTTGGCAAAAAAACAATATGCAACTGAAATATGAAATAGCAAGAGTGCACGTCTTGAGCAGCTTGGGCAAATTATTGGTAGTACACATCGTGATGTGTACAGGTACACATCCACATCACAATGTACACATTGTGATGTTACAGTAATCAAAATGGAACAAGCAGGTATAAGCTTGTTGCATTTGAATCAGTATTTACGATTTAAAATGGGCACTGCTGCCACATATAATAAGTGAACTGACCACATGTGCTAAATGTGCAAAGTACCCATTTATAAATGAATGACCTCCGCACATTGTCTCTGATACCTCTTACAGTATCTCAGAAGTAGGTTCAAGAGAAAAGATTACACTGGTGATACTAATTAATGAACACCAAAAGTAACACATGCTACCAGATTAGAACCTATGAATAGGAAGAGCACACTCAGTAAAGCTTATAAATACAAGACACAAAGCTGAGATCCTAAGCAGCCTTCATAAAAGCTTCAAACACTGGTGTAGTAAGCTCTTCCAGCAGCAATATCTGCAATCTGGATTCTTTTAACAGTAAATGGTAAAAGCCAAGAAAGAATTATTTGAAAGAGCTGCACATTATCAAGTTCATATATCAACGGAAATATTTAGCAACACTTCCTAATTACAAATTTTCATTTTCATTTCATATAAATTAACAAACTATGTTGTTTTTTTAATGACCAAAAAAAAGAATACGTAAGAAACATGCTTTTTCTAGGAACAAAATTTGTATACTTCAGGAAGGCAAAACAAAAAAGCTTATTTGAAGACTTGGTCATACAGAAAGAATTCACGCCTTATGAACCTGAGCATTTTCAAAATGTGACTTAATAGAATACCACATAAAGTGGTTTCTACATATGAGTCATGCCTATATTGTTCAATCTTTTGTGCATACCAAAAACTTTAAGGATCTCGAATAGTTTTTGAACTCTATATCTATTATTAGCTTGTTTCTATGTAAAGAAAACGAATCAATGTGGAGTGCCCATAAATGAGAAATTTGCAGTATGTATTTCAAATGACACACATAGTACCAATTTTACACAAGTACTGCTCATTACACAAAACGATTTCTACGAAAGCAACCAATTTCAATGAGAAGCAATAGGAAATTTGTCAGAAAAGTTTCATATTGGAGTTCCAGTGGCCAGAAATCAAGTGGAAATTAAATGCCGAATTCTACTCCCAAGGAAATATCAGGACTGAATTCCTGCTGGGCAAAATTACTTCTCTTAGGATTTGCATGCACCAAGCTAGTTGTAATCAAGAACCACTGAAGTTAATTAAAACCTCGTGACTTAAGAGTACTTCTCAATGTGCTCTACTTTACAATGAAGAAAGCAAAGCATCAACAGCTGAAATATAAAAAACAGTAATTACAAAGCTCAGACTATGAAAAACTGAATGCTTAATGATCTGAAATAAGGGAATTGGTTTAGTGCATTACTGATGGGAAAAGCTAAACATTTTTTTTTTCTTGGCTTCAATAAGCCAACCTCCTACACATAATACATAGGATGATGTACTGTCTTGTGATAAAATTCAATTTCAAAACAAATACTGCTATTTAAAATATTTCAACATTTCTTTATATCTTATGATCATTTATCACTATTTATTCTAGGTTTCAAACAAAAGTGTATATTTCAATTTGCTAATTATAAATGCAACTTGTATTTGCATTTGGACAAAATAAAATGAAAAATTTTCTTACTTTTGAAAGCAACTGCAGATTTTTGTGACCCTAAAAGTTCATGTTCAGAACAGTCTTTTATATTATGCAAGGCAGCTCCATGTTTTGAACAAACTACTCCAGTTGATCTACAAAGAGTTATTATTGGCCAAATATATGCAAATAAATTACTTAAAATCTCTTTTATAGCCAATTATGCTAAGATCTGTCAAAACTATAGGAAGCTTGTTAACGCTGTTTTCTGATTTGAAGAAATCTACCAATACAGAAGGAACGGTTGGGAGCATTGAAAGATTTACGTTTGCATTTGAGTAACTTTCCCTTAACATGGCTTTTTTTTCTAAACATTGATAATTAAAGAGGTCGTTGCCATCATAATCTGCAAAGTAATTCACCTGGCTTCAATGCAGAAACGAGGGATTCAAACTCATCTTGAATTTCTGCAGTTCTAACATAGAAACACGGACTTTTCTTCCTGTCAACAGTATAAATTTCATTGCTAAAAAATGCAAAACGTATGTTGCTGTACATCATTTCAATAAAATGAACTATTACTTTTTTGTATGAAGTATGTTCAAGATATCATGCATCAACTTCCAAAGCAGTTCAACTTTTCGACTATACACATATGCTGAACCTTGTATCAACAGTGCTGCTTCTGCAAAGTTTAAAGTACTAATACCACCTAAATGCAATGGGATGAGAGGTAATTTGCTTAAATACTCGGAAAGGTACTAAAAGATACAAAATATGGAATTATAATTTGGATTAATTTACTACCATTATGTATTTTATTCATAATAAAGTGCAGAAATTCATTTATACAATAAATTTCATAATACAAACTGTTTGAATTCGGAATGAAGATTTGACGAATGGAGTTATGACTTTGATGAGGCACCCAATATATTAAAGCTCAGTCCATTAAAATGACATATCGTCAAAACTTCTTAAAAGAAAACAATGTGCACTGATTTGCAAACCAGAATAGGATATGATGGGGATAGCACGCAGGATGATAGAACTGTCCACAATGGTGACTAATACCTCCGCTAATGGTTATTACCTTATTTAGTATCAATAAGTACAATGCATCCAAATACAAACCAAATTTTGGGGAAAAACGCCTCAATGGCCCACAAGATTTGACTTGGGCATTTACTAGTCATAAATATCTTGACTGAGGAAGCGGGAACAAAGCCGTAAACAGTCGCACGTGCAGACACCTCTCGCGCGGAAAATGCCACCAAAACAACAAGGTTGATAATCACAATATACAATATCCCATAAGTGTGGTATTTTAAAAAAAAAAAGAATTCCTCTGCGATTCATGCATTTCTGAAGCGAAACAATCAGCACATACGTCCACTCTTTACATGCAAGCATGCAAATTAACCACAGTCCGTGTTTTATCAGATACCTTGACAATATCCACGTTCCAATTCTTCGTTAAGTCCTTAATCGGCATAATCAACTCTGAGAACCTTTCCCGCTCATTCATGTTGCATGCCATTTGCACGGTCAAGTATGTTTTCAAAGCAACTCAAGGCACATGAAACTCCACACGGGAATCAAACTCGACAGAATTGCAACGTAGAAGAGAATACTGCACAGAAAAACACCAAAAACTCCCATGAAAACAGTTGTGGGTTTCATCACACAAGTGTGAAGCATTTTCCAGCAGTAGACTCATCAAAAAGCATAAAGCATGTAGCGCAAAACAAACGTTGGGTGTTTCAAGCACAGGGTTACCAAGGTTTAGGACAACCACACTCAACCTCTCGTCGGGCCACATGCATAAGTTTGCAACATTACGCGGGCTGTATGTAGCACGTTGTACATTATAATATGATCATCTAAAAAAATTTTATACACTGATACATTTTAATTGATTCTACACATTTCAGCACAATATAATTTTTTTCACGTCCATATAGTTTATGCAAAAAAATCTGAAGAGTATGGATGTAAACAAATAGTTTTTTAACTGTGGTGAGTTAAGCACAGACTGTATTCTTTCCGCCTACTAGCACTTGAAATTATAAGAAACGAAATGGACGCAACGTACAGTTTCGTTATTACACTAAATCACTAAACAAACCACAGACCGCGAGAGCGCTGTGCGTGTGGGTGCCAACCACTCATGGTTTGCCTTTTACATTAATGAAATCTATTGCACGACTATGAGAAATTTTAAAAAAATACTTAATGGCTGTGAATGATATGCAGTGCCCATATCATTCACAGCCATTAAGTATTTTTTTGCACATAGAAGCTTGGCGGGCCGCATGCGGCCCGTGAGTCTTTGAGTATCGCTGATTCAGTACGTCATACAAGCATAGTGTCGCAAGGTAGCCAAATAAAAATCATGAATTATAATTCCAAGTAAAATGTATTTCTCTTAAAGTTGTTCATGTTATCTTAGTAAGTGTTTCCAAATAAAATAGGCAAATCCATTAAAACAACATTTTCCAAAAACAATCATGGCCATTCTTAAGAAAGCTTAAGAACTTCTTTAGAACTCCTAAGAAGTGCTTTATGAATCATACTTCAATCCAGTACTTAATCTGACAAATTAATTTCACAGTTATTTACTAATCGCCAAGATCACTGCGTTTCCTGAAATTACGATTACTTCGAGTAGTGATCACTTTTGCCGCAGAAAGAGAAAAAGTACGCGCGTTTAGACATGGACTAACAGCATTTGAAAAACGTTCTCCTCGCAAGTCCAGTATTCTGTACTTAATTCATCCAATGCATGTTCTGTTGTTTACTCATGCGAATTCATACACAATTTATTTATATATGTATACATCATCAATAAATTTCAAATATAAATGCCATATCACACAAAATTATTTACATATTATACATATTTTGTATATTTACGTGTATAAATGTCGAATATGCGATATATGCTTGATATAGTAAGAATTATATGAAACTTTAATCTCAAGAATATAATTTAATAATACAGCATGTGATTCTCAAGGAACCATTTGCCGGATTCCTTCGAATTACAAAATTAATTGCAATGTTTTTACTGTATACACTATTAGTAATGTATTAAGAAAAGGACTGGTTACTGATGTTTTTAATCATGGGTTAAGTTTTTAATCATTGGAGTCTTCTAGAATTTTTATAAAAACTTATCGGTAACGTTCCTGTTTATGAGAGTATAAGAAGGACATAAGTTAGGAATTATTACTATATTTACAATAAAATATTTTGAATGTACAAGTAAGGGAAATACATGACTATGAAGAATTGAAATAATCCCTATTCCAAGTTACTATCTGTTTTTTTGCAAATACTCCACAGATGTCGAAACAAAGAAACCATGCCTTATCTATGGACTCCAGCAGGTAGCATTTTCACTATTTTCCGTGGAATCTTGCTCCTGCTTGCTTAGCACTAGCAACCATACTGAGATGATACGACTTGCCTTTTCTCTGGTTAATTTTCAAGTTTTTCTTTTTTTTTTTAGCACATTCCTTGTGTTTTATACAACTCACCTTAATATTTTAAGAGGAGTTGTGTAAAACAGCGTGATTACCTCTTAATATTATACGCCTCTTATACCATCTCAGAAGCATTTATTCTTCAGAACACTGAAGATTGTTTCCAAGATTTTTCCAGATTTTCATCAGGCAAAAAGGATGCGAAGAGAATTGATTTCCTTCTTAACATTGTCGGAAATCAATAACCATTTAATATTTACTGTTTCCAGCAGCAGAATAATCTACTGATATACCAGACTCTATACCACTTCGATCTTCTTTCCTTCCGATACTCAATGGATCCGATATTCAACCCGAATCACTTAAGAATTCAGTGAATTCGATAGCGTAAGATTCTGTGTGTTATTTGGATGATTGCAGAAAGAAGCGGAGGAAGCTCAGTCTTGGAAAAATGCCGATAGTTTCCGTAGGAACCGTGCCGCTTCAGAAGATTCTGGCAAATTCTCTTCTTAGATACTGGGGAACCAAGGAGGTGAGGATCACAAGGATTTCATGAACAAGAAGGTAAAGAGATTGCGATGGCTTTTTCGTAAATCCACATCACATCGCAACGAGGCTCTTGCTTTTTTAATTCTCCTGAAGTCGCAGTTTCGTCCTTCAGCAGTGTTGCCTCATTATACCAGCACTGTAAGTTGTAAGCATACTTATAATGGCTCATACAAGGATATCGCTAACACAAGTTGCGTTTTTATTTTTGAAATGCACGTATGAGAATCAGCAGGCGCTACCCTTGCGTCCACCACCCTAGCCACCACCATTCTGAGAAGTGTATCTCCGACCATCCCAAAGAAACCAAACTTCACAAACGTCTCCATCCACGGACCAACTGAGAGCTCCATTTCTAATCCGTTCCTCGTTACCCTTCCATCCTCGGCAACACCAGGCCTAGAAGATCGCTATCGGAAACCAACCTCTTTTTGCATCTTGTGATTTGACTGTAGATAGCACTGTTGCATGCAAATGAGCACCCCGGAAATCCTTTCTGAGGGGTCTCAGAGGCAACTCTGAGATGGTTTCCGAGGCAATATGGCGTGGAAAGATGAAAGGAAAGGGGGAGGAAAAAAAGAGGGGGGGGGGATGCTGAAGATTTGGAGAAGCTGTTGATACCAAAGCAATGACTTGGCTTGCACTCAGCAAAACAAGCAGCGCAGGTGTCGAAGGTGCCTCCCGCAACCGAGTGGCTCCGTTCGCTTTTGCCAGCTCGTGAAACACACGGATTGTGTCGAGATGAACTTTCTCTCAGCACACGCTGCGGGTTCTTGATGATGGCGAAAGTTGCCGCGTTGCCGTGCCCACAACCTCGTCGGGAATTCATAAAACCTAGGAGCGATCCTTCTTCCAAGGTAGGGAACCCTTGGAGTTTTCTCCCGTGCTGCCAGAACACGCAAATTGGAGTGTCTCGAACTACCGTGTTTGTTTGTTTGTTTTGTCTAAAAATGCAGACTCCCTCCGCATGCAGCAACATCTGTGCATGCGGCCTCATTCAGATGCAACGGGATGTGAGCCAAGCGAAAACAGCGCGCCATTCTTCAGCAAGTCGCCTCACCGGAATGGTCCTCCTCCGCTATCAGACGCAAGTAGCGTTCAGTAACCCAGTTTTCACTGGGAGTTCAACTGGGCATTCTGGCGCTCGAGAGATCGCTCAAGAGAATTCCGAGGGAGGCACGCTGCGGAAGCAGAGCGCAGTTTCCTCGATCTGTCTGCGTCCAACCCGGACCGCTCATTCGAGTTCAGTAGCAATACGGGCCAAGAGGGTGCCATCCGAGGGATGCCGGCGCACAGGTCGTTAGCTAGGAGAAGGAAGGTTCTCGGAGAGAAGGGAATTGGGGTGAGGGCGGGGACAGTAAAGGGAAAGAAAAATAGATAAATCAATGCATACACGGTATACAAATGAAGCTTACACACATGGACAAGCACGGGGAGCGAACAGTTATCGTCCTACGGGAAAACCTCCGGGAAACGGAAAAGGCAATGGAAGAGCCATAGAATTTCTGTGTTGCGTTTCTATTATAGCCTTACCGCGATCCAGGTAAACCCCACCCTGCTACTCGCCGCTTCTTAAATAGAAATCTTGGTCCAGAAGCAGGAGCAGGAACGATTCAATCGCGTCGCACCCGGCACAGTTCGCATATGCGTTCCCTCTCATCCAGTGGCCAGAGGTTCGCCTCCAAGAGTCCTGTTGCGCGACGGAGGGAGGGATGCGGGACGCGGCATCCCTGCGGCTGCTGAAGAAGATTCAGCAACTGCAGCTCCAGTTTAGGATGGAGGTCTCGATGGCCGAGAATTGCACGCGGCTTTTTGGTGCCTGACCACACGTGAAGTTCAGAGGTACTCGATCGGTCGCGAGGGAAGGGCAGACCACGACGCCTGGAAGCAGGAAGCAGCGGGCGTCGGGATCCGCATCCACGAGACTGAGACGCGACCCCGTGATTCCTCCCGTCCACAGCCCAGGAGCTGCCTCCCCAGAGGAAGTGGAGACGCACACTGCAAGAAACAGGTCCCCACCCCGAGCATGCCCTCCCCACGGGGGAACAACGGCAGCTGCCAGACAGCAGGGTTGGAGACCTCGTGGCAGGAGCAACGAAACTGGTGGGCCACTACTGGAAGACGACAGCGACTGGCAGCGACACCCAGTGCCCGAGGCAAAAGACCGCCCCGGCGGGCAGAATACCTGCGCATTCCGACGTCGGACATTCTGACCCCTCCCATCCCTCTGTCTGGACAGCCGTGTGCTCCCCCTCAGGCAGCGGCACGAAGAGGCCTTGCTGCCCGCGCATCGGGGCTTCCCGTGCATCCGGCGGCGGCGACGGTCGAAGCTCCAGACGAGAGGGAGAGGTGTCTCCCCCAAACTGCGCCTGCTGCAGGGAGGTGGCAGCTCCCACGCACGGGATGTGGCCCGGGGGTGTGGCCGCCTTCGGAGCGCGAGGAAGAAGTTTCGCAGCTGCCCTGCTTCGACCCCAAGAAGACCCAGAGTTGCTGCCGCTCCCTACCTCGCGCGGTACGGGGTCTTGACCACCTATTTCCTCCATCGGGATCCATCCGGTGCTCGGCGGGAGGGTCGTGGCGTCCCGGAGCATCGAGGAGGGGAGTCAGCAGGGTAGGAGCATCGGGCGTCTCGACCCTTCGGCGACGAGGAACGTGGCGAGGTGGCTTTCCAGCATTCCGGGTAAAGGAGGACGCCGTCTGCACCGCGCGCAGATTGCGGAAGACGCGACGGGTGTGATCGGCAACTCTTGTCCTTTTCCTCCCTCTTCCTAAACCCTCCCTGCCCTTCTGCATGGCCGGCCTGCGAGTAGGTGATTTTCTTCTTCTTTCCACCTCTGGATTTTCTTTTTTTTTTTTTCCTTTGTAAAATAGTGGATTCACTCATCCACGTGGCCTGCCTGTTGTCCTTTGTCCGGAAAAGAAAGAAGACCCCAGAGAAACCTCGTGAAGACGAGAAACTCCCGCCACTTTGAGGGGAGTGTGAAGCTGTCCGTCAGTGTCGCTGGAAGCTGCTGACCTTCTGGAGGAACGTCCAGAAGCTATGCTCAGCAAAGAAGTCCTTTCGGAGAAGTATTTGGTCTACGGGCTGACACGCAGTCCAACCATAATAGGGTTTCCTGCGATCTGAAATTTCGCAGGAAATCTCCCATCTTGCCAGTAAGCTGGTGCCATGTACCTCGTAAACGGAGACCACCGCTGCGACGAAGCGGAGATCAGACCAACAGTTGCAGTGCCTGCACGCTTCTCGCAGCATTCCTGCAGAATTACAGGTTTCCAGTCACTTCTGACACGTGATGTTAGCCCACGTTCTGACTGTGTCACGCTGCCAGGCGTTCTTGTTCGTGGGAAGACAAGAGATTCATGGGTGTTTGCTACTTAGGGAGATCACTTGTGGAGGGGGAAGCTGTAGGCGGCTAAGCTCTGGTAGCTGCGCGAAAACCAGATTACAGCATGCCGCTTATCCGACTCCGAGACAAACCAGTGAGTGGTCCAATACTTGACCATCAAGGGCAGTCTCTAAAATCGGAGCTGTCTCTCCATCCGCTCCAACGTCAGGAGTTCAAAACCACTGTCCCGAGACGGAACGCAAAAGTTCTTCAAGCAAATCGGGACCCCTGGCCACCCTAGAAAGACTTTCCTTAGGAGGTTCTTGGTCCGCTTTCTTACTTCTCTGGGCGGGGGGCAGACAAAAAACAGGGAGAGCAGGACAAGTCGGGGAATGAGCTTGGCAGGGTAGTCAAGGTCTCTTTGCATGCTCTCAACACGAACTCGATTTCCGCCAGGGTACGCCAGGACGTTTATTTTTAAAACATATAAACATTTACAAAATCTGTGGTTGGACCCCTGGTCCAACCACGAGCAATTTCAAGGGAGCATGCCGTGTTACTGGTTCGCTGACCGGTGCGGTCCGTCACGCCAGCAAATGGGAGGGGACAAACAAAAAGAAAAGATAGATAAAACAGCTTTGGGAAAAGGGGGGGGGATCACTATGTGCTAGGGCGGCTCCTTTGCATCCTCCTCAAGATGCAGGCAAGCTTTGGTTTATTAAGATGTCCAAGTGAGGTCATCGCGTTGCCATCCTCATAAAACGGACGGCGAAGTGCATGGCATCCCTGTCACTATGTCCTCTTCCGAGTCGCTCCAGGCGGTAGCGATCCTGCATAGACACCAGAGCTGCAAGCGAGACTGCAGGTCGAAGTACGTCGCAGATAAAGAGGGGTTTGAGAGCGTTCCTGGAGTTGCCGCCGTGGGTTCCTAGGATTGCGGCGAAGCGTTCCCGGACGGGCTGGAGGGCAACAGAATCCACTAGCAGGTGGGGGAGAGATTCCCGTTTCCCGCACCTGGCGCAGTTCGGGTCCACCCCCATCCCTCCGTGTCCAGTGATGCCGGAGGCATCGCACGGGAGACCCCAGTGCAGCTACAGCAGCGCCGAATCCTTCCTCTTTAATGGGAGGGCTCAGCACCAGCTCGAAGTAGGTGCTAAAGAACAAGGGACTCAGGCGCCACCCTGCCGCATGCCGCGCCGCACTGGCACGCTAGGGACGTGCTGGCCGCTGAAAAAAATGTTCATGACCACTCCTTCTGGCCGCCTGTGGCGGCCAGAAGAAGCTCCCGGAGCATAACTCAGCTCAGTTCAGCGACGGCCCGCTGACCCCGTCTCCCAGAACGGCTCACCACGTCACACGGCATGTACGGTGGCATCGTCTTCAAGGTGGTCCGCCGCAGTTTGTCAAGTCCGTCGCCCAAAACGGGATGTCCTGAGGCGGGTCACGCACAAGTGATCCACCTTTGATGGGAAAAGCGCCCGTTCTGCTAGAACCAGCGAGGTGAGCAGAGAGAGCTCCCTAGAAATGGGATCTTTACGGGAGAGCTCCCATGCGTTACTCCCACTCGCAGTCATGAGGGAGAGGAGTTCTTCTCTCACACCCACAAGTCTGGGCTCCTCCGGAGCTCCCTCAACACTTCTTTGGCACAGACAGCTTACCCGATGGCACAGGATGGGCTCTAGCCGTTTACTCTCAGCTCCGCCTCGGTCGCTCCTTGGGACACCGTTGCCACAAGAGCATAGCTCCATCTGGTGACCACTTGCGCACTCACCGTTGCACAGCTGGTCCCACGACGGCCCTCTGGGCTGGGCGGCACACCGACGAAGTGCCCAGCAAACACAACCCACGGCAAACTCCCACATGCTGCCGCAGTGGGAAGGGTGGCGCGACGATCTGAGGTCAGCGACCCAAGAGGGTGCCACGTTTCCGAGTCGTCTGACTCGATTCCTGACCGAATGAAAGTGACCACTTTCTTGACCGAAAACTTTGCGCTAACCTTGAATTGAGAACATAAATACATATCAGCATACTTAATAAGTACATATATTTATTTTTTATAATATTTAATACATGTTGATTGCATTAATAAATGTATACTTTTGTTTATATGGTCATATATAGGTTCATATACAAATATACAGGTTAATGTACAAATTTATTTTAACATACATGTTTATTCATATGCTGTTATTAATATTATTTTAACGTATACATTTATTAATATTTATGGACATATATACTATTAATACTAAATTAATGATTAATAAACATGACACAATAATATACTTATGCATAATATACACAAGCATGTTTATTTATTTTTTATATAGTTCGGGATTTCAAACCAAACCCCCGAGAACCAAATTCCCGACATTCGTCCGAAATCGCACCCACGTCACGCAGCTAAAGAAAGGGATCCAGAGAGAAAGGATGCTGCAGGGACAAGAGATAGTGTTCGGCCGACGGCGGAGGAACGATTTTCGCCATCGACGTTGACCGTGGGAAAATCGGACCGGTCCTCGATACATCTCTTCTCTGAAGAGTCGCACCCGAAGCAGCTCATTACAACTAGGCGGCGGATGCACTTCCCGCCGCTTTCGTGCCCGGTGCCTCCTCAGACACCAAGTTCAAGTTTGCTCACGGAGTGGGCACAGGGCAGTAGACGAGGAGGTTCCCGGAGCGCTTCCCACGAAGCAAATTCCCCCTTGGAGGTGCATAAAGATGGAAATTTGGGGAGGGAACAACGATGTGCAGCGAAGTCGCAGTGACCCCTTGGAGCGAATCAACTGCCGTCCAGCAGAGAACTTGAAAAACGGCTTTGACCAGAAGAGTCTGCGAGTTCCCGGACATACGATGCTTGAGATCCAACCGATTGTGGGGAGTGAGGAAACGCTGGACCGTAGGCCAGTCTATCCTCCTGGTGTGGACTGAAGGTGATGGCGATGCTAGTTTGTTGTTCCATCCCGAGTCGTGCACCCGCTGTTGCAAGGGATGGTCCGTCTTTCTGCTTCACCCCTTCTTGTCCAGCAGCGTTTCCCAGAATTCCTACAGGTGCCGCTGTGGCCCCATGGACTCGTTCCCGAAATGCGTCGTATCTCGACGCTTCTCTAATGGAACTGACCGGAAAAGTTTTTTAAAAAAAAAAAATGAGAATGCAAATTTATTTACGTGCGGGAAAATGACCAGAATTCTTTTCTTGCAACCGAGTCTTGACAGCTTCCTCTTTGCTTCCAGAAAACATCACTCCCCCTGCTGGAACGCCCGAAACATGCCGTCGATGATGGTTTGATGTATCTCAGACAGTGCCGAATTCTTCTGGAGCAGCGCCCATATAGAAAGGCAGATGCCTGTCGAGTGCTTTACACGTGGTCACCAAGAGTTTTTCTTTTGTTGGCGGCCATCGCGTGGTGCCGGAGGGCGAGATTCCCGCTTCCTCACAGAGGACCCGGTTTATGAGTCCAAACTGGGGAAGTTTTTTATGGTCAGACTGGGGACTGGGATCCTGGGGTACGAGACGACTGTTTCAGGATAATAAACTGAAGGCATGGTAAAGCTTTCGCTGATGTGGTAGGTCTTTCGAGTACCCGTCTCCTTGCTGCTGTTCAGTGCCATGGTGCTCAGACTACGGGAGACAATCGAAATTACCTCCAAGCTGCACACACACCATGCAGTACCATTTGGTGGTGTATTCAAGGAAACTTCCGTCTTTGACGTGTTTAGAAACGTTAGACATGCATTTTTCCGCTTCCTCCTTGAGAGACAAACTCTCCTTCTGGAACCAGGGCAATGAAACAAACGAGAAACAAAGCAAACCTATCGGGGCGGCGCTACTTGCCGTTTGGGGCGCCCGGTCATGCGACAGGTAATTTGCAACCGACAGAGATCGCGACTGCGTGGTCACGAAATTCCTGGAAAAGAGCACAACGGCTTGATCGGAAGCCGAGGGGCAGCCCGTGTTGCATCCAGGCTTCGCTCTGGACCTCGCCTGGGAGAAAAGCGGCTCGGCCGCCTTTCTCGCCGGCGGCCCGCGCCCGCGGCTCGGCTCGCCCACCTGGCATGCTTGAAGTACGAGTGCTCCAGGGCTTTGCTTGCGGTCAGCCTCCTTTCGAAATCGTAAACCAGCATGTGGCGCAGGAGATCCTTGCCTCTGTCGCTCAGGAGACTCATCTTAGTCGCAAGCCCGGTTCCTGTCTCGTACGGTAACTGAACCTCGAGCAGTTCGGATCCGCTGCACCAAGGCAAGAAAATAATCCCGCGGTTGCGTGTTGCATGAAAGGGGAGAGGGGGAGAGACTTACTGAGATTTCAGTTTAAGGATGACGCTGCGATCCGGAGTGCCGAGGATCTTGTGGATGCGCTGTATCTGATCCAGCTCGCTCTGGCCGGGGAACAGAGGTTTACCCCTGCAAGCCACAACGTTCCGTCAGTTCCATCAGCTCCTAGCGCGACTTGGCCAGGAAACGAGGTGCACAGTGGGTTTAACCCTGGGTCCGCCGGAGGGGCGCTGCTGGCCGGAGGAGGCACGAAAACGATTAGCCGTTGGATCGGTCGTCGTCAGAGAAGACCGATCCTCACGTGCTGGGGAGCGCTTAATCAATTGGGCATGCAAGCTTTTTAGAACGAGCCCCCGCGAGAGAACGAGCTTCCCGCCCTTGCGTGGTCACTGGTAGCCACGAGTGCCCGCGCCAAAGAAAACGAACCCCGGAGGCGTATCCGTGGTTGCGTCGTTCGTGAGCACCGGAAGCGCAATTTTCGTTTTCCTCTTGTTTTTGACGCTTTGGTTTCATTCTGCAAGGGTTCGGGAAATCTGCCAGAAATCGTTTACTGCTCAACCCGTCCGCATTTTTCTTATTGTGGGGAGGTTGTTGTTGGAAGCTACTTACGTAGTGGCTTCGTAGAAGACACATCCCAAAGCCCAAATGTCCATTTTAGGGCCGTAGAACCCTTTGGTGAGAAGGCACTCCGGAGATCTGTACCATCGAGTCGATATGTACTCTGTGTATGTGGGTGCGTTGCTGGATTTGATCCTGGCGCAAGAACCGAGGTCTCCCAGCTTCACGTCCTGGTTCTATCGGGAGGAAAGCATGTCGGGTAAAAACAGTCGATCGAGAGACCCCGCCGTAGCCCCCCCCCCCCCTTCTCTGCCCTGAGCACACGCAGACGGGAAAGAACACACACAAGGGGAACCACTCGCTCTCGAAGCGAGACGGAAGGATCCTCGGAAACGGGTACGTTAGCAACGCGCAGGGGTACGAGACGGGAAGGGAAGGGGGAGGCGGGGAAGGAGGAAGTCGGACTGGGATCAAGGAGGAGGAGGCCAAGAAAAAGGAGGAGGTGGGCACGCGCGCGGCAGGCAGGCAGGATTCGTCCTCAGCATCCTCACCTTCAGCAGGATGTTTTCCGGCTTGATGTCCCTGTGAAACCACCCTTTCGAGTGTATGTAGTCCAGGGCGCAGAGTATCTGGTAGACGTAGCGGCAGACGCGCATCTCTGCCAGTCCCCTGCAAAGACATGCGAAACGACAACGGGAGAGGCTGGACCGTCCCGGACGCGACGGCTCCGGGAGGAAGGGGGAAGAGGTAATCTGCTCTCACCTCGGCTTCTCCTTGATGACCTCGTAAAGGTTGCAGTCCATCATCTCCAGGATCAGCGTCAGTCGGCGGGCATGTTCTTCACTGGTTTGGACAGACACAACCAGTGAAGGTCTGCCGGGGCCCGGGAAAGACTCGGACGGCGGCGGGAGAGACCCACTCGCGCGCGCGAGGGACCCCCTGGCGCCGACGGGGGAGCATGGAACGGAGGAGAAGAAGGGGGGACGGTGATTTCGCGAGGGAGCGCGACCCGCTTCTTCGAGGGCACCCGAAGGCTGTAAGGTGCGAACGTGCCCTTCGCGAAGGGCCCTCTACATCATCTAGCCCGGAGGCGTTTCCCATGGCACCAGAACGCACCCGACTCCGGCCTCTGGCTACGCAGGGCTCGCCTCCGATGCCGTGCGTAGGATTTTGGAGGCGAAGGGCGAAAAATGGGGGAGGGGCATGAGGAGCGCGCCCTTGCTGCTCGGTCGCGGGAGGTTGTCGCCGCAATACGGCGTCCAGGGTCACCGCTGAACGATGCTGATGACCTTCGCGGGAGCCTTTCTGGCACCTTGCCTTTGTTTTTGCTTTTGATTTTCCTTTCCCTTTTTCTTTTGAACACGCGCCTCATTCGCGCATGCGCGAAAGCGCGTTTCTGTCTACGCAGACGCCGAAACCACGTGTACCCCCGCGGGAACGAGGTAGAAGGCTGGCACCGGCTCTAATGGGCAGGGAAGGAACCGGGAAGAGGAAGGGGGGAATGGAGCGTCGCTGAGAGAGGACGGCACGACACGACAGCCACGAGCTAACTTCCGCGGTGCTCCTGCATCCGGAAAAACGTCAAGGGCCGGTGGACCCTATTCCTCTGGAACCGTCGCTCGGGCGATGAAAGCGCTCCCCCCCGTCAAGATCCACAGAACCTCGACGTACACCAGGAGCGGTGTACAAGGAGACAGGAGGCGACCCTGATGCGGGAAAGGAGGAGGAGGAGAACAGGGAAGAAAGGCGCATCTCTCTGTTA
This sequence comes from Raillietiella orientalis, assembly GCA_036172245.1. Taxonomy (NCBI): domain Eukaryota; kingdom Metazoa; phylum Arthropoda; class Ichthyostraca; order Raillietiellida; family Raillietiellidae; genus Raillietiella; species Raillietiella orientalis. Next base: position 582,027 of record JAYWIR010000052.1, on the reverse strand, counting down.
GCTGAGGACACGGGAAGGGGAGATTTAGGGGACGGCCCTGCGAAGAGAGAGGAAGCAAGGGCAGGCTACTGTGGACAACAAGCAGCAGCAGTGAAAGCAGAAACCTCGATAGGAGCAGCAGCCCCACCACCACCAAGACCAACATTGGCAACAACATAGGGAAGCAAAGGCTCAGGAACGTGGCACTCGCCTCACGCGCGCTTCCCGAGGTTTCCATGTCGCACGAGCGGTTGACCAGGGGCTCCCAGATCCCTCCCCCCGTCTCCTTCCTTGTAGGAGGAAGGCGCGACCGTCCCATGAGCTAGCTACCTGTCCAACGTGCCGCCCCCCTCCGGTCTCCACAAGAACACGAATCCTCCTCCCCCTCTCCAGCTTCCTACCTCCTGGATTCCTCACCGTAGCCACATGCATTCACGGACAGCGGCGGAGGGTCGCCTCCGGCACTCCCAAGCTGCGTCCGTTCTCGGGACGGGAGGAGCGGCTCTCCCGCAGCCTCTACCCAAACGGGACGTAGAGCCCCTCCTCCCCGCTCCTGCACACTCTCGGCGCCATCCTCGTCGCAGTTATCACCCTGTTGCCGCCGCTACTGTTACTACTACCACTCATTTTACTGCCATTATTACGACTACTATTCCCAAAGTCACCATCAGCACGTGCTATTACAACTACGATCAGCATATATTGTGATCACACTTATTTGTGTCATTACTGATACCGACACCATGCTATTACTTTGAGACGGTTATTATTTCTAGTAATATGCCACTTTTCACCACGACCACGACCACTTTCGCCTTTTTGCAGTGACTAGGACCGACAGAGGGCGATTCGGCAGGTAGCTGTCCCCTTCCTTCCTGCTCCCCCTTTCCCCTCCGCCTCCCCGCGCGCGCGTCCGGCGCCACGTACTAGAGGATGCGATGCAGACGCAGAACACCCGGGTGACCTCTGAGCTCCCTCAGGGCCTGCACTTCCAAGATCCGCTGCGCGCTTTCCATCCTGGAAGATGCGCGCGTGGGCGGATGATGTTCGGGGAGGGAAGAGGCAGGGGGAGAGAGATACGTACGAGCGACACACCTGCTTCAGCCGCTTGCAGGCGTACAGCCGTCCGGAGCGACGCTCCCGGCATTTGTAGACCTCGGCAAAGGTGCCTTCCCCGAGGGGTTCCAGCATCTGGAACTCTGGAAGGAGTACGGGAGGGAGAAGGGTGGGGTAAGGGAAGGGAAGGGAGAGTGGCACGGGAGACAGGAAGGGAAGGGAAAGCGTTCGATGGAGAAGGAACGAGGGCCGACTTCCGCGTTCGCCTGCGACGCAGCGGTGGTGCCTTGGAACCAGCAAGCCGGGAGCGCAAGCGCAAGCGGGGGAGATACGCAGAGGCATGCGGTGACCTCGGAAACTGCCGCAGGAAGGAGCGGGAAGGTCAAATCCCCCTGCTGTCCGTGGACCTCGAGTCCGTCCAGTTGCGCGCTCCTCCACTCCTCGAGGCATCCTTGAAGGGCAAGCGTTCTCCCATCCGACTCACCCTGGGTCGTGCCTGCCACCGTCACCTTGCCTGGACCACAGCCGCTCATCCCCGGACCCGCCTACTCCTCTTCAGCGGCGGTTAGTTCCGGTGCAGCTGATACTTCCAAGTCGGGAAAGATTTTCATTTCAGGCCGAGGTCCGCTGAGAATTTTGGTCGGTTGCTATGGAATCGGAGGAAAACACTACAGCAACAGCAACTCGGGAGGAAAAAAAGAGGGGAGCCTTCCTTTGCGAGGGGTGTCCGAATGATTTCTAGCAACATAGAGATGGGAGCTTGTTTGCCGCCCTTCGCCGCAAGACCTGAAAGAACACGAGCATGAAGAACCGGCGGCAGTCGGTTCTTCATGCTCGTGTCCCAACACGGACAGGGAGACCACCACCACGGCGGTAGCGCAAATAGCCCGCGCATGTGATTTTCGTCCACCACCATTCCCGTTCCCATGCGTGGTTGCCGACGCTGTCGGGGCTCTCGTCCTCACTCCGGCACTGCGACACGCTCTGTGCTTCGGCTCGGTGGGAATAGCGGAACTGCGCGCACCAATCTGGTGGGTCCTTTTATTCTTCGGAGGGGAGAAAAGGCGACTCGGCGGAAGTTCCCGCCTTCAGAGTCTCTGTGTACGCCCTTACCGATTCCCTGTAATCTAAAGTTCCACAATGATAATAACAGGGCTATCTCATAGTGAAACAGTCGAGTTCACAGAGATCCAGATGCACAACATTGTCTGCAAAATGAAGGCAGTGGTGCAAACAAAAGTTGTCCGAATGACACCTGCGTGTCCCAGAGAAAGATGTCTTATTGTGCACTTCAGAATTGTCTCGCATCTCCGTCTTTATTCTCCGATTTCCAGCCGTTACGGTAAAAATCCCCGGGCAGCATTAGTCATTGGACGGCATTTGGAATTCCTTTACCGCGTCCTCATGTTTGTGAGTTAATACGCTTTCCTGATGATTTTCCGGCTTTATTGGTTCTTTCTCTGAGAAATTACACAAATCTCTATGGGAAAGTCTCAGATGGAGTGTCAAAACCCCGAAACACTAGAACTGCCAAAGCACTGTTGTAGCAGCATGATATTAATTTTTTGTGTCAAACTACATCTTGCTGGTGAACATGCACTTGATTTTTGTGGGTTAACAAATACTTTTCTGATAAATTTTAAAAGTTCGTGTTTTGAAATACACAGAATATGCATATATGGCAGTAATAAAAAAAGGGGAGCAACGTTTCTGTAAAACAGGAGAAGAGTGCCATCACTTTCCCAGAAACTCTTATTCACTAGGCAATTTGTAATCTGCTGACATGAAGTGGATCCAGGCATGGCTTTTTCTTGTTGCACTTAACGTGGCGTGAAGATGCCAAGCTGGGGTATATATTTATAAGGTTTGCTGTGATGACGAGATCTATGAAAACCAAATGAAACAAGCAGTCGTGACTACAAATACCAACCTGCCAGTTCGGAAGTAAATCTTGTCACTTTTGATGTACTCGGCTGGATTCTCTGCCAAGCATTCTGTCTCCAGAAGTACATCCACACAAAGAAGTAATCTCTGGAGTTGGTGGGACAGCAGGTGATGACGTGGAATACATAACTCCTCCCAATAGACGTTGAGTTCTGCTTCTAGCTCCCGCAGAGCATGCCATGTTTGAGCTGTTCTCTCTCCTCTCCAGTGAAGGCTAAGGGTGAACAGTGGAGCATCTTCTGGATAATTAGGAGGCAGAGCTATGAGTGCTATGAGTTGGGCAGTGCCCTTCTCCCGAGTCACCACAGCTCGATAAAAGAAAAAGTGCTTATTGACCAGTCCATATTTGACGAGGTGCTGGATGCTGGGGGCCACATGGAAATCATCCCAGTGCACTGCTCGCCAGGAGCTAATGCGTGAAATGACTTTGGTTGGGAAGTATTCATTCATCTGTGGAGCAGTGGCAACTACCAATCGACCAAGTGAGTCAATTTGTTTATACAAAGCCAAGCGAACTTCTAGCCTTTTGCGAATAGCCTGTACCACTTGCTCCAAAGCATTGATGCCAGTAACAGGAGGCAGGGACTCACAAACATCTGTCTGTAATTGGGGATATTCCAATCCCACTAAATTCTGAGCCCACCAATAAGCCCTTCCAACTGCTTCCACTTGTTCCTGAAATGGCTCCAAACCAAGCCGTTGAAGCTGATAATTGGTAGCAGCATTTGGGGACTGATCACCATGATCCTCTCCCAATAAATCACACAGAATAGTATTTGGATTAAGCAGGTCACCATCTGTAGCATTAGCTAGGCAGTGCTTGACAGCAGTATGCACAGTGACAATTCGCAAAAATGGGAGATGACTAAAATTCACAGACAGACTGCGTGCTTGGGCTGCTTTAGGGTCATCCAGAAAAACTTCCAAGCTAAGAGTCAATGGGTAGGCGCGCAATGCCAGCCGACGATTATCTTCATGCCTGTCACTATGGGTACGCCTTTTGTGGTGCCGCTTCCCATCCTCCTGATCTACATCAGAGTCCGAGTCTTCAGCTTCTGGTTCAAAGGATTTCAGATTGAGAGATTTCACTTCATCTAAACTTCCAGTGATTGTGACACGCAACAAAGGATCACAAGCTTCTTGAAAGGCTGAGCCTTGCATATACAGGACATACAGAGGAGGTGTTAGATGCTTAGCCAATTTATTTTGTTCATGCTGCTGATTCAAGGGCAATCCCAATGATTCCTGCAGAGGTTGTGTTGCTTGTAGTATAGCTTCCAAACAAGGGCCTAAATTATCTACATGTTCTTCTTTTTGCTTGATCTTGAGTGCAATGCTATCCTTTTGTTTTTCAGCATGATGACACTGTTCTGCAAGTTGCTGGCGTTGTTTCAATTCCCACTCAAGTCTGGCTAGTTTTTGCTGATGTGCATCTGTTAGTGTTATTTCAGAACGAGCAATATCAGCTGGAGCCTCTTTATAAAATTCCTCCACAGAAACCAAATCGACCTCTTCATCTTGGGATCTTTGACAAACAAATTGCCTTAAGCCTGTTATTGGAATCACAACTTACTTGAATTGCAAACAACGATGGATTTCCTTTTGCAAATGAAGAACCTCGTACATCAGGTTCTCTAATTGCAAATTCAATTCATCTACACGAGATTTGGCCGAGACAGTCCTATTGCGAGCCTGGTTTAGTCGTAATTTGTCAAGGCGATTCAGCTTTCGCAAAAGAATAAACATCATGCATACATCTACCCTCTTTCCAGCAATGTCCGACTTCTGAAAGGTACAAACCACAAATATAAGTATGGAAACAAAAGTTTGTATGGAAGTTATACTGTAACACATTAGCTCTGTGTAATAAAATTATTAAAAACTAAGCAGAAATCGGAAAAAAATATGGTCGTCATCGTTAATTATTTACAATGTAGCGGAATGCTTTTCCTGAAATAAAGACAACTGAATAACGGGGAAAAAATGAAAAAACTATGCCAAATTTTTCAAGTATCAGTACTAATGCGTATTAAATGAAACATCAAAACCTGCTACAATTTCGTTACAACTTATTTGTATAGAAAAACTCGCATTCTTTGGGTGAGATACAAACTTTTAAAAACCCAAATAAGTCTACTTATGAAAATTTCTAAACAGTAACCGAAAGACTGAATTGGAAATCACTAATCACAATATCAAATTAAAATTAATTTCTCAATTTTTCAGATGATGTAAACGTATAATAATGTCATCAGATCTGTATAGTAATTGTACCTAAGTTAAACTATTTAAAAATAAATTAAAATATTCAATGCACATGCAAGTAGCTTGCAAATTATGTTGCTGTTACACATTATTCCCAGTAATCCAAACACTCCCTAATAACTGATCACTTTTTCTGTAAGATTATCAACCAGATTATGTATTCAGTTTACTTTCTCAATTGAGTAACAGGGAAAAAAAATCATTCAAGAGGAGTTAGCCTACAAATCCCATTTAAAGCTTTGTTAATGATATGATGGAATACAGATTTTCACTTAACAAGTCTTTGTCGAACTCATTTGACTCTCATCTGAAAGCATTAATATACTAATCTAATACATTTATAGATTTAACACTGCTTATTTATTTACTTTTTTTTGTTCCTGTACATAATTTTGGATTTATTTATAATAATCAATTGTTTCAGTCAGTGGGAGCGATTCATTACTTTTTACGTTTGAATCTTTCTTTCTTTTGCAATAGGTTCATGAAATGCAATTCTGGTTCCATATAAAGACTGAACTATTTGAATTGCTTAACACTTTTTCATATATGCTCTCTTAACCAATAGTATTTTTGAATCATTCACTGCTTTCTTCCTCAGACTAGCATCTAAAAAAAATTTATACGTGTAATACATTATTTTAAAAACAACTGTGTGAATTCGTGGATAATTAAGGCACAACAAAGATTGTCCATTCACTGGACAGTTCATGATGCTTGAAGAAAATCAGCAGGGCAGCAACTTAAATGTCAGTAACGAAATTTTTTGGAATACAACAATAGAATGTAAGAAAAGCATTTCATAAATTTTACAAACTTAAACAGCTTTTATCTGCCATTTGCTGGGCAACATGCACCAATCAAACAGAATAAGCAAGGCACTTTTCAATAAAATGAACAGATAAAATTTTTTCCAAACAATTTGTTTTATAGCTTGCCATTAAAGAAATGTTCTGATTTTTGAACATTTTGACATTTTTTTTTGCATTTCCGAGTAGAGTAAATACCTCTAGAAGCCATGTACAAAACTTTCACTTACAAAAGATGCAAGAAAAATTATAATCTTATTTGTATATGCACACTTGTTAAGTAAACTTTGAAATAATTTATCAACTGTTCTGGATTCATACACACAAATGTACACTTACAGATACATGTACGAAGTACATATATACTGAAACAAGACTACAGTACCCAAGTACAATACAGAGTATTTTACAAACCACATGGCACTTTGGGTTTTATGAGACATGAGAGCTGATACATTGAATTTTAAGTGCTGGAGGATGACAGCAAACTTGACAGAAATTCATGAATGGAACAAACATTCAAATAGTGCATTTGGTGCATCCATCATACAATGTCAAAAAACAATAAAGGTGTCACCAAACCTAGCATGCAATTGCTAAGACTGCTGCATTTTTGTATATTGATTTTAAAATCAGCATACAAAAGCATTGCAAGCAGGAGATCGAGAAAAATTGAGTAGCAACTTCACAATTACAAAGCTGATGTAAACTATGGAAGCACAAAGGGGGTAGGTACAATCACATAAAGTAACCTTTTGTCCTAAAATAAAGAATCAGACAAATCTAAATCACAATAGTTCAAAACTGATACTTATCACTGTTGTTACAATGCAATCTGGCATAACATGGAATGCTTAACAATAACTCTGCCAAAAAACAAGTTATACAAATAATGAGCAAAACAAGCTATAGTATAGAACATTGGATAAGACCACTTTAACAATATATTAATAAACAAAAGATTATTGAATTATTCCACATTGCAAACCACATATAATCTTATCACAACAAAGTTCAAAGTTCTAACACTGGAATTTGGATTCAAGGAATAGTAAAGACATCTTTTACTTAGAAAGTCATACTACTTGATAAATCATACATCTGACAATGCTTTAACGACCTAAACTCCAAAAATGATGAATACATGCATTAAATATGGTGTTGAATGCTACCGAGCAGATTAATCATATGCATAAAACTATGCTTACATTACAGTTTCTTAATTTCAGTTCCAGTATTTCTGCCATCAGATGCTGCATATCTCTCAAAACATTCTGAAATTTGCTAACATCACTTTCATTGGATCTTCGAGCTGCTTCTTGTTCTTCATATTCAATATATTGCTGACATGAAAGACAAAAAAATTAAATATCGTTATTCTGCACTGAAATTCATCAGTTCACCAGCATCACGATGAAAATCATCCTATATATCACTTTTCAAAAGATTAGACTAACCTTATACAGATCAATCTTTGGTGACTTAGATGGGCTTGAGTTATTGCTTTCTCCTTCTCTTCTTCTTCTTTTGTCTCTTGTACTTGAATCCCTTTCTCTAGACGTATGACTTCGACTAGATGCAGAAATATGTTTATCTTTAACCATCACTCAACACCCAAATGAATAATTAATCTGAATTTCAAATAATTACTGAAACATTAACAAAAACAAGCATGTAGTGAAGGTTATGAAGATAAATGATGTCAAATTTTACACTTAATCATAAAATGCAAATAACAGTACCCAAATACAATAATATTGGGAAATGGCATTATTATCATATGTTCATATTCAAGAACAGTATTCTTAACCACATCCATTCCTCAACATCTGCAGTCAAACTACTAACATTTGTATGCGAAATATGAAACCTAATTATTTTATTTACATTTAGTTTGCGAAACCACATAATCCTTGCATTGTTACGCGACTGAATATTTTTTTTTACGTACACAATTACATAAAAATGAAACACGATTTCTGCTAAACAATCGAACAGTTCCTCAGAAAAGAAAATTTGAACAGCAAATTCTGACTGAAAACCTCGGGAGACAAAGCATTAAAATCACACAAGTTTACTCATGAAATTACTCCATTTTTTCAATAAGTACTAGATCCGGGGCCACAATTGATTAACAAAATCAAAAACTCATTCATGGGTAAAATCAGACTACAATATCAAAACATGACCAATAAACAATTTCCTTTGAAATATTTTGCCATACCAGTTATTATGGGTACTCAACGTGAAAGACCTCATAAAACATAATTAACCAATTACATCCCAAACCAGGGCTTATTATTTTTCATTTCCAACTTGGGTTACATTTGATAACTTTCACAGCAACCAGTACACCAAATTAGTAAAAATACTGCAGACTCAATGATACACCAAACACGCATTGACCTTTCAATTTTAGCGAATTTCTTCGAATACCGTAATACACGTAGTACATGGAGTTTTGTTTTTAAAGTCTTTTTTGCATCAAATTATATAATAAAGTACATTTTCCCCTTAGAGTACATTACAATTCACTCTTCAGTTGTTTCCGTCAGGTAGATTTGTATTGATTATTTTGCATATCAAATTCTTCATTTATCTAGGTTTTTTTATTATTGTTTTGCGAAAAGCATAAGCTACTAGGCTAACAAAACAACTTCATTAATATTATTTTCATATTTTTTGTGTTTTCCCAGAAAACAATCCTGCTGCTCCGGAAGCCATTGCCAACATATTTTGAAATTCTAAGAACACATTTTAATCTATTCAATTTAATATAGCAGGGAGGCAAACAATCTCAATAATAGCTTTCAACAAAAGCTGGTATTTTTAAAAAGCTAAAAAATTTTTCACTTACAGATAATAGATAGTTCCTAGAATGATCTTCTATGTTAACATTGAAAATATGATAATAAAAATCACTGCTATTCAGCTAATATGTATAGAGATTAGAAAAAAAAATAAATTTGAAATTGTTTTCAAGAAAGAACTATGAAAAATATGCTCTTTTGTGAAGATAACATTTCTTCCATGGCTACAAAAATTGGCTCAGTATTTTAGCAATTTTCTGACGAAAGTCAATTATCTGTCTCTTCTTATTTATAAATTCAAGTCGATGTACTTTAATGATTATTATTGGAATTTATTGTCTAACCTACTAATGACTATTGAAGTCATTTCGAAATCATGAAGATATAACTAAGTACAAAGAGTAAATGAGTATTCCAACTCAGAAAAAGGGAATAAATAAATAGAATTTTTTGGCTCACAGATTAGCTGTTCATGATTTCAAACTATTGACGAACTTCAATTAAGAGGAATGAGCCAAGGACCCACACACGGGATTCACAGGCATAATAGTAAGAAATTATCAGGTAATCGCAATTATTACTTTTCAAAACCAAAATGCAGGGCAGTCTGCACTCTGGAGATAATAGTTAATAAGGGCTATTCAAAGCAAAGGAATGAAAAAATGGGATTAAAGATTCAAAACAGATCCTCAAGCTAATATGAATAACACGTACGAAGCATGCAATTGACCAGAAGATCACTGCAAATACATGGCTGCCTAAAGATATGTCTGCAAACTAACTGGAACGGGAGTAACCAGAAGGGACACAATTTACAAAAAGAAATAAGTGAAAGAGAAACTCAAAAAATCATGTTTATCAACTAGCTTGGATAAGCAAAGAACTGAGCTGCATTCATTTGGCAAATGAAAACTGAAGTTGATTCTTTCTACAAAAAAATAAAATTGAGATATGGACTAAAGAAGTTATTTTCTTAATTTTAATACACTAGCATAAATGCATTTTGGTTTGCAAAGCTATTATTTTATATACAAAAAATTGCCAAAATGATATAAGCATATCAGATAATTTAATAATTTAAAAATTAAGTACATCAATGATACTAGTGTTGGTTGCATTTAACACACTGCTGTAGATAGTCGTTTCGATACGATAGAGTATAGATAGGTATTTACGAACAATGAATTCCAATTCCAATGTTTATATTACAGTCTCTATTCAGGAATCTGCATGATGCGTTTCTCCCTAATCTGAAAGTTATTTCAGATTGATAAGTTGAAGAGTTTTAAATGATCTATGAAAAACATTTTTATAGCATTGTGAATACCCTAGGATTTGGAGATCATTGTTCACAGTTAATTAAATGGATGTATGATTGAACATGCTCATACTATCACAAGTACTGGTTCGAACTACTAACCTCGCCTGACCTCCGTAGTGGACCTTTCCCGGGAAACATTCCGAGAATCAGTGTTAGAAAAGATTCTTATGCCGCCTTCGGTCAATGATCTCAGCAAGTTCGCGTACGGAGAAATGTGTAAGATTCCCCGGACGCTGTAGGAGGTAAGTTTCCGAGGACGATCGGAGGCATGCGGAAGATTTGGACCGTTGGAAGACAAGTCTCATCTCGGATAGATGCTGCCTGGGAGTTACGGAAAGAGGATCCAGGATATTCCTGGGAAAGGTGATCGATTCGTCTCTAAGGAGGGAGAGCTGGAAAAATCTGCAAGCATTGAAGGGGCATGACAATCCCTCCTTGATGAACAAGCGGATCAAGGCAAAGTCACAAACAGCTTTCGCCTCCATCTTTCTTTAAGTTTCTGCTTTCTAACCTCAGATACTATACGTTTATCCATGCAGCAAGGCTCAACCTACCTACTTCCCATGAGAGGTGCGGCCAGGAAGTAAGTCGATCGCTCCTTGCTGCGTCACTTGGGATGAGACACTGCCTGATAATAAACCATCGAATGAGACACTCTCTCCTGTGCACACCACGCCATGACGCTCGTGGATTGAGTCGAGGTTTGTGCGACAAAAACGTCTTGATGTGTGCTGCTGTCTGAGAATCAGCGGGTGCACGGTGAGGGTTCTCCTGTCAGACTGCTTGGCATTGCAGAGAGGCAATCGGGTTGTCATCATAAATGTGGCTTTCCCGTTTGAAAACATGGAAAAACGCATTGGATACAGCCCGAGAGGACAAGAATGAAAATTATTGAAACTTCGGCCATCAACTCTTTGGACGAGGACTTAAGTCAGGCTTTGCGCCTTCCTTGTAGGATCACTGAGGGCCCTAGGTTGTTCTCCGTGACCAGGAATTGTCGCGAGTGTATTCTGAGAAGACAAGTGATGGTTATGACCGGTGAAATAGCTGGCTATAACCATCGTCTGGCTGGTCAGCTCAACGGACCGCGCCCCTCTGCGGATCCAGAGACCCGCGAGATCCTCGCTTTGCACGTTCAGTCTGCGCAAATTCTCCTCGAAGGAGCGTACAGCCAGGCGTATACTGAACTCAGCCTAGGGCACGTACCAGATGACGCCCTCCCGCTTCCAAGGCTGAAGGAACAGTTAGCAAAGGAACAAATGATTCAGCCGAAGACTATCCTCCGGACTAGGAAACCTTAATCGATCGGACTCCATGAGCAGACAAGATGGAGCAGAGCCATACCGTTCATTTATTTGGTTTCGTATTTTTTTTCCATTGAAATGGAATGTTTAAAACCCGGGTATTCGATTTCCCAATAGTATCAGTGAAATAAGAATAAGCGCCTCTTACGAAACATTAGAAACAGCAAACTTCTGAATACAGGAATCCGGATTCAAGGAATCGAGCGAAATACTCTCAATAGTCTGAAAACGAACAATCATCAGAAAATGAAAAGTGAAAAAAAGATTAACAACATATCATTCCAAAACAATTTACCTTATACGCTCTAATAACTCTGTTTTTATTTATAGAAAACAAATGATCGGTTACGTGCTGTTTTGAGTTCAAAAAATAACTTTTTCAGCACAAGAACATACGTATCCCGACTTCGAATATGCAAGTAAATCAAAAGGTAATATTGATACACAGGTTTTTTGCACATTTGGAAAACCTAGAGTAAATCGACTATGATCTGAAGGACATAGCAAGCAGTTGGTTAAAAGGAATAAATTTCCCGTGGACAGTGTAGACAGTAATGCTCTAAAATTCTGTGATACATAATAAGGTGAGCAATATAGTATGAAAATGACGTATTCAATGGAAAATAATTCACTGTTTGCCACAACAGCAACTTGTACCTTTGTTGGCAGTGCTGACACGAACATACAGCTTGAAATGGTACACTGTCTATGGAGACAACATTAAAGAAAGCAGTGATGTATACAATGGGCTGTGTACAATGTAGAATGAACTGTTTAGGATAAACTAACTGAAAGTCATTTTAATCTGTTTGGAATGAATTAAGTACAAAGCAAGCATTTGCATTTGCATTTTAAGCAAACCCTAGCAGTAAACCTAGATTCACCAAATGTTGGCACTAACGGTAGCATCCGATATCTTCATCGTAAAGTTTATGTGTAATGAGTAGTGGTTTCTACAAACACTGCCCTCCATGCAGTTCACTAAGCGGGTTACATCGTAAAAAATCCTGAACAGCTATTCACACTTGAGCTGAATTTAGATTAACTAATGTTTACTGGTAATACTGTTAAAAATAGTTTATTTTTTTGCGATTCGACAAGGGCGTAAAGCTAAGGTAAATAGGGTTGAAAAATTTTCCGTGTATGCAGTACTCGTTTCTAGGATTTTCCTTCGAAATTCGAAGTACGTTTATTCTTGTTTTTCCTCGTTTGCCTGGAGAATTTTATTACCTTTCGGTTTACCGCGTTGTTGTTTTTGATATCCACTTCCCTAGAAACCGTACATTTCATGCATGCAGCGACGAGTGCTTCTCAGTCATCTTGAAAAAAAATGAGCACAAAGAGTTCATCGAGGAAAGGCATTTTTCACCGTAATTTGATTCATGTAAAGCTATCTAGAAGTACCAAAAAAAAAAAAGGAAGGAGCACTCTTGTCTCCAAAGGAAAGAGGGTAGATTGTGAAATCATTGGTTAGCACTTGTGATGACTTGACAGTAATACCACTTGACAGTGCACTTTTTAGTAAGTCAAGTCAAGTAAGTTTCTCTTCCGAACTTGTTTGGGAGTAAGAAGTGTTGAAAAGAATCTAATCTACAACCCATTAATGCGAGAACAACCCATCACTTATCTTTCCGACCTTATGGTATGTTTTCAAAACAAATTAAGGTAAGATAGGAAATTTTGATGCTGCCTTTTTGAATATTCTCTGCCATTGTTCCCTTGAGTTCTAGACCTTCATCACAATGTATTACAGCTATCCGAAGGTAAGAACCTTAAGAACGGACACTTATAGCTACGGACAGATGCAATTGTTTGTTGTATAATTGTTTGCATTGAGATCAATGATTTGCTTAAGAGCTTTTATCATCGCTAGCAAGGATATACCCTCATATTATAGTAACAGTTCCTATTTCCAATTGGCGAAAGTTTCCAATGCAGCAACTGATGAGCCTTGACCGTTTTGCTTTCAAGTGCATGTTTTGTCTCAAGATGAACATCGCACAGTTTGCAATGCACATCCAAGCACACAAGCACCAAATGGAGGATAACTGCATCCGTTGCATCCGGTCCAGGCAGAAAGCCATCCTCTGCCAATGAACTGCCAGGTTTTCACATTGGATCACATTGTTCTGTAACTCAGAATTCTCGTGCTGCTTACCGAGTGGTCTTCGATATTAGGCAAACCGGCCCACGAACGGCAGTGCCTGGTTACAGGAAACCGTTCGCTCATGGGCCAGGAACAAGGGAGCGAGCCCGGAGTTGCAGTCTCTGCACTCCCGTTACAGCAACTGTTCTCTGCAGGACGTCATCGTGCAGCCCGCATCGCGTGTGTGGGCTGAAAGGACCTCCTCCCCAGCCACGGCTCTGCACTACCTCAGGGAGCACCTGGGCAGTAGTCAGCCGGCCAAATGGGAGATCCGTTATGAAATCTCGGGCCGAGAGAAGGAACTAGGTGGTTGGACCACGGGCCAGCTTACGAACGCTGCGACCCCAAGTGCCCCACCGAAGGGACTATTGCTCTGGGGCGAGCGCTGGGAGGAAGCCCTCCAGTAACCCCGGGTGCTTCCCCTGAAGATGCAGGAGTCGGTGTTTCTGGTGTTGCACTGGGAACTCCCCAGAAAGGCCCATCGATCTCACTGGACCTGGAGGGCTGTGGACCCAAACTGCGTCAGGTGCGGGGTACGGGAATCCCTCCCGCACCTGCTCATCGACTGTATTGCCCTCCGACCCTGTGGGTGCGTTTCGCAACGGCCCTAGGAGCAGCCAGTGAATGCTCCCAGAGACGTCTTCAAGCGCCCCTTCGTGCGCGATGCCCTTTGGCCTGCCGCATCCCCAGCAGCTCTGTGCTGCTGCCTACGCGGGATCGTGGCAGCCAGGAGCTCCGCACAAGACGGGACGTAGGGACACCCCGGTGCACCCGGGTGTTAATCGATATTAGGCAAACACTTCCCAAGTATATTAGAACTAAATTTTCTGAACAAGCAGTTCCGAGTTCAAATTACGTCCTCAAGAGGATAAAAGTCCGTCGCGAACCGTTATACTTTGCAAAAATGGTGATGAGACCATGCGCAAACACCAAGTTGCTGCTAGTTTAGGGACGCATAGACCACACTGATGCCACTTACGGACAGCTGGTATGAATACAGGTTGCAGGAATACTCAAGAGAACCTCGTCACAAGGACACTCACCTTCCTGCTCACCCATGAAAAACGAATATACATTTTAATTTCCTCTTGATGCGCAAACTAATGTCACAAGCTCCAAAGATCTAGGGATACCGTATTTACAACCGTTAAGCTCTAAAGCAGTGGATGATTTAGAAGAAAAAACATTTGGGAACAGAGCAATTCCCAAATGCAGGGTAAACGTGGAAACCAACGCTCTTACGTCGACGCTTTGGACAGCCATCTGTATCGAAGCTTCAACAACAACGATGGAAGAGCACGCTTGCAGGAAAGCTCCATGAACTTGGGGACAGCTAAACATCCAAACTTTCCATGTTTGTAGTGGTTTTGCGCAACACGCGGAGTACCCGGATGTTGGGACCCAAATTCCACCTCCACCCCCTCATTCTCTATGCCCCGCGGTTGCTGAGAAACTGCTAGGGCACCACATGGCACCAGGGAAGAGTTGGCCCGAGGGCTTCGTGCGCCGCATCACTCATGCCAACAGTCATTACAGGCTATACAGCGAGTGAAAAAATTCCAAGGATTGCATGAATCCATGAATTCAATGGGCATTATTCCTTCATGCCTACGCATAATTTAAAAAAGTAACTTTATTGCGGAATGAGTCTGATTATGTATGCACCAATCTGATGCGAACACTCATTATGAACACTTCACGTTGTTCCCTAAACAAAACGTGGACGAAATGAAATGAAGAAATGGACAAACATGAAATGGGAGTTAACTATTGACACATCTCAGTAGTCAATTGAGATCATGTTCTGCAATACCCTGGAAAGAAATGTTGCAGCGCTGCTTTCAGTTCATTATTGGAGCGGCAGCAGTCGAGATCAGGTAATGGAGCACGGCAAGATGGGCAAGAACACACATCAGCTTCAAATGAACGTGTCAGACAAGCAAAACAAAAATTATGTTTGCAGGGGGTCGTTACAGGCTCATACACCATATCTTGGCAACAAATACAAATGAATGCTTTTTCAATGGATTTGAGAAATGCCTACAATTCACTTATGCATCAATTTGGGAAATAAACGTTTACCTGTCTTCCTTGATCCACTTGAGTCAGACAGTCCTCCCAAAGTCGGTTATTTACGGTATCTTTTTTAATTAAGGCTCTTGAAGAACTCTTGAGGACCCAAGATATTTTGATCTTTACAGGTTTGGAAAATTCAGAGGTTTTCCTTTTCTGAGGCGTTGTCTTTTGCACATTCATCACATCCAAATAGCCTTCAGGATACTTGATGAAAACAACAAGCAGCATGAAGTGACCACCTTAAGTTCGTCTTCACCTGCATGGTTAGCCCTAGACTAAGACTGCGCTCAATGCCTTTTTTGGTCCATGGAGCAGGAGAGATGTCATCTCGACGTAATAAAAATCGCCAAACACGAAACCCGGAGGGGCCGACCTCTGACCAATAGCTTACAACTTTGTAAATACCATCATAACGATTTCCTTCCTTTGGTGCATACGGTGAGTTATTCTGGGCTTTGTAGTTGCGTACAACTCGTACAGGAAGCCCACTACGCCAGTATTTAGCTTTTGCCCCATTTTGACTATCCAAGGGTGCATTGCAGTTCAAAGCTAAAGCCCTTGGGACACATCAAGAGGATCATTCTATTACCTTACTTGTTAGTGCGAGTTAGTGTCTGGTCACAACTCTGCTGTGCAGTTCGTTTGTTGCCTGATAAATCCCGTCCTCCAGATCCTGTGTAAAAGAATTCATCACCTTGATCACTATCACCCTCATAGCCTCCACTAAACACAATACTGAATGCTCCTTTGGTCTCAGAGCCATGTATGCCAGCTACATGGGGTCGATGCACCCCTGCTTCTGACACTTGAACACGGAACTTCCACAGAGTGCCCACTTCCACACCAGGAATAGGTCCAAAATGGTCAGGTGGCACTAAAGTGCACACTTTTTGTCTCCCCACACAAGCCATGCCCCTTCCCCAGTCCCTTTTGCATGAGGTACTACTGGAAACTAGCTTCCGCTGTGGAGGTGCTTGACCCGCCTGCACAATTTCATTTGCATCATTTTTGCACTCAGGACAAAACCTGAAGCCCAATGAACTGCTTGCTAATAGTTCTATTACCATTCTTCCTGTTGAGGAATTTCTTCGAGCGGGGGATCCAAGCACTGCAAATGGAAGGCTTGATCACACTCATCACAAAGGAGCAAGGTTGCTGGATTGTCCTTGCCCCCACATTTCTGGCAACCACATTCATAGCACAGGATGCTAGGATTATCCAAACATTCGCTACATTCAGGGGCCACAGAACCTATAATGCACAGCACTTATATATACCCTCTGATCCCTCTAAGAGCACAGCACATACGTATCTCAGAGGACAATGTATTATCTGTGTGCAAAACAGATACAGACTGTGCATCATGGCACAATGATCGCTTTTTTTCGATCCTCATCAGTTCATCAGGATACCTAAGACAGCAGTCTCGAACCACTATGTTTCCCAATAACAAATCCCCTTTGATCTGGCGCCTTGTAATTCTGGTGATTCTACAGTCATACCAATAGCCTCTGAGCTCTGGATGGTCCAGATTATAATTGGCCAGAACCAAATCGCCTACTTTCACCTGAGCAATATCAAGAAATACAGTGGCTCGAGGGCGAATGGTTTGGAATGTTTGAGGCAGAGGATCCTCGTTTGGATAGCTAAATAAAAGTCCCACCTTAAGGACAGCAAATACCGGATGGCACAACTCACCCCTCAAATAGAGTATAGTAGACCAGATTTTCAGTTTCATTGGTCACTGGAGTTACCTTGCAGGAAGCTTCATCTGTAATCAATTTTTCTTCTAAGTGACTGAGGTCATGACCAGCTTTGGAAACAGTCCTCCTTACAATACTTGTTATGTGTGCTTCAAACCAAGCCTGGATACGTGGCTCTAAAGCATCTACTGGATCTCCTATCTGTTGGACAAACACACATATTAATTGATACATCAAATTAAGAATCCAAGTTTTGGGTGTATGTGCTTTGTCTGCATCATGCCACCTAGAAACATTTTATTACCAAAATTACCAAATTAGAAATTAAAAAAAAGTAATTAGGTTTCGAGTTTAATTGGCAAGTGTGTCATAACATTACCTTATAATATTCACTTTCTGCTGGAATCTCACCGTTGTTGGTTATCTACGAATAAAATTCGTTTTAAACGTTAAAGAAATCGAAACTTACGGGAAGAGAGCTTTCGGTTTTGACTTTCCTTGTCATGGGCTCTTCTATTGTTCTCTTTTCCATCAGCTGAATAACATCATTTATGTCTATGCTGTAGTCAATCAATCTGAATCCACTTTCCAACTGAATAAAAGTTGACACTTTTTAACACATGCACATAAAACTTCAGCTTGTCAAAAATTGCTACAACTTATTTCCACAAATTGAAGAGAACACCCAATACATCCCAGGGTCTCTGTTTTGCAATTCAACAGTTAAAACTACAAAGAGAAATCTAGGCAAACTACAAACCAAAACCCAAATTATTATGCTTAAAGGAAACATTTATACAAGGATTACTTGCTAACAGAGAAGTACGAAATCAAACTGTGAGGAAAAATCACATTAAGAAAACGTAAAGTCACCTGTTTTCCTCTAAAAAATAATCGTTGTTTATCTGGGGAAATTCCTAGTATTTTTTCGATTTCTTTTTTAAGTTCCTCGATTCGGGCTGTTTTAGATATAGGCACCAATTCTTCATGACTACCTTGAAACGTTCTTACTTTCACAAACATGATCACTTATTCAACCTCATCACACAGTCACGCTTTATATTCCCTGACAATGTGCCATGCTGCTCTCTTCTCAACTCACATTCAAAACTTTAAATGTTCGCGCCAATGTAAATAATCGCAATATGAGAAGATTGCCATGTGAACGACTGTAGAGAAATGATATTTCTTTGCAAATATGGATGATCTATTTGCTGTTTCTAGTATTCCGTTCAAAACAAGGCAAAGAAACAAAATATGCATTATAGTATGGAATGCAATGCAATTTGATCATGCTCGGAATCGAAAGTAGTTATGCAGCACAATTTAGTTTGAAAATGAGTGCAATTACAAAAATTGTACTTTTCAGAGTACATAAAATAATAAAGGTATTATCATTGTTTTGTCCTTTTTATTAATTCCTCGGATAAGTAGCAGAGTAGCTCTAAAATCATACAATAATCGAGTTTGAATGATCTAATCTTTGCAATGAGAATTCAGGATTTAGAAAAAATTTCGTAAATGCCTGCTGTCTTTCCGGAATAGATTCTAATTATATGACAGGAAAAAATGCCGACATCTTTATTTATTCACAACGGAACGATCCTTCCCCATCTTTGACCCTTGAGACGTTCCCAGAGTAATGCACAATGGCCAAACAAACGTCATTGAACGTGTGTTCATTTTTTATTCAAACATTCATGAACTTTGAAAGATGCACTGATAGTTGAAAAACTCTGGGGCTGAATGTAAATGTGCCAAACCATAACGTTGTTTTCGCACTTGCTGTGTGAAAACAGGTTCTCGGATTTACACCATGTTGGCGTAGTAACTCGATCTTGTCCTTCCTGGGAGACGGTCCACGAGAAATCTGGTCGTGCTGGTGGAAACTTGATTTTGATAGAACTTAATACACTAGATTTTCACGTAGAGTGCCAGCTTGTTGTGGAAGAATGATCACATTTGTTTCTCTTGTTATGTGCACAGCATACCATAAAACTCCATTTTTACGAAACAAACTGCTAATGTAAAGTACACATATCCATGTACACTTCTGAAATCACTATGTGACTGACGATTTATACGATGGCGACTTGTAGTATATATAGGATATTCTTATACAGCAAATGTATTTGTATGTTCACTTTAAAATGTTCTTTAGATTGTCTCCCAGTTAGAGCTCTTAAAAAAAAAAATTCCATTCAAAGTATGAGAATTATTCCGACCCCTGTTAGGATTATGAAGTACACATAGAGTGGCAGATCTTTGTATGTTTAAAAAGAACTTCTTACTAACGATCTAGTATGCATTATCCTATTGCCTTTCATCTCTTCGTGAATTATCTTTTAAAATAGGTGGTTTCATATTAAAAATACATAAACTCAAGTGTGCGATCATCCGTTTGCTTACAAAGTCTTTCTGCTGGATCACTGTGACAATCACAAAGGAAATTAGGTCTGGTAAATTCCAGGTCTTGTGAATTCTCTTTTAATTAATTCATTAGGGTTTCCCGCTAAGGTAAAAGATGTCTGCCGCTTCTGCTTCATGTGCTTTTCTCGGTATGGTGTCAGTGCATTCGTTTAGCTTCATTTAAAAGTTGAAGTTACTAGGGATACATCGTCTCATATTCGGATTGATGTGAAGTTTTTTTTTTTTTTTTTT
Source organism: Raillietiella orientalis (assembly GCA_036172245.1). Classification (NCBI taxonomy): domain Eukaryota; kingdom Metazoa; phylum Arthropoda; class Ichthyostraca; order Raillietiellida; family Raillietiellidae; genus Raillietiella; species Raillietiella orientalis. Next base: position 561,953 of record JAYWIR010000052.1, on the reverse strand, counting down.
TTCAAACACAAAAGACATGCAGTGCATCGTTCTAATCATATACCATAGGAAAGTGTATGATAAACCCATAAATGGTATCCATTATCACTCTGCCTTTACATTTATATACATATTCTAGCTTTTTCTTCTACTTAGTACTTAGTGTATTCCTGACTTTCTCCCGCGAGATCATAATTTTCTCGCTTCCTGTTTTGCCAGCATTTTCAAACTTGAAGACGAAGTAACATCAGAAGACAAGCTGGTGAAGGAAAACATGGAAATGCAGAAGGAAAAGAGCACCACCTGAACCACTGAGGAGGAAAAACAATCGTAGATTTTTCGTTTTAAAGAAGTAGATCTTCGGTTTTTCTAAAGATTAAATGAGGCAACTAAAAGTTGGAAGGAGAACATCGAAGGAACTCCAGACGCTATCATTTCCGATATCAGTGATTTTCTCGTAGATTCGAGGACCGTGGAGGATGTGCAAGCAGAACTGGTTCATCTGATGTAATCTGCTTGGGCGTCACACGAATCAGCACTCACAAACACACACTCACAGATGCAGACTGCTTCTTTGGAAGCCACCACGGCTTCAAGTGTTTCCGCCTTAAGGTTAGTCCTGGCGTTCGCACAGTACATCTGGGAGATTCGGAAGGCGAGTTACCGAGAAAAGCAAAGAAGAGGAAGGCGTGAGACTTCAAATGGTCGGATTTCTGTGTGTGTCCATGAAATTCGAGTTCAAGGGAGTACCTTCGCAGTGTTTGGCATTTTGCCGACGAAGCATAAAATCCCAATTCACTTTCCCTTGGGAAAGAATGCGGAGTGGGGGAAATCCGGTGCAGGAATCTCCAATCTTTTGCTGTCGAAACGTTCATGGCTCGCTCGCTGCGACCTACTGCGAGCATCACCTTCAGGTTTCGATACCGGAGCTTGTTTGGATCTAAGAAATGTTCCAAGGGTTGGACGTCAGGTGAACATTGCTGAGACGGGGATGCCTCTGAGACCGTGAGAAAGCACCCAGGAGAACTCACCGTAGCGCTTAGTTTGCTGGTGCTTGGGCACCTTCCTATCGCAGTTGACCAGATCCTTTCGCTCATTGATCGCGGGGTGCTTTCGTTTCCTTTCACGACGCCATGAAGGCATCCAAAAAGAAGCACGGCATACATTCAAGAAGCCGCCGTCGATTTCCCATCGAAGGAAGAAAGAAATCCTGGTGACCCACTGAATAGCGGGAAGCTTCCAGCTTACCTCCTCAAGCAGAAGCTTTCTGTTTTCGAAACCGGATACTGGCGGTGAATCTTGGACGAGAATGAGCGAGTGCAAACCATTAGGGGAACGGGGAGGAGGGTCTATTTTCCCCCTAACGTTTATCGTTAATAAACAATTATCCGCTCTCATGGAAGACCGCAAGATGGGGAAGGAGATTCGCAGCATCGCCGCTGGCAAATTCTGGCATGAACTCTGGGAACGGGGAGACTGCGCAGAAGAGACCGCCTGCAAAGTTGGCAGCGAAACAGACGGATCCTTCATCCACGTCACGTTGCAACAGCCCGGCGATCTGGTCCTTCATGCGACTCCAACGTACCGGGCCAACTTTGTGGGGTTAACCCAGGAGAACTTGTCCCCTACCCGCCTCTTCTCTTCAGGCTGCTTCGTAACACCGTTCTCTTCTTGTACTGCGGCCTCCACAGCTACATAACACCGCTTCCTGCACAGCAGCCCCCCTCGGACCTAAGTGTCCATTTGTAAGCAATGCCAGGAGGCATCATGCAGAGAGGAGATGAGTGTTCCCACTGTGCAGCCGCCGAGGAGGAAAAAACAGATTCTTCTGCGCGTGCTGGTAAAGTGCAACGCTGTTAGGAGCAGCTGGCTCAAGCCGCTTCCCTCTCCATCGACAGCCCGATGGACATCCATTAGCCGGTTTTTCCCAGAGCGATGACCTTCCCATCGCAGCGGTGAAGGAGGTCCTCCGCTTTATGGTCTTATCAAAGACCACAAAGCGAAGACCAACAAGGCCGTCGCGGATCCATCATCGCCTAAGGTCCAGAATTTCCGGCCTAGTCGGGAGTCCCTCCCACCCTCCAGCATCCCTCTTCCTTCAGAAAGAACAACTAAGCCACTAACAAATCCTTCGATCCCTCCGAACCGACGCCCTAACAGCGGCGACCCCTCGTTGGTGCTCTATTATTTAACCTCCTCAGTTATAAGTCGACGATTTGTATGCTTAGCTGGGTCGTTTATTTGAGGAATGAACGACCCGGCGCCATAGGGTTCAAAATCATTACTGGGGGTCGGGTGCAACTTTCACACTCTGAAGAAATTCCCCGTTGCCCTGCAAAGTCTCCGATTTGCGCGGGGGTGATGCACTGCAGGCGTTCGTTACAGAGGAGGGCTGCGACACGATATTCCTTTATTCCTGAGTCTTAGATGCCAGCAGTTGCTACAGCCTTTTGCTACTTGCAGATATCAAGAGGCTTCCCTCTTCGTTACCTGTTGCCACGGCTGCTTACGCCTCTGTTGTCCGGCGCGCCAGCCTCCCCTTCCCCCTCCTGCATGGAAGCACTGTCCAGAGCGTAGAGGGCCGCAGGGTTTTTCCCTTCTCCCTTGACAAGTTCACACGAACGCGCGCCGAGCGATGCCTACACCATCGACGTCGCGCACGAGAACACGATTACGGATGAGGCCGTGCACGAAACGTGCTAACACGGCTAACGCTGGCGCTTTTCCACAAGACGCATAGCAGCGCGCTGCTGCAACGTCAGCACGGCGGCAGGCTCGCGTGCTCGGCCTGCCCCCGGCGCCAGGGCAAACGACTGCTGGGACTTGCCCCATCTCTGAGGACAACTCGCAAGGTGCGACGGCCCCCTCCTCCCCGACGCAGGCAAAAGTTGTGGAAAGTCCGAAAAGATTCTCCCACAGGTGCCACTGATTTCTTTGATTCACGTCGCAATCAGTCGAGCAGCAAATAGCTCTTCCAACGTGCGGCGCTAGGGCACGTGCCGCCTCGAGACACGTGGCGAAGAGGCGGTTTCCGGACGCGCTCCTCTACGGCATCAACTCTTCCGGAGTCCGAAGCAGCGACCTCCGACTTGCTTGCGTTGTGCCGCTTTGCCAACGGGGAGTCGCTCCGGTGCCGCCATCGAAGTGCAATTCGGGGTTCCTGCAGGAAATCTGTCGCCAGTTTTTGGAATCAGCAGGTCTGTTGAAAATCCGACACATCAGGCCTGCTTCCGTAAATCCGTCCCCAGGGCAAAACTTCTGACCCCACGGGTTGTGCGGGGTGCGTCCAAGACAGCACACGTGCGTAGCCACGCGAGTCCTCACGTGTACGGCTGAAGCATGGAACGCATCCGTGCTGCGGGTAACTGCCTTTTCACTTGTAGGGGAGCTTCGCGCTGAAGCCTATCCTGTCCTATCAGCTGCTACTCGCTCCCCCCCCCCCCTCCATGTACATGGGTGCATGCAGACGGCGGGAATCATACCACGGATGCCTCTGGTTGCCTCCGGAAATGAGCAAGGGTGCCTGATGCCTGAGTAGGGACCCCGCGTGTTTGCTCATGAGCATAACCCACTCCAGGTCATTGCTCTAGGCAGCTCCTGCGGTAGGAGAGGGGACGAACTGATCGCTGGACCTGTTTTCCCGGGAGCATCCGATACTCCCACGGCTGCCACCCATCTCATCTTTCTTCGGGGACACCGGAAGCAAGGATTCCTCCCTAAGGCGTAGTAAGCCCGAGGTGGTTGGCCGTAGAGCGGACGACCTCTGCGGTAGTAGCCCTTTTCCTCTGGCCGTTGCTGTTGGCAGGCAATGCCACCACCTTTCTCCTCGGCTAACGCGTGTGCCGTGAGTGAGCTCCAGGGTTTTCTACACAGCTCGCGTGTGTGCTGCGCAAGTACTTACGTCGTGCTCTTCGACAGGTCTTGTCTTCGTTCTGAGGATCCAGGAGCGCTGCCGCGCCTTCCTGCCCTTTTGTGTACCCTCTTCCCTTCTCTCAGGAAGCTTGCATGAAGTGTGTTGGAAGCAGTTCGAAAAAAGAAACCCCGGCGCCGCTGTACAGACTCCTCCGTGGGGCGCGGAGGCTTGTTTCTTGGATGCCTCGTCTCAGCACTGACAGGCAACCAGCTATTTCCGTTGCTCCCGTAGTGGCAGTGTCCACTCCATAAGGTCTGTCAGACTTGGGTGTCCACTTGCAAGTGTTGCCTTCACTCAAAGACACATTCCAGCTGCTGCGGTGACTTATCCCGAATTTCTTTGCTCTTTTGGCGACAGTATCTTTGGATTGGTCGAGTGACTCCCGATCCTACGTCCCTGTGCGGCCACGCCTACCTTATTCAAGTTGGGGTGTTGGAGATTGTCGCAGAGGTCTCTCACCCCTGGAAGAATGTGCCGATCAGCAAGGGTTTTGCCGCCCACCTGGATCCATCTATATCGTCCTTTTCCAAAGGTCGTACCCGTGGTCTCAACCACAATCAACTTGTGTAAGATGTGTGGAATCAAGACCGTCCACCTGCACAATATGGCGCTGTTGTGTCTCTGTTTCATCCCAAAGTGCTTCCCCAGTGTAACGACGCCTGCTAGTCTGCTGAGCTACAAGAGGATTTCTCTCAGGTCTCCTCCGCCTGATGGCTGATGTCAACGAGTAGCAAGAGAGAGAGGCCTTCCGCTCAAGTCGTCCTTTCTGCTTGTTGTTTGCTCAGCTCTACTCCTTGCATCAAAATGATCCAGAAATGAAGGGGTCCGGTTCAAAATCCCGAACGATCATAGTAAATGGAACATACATGCTTATTCAACATAGAGTAATACACGAATTTATTCTTATATGCATAATTATTCATATTTCTGAACGTACGCATTTTTAGCAGTAATATTACTGGAACACTTATTCGGATTTATTCACATGGATTTTATTAATATAATTAATAGGTTGCTGACTGTATTGTTGATATATGTATGAAAGATTATAAAAAATAAATACACGTGCTCATTATATATTCCTCACGTTTCCATTTTCCTTTTTTTTCTCTTTTTAATTCCTCCTTTTTGTAATCCTTTACACCATTTTAAGTGTCACAATTATTCCTAATTTTTTTAAAAATTCGATATTCGAATTCGAAATATATATTCATTATATATAGAAGCATATACATATATGCATACATATGCAAACATTTATATTCATATATATCAGTTTATCTTATCTAAATAATAACTGATATATATATAATAAGCACAATCTTATTTATTAGAATCTTTGTAATGTGTATTAATCAATACTTTAATCTTCAGATACAAATGTATTCGTTAACATATATAATCAGCATATACATTTATTTTTTATAATCCTTCATATGTCTATCTATCAGTAATTATTAACTATATTAATAAAATACACGTTAATAAATCTTGATAAATGTATGTGTTAGAACAGTATTACCATTCATACTATGCATGTTAACAACTAATAATGACTATATATGTCAGAATGAATTTGCGCACTAATCTATGTAAGGATAAGCACATGTGTTTATTTTTTATGATCTTTGGTAATTTTGGTCGGCAGCGAAATGGGGTACTTCGAATACTCTGAGAGGCGTGTTTGCGTGCCGGGCAAGATGTCAAGATGGAAGAAAGTCGAGATGTTTTTTGCTTCCTGCTGCCGCGAACAAAGAGCGTTGGGAATCGTTTGGGTTTGCCTATTTCGTCGGCGGTAACCCATCGAGGCTTGGCTCGAATTGGGTTACGCGGGAGGCGCCATCGCGGTGGAAGGGGTGCAAGGGCGAGTCCGTGGTGACATGAATTCTTCGTAAAGAGCTTTTGTGAATCCGAAGCAGTCAGCGTGGACACGAAGACACCCGAGGTGTGCGACTGAAGTTTGGGCCCTCGGTGTCGCTGAATGACACGGAGGGAAACAACTCTGCTTGACACGATTCGTTGGTTTTAAAGCATGGCTTTGCATCTAAAAAAAAAAAAGAAAAAAAAAAAAAAAAAAAGTCCATATGAAACATAAAAGTTTGAAGTTGGAAGATTTCGAAGTGGATGCAAGAGTCGACCGCAACGACGCAACCAGGAAACTTTCAGACGTTCCGAAGAACTTGCATGTTTTTTTTTTTTTGAAAAGTTTTGCATCCATTGTGGGCCTTTTGAGTGCATGCAGATCACACCGGGATGTTGCCAGAGGAGGAGGCTCATTCTTTACACATTTCTGTTGCAGTTGCTAACTTGACAAGGTCCAGCCTCAGGCCGTTCCGCTATACCTAAGGTTTCCAGTCGAAAAGTGTGTCTTTTGGTTGTCTTCTGGCAAACTGCTCTTTGTTTTCTTGGATCGCGGATGTTTTATTGTCCGGGAGAACATCCGAAACGGCCTTTCCTAGTTCTGGTATTTCTGCCTAATCCTTGTAGCCGTCGGTAAGAATTTCGGAATTAGGCGGAACACCATGAGTCGTCTTGACTTTTGTTTTTTTTCTTCTTGGAAGAGTTTGTTTTCACCATTTTTTATTTTCCGAAAACCCACACACAAAAAGGCGTTTTTGCAGTTTGTTACAGCTGCGAAAAAAAATGCGCGCCGTGTACTTACTAAGCAGCACAAAATAAATTCGTAATTTTTATTTCTAATTTTATTCTCCTCGGTAGTTTTCCAGAACAAAAAAAGATACTTGTTTGGTTCACCTGCAGTAAGTACTAGCAAGCGTTCTGCACAAATACCTGATTTTCCATCCGTGCTTAATCATTGCAAACAGTGAATGATTCAGAGAAAGTGTGTGTGCTGTCGGAACGACATGAAAATGGTCACAGCATTCAGGAGGAAGTAAGTTTACTTCTGGTGTCTCCGCGGTTACGTGTGCAGCCCGCAAAGTTTGTTTATTTTGCGAATTTTCCTGATTTCATCTTCATTTCGATTCGCTCCTAAAATAACTTTTCAGATCCTTGCCCAACGGCGTGGAGGGCAAGTAAAACCCTGCTTCGTGCCGTCAAACGTAAGTCTTCCTAACTCGCCTCCAGCGAACGTCGAATCCTTTCGTCCGTGGCTGAAGGTCGTCTTGCACGGTCACCCGAAGACGTTCTTCCTCCTGGACAGGTCATCGGATGGAGACCACGTTTCCTGCCATGTGTGAGGTGTACACCCTGATGGAAGCTTTCGGCGTCTCGTGAGGGTGCGCATTCGAAATCCAAAAGCACGTGTCCAGGTACATCTTGGAGACAGGTGGAGGATATCATGTGGAAGCAGCTCGACTGCTTTCAATAATTGTTAGGACCGCAGAATCCTCGTTTCCCCCTTGAGCGGTGACTTTGGAGTACGCAGGCCCTGTGGCAACTGTGCCCCAAAGTTTATCGGACACTGTCAGATCGAGGCAAGAGTTTGCAAGTTCACGGTGTTTGCACCGTGGTGTTTGCCATTCGTGCTTGAAGTAGCTGTTGGGAATCGTATGTAGGCAGTGGACGTTTGAGCCGCATATCTGTATATTGTGGAGTGTATACATTTTTCAAACGAACAGATTGATTCACGCTGTCAAATTCATGATTGATCTTGGAAGTTGACCGGTTAAATAAATCCAAGGTGTTCTTTATATTTTGGCTGATGTTTCTTGCATTCTAGTGTGATAATGAGAACTGCATTGTTAGTTGCAGAAAAACCGTTATTGGCCTCATCTATATCTGCCATCCTAAGCAAAAAACAAGCTACTTCTAGAAAAGGTAGGGCCAGTGTGAATTACTGAAGTCTAATTATCCTGAAAAATAGCATCAAATAAGTCTTGCTCAGTACATGAGTGGGTTGGCAAATTTAGAGGAGAGCAAGTTTTTTTCAAGATGACTTCAGTTTGTGGCCATGTATTGTCCCTGGATTTCCCTTCAAAATACAATAACTGGAACGAAGTCGATCCAGTATGCATGGTGTAGACTAACTATCGTTTCACTTTGCCTTCATTTAGGTCGAATTGTTTCATTGTCCAACTGAAAAGAAGGAAGCTAATCCCAAGCTCCATATTCCTCAGTTTCTAATGAAAGAAGCACAAGGATGTAGCATCGTCATTTTATGGCTTGATTGTGACAAAGAAGGAGAAAACATATGTTTTGAGGTTCTGGATTGTGTGTTACCTCATATGTTACCCAAGTCCCAAGTGTTAAGGGCAGTTTTCTCAGCCATTACGGAGAAGGATGTGAATCATGCCATGTCAACACTAACACAGCCTAACGAGAATGAAGCTTTAAGTGTGGATGCACGTCAAGAACTTGATTTGCGTATGGGTTGTGCCTTTACTCGTTTCCAGACACAGCATCTCCAAGGTCGCTTTGCAAGCCTTGATACAAGTCTTATTTCTTTTGGCCCATGTCAGACACCAACTCTGGGGCTATGTGTAGCTCGCTATGATCTTATTCAGAAATTTCAGCCGGAACCTTATTGGGTTCTGAAGGCTGTTGTAAGACTTCCCAGTGGTCAGCAAGTAGATCTCAATTGGGAACGAGGCCAGTGTTTCGACAAGGAGGTTGCACAAGTCTTTTTATCTTGTGCTCAAGATGGTCCTGTTGCTAAGTGAGAAACTTACAGAGCTCAGCTGGTATGTCTCTTGATGTCAGGATCACCAGTGTTGTGCACCGAGAAACTCACAATGCCCGTCCTCTGGCACTCAATACAGTTGAGTTGTTGAGAGCAGCAAGTTCCGGTTTGGGGTTAAGCCCTCATCGGGCCATGGAAATTGCTGAAAGACTATATACACAAGGATTCATAAGTTATCCTCGAACAGAAAGTAGCCGATATCCTAATTCTTTTGATGTCAGGTAGGAAGACTGTGCGAGAAGGGTTAGATGGAGAGGTCTTTTTCAGAGCAGCACTTCAAGTATTAAAAGACAGTCCTGACTGGGGGCAGCATGTTGCACAATTGTTGACAGGCCATGCTAGCATCTCACAAAGGGGTCATGATGCTGGTGATCACCCTCCGATCACTCCTGTCCAGCTTGCCCTGCAAGAACATCTCCCTGACAATGATACCTGGCGTTTGTATGATTATGTGTGCTGCCATTTTCTGGCATCAGTTAGCACGGATAGTCGCTGTGTAATCACTGTTGCAAAGTTTGCCATCAATTCAGAGACATTCTCATGCACAGGGTGCAAGCAAATTGATCCTGGTTTTACTGTCTTCATGCCTTGGAGAGCTCCTGCTGAAAAGGAGTTGCCAGTTTTGAGCGAGAATCAGGAATTACCTGTTGTTCAGGTAAGAGGATAACTTGAGGTGTTGCCCTTTTAAGTTCTTTGTGAAGATCAGCATGGAAGAGAGGAAGACCTCTCCTCCCAGCTTACTAACTGAAGCTGATCTCATTGGTCTTATGGAAAAACATGGCATAGGAACTGATGCTTCTATTCCAGTGCATATTAGCAACTTGTATCAGAGGCAGTATGCCTCTGTTGGTGCTGGCCGCCGTCTTACTCCCACCCAACTAGGAATCACATTGATTCACAGTTACCAGCAAATCGATCCACAACTAGTGGAACCTACTATGAGAGCTGCAGTTGAGCAGCAGTTGCAACTCATAGCTACAGGAAAGGCTGATTATCATTGTGTTCTGAGACATGCTGTGGCCATCTTCCATGCAAAATATGAGTACTTTGTTAATCACATTGTTGTTGCCGATCAGTTATTTGAAGCATCATTTTCACTGCTCACACAAACTGCCAAGCCTTTTTGCCGTTGTGGAGCATGTGGTCGCTTTATGAAACTTGTCACTGCACAGCCACCTTGGTTGCATTGTGCTACATGCAATCAGACATATGCCTTACCCAAAGGAGGTTGCATCCGATTGAACCGTGAACTGCGTTGCCCTCTGGATAACTTTGAGCTACTCATATGGAGCGCAGGTAGTCAAGGGAAAAGCTACGTATTCTGTCCAAACTGCATGGCGCATCCGCCCTTCAGGTACGTGAAGAAAGTTATTGCTTGCATTCACGTGCAAGGTGTAGTGGAATGGCCAAAGGCAGTGGTTGCAATTTATGTCCACATCCTACATGTCCTCACAGTTTGCATGCCAACGGGGTAGCTACCTGTGAAGATTGTGAGAAAGGTGTTTTGGTGCTTGATTCTTCATCTGCACCCAAATGGCATCTCCGTTGCAATCAGTGCAATGTGGTTCTCCATTGCTTTGAAGGCGCCCTCAAAGTGACTGTCCTGGATACTGTGTGCAAAGAGTGTGGTTCCCAGCAAGTTTCTGCAGAATACAAATCCGTGAGGCAGTCAAATTTCCAGTAGTCGTGTCTGATGCACTACTTTTTAGGATAAACTGGATTTACCATTTGGAGAGTCCAAACTGTCAGGGTGTGTGTTCTGTGAGGCCCACCTGGAATCCTTGACTAGCAAGCAGTTTGCCAAGAGAATGGGCCGGACGAATAGACAGAGGGGGAGAGGCAGCAGGGGACGCAGCAGAGGGCGAAGTAGGGGACGCGGGTTCCATCATAAACCCAAAGACAAAATGCAGCAGTTAGATCAGTATTTCGTCTGATCCAAAGGATCCGCAAATACTGTACATCTTTCTGGATGATAAACTGTGATTTGCTATGCTTAGTTGATGTCATTAACGCAGCTTATCGCATTAACGCGCCTTAATGATCAGCGAAGGCTTGGTTCTGATGTAATTCCCGGGTCATTATTCGGTAGGCCTTACTGCCCGCAGAACGCGTGTGTGACCTTTTTGAAACGAGCGGGGCCGGAAGATTGTTTCGAGGCATGAAATGACGTGCCTTGAAACGTGCCTCGGCACACGTTTTCAGGTTTCGTGTGACTTTATATTACCTGCCGTTTGTGTGCAACCGAAGGAGGACGCTCCAGCGGATGTTTGTCTGCCTTTCCCCCCCTTCCCCAGGAAAGGCGAGGGCATTCCACGAATGTTCGATTGCGGTTTCATCATCCTTTTTTTTTTTTTTTTTTGTTTTGTGCAAAATCATGGTTTGCAACAGTTTGAATAGAACTTCGGTTCGGCCCAAAATGATTGATGACGAAATTTGCTTTCAACCGTCGAGGGTTTGCGTCTGAGAGGAATGGACGTTGGAACGCCATTTGTAACGGAATTAAAAGAGGATTTGTAAAAAAAAAAAAAAAAAAGGGGGGGGGGGAAGGGATCTTCATTTTGTTCGCCAATAAATGAAATCTGCGGTTCCCGCCGCCTGAGTGAGTAATGGGCATCTCTTAATTTCTGGACCACGGTGTGCATCAGCAACGCAGCTGATGCTTGGCCCGTTTCTTTTACTGTTTTTAGGCTGTTCCCGGCCTCATAATCCGTAAGGGTGCAATTTCCCCCCCCACCTCTCCCTCTCTCCCCCTGCTGCTGCTGTCTGGTCCGGAGTTGGGATCACAACCATATGCGTTTTACACGAAGGCACTTGGAAATTCGGCACAATTAATGCGAATGCTTGAAATTGAATTTGCGCCACGAGGAGTTTTTTTTTTTTTTTTTTTTACTGCCGACTTATTTGCGATTTGTGTTGTTCATCGGGCGTTTTCGTTCATCCTTTCGTGTTAAGGCACGTTCTGATTGCCATCCGTGCGCGCGCGTATCCGCGTATGCGCAACCCCCATTGTGGTTAATGCGGTCCTTCCCAGCATCCGCCGGGTTTCCCGCCTGCGTGTGGTTCGGCAGGTTCGAGATCCTTCGGATGCGGAGCTGCCCGTGATCTGCTCTCGAGAGTTCGACACTCGGAAAACCGGGTTGCAAATGATCGCCGCGTTATCTCCGGCTGAATTCGTGATCCATGCAGTGGACGGGAATCGCAGCCGCTCAGCGTGCGTCCCTTCGGGTTCCGTTAGCTCCCCCCCCCCCCCCCCCCCCGTCGCTGTTTTTGTCCAAGGGTTCGGGTTCCGAGCGGGCGGAACGCTCCCAAGCAGCTTCCTTCCTTCGATCTTTTTCCATCCTCCTTTTCCCGAATGCCGTCCCTTTGCGCGAGAGCATTTGCATGTGAAGTGGTCCTTCCGGAGAGAGTGGGTTCGAACGGGTCTGCCCCGGTTGCGTGCCTGCTCGGGGGGCGTTACCACGGGGCAGCGTTGAGTTTCGGCATTTCAGATCGCCATGGAAGTCCAGGGTTAGCCGATGACGCAACGGTTTTCAAGTGTCCTTCAGGTGGGCTCCAAATCTCGAGAACTGACGTCTGGCCTACGATGGAGGCTGAGAGGCGGACAGCACCCTGTGCGCCGAGGAGTCGTCCAGGCGGTGGCTCGAAGGGCGCGGCGGCACGCCTGCTGTCGCGAAGGAACCATCTGCTGCACCTCAAGCAGGAGGAACCCGGAACGGCTTGGGTGGCCGCGCGAAGCGCAGGCGCATGGCCCAAGATGGCGGCTCGCAGGGCGGGAACTACCGCTCCGTTTCTTTCTTTGGTCTTCAGGCGCCCGCTCTTCTTCCGACTGTCGCGCAGCGTGGACAAAGGGCCTGCCGTGTGTTTCACGCAGCTTGGCAACACTCATCCGAAGCGCTTCCGCATGGCGGCGGTGGTTCCAAAGCCCTCCGGGTGCCCCGGTGAACCCAGCAGGACCAAGCCGTAGGGAGTCGGTCGCTCAGAGCGAAAGAGACGGTTCGCTCCGAGGGTCGGTCGTTCCCTTGGCAACGGGCACTGCCTCTCTTGCCGATTTTTTCTTCCCGCCCGAAGAAGCGCGACGCCGTCGGACGGCGAGGGTGCGCCCCTGAAGGCGCCGCGTGCAAGGGCGGGAACGGAGGGTGGGGAAGAGGTTCCTCCCGAAAGCTCGGCAGTCGTGCGCGCACGTCGCGCCGGTGCATCCATCGGCCCCTGCGCTGGGCAGGCGGTGAGCCGCAACGGTATCCGCGGTTCTGTCCGTCACACGGGGTCAATCGTTCCCTGCCTCTCTTGCCGACTTCTTCCGGTCGGGAGTAGCCGTCGGCGCCTTCCCGAATCCTTGCAGCCTGCTGCTCGGGTCGGAGGGGACTTCCTTCCCGACTCGGAGCTGACTCGCTTCTTCTTGCTCTCCAGGGCAAGTGGTCCCACTGGACGCCCTCCTCCCCCTCTTTCCTTCCATTTCGCCAGCGGAGCAAAGAGGGGCACAAGGAGAAAGCGAGGGGTCGCGGCAGAACCAGGAGCGCCCGCGTCGCGAACACCCCTGGCATCTCGAGGCGCGTCAGAAGACGAAGCGGCGGAGGGGGAGAGGAGGAGGAGGACTCGAGGTTTCCTAGGAGACAGGCGGAGGGAGTGGTGTGCGCCACTTCCTTCCTTGCTGGTGGTCGTGGAATGGGACGGCACGCCTGCGGTAGAAGGCTGGGGCGAACTCGCCGTCGCGCCCTCTCGCCACACCAGCTGGGGGGAGGAGAGGGAAAGGATTTCCCCCGGGAGCCCTTGATGCTCGCGGGCCCACCTTACTCTTTTCCTCTGTCGCTTCCTGCTTTGCTCCCCTCCGCAGCGGACGCGTCGCCTAGCGACGTGGTGATCTCGCTCCGGACGCGGGAGGGAAACGGATGCATCCGGAAGCGCGAGTTCGCCCGTTTCGACAGGGATGAAGTGGGTGAGGGTGCCGTGTTCCCGCCCTCCCGTATCTCCACAGGTTTTTCTCGCGCCGCGAACCTTCCCGGAAGACGCCCAACTCGAAATGAACGGGGCCTCCGGCGGTCGCAGGCCACCGCCGCCACCCCAAGCGAGAGAGAGCAGATCTCGGAGAAACCCCTGCGGGGAGGCAGGTTGCTCCGAGATCTCCTCTTCTCTTCCCTGGAGACGCGTTGCATCTTGCGAAGGGAAAGAGTGCTTCCGCAGGGAGGTGTGTCGGTCGGTGAGGTGGAGGAGTCGACCTCCTGCCTTCCTGGCGACCCAAGCAAAAAAAAAAAAAAAATGAAAAGTGCCGCTCACTTCACCCGGTGGATGGAGTGGACGGCGCTTGTGAAAGGCGCGGACAGTGGCACTAGTAGGTCGACTGGTCGTTCCAGAGTAGCTCTCTTGGTCCGGTGTCCGTTGACCTTGAGGGGCCCTCGTCGATTACGCCGTTCTCTCAACCACAGATCGATCGCCTTAGTCCGGACCGGCGGAGGGAGTGTCCTGTCCTTCCCACACGGCGACGCCACCTCCATCGCATGCGATCGGCGCCTCCCCTGGCGATGCCCGCTCAGGAGTGTCCGCGGTCCACGATTTGGAGGTCGTTTCTCTCTCTGTTCCTTTCTGTAAGACGCGCGCGCGTCCCCCCCCCCCCTATCCCCGCCCCACGTGCCTCTTCTTCGCAGCCCGCTCGCCTTGTCTGCAGCAAGGAACTGAGCCTCCTGGCACCTTCCGTGGATCCTGTTTTCCTCCCCTCCTTCGTTCCTCCATCCCTCCTCGCCCAGAGGAACATCCCATCATGAGGTCCGCTTAATCGTCGTCGGCCGATCCGTCACTCGCGGAGGAGCAAAATCGTCGTCATCCCTCCCAAACTCCCAGGAACAACGGCTGTTTTCCCTCGTGAATGGCGAGGCGCTCCTCAAATTTAATCCGAGGTTTCTTCCACCCGATGACGCCGGGACGTTTATTTAAAAAAATAACCCACAAGTCAGAGGGGAGGGGCGTCTCCTGATTACAAGAGGTGCCAAAATGAAAAGAAGTCCATTGAGGATGACCACCAGCACGCAGGCCGGCTTCTATAGAAGTAGGGAACGGAGGAAGGGGACAGCAAATAAATAAAAAAAAGAGGATCGGGTAGGGACAGGGGGGTCTTTGGTCTTTCTTCGTTCCTCTCTTTCTAGAAGCGGCTGTGCATGGTGACGGCCTCTCTGATGACTTCTGCTGGCAGGTGAGGCCCCACCTCGTGAGGGTGGCGGTTGCCATGCTGCTGGTCTCCTCCTCTCTCCGAGGACGCGACTCCATCACGGACCGGGCTGTGTCGCTTTGGTGCCGATGCAACAGAAGGCTGCGCTCGCAAAGTCCGTTTTCATCCCGCCTTGCGTGAAGAAGAAGCGCCGCGGCAAGTCCTTCGCACTGGCCGCTGGGTGGCGGAGCGCCGAAGCGAGTCGCACCGCCGTGTGTGCGCGGAGGGCGCTGCAGTCCAGCAGGAGGCGCAGGGAGCGACTCCATCGTCCCGCACCTGGGGCGGTTCGAGGTGGCAGCTCCCCCGGAAACCTGGTTGCCACGGCGATCCCCAGTGCAGGAGCAGCAGGACATCCTGAACGTTTCCAACGGAGCGGAGGTGTGCGCACACACAGGGGGGAAGGGGCTGCGAGTTCTTCGAGGGGGGCACATCGAGCAGGTCGCTCCACCGAAGGAGCCCCTTCTTCGTCCGGGGACGAGGAGTGGGCGCCGTCCACCAACACGCCGCTCGTTTAGCAGCCATCCGGGAGTTCGTCGACTCCTGTGATGGTGCAGGGCAATACCCGCCCCGCTGGTCTGCTGCTGTCGCCGCTCGCCCCGAGGGCAGACGGTTGTGCTGCGCGGCAAGGAGCGTGGGGGTCACCCGGGGCCACTGCATCCAATCCTGCGGGAGATCTGCAAACAGTGCGCATGGGAGTCGCCGCAGAGGATGCAGTTCCTGTGGGCGCACTTCTGGAGTGGCAACCCTGGGCCCCAGCGTCTCCTGCCTCCAGGCGTTCCAGTTCCGGGGACGGCAACTAGGAGATCCACGAGTGAGCCGCCAGAAGCGAGGACGAGTGCCTCAGTGGGTAGCCAACTCCGATCTTCCCGCGTAGGTTGCGCGGCAGCAGCAAAAGAAGTCTTGTGCTTCCATAGCATTACCGGAGGATGTGGTGTGCCGGAGCACACACCAGTGGCAAGGCCACAATTTGCCAAAACAGGGACGGGAACCGGGACTGAGCCTGCAGTCCCGACTCCCCCAGCCTCATCTCGAGGGATGCTGTTCCTGCCTTTTCCTCATTTCCCGGTGCTCACCACTCCCAGAGGGAATGGGGGCGGCCTGGATAACGCTCCCTTTCGAACCCGGACCTCCCGCTTCGGTTTCGAGTGCGAGGATGAGAAGATTTCGCCTCGGGACCAAAGGAGTGGCTCCGCAGGGGAAAAGGGTTGGATGGGGGTGGAGCGGGGAAAAGCTTTGAAACCCCAGCCGGTGTCGGGGAAGCAAGGACGATGTGGAGAGGTTTCCTGTTTTTTTCGAACCATCTCCGACGCACCTTTGCAGCCGCTGTCTCCTTCACGCAAGGCAGAGAAGACCCGAACCTCTCGGATAGACGGCTAAGGAGGATCGATCAGTGTTCCCCTTTCTTCGACGCACTTCTTCGGGAAGATCGAACGCCTCTGGGACTTATCTCGAGCCGTTCCGTCAGCAGGCGGCGCAATTCGTGGTTTAGCGAGGATCCTGTCCCATGTGGAGTCTTCGGCAGACTTCCCGGAACTTGCGCATCCTCCTCTCTCCCATCGGTGTCAGTTGGGGGCCACTGTACCTTATTCCGAGGCACGGTGTCCCCCAGCGTGTTAAAACAGTGGCGCTCAACCTCTAAAGTGGCAGGAGTCGGCGATCTTGCTGTTTCAATGGGGCCTCCCGTACAACGCCCGCCGACATCACTGGATCCGGGGAAGGAGCTGAGCCCCAACTGCGGCGGGTGAGGCGAAAGAGAGTCCCTTCAGCACTTGCTCGTGGATTGCGTTGCCCTTTTCCCGCCTGTGGGAACGCTTCGCCGTGTCCCTGCGGATCCACGAGGGCAACCCCACAGACCTGCCTCCTGCGCGACACCCTCATGCCTGCCGCGCCTCCAGCAGCGGGATCGTGAGTGCATGCAGCAACGTCAGGGTAGGAGGCCAGGATGATAGGGACGCCATCCATTTCGCAGTCTTCTTCTTAAGGAGGGCGTCAAGATGGCGCCATCTGGGAATCTTGAAACAGAAACTTGCCGACATCCTGGCAAGGATGCAGAGGACGCCCTCCAGCACCCGGTGATCCCTTCCCGAACTCTCTTAATTTTTTTGTATATACATTTTTTTGTTTTATTTTTCTTTTTTATTGTTTCTCATTCCCCTCTGCTGCCGAGGCGCACCTCGCCGACCTGCGTGCCGTACCTCGGCAGCTTTCCATGGTTACATCGGTAAGTTGGAAGGACCGAGTGCCCTTTCACAGACCTGTTTGTTTATTTCATATAAACAAACCTCCCGGCACAACCGGATGCCAACCCAACGGTGTCATCCGTGTCCATCCAGATGGTTGCTATGCAACCAACGCTACATCAATTGCTCCCTGATAGCTCTTCCCCCACTCTCTCGTCTGCCGCGGAATCTTTCAGGATCTCTCATACTAGTTCCCCACCTTCCATTCCAAGGGAGAAGGGGTCTTGGTGGCGTGGCTAGCTGTGACGACCCGAAGCTCTCAACAGTGGCACACCACCAGGGTGGAAAGCGACGTGCAGCATCCGACCGCATGCGGAGGAGGTGCACCACGCAATGCCCCCCCATGAGTGGACTGCACG
The DNA here is from genome assembly GCA_036172245.1 of Raillietiella orientalis. NCBI lineage: Eukaryota > Metazoa > Arthropoda > Ichthyostraca > Raillietiellida > Raillietiellidae > Raillietiella > Raillietiella orientalis. Next base: position 544,624 of record JAYWIR010000052.1, on the reverse strand, counting down.
AGAACTCGTTGACTTCCAGTGTCCCACCTAGAGGGCTTCTTCATTGGGTGCAGCTTCTGGACGTTCCTCCAGAAGGTCAGCAGCTTCCAGCGACACTGACGGACAGCTTCACACTCCCCTCAAAGTGGCGGGAGTTTCTCGTCTTCACGAGGTTTCTCCGGGGTCTTCTTTCTTTTCCGGACAAAGGACAACAGGCAGGCCACGTGGATGAGTGAATCCACTATTTTACAAAGGAAAAAAAAAAAAAGAAAATCCAGAGGTGGAAAGAAGAAGAAAATCACCTACTCGCAGGCCGGCCATGCAGAAGGGCAGGGAGGGTTTAGGAAGAGGGAGGAAAAGGACAAGAGTTGCCGATCACACCCGTCGCGTCTTCCGCAATCTGCGCGCGGTGCAGACGGCGTCCTCCTTTACCCGGAATGCTGGAAAGCCACCTCGCCACGTTCCTCGTCGCCGAAGGGTCGAGACGCCCGATGCTCCTACCCTGCTGACTCCCCTCCTCGATGCTCCGGGACGCCACGACCCTCCCGCCGAGCACCGGATGGATCCCGATGGAGGAAATAGGTGGTCAAGACCCCGTACCGCGCGAGGTAGGGAGCGGCAGCAACTCTGGGTCTTCTTGGGGTCGAAGCAGGGCAGCTGCGAAACTTCTTCCTCGCGCTCCGAAGGCGGCCACACCCCCGGGCCACATCCCGTGCGTGGGAGCTGCCACCTCCCTGCAGCAGGCGCAGTTTGGGGGAGACACCTCTCCCTCTCGTCTGGAGCTTCGACCGTCGCCGCCGCCGGATGCACGGGAAGCCCCGATGCGCGGGCAGCAAGGCCTCTTCGTGCCGCTGCCTGAGGGGGAGCACACGGCTGTCCAGACAGAGGGATGGGAGGGGTCAGAATGTCCGACGTCGGAATGCGCAGGTATTCTGCCCGCCGGGGCGGTCTTTTGCCTCGGGCACTGGGTGTCGCTGCCAGTCGCTGTCGTCTTCCAGTAGTGGCCCACCAGTTTCGTTGCTCCTGCCACGAGGTCTCCAACCCTGCTGTCTGGCAGCTGCCGTTGTTCCCCCGTGGGGAGGGCATGCTCGGGGTGGGGACCTGTTTCTTGCAGTGTGCGTCTCCACTTCCTCTGGGGAGGCAGCTCCTGGGCTGTGGACGGGAGGAATCACGGGGTCGCGTCTCAGTCTCGTGGATGCGGATCCCGACGCCCGCTGCTTCCTGCTTCCAGGCGTCGTGGTCTACCCTTCTCGCAGGGTAGCTATGGCGGGGACACGAGTGGTCCTTGTGCAGCCTCGGTTGTGAGGGAAGAGCGACGGCGCCCTTCTCTCGCGACCGATCGCGCACCTCTGAACTTCGCCAAAAGACCGCGTGCACTTCTCGGCCATCGAGTCGTCATCCCATGAATCATCCCGAACAGGAACTGCAGCGTCAGGATGCCGCGTCCCTGCGTGGTGCGTCTTCGAGGTCACCAGCTCGTGGCGCTTTCAGCACGAGGCCGTCCGCCTTGCCGGAGCTGGCGGCGGCCGAGTAGCTGTGGCTCCCGTGCGCCTGGTGCCTGGAGTCGCGGGTTCGAATCCCTCAAGGGGAAGGATGGACTCTGGAGAAATGGGGTGCGTCGTGGGTTGGATCTTCTGCAGCAAGATGACTGGTTGGTTCATTCGGGTGCGGTGGCTCTGGTCGAAGCCGGAAACCACCGGATGCCCCCCCTCTGATCGGCCAGGATTGGAATTCGACCCTCCGAGGTCCTTCTAGGATGTCAAGGAGTCCTTCGGGTTCCCTTCCGGTTGTGACGATAGAGCCGTTACCATGGATCTGGTTGATGTCCCCCTCGGGGGGTCGCCTCGCCTCTCCAGAGGAATTGGGAAGCGCCCCTTCGGGGTTCTCCTCGGAGGGTCAAACAAGGAGCGGGTTTTTTCCGTGTTCCCTCCCGAGAAGAAGCGAGGAGCAACCTTGTCCGGGTGGTCTCTCCGGGGAGAATTGGAAAGACGTGGTTCCCCTCAGAAACGACCAGGGAGAGGGGTTCCCTCCGGGATTTTCCTCCCAAGCGTAAAAGGAACGGGCTGTCCGCGTCCAGAGTCTTCATGGATCAGGCACTACCGTTCGCGGGCCGGCAGAAGATCCAGTCGTTGATCTTGGTCAGCTTGGCCCACCTGTCGGAACTCCAGTCCTCAGCTGAACACGTTGCACTGCGTTGTCGCGCCAGTAACGAAGACAATCGCGCGTAGCCGGTGGCTCACTTGACCGAGTATCGTGCGGGCTCGCACCAGTTCGTGCACCACATCTTCGCCATAGGGCGGGAGTCCTCCACTGGAGCCGCAGCTTCAGTCGCTCCAGCGTCAGGAGGCCTCGGCCTCCGACGCGCCACTGGAGCATCTGGAGCCTCCGTCGTGAGCTGCTTGGTGTGCACCCCGAAAGACTCGCGGTCCCTTCCCTTTGCATGGACACTTCCGTGTTCCGGCTACGCTGGAAACAGGATGTTCTGTTGTTTCAGCACTGGGGGGGATTCCAGTGCAATCAGCGCAGACACCGGGTTTCCAGGGGAATTGCCTTCCTAAACAGTCTACGGTTGTTTTAGTGCAGTGCCCTGCAGGACTTGTGAAGGCGATTCGCTTCTCCGTCAACCCCAGGATCCTGCCACGGGAACCTGCTGCGGCGTTTCTTAATTGGAGGTGGATTGAAGAAAGGCGCTGTGATTTTAAAAATCTGTTGCATCGGCTCCATCGTGACAGTCCGCCACATGTTGAAGTCAGATTCGCGAAGAAGAGGGGCCACCAGCATGGCAGCAATCCTCATGAGGGCTTCAGCGAGGTGACCTCACTTGCCAGAACAAGTCGTTAGGGAGATCGCCATCATCTAGAGTCGCTTCTAGAAGGAAAGGAACGTCTTCAACCAGATTCCTGTCCCCATCCTCCCTCTTTTTTCATTTATTCATTGTCCCCTCCTTCCGTTCCCTAATTTTCGGGAGCCGACCTGCGTGCCGGTGGTTATCCCTCATAAACTTTTTTTTTTTTTTTTTTGGCTCTTGTTTTTTTTGAGGGGACACCCTTCTTTTCCTCAAACTTGTGGTTGTTTTGCAAAATGAGCGTCCCAGCGTGACCGGGTTCAAATCCTGACGCCCGCAATGCAGGCAGGATCACAGCAGGCAGGTCCACTTGGTCCAGGGATGCTGGCTATTCCACGTGAGGTGGGCCGAGCTAGGATCAGCATCGGTTGCGCGCTCCTTCGCGGCGGGACTGCGCAACACCAGCGTTGGCAATGGAGAGCTGAAAGATCTCCCTGTGGTCGGTATGGGTCAAGTCGTGGAGCAGAGCAGGCAGGTCTCGCTCAGAGAGCACCGAAGGTCCGATGTGACCCTCGCGGGCAGAAGGCTCGATCCCGTCAGACCTCTGCTTGTGGTCCGCTCGACCGGAACGAGACCGTGGGTCGACGAGAAAGGGGATCCTCTCTGAAGAACGGCAGAGGAAGCGCCGCACCCGGAGGGTCGCAGCGAAACATTCCCGTGGAGGACGGAGGGCAAAACAGTCCGCAAACAAGTGTGGAGCTTGCTTCCTCCCTCCGCACCCTTAACGGTCCGATTCCCCACTGCCCCGAGTCCAGGAGGCGCCGGCGCGCGTTGCGAGGGAGGTCCCCCGCAGCAAGCGCTCCGACTCCCGCTACTTGAGGGGGAGGTCGCGACCGCCTCCAGAAGCACCAGAGGCCACTCGAGGTCCTCGCGAGGAGTTCCCAGTAGCTCGCCCCAGCCGGAAAGTCCACGTGGTGGGGCGCTTGAGATAGTGTCGGTCCATCAGTAGCTGGCTAGGTCCATCAGTAGGAGGCTGCCCAGACGCTTCGCGGCTTATTCCTGCCTGCCATTCAAGGTTTTCCTATTTCTTTTTATTCTTGTTTTTGCTCGTTCCTCCCCCCTCTTCCCCTGCTGCCGCCAACCGACCGCGGTGGGAGAGAAAGGGAGAGGACGAACGGATGGAGCAGCCAACAGAGGACGGCAGGGGGGGGTTCCGCTGCCTCCCTCCCAGCTGCTTTCTTTTTTGCTTCTCCAAGGGTGCTGAAGAGCCGTTCTCCTTCTCGGAGAGAGTGGGAGAAGGGTCACGACGTGGCTCTTTGAGCACCATCCACGCCGCCCGGGGATGCGTGCTGACCCTTCAAGTTATAGGGGGGATGACCCCAGGGAGGGGACCACCCGATGAGTCCAGGAAGGGCTCCTGAGGAAGGGGTTCCGTCCTCTCCCTGACTCCCAAGAGGGAACCCACACCCCGGTTGTCTCTGGAAGGGGCCACTTCTCGGTCCTTCCCCGAAGGGAACCCGGAAAGGATTTCGGTGTTCTTCCTGTGACGTGTGTCACGTGGATGTCCCCAGAGAGCCTCTCCGAGTGCTTCCTGGAGACTCTCCAGGAATTCACTCCGAGACCGCGCGGCGCCTCTTCGTTTCCTGGATCCTAGGTGGACCGTCGACGACGAGGGCGCGCGCTTCGCAGCGCCCCCTTTACACTGGTTTGCCCGAGGGCCGCTCCTTTGAACTTCCTCCATCTTGCTTTTCCCAGGTGTGTCGAACGCCCCCCCTCGAGCGGGCAGCAGGCGTCCAGCACTGTCATGCGGTCACCCCGCAAAGTGACGTGCAAAGTCCGCCGCTCCCACTGGACCCGAGAGGCTGTGGAGCACAACTGTTGCAGATGCAGGAAACGGAAATCCTTTCTGCACCTACTTGTAGACTGTGTTGCCCTCCGGCCCCTGTGGTGGCGATTCTCGACGGCCCTCGGTGCACCGACGGACAATCCTAGAGACGTGACGAAGCGCCTCTTCGTGCGCGATGCCCTTTCGCCTGCCGCATCCCCAGCAGTTCTTTGCTGCTGCCTACGTAGGATTGTGGGGGTCTGGAGCTACGCGATAGGAGGACGGCGCGACAGGGACGCCATCTACTTCGCCCTGCGCTTCCTGCGGACGGCAGCAAGATGCCCCTTCCCCTGGGGCGCACTCGGATGGAACGCCCTCCAGCGAACAGTGATCCTTTTCCTGACCCTCCCAATTTTTGTATATATTTTTTTTGTTTATTTTTTGTTCGCCCCCTCTCCCTCCGCTGCCGAGGCGAACCTCGCCGGCGTGCGTGTTGGTTACTCGGCGGGTTCCTAGCATTTTCGGACAAAGGATGGCCCTACACATGTATGTTAATTACTTTTTATAATAAGCGTCCCGGCGTGACCGGGTGATAAACCAAACAGCTCACTCCACCGAAGCAGTCCCTTTGCCCTGAAACGAGGAATGGCGCCGCCCACCAACCAAACCGCTCGTCTTGCCGCCGTGCAGGAGTTTTTCGACTCCTGCAATGTTGCAGAACTTCCACCCCGCCGGTTGGCTGCTGTCATTTCTTTCCCTGAGGGGAGACAGTGCCGCAGCAAGAGGCGAGGCGGCCAACCGGTACGATTGAGTCCATTCTTGCAGGACATCTCTCAGCGGTCTGCGTAGGAGACCCTGTTGCAGTTCCTCTGGGCGCAATTCCAAACTGGCAGTCCAGCGCTCCAGAGATTACTGCCACCAGACATTCCAGTTTATGGGCAGCAGGAGATCCACAGATGGGATAGCAGCAACGAGGACAGATGCCTCAGGGGGTAGCCGAATCCAGTCTTCTGGCATAGGTTGCGCGGCGGTAGCGAAAGAAGTCCTACGCCGCCGACGCATTGCTGGAGGATGCTATGCGCGCCGGAGCATACCAATGGGAAGACCACAATCTGCCACACAGGGAGAGAAGTCGGAACTGTACTTGCAGTCTGATCTTCTCAATAGTCAGGATGCCCAATCTGGCGTCCTGGCGTGGCGCCACCAAGTCTTTCCGCCGTCGTGTATCGAGGCGGCGGCCACCTGTCTCCACGCATTTGCGCTCCCGGGAGTTGACTCCTCGGAGGCAGCCGGCCCCGCCTCCATAGGATGAGGGGTGGCGAAATTCCCTTCCACCCTCGTTTATGGCCTCGTGTGGAATCCCCCGCCGCGAATCCACCCGAAATCCACCACCACTCGACAAAACGACCACATTCCCGCCACCTGCGCGTGGTCGGAAAGACGGCAAAGAAACGTCCGTCCCGTGCATCGGGGAGCGGACGCGAGCGCGAAAAGGGTCGAAGATCGTTCCGTTCCTGCGAGCGCGATGTGACCCAGGTGGCCCGACCTCACCCGCTCGGGGCAGCAGCACCACGGCAGCGCCTTGCCGCGCCCCTTTGGAGATTCCTTCCCTGCGGAGGTTTGGTACTCGTGCCTCCCTCCCCCGAAGGAAGAGGGGTCCTCTCCTTTGCACAACCCGGGGGGGGGGGGAACTCCGAAGGAAACCGGACTCATTGATTCCTGGAAGCAACTCAGAGGGTCGACTCCCAGCCCAGGCCACCCATCGGGGTATCCGGTTTCATCCGAGCTACCAGTGCCTCCACACTCGAAGTCTACAGGCCGACTAACGTCATCTTGCGGGAGGAACTCGAACCAATGACGCACTCCCATTTCCCGGGGACATCGAGGCTTCCCCTGGAGGGATTCCAACCCGCGACACCTGGCATCACGCGCGGGGGGTTGGGGTGCCGCAGCTATTTGTCCTCCGAAGGGGCCGGTCTTTGGGAAGGGAGCTGGCTCTTCGTCAGACCCGGTGACGAGGCGCCAAACCTACCATCCCGGCGGCGCGGGGAAGACGTGGTCCTTCAAGAGTGCTCGGGAGCTCCCTGCGCCCCCAAGGGCTCTTCCCACGAGATCCTCGGTACGCTTTTCGATCTCGCTGGGGCGTGGCAAAGAAAAAAGCAGAAGGCGGAGGAGGAGAGTCGCAAGCGCGTTCCACGCGCTCCACGCAGCGTCCCATCCCAGCAGAACGGACCTTCCATCCGGGAGCGGGTCGAGAGCAGAAGCTGCCTTTTGGGGACAGCCCCGAGCCACGCTTCCCCAAGGGAGAAGTCCCCGAACGAAACTCCCGAGCACTCCCGAGTGCTTGTCCGTGGGGATTCCAAGACGGAGCCAGCCTGTCCGGCCCACGCCGCATCATTCGTTCAGCTCATACAAGCTCCCAGATGGAGACCCTCGAGTGCCGCCGGGATGGACATGGGGCGGGAAACAGCAGCAGAGGGTCGTTTCGGCAGAGGCCGGCACGGGGCACGGACTCGGCCGGGCGGCCAGAGTCGCACTCGGCACCATCTCAGCGTGGGAGATGAAGAGCAGAGGGCTGAGGCTGCCGTGCACCCTCACCGCCCCAAACACATGGGGAGCGGGTCAGACGTGGGCCGAGGTGGACGTCACGAGCGCGGAGGAAACGCAATGCCTGCGCCACACCCCACGTGCGCTCGCTGCAACGGAGATGTCGGGCAGACCCACGAAGAACGGGTGGGCGCGGAAAGGAAGGAGTTTTTCCTTGCGGATCAGGAAGACGGGGAAAACAAATCCCGACCCCTCCCCCCCCTCATTCTTATTGCAGTTGAGATGGTGGGTGGGTGAGAGTCCCGTTTATATATATATATATATGTATGTATGTATCGGCTCTCCCCAAAAGGGACTGTCTTCAACGGGTTTTCCTTTCCCATGTCTTGCACGGGTTCCAGTCGTTTGTTTGGGCATCGTCGCCCCCAGCTTGCGGAAGTAACGAAACAACACAAGGAGAGAGGCGAAAGGAGGGGGGGGGGAGGGCGGAAGAAGAATCAATCCATCGCGGGTTTCGTCAAAAGGGAGCGAAACTTTTCTTCCTCCCGGTGTGACGACCATTTTATGTACAGTTGGGGTGAACTCGGCACGCCTCTTTCGCCTCCCGAGGGAGAAGGGAAAAGCCAGAAAAAGACAAAGCAAACTCAAAAGGGCACCCCACCCCACCCCTCTTCCAAAAAAACACACACTCACACATGCACACACACACACGCACTCCCCTCCTCCGCGAAGAAAAAAAAAAAGGGGGGGGGGGGTTCGGAACGGAACGCAACCCCACCTGCTGGAATTTCCGGTCCATGATTGCGTTACGGCGAATTTCCCCGCCCGTGACGTATTTACGGCCGACGGGCTTCGAGCTTTCGATTGCTCAGATAATGATGACATACGACGCTCAGTTATCTTCAGCCGTGATGACTTTTAATGCACTTTCTGGGTTCGCATCCAGCGCGCCTTGCCGAAATTGCCCTTCGCCTGTCCTGCACGTAGACATGGGAACCGCGAGGGCCATCGGCCCGGTTCGCCGCTGGCTGCCCGTCGGCTGCGAAGCGCCTCTTCCGCGTCCGCCCGTTGCCACGGGAAGCGGAAAGAGAGAAGCGCGAATCTCCCGAACGACTTCGGCATTGCCACTCTTCCTTCGCTTTTCCCGTTTCTTCGATCGACGCGAGCGCGAAGGGGAACTCCCCTCCTCCCCCCAGTGAACCCGCATTTTATTTGACTTTATTTATTTTTTATTTCATCCTTTCCTCTCCCTTTCTTCTTCTGGCTTATCTCGCGAGCGGCAAGGACGTGCAAACCCGGGAGACCGCCTCGTTAACGTCCAAGATAAAATGGTTGAAACTGCCACCGGGGATTAGGCGGGGAACGCTTGCCGCTTGTCGGCAAACTTGAAATCAATGAGGCAGTGGCTGAAGGGAGATACGGCGGGAAGAACACGGATCGAGCACGGGCTCGCGCCACGCTGCCTTTTCCGTTCGGGAAACCGAAAGCCTTCCGGAATTCTCGCCAGCCCCTTCTGCTGGGTTCGGGAGGCAGGCAGCAGACTGGGTCGGCCCTCCGAACCGAGACCGGTGGGGGTCGTTCCTGGTCTGAGAGGAAGGAGGACACGCCCCTCCCGCGCTGCGACGCGGGCCGCACCTGCCCCGCGCGTGCCCACCACTGCACGAGCGGTGGTACGAAGCGACTCGCGGGGGAAAGGGAAGGGGAGACTTTTCAGAGTCCGCTGGCTGCTGGCGCCGGAAGCGCAGGAGCAGGCCTGCAGGGCAACTGCCCTTCCGGCGGACGGCGCCCGGGACCCCGCGAGGAGAGCGGGCCTCGGGAACAGCCGCCCTCGTGGTGCAGCAGCAGCGCGCGCGAAAGAGAGAGACCGCGGATGCCAAGGTCCGCCGAAGGGGGAGGGAGGAGCGCGGCTGTGTCGTCTGGCTACCCCCTTCTTCCTTTTCCTCCCACGCCTGGGAGAGTAGACCCCGTCCAGAGGAAAACGAAACCGTCCCCCCCTCCCCTTCCTTTCCCTCCCTCCCCGCAGACGTGGAGAGAAACAGATGGGAAGGCCGTGCGCCCGTGAACTCACTCGTGACGGCTGCCGCCATCTCCCGATGCGGGATCACCCAGGAGGGATCGTCTCTCGGGTAGGTGGCCGACTTGCTTCCTCGCGTTTCCGGAGGAAGTGCGGAGGAGGCAAGTTTCGCGAAAACGACCCCCCCCCCCCAGCCTGATGGGAATTTTCCTTTCCTGGTCGGGAGGAGGAAGGAGCCATTACACATCGTGCGGGATCCGCGGGACCCTTGCCAGCGTTCCGTCACGGTCACGCTCCGATTGCCGATGAGAGGATCAGAGGCGCCGACGGCGGTGGCTGCGCCGGTCGCCGCGGCGAAGCCGACGACGACGAGACGGCATCGGGAAGCGGAGCTCTTGGGCTCCTCACCCGGGCTGCTGGCGGCGCTGTTGATGCCGCTTCGGGTGTCCTGCCGTCCGCCCAGCAGGTCTGCGGTCGACCCCGCGAGTCCCTGGCACTCTAGCGTAGTGGTCAGGGTTTGACCAAGCCCCTCCCTCTCCCGTGAGGGATCGGCGCCACCTTCAAGCTGGATGCGTAGGAGGAGTTACGAGCCTGCCCGCGAGATGACTCTGAGACGGCCCCAGGCTTCGGGCGTGCATCGGTAGGAAGGCGCTCTCACGCGTCTACGGTTGGATGCCCCTTCGACTAGCTCCCTGGAATAGCGGGAGAGTGGACTCTTCAGGGCTCTCGTCGAGCCCTGCGGGGCGAAACAATGGCTCTCGAGTGCTTCGCGAACCGAAGAACAAGCAAGCCGTATCCCGCATTGGCGGCCGCGCGGCTGCAGTCTCTCCCTCCGCGAGTGGCATCCAGCGTTGCGGGTTCGAATCCCACAGGGGGAAGCCCCGAGAACCGGGGGTGCGTCGTGGGTTTCATGTTCCCTCCACAAGATGACTCTGGTTCGAATGCGGCGCTGGTAGCGGATAAAACCGGATGCCTTCGTTGACTGACCGGGATTGGGAGTCGACCCTCCGGAGTCCTTCCAGGAACTCCGAAAGGTGATTTCAGGATTCCCTCCGGCTGTAAAAATGGATCCGTTTACCCCCCAACCCCCTCGAGGAGAGGGAACCCCTCCACTTCGTACCATGGAGCTGCGGTTGATACCTCTCCAGAGCGTGAAGCGCGCTGCTCCCTTGAGGAAGTATCCTTCAGAGAAATCGGGAAGCGACTCTTCGGGGTTCCCTCCAGAGGAGCAAACGGGGATGGGATCCTTTCCGGGTTCCCTTCGGAGAAGAAATGAGGAGCGGCCCCCTCTTAGAGGGGACCCCCCTCGCCGCAACGATTCCCTTCCTGAGGAAGGCGCTTGGCAGAAGTCAACCTCTCGAAAGATGGGAAGCCTCCTATGAGATCGCAGGCAGGCGGAGGCTGATGGGTGGATGCTGCGATCCTGAGTGTCCTTCCGCAAGGATAACAGCGCTGGAGTGAGCTGATCGGCATTCGTAGCGCAGACTCGGAGTGGGCCCCTGGTGCTCAAGAACAGCAGAGCCCCGAAGTGGTAGGCGTGGGTGACACTTCTGCTGTTGCTGCACAGGGACATTCTCTGTAACGCCCATGCCGACACCACTGGACCCGGGCAGGGAGAGGGTTGAGCCCAGACCATCGCAGGTGCAGGAACGGGAGTCTCCCCTGCTTGCGAGCCGTGTTGCCCTCTGGCCCCTGTGGGGATGTTTCAGGACGACCCTGAGGACCCCGATTGGCACCCCCAGGAGCGTTTCCAAGGTCCTCTTCGTGCGAGAGGGTCCCTGCCGTCGGCCGCAGCCCCAGCAGCCCTTTGCTGGGTTCGTGGTGTTCTGGAGCGACGCTGATGGAGAATCGAACGAGCGGGACCCCATTGGATGTGTACTTCCGCTTCCTGAAGATGGCAGCCAGAAGGTCCCACGCGGGTGCAGTGCAGACGGACCTAGCCGGCATACCAGATAGCATGCAGAGGGCTCCTTCCAGCGAGCGGCGATTCCTTCCCGGACCTCCCAAAGATTTCTATTTGTCTTTATTTACTCTTTCTTTTTGTTTTCTCCCCTCCCCCTCCGCTGCCCAAGTGACTGTCGCCGGACTGCCTACCGGCGACCGGCAGGTCCGTGGACAAGCGGAGTGTGGTAGGACCACGTGTCCTCCCACAGCAGGTGCGTTTATTTGGAATTTTAATAAACCTCTCCGGCGTGTCCCGGTGGAAATCGGAAAAGAAATCAGGAGAGACTTTCTCCCCGAGATCCCTCCAGAGAGAACAAGGAAAAGGTGGTTCCCTCCCAAGGGTCATAGAGGAACAGACTCCTTCCTCTGGAGGCTTCCTGGATTCGCGGGGCGGTTCCCTCCTGGGGTATTCCCTAACTTGAAGAGTCGAATGCACCTCCAGGTGGCGCGGACAGTGTCAAAGAGCTCAAGAGCTTCGTGAGCCGCCAGGCGCGCGACGGTTCTTCAGCACTCGCCGAACCAAAAAAGGGAAAAAGAACAAACGAAAACGGGAAAAAAAAAGCCGAAAGCACTCAGGAAGCAGAGAAAAACGAGTCAGGATTCAATCCTTCGCCTCGAGATCAGGTGTGCCCGGGGTCGGATGACCATCAAAGTAGCAGCTCGCTTCTTCCCCCTGCCCCGATCGAAGGACGGTCCGCCACCGGGGAAGGCCGACAAAACTTGGAGGGAGAGAAACGCTGAGGCGGGGACTGGATGGTTCCTCCGTCCTCGGCGCGGTTTGCCTGGCAAGGAGGAGAACGCGGGGCACCTCGCCCGCTCCCCCCCCTTCCAGAAAAGGAAGAGCGCGGGCTGGCCGACGTGGGCGTCGGACGCACGGGCTTCGTAACGAAGATGCGAAACGCCTCTGTGGGACACCGGGAGAAGATCAGGGGACTTGGGGAGCCTGATTCGAGGTAGCATCCGGGTAGCATCTCCTGAAGGACCAACCGAACACCTCGTGAACACCCGAAGTACAAGCAGAACACCTTTTTTTTTTTCTTCTGCCGTCTGTTCATTGGTCGTGTATGCGTACGATCTCATTTGCTAATGGCAGTCGCGCTTTTCTTTAATGATCCCACCATTCATTAAGGAGTGATCAATCACACGCAGAGTGATGGCAGCAGATGAAGCGGACGCGACTTTCCACGTTCTCCTCGGCTCGGTGTCTTCATCAGCGTTCATCTTCGGAGAGATGCCGTGCCGCGCTTACTGCCAGCCGATGATGGATTCTCCCCTCTCCTCCCCCTCCCCGAAGCAGTTGCTGCTATTTCGTGGCGTGCCCTGCACCCGGCAGATTCGCTCTTGGAGAACAAGTTGCGGAGGAGGGAGAAGTGAACTCTCTGGAAGTGATACTGATGACGGGATCCCCCGGAGTCGGGACCGCCGATTTGGCCACCTCGAGACGCTGCGGTAGGTTTGACCCACCCTGATTCCGTCCGCGGCCGGTCTCGCAGGGAAGATGGCGAGCGAACCGGCCAAGCGACGGTCCCGAGGAAGCGATGCGGCTTGGTTGCAGCTTTTTTCGCGCCACAACGTGGCGGCCGTTTCGCTCTTTAGCAGACCTTCCCGCCGGAGCATTTGGAGTTGGATGCGGCCGGATGGAAGGCGACGACGGACCGGACACTATTCGAATGCAGCTAAAGCTTTCCGCTTCCCCTCCCCCCCTCCAGCTTCCCTCACTTCCATACGGAGGAGGCAGCTCTGTCGTGCCTACCGGGAGAAACCAGAGTGACCCGAAGAGCATTCCTGTGCCCCATACGGGAAGCAAGGATAAGAGAGTGCTGGGACGCGAAAGCGTCGCCAGCCTCGCCCGACGGAAGTCCTTTCGTAGCAGTAGCATGCCGCTGGTGCGCGTTTCCCTCCCGCCTTTCAACGAGAAGGATCCGCAGAGCGGGGATGGGCTGGAGGTTCAGGCCCTCACCTGCGTTGGCGGTCACTGTGGCTGAAGCCTCCACCGGCGTGGCTCCAGGCGTTGCGGGTTCGAATCCCGCCCGGAGAGGGATCGACTTCCGAGAACGAGGGGTGCGTCGTGGGTTCGGAGTTCCCCCGTAGGATGGCGCTGGTTTGTTTATTCGGTTGGACGGCACTACTGGAAGCCAGATGCCTCTGTTGAGTGCCCGGAATTGGAAGTTGACCCTCCGGGGTCCTTCCAGGAATTAAGGAGCCCTCCGGTTGTGAAAATGGAGTCGTCTTCGGGGTGACCCTTCGTCTCGTACCATGGAGCTGGTGGATTGATGCTACCCCCCAGAGTGCAATAAGCGTGCTGCTCCCTTTGGGAAGCGTTTCTTTAGAGAAATTTGGAAGATTGGAAGGTTCCTTCGGGGTTCTCTTCAGAGGAGGAAACGAAGAGCAGATTCCTTTTTAGGGAGTCCTTCTGGAGAGGGTCCCTCCTGAATTTCCTGAACCACACGTTTTGGGACGACCTGCAGATCCCCGACGGCAACCCCAGGGACGTTTTTAAGTTCCTCTTCGTGAGGGATGCTCTGTTGCCAGCCGCAGCACGAGCACCTTTTTGCTGCATCCGTGGGATCGCGGCGGCCTGGAGCGAAGTCGAAGCAGCAACGAACGAGAGAGACGTTCCCCGTGCATGGACACTGAGAGTTGCCTCGATGCAGGTGGGTGTCAACTCCGGTCAGAACAGACGGATTTCCTGCCCCCCCCCCCCACCACCACCACCAACTGTAGTGCCTGGAAACAGGAAACAGTTCAGGCGTGGGAGGAAAGAAACGGCACGAACCCGGAGCCACAGCTATGCCTGTGATTCCCGAATGAAACTCGCTGCAGGAGACCATGGCCTGCCCAAGGAAGGCCACCTGAGCACGGCACACCCCACTTGCAGCCACGCTCAACACAATGCAGCACAGTGAAAACAGCGATGACCAACGCCATCGAACAAGCACTTCGCTTTCTGCGAAGGGCAGCAAGATGGCCCTACCAGGGTGAAATCAGGACCGACCTAGCCGGCATCCTGCAAAGGATGCCTTCCAGCGGACAGTCCTCCCTTCCCGGCCATCCAGTTTTCCGTGCGTGTGTGTCTTTATTCCATGAACTTTTATTTTTCTTTTCATTTTCCCTCTCCCCTCCTCTGTGGAGGTGACCCTCCCTGGCCTGCCCACCTGCAGGTCCACGGACAAACTGAGTGTCGTCGGTGTTTCGCCTCAATTTACGAGTTTGTTTGAAATTTTAATGAACGCCCCCGGCGTGTTCAGGTGGAAATCCGAGTGGATTCCCTTTGGGATTCCCTCCCAAACGTAAGAGGAACACGGAATCCTTCGTCCGGAGCCCTTTCTGGATTTACTGGGTGGTCCCCTCCAGAGGTTCCTCCCAACTTGAAGAGTCACACGCGCCCTCATGCAGACAGCGTTAAAGAGTCCGCGAACCCTCGGACGAGCGATTCTCGAGTGCTTAGCGAACCGAGAAATCGCAATCCTGAAAAAAAGAAAAAAAAAAAAACTGGAAGGGAAGTACGGGATACAGAATCCCCCAAAGGGAAACCCTGGGGGTTGTTTCCAGACGACGACGACGAAAATGATGCCTCTTCCGAAGATGAGCACGCAGGGATGAAGGGGCGGAGGGGTGAGCCACGTGGCCGGCTGCGCCGTGAGTCCCGGGTGGGGCCGCCGGCGCGCAGGTCGGCAACGGGAGCGCACCCGCGCGTTTCTGGGAAGGCCTCCGCAGCCGGTGCGGCCGCTGGCGACGAGTCGCCTCCGTCCTTCTCGCGGCCGGGTCTTCGCCGCCGGGTGGGGTCGCGAGGTCTGACGTCTCCAAACGCAGCCGGCAGATCCCCGCCTCTTTTTTGGCCACGGGCCGAGCCACTCTTTTCGAGTCCAGCGCGACCCCCCCCCCCCCCCGCGTGGCTGCCTCCGCGACGTCGCGTTCCGCGTGCATCGGATGGGGGAGCTCACCGCACCCTCTTTGCCGGTTGCCACCTTTCCGGATCGTCGCAGTTTCGATCCGGAACCGAGGAGAGCGGATCCCCCCCCGGCTTTACCCCCGCCGCCGCCCCTCTTTTCCGATTTATGAGCAGCGCGGGCCGCTGGAGGTGCATTTTTTTTCCCCACCGACCTGTTTCCACGGCGTAGAGGCCGCGCGCCAAGTGAACTGGGGCCGAAGAGAGGGTCTTCCGCGCTGCGAGAATACCCGGAGGTCAGGGGACGGCCGGATCCGCATCTCCAGTTTCAGGCACTGGGGGGGGGGGGGGGAGGCCTTTCCACATGGCGGGATCGACGCTTAGGACTCCCGCAAAGCTTTGGGAATTCGGCCTTTGCGCGCGCCGTTCCCTCCGAGAACCGCTTCCCGCACGCTCTCCTCCGGCCCTTTTCCTCTGCGACTCTTCCCACAGACTCGCTGACCGCTTCTCTCTGGTCGACACCATTCCTCACTCACCCCCAAACAACACCCAAACACCAGCCGGGCGTGCGGAGCCGCCTTTGTCCCGCGGAGCGCGCGCTTCTCTCTCTTTTTAGGAGAGGGGGGGGGGGGGAAGCGCGCGCGCACCTGCAACAATGCCGCTAAGAATAGCTCGGGCACGCGGCGGGTGCGCCCTCCGACGCCCTTTGTTCCCCTGGGCGTTCCCGCTCCTTGCTTGCGGGCATCCGCGGTGTTCCCTGCATGCCGACCGGGCACCACCGTGCGCGTGGCGCAGTCGACATGCGGTCTCTGAGCGCCAAGGCACTTCCTTTTTTTTTTTTTTTTTTTTTCAAGGAACAAGGAAAAAAGACAGACGAAAGTCGAATCGCATGCGTGGAGCGTGGATGGCTCTCGCGGTGATTCTCGGCCGCGACTCCGATGCCATCCCTCTTTCACCCCCATCCCCCCTCCTGTCCTGCCTTTGTCTCTTCCTTCCCCTTCGCTTGCGGTCGCCGTACGGGTGGCCCGCAAGGAGCGGTACGTAGTGGTGCACACTCCACCATCCCGCTCTTGGAACTCTTGGACGCTCTCCCCCGCGAGCTCGGGGGGGAAGGAGAGGAAGGTGGCGTCGAGAGATGCCGCCGAATCCGGACCATCGAAGGGTGCCACCGTCTCGTGGGGGGAAGGCCCGCGAGACGGTGCTCAGGAGGGAGGGTGGACGACGGGAGAGGGAAGCGAGTCTTTTGCCGAGGTCTCCGTGCTGCTTGGGGAGCGGTGCGGCTGCTGGAAACTGACTGACTCTCCTTCCACCCTTCGTCTCTTCCACGCGCGCGCTCACCGAAGAGTGGGAGGCGCGGGACGAAGGTGAAGCGGGAGAAATGGCCGGCTCCAGGCAAGGGGAGGGGAGGCTGCTGCAGTCGGTCGCTTGGAGGCTGTCGCACTCGAGTGGCAGCGGTCTCGAACCTCGGACGGGGCTCCTCCTGGGAAAATGGTGTGGCCCGAGGCGCACGCACTTTGGCGCCCTCTCCACAGAGGGCGGCGAGGTGGCAGAGCAGCTGCAGCTCGGGGCGGCGGCAGCCGGCAAAGGCGCGGTGGACAGAAGGAAGGGGAGAGGAGGCGGGGTGCTGGAGCGGACCCGGAAGTTGGTTATTCCTGCGCCATCTTGCGGGAAAGGGAGCCCGGTCCGAGGGGAGAAAATTGCTTTCCGTGCGTTCCGATCTTCCTTCCCGCGCCCACACACCCCGGGGGCGGGCAATGATGGCGGCACTCGCTTGGCTGCTTGCGTCCCGAGGCCGTGCTGCCTTCTCTGCAGAAGACGAGGAGCAAACAGGCGAAAGACGAGGTGGAGAGTACCCGCGGGGTGGACTCCTCGGTGTTTGCCCGGGGGGATGCTCAAGTGGGGAAGCCTCCTGAAAAGGGGTGGGTGGGGAAAGGTGGCAGACAGGCAGGGGGGAAACCCTTGGGGTGCACTCCTGCAGCGGAAAGAGGCCTATGCGTCGCCACCGCCGTCCTCGTGGTCGGGGGTGCGCTCCTCGGCGCTTTTTCT
Organism: Raillietiella orientalis; assembly: GCA_036172245.1. Classification (NCBI taxonomy): domain Eukaryota; kingdom Metazoa; phylum Arthropoda; class Ichthyostraca; order Raillietiellida; family Raillietiellidae; genus Raillietiella; species Raillietiella orientalis. The sequence continues at coordinate 527,595 of JAYWIR010000052.1, read as the reverse complement.
GCACGCCCCCCCCCCCTTCCTTCCTCCTCTTCCCCTCTCCCCCCCCCCCACGCTCTCCACAAGAGGCAGCAGGGCGCCAGGTCCAGCGCTCTTTTAATTTCTGTGAGCCTTCTCCAGCAGCGCCTGCCGGGAGGCGGCGGCCGTCAGCCGCTTCAGTCTTCGGTCAGCTTCTTGGCGTAGGCCACCATGAGGCAATAGTCGGCGACCATCTGGCCGTTGTCGCCCTGGGCTCCCAGCCGCTTCAGCTCCAGGAGACACTCGCCGAGGTACTCCTCGCGCTGCTGCTCTGGGATGCGGGAGACGAACGGGTCCACCACTCGGACGGCATCTGCGGGAGGGGGGAGGGGGTCAAGGCAGGGCGGAGCCGCCGCCCGTGCCTCGGCGGAGTCGAAGGCGCCGCGGTGCAAGGGAGGAGAGGCCGCGGGGGAGGAGGATCTTCTCATCCTCCGCTCCCTTGTCCTTCTCCCTCCGTCCCTCCCTACTCCCTCGGACCTACTTTTGGCGTATTCGATGCTGGGGAAGACGAACTTCCTGGGCAGGGAGCGGCAGAACTCGGGGGAGAGGTTGTAGAGCCGCAGCAGGCCGAGAAGGTGGTCGTCGCTGGACTCGACGTCCTGGTAGAAGGGGACGAACTCGTCCACGTCCTCAAAGAGAGGAGGGAGGGACGCGTGCAGTCCTCGAGGAGGGGGGGGTGAGGGCGTTGTACCTGCATGTGGCTCCTCCACTTAGGTCGGGTGGCCAGGGCGCGGTAGGCGTCGTAGAGGGGGCAGGAGGACAGGAAGGCGAGCAGGCACTCGCCGTTCCGGGAGAGCAGCCGCGAGATGTTGGCCAGGGCCTGCCTGGAAGGGGAAGGGCGGCCGGAAAAGGGCGCGATGCGAGGAAGATGCGAGGAGGTGGGCGGCGAGAGGAGGAAAATATCGCGGCTGCCTCTTCGGCAGGCTCGGTCGACGCTCTTCCCCGAGTCCACGGACCGAAGAAGCGAGCAGTGGTGAGGGCAAGGTGGTGGGAGGTGGGAACGGGAAGACCCTCCCCCGTTTCCCCCTCTTCCGCCCACTACGAAGAGCGAAAGTGGCACCTGCGGGCAGGGGAGTGGAGGGGGGGGGGGAACAGGAGAAGATGGAAGGCAGAAGGGAGGAGGAGGAGCAACACGAAGAAGAAGGAAAGAGGAAGAGGAAGGGAGGGAGGAAAGGAAGACTTACGGCAAGTTCTTCACCCAGTGCAGGCAGAAGAAGGAGAAGACCTTGGCGTACTGCCCCGGGCTGTCGGCCACGTCCTCGTCGGCGATGTTGCGCACGTAGAACTTGACCTGCTGGCTGCTGCCGTACTTCTCCTGGCAGTGGCGGATCATCTCCGAGGACTGGTCCACCGCGTGAAGCTCGTAGCTCCTGGGGATGGCACAGGGAGGAGGACGGAGCAGGGAGGCGCCCTCCACCCCCCTTCCTTCTCCTTCCTCGTCTTGCCCGCCTCCCTCCCCGTTCGTCCGACCCTTCCCCTCCCTTCTGCGTGGGCCAAGCAGGTGGCCCCGGAGGCTTACTGGGGCAGCAGGGGCAACAGCAGGCTGGTGGTGACCTCTCCGGTGCCGCAGCCCACGTCCAGGACCTTCCCGCGTCCCTCCCACAGGAACCTGGGAGAAAACTGGTCCAGGACGTCCCTCGTGTCCCGCAGCTGCAAGCCGTTAAACCTTGGATAGAATTTCGTGTTACTCATCTGCAAGCAGAGAGGAAGACGCCTTATTTCGTCTCGTGGTCGTCGCCCTGGGGCACGGCGCAGGGGAGGAACGGCAGCAGCGCCAGGGGGAGACGGCGGCGGCGATGGAGGAGGAGGAAACGCAGCTTCCTCAGCAACGCACTCTTGCCCGGGACCGGAAGGAAGTCGGAAACAGGGCACGGGGGCAACGCGCACGCGCGTCGGTGTTACCCCCTGTCCCTCCCTGATGACTCCCCCTTCCCCGAAGCCGCCGAACGGCACTCCTCCGGGCGACCCGGGAGATGCCTGCCGGCCGTCCAGGGGGGAGGAGAAGGAGGAGGGGGCATCAGAGCCTTCCCCTGGTCTTCGCGGGATCGGCGCCGCCGCCGGCGAAGGGTGCCACTCACTCACGTGCCACACTGTCCAGCGGGCGGGTGGTTCACGGCGGGAGATGCTGCCGGCAGCAGCCCGGGCGATCCGCACTATATGCGGCTGTGGCGGCTGCAGGAGGGTGCTCTTCCGGGACGCCTCTGCCGCCACCCCGCCCACTCTTCCCCGGGTCAGGGCCTCCCGAGGCAGCCGACCGACAAATCAGAGCAGAGTAGAGGAGGGGGAGGGGCGGGGTCGGGGAGGAGAGGCGGCGGCGGCGGCGGTCCCTGCCGCCGGAGGTCGCCGAGGTTATTTCGGGACGCGGCGCCGTCCCGGAACAGGCAGAGGCGCGCATTCCTCCCTCCTGGGGCCCACCCGAGCGTGGGCGGGCGCTCCGCAGACCGGCTGGAGGCCCGCGGAGCTCCTAGGGGACCGCGAGGCGAGGAAGGAGGGGGTCGCCGAGAGGCGGCGGCGGCGGCGGCAGCCGAGCGGGATGATAGCCGCCGCCCCCTTCGTCCGCCGCCTTCCGGGAGAGGGCAGACCCCTTCCCGAAAGACCTCGCGAAGGGAGGTTACCCCTCCCATGCTCGCCGGGGGCATCCTCGGAGCAGCAATTCCGCTCTTTCCCGGTCCCTTCTCTCCCTCCAGGTTCGAAAGGGGCGGAGGTGGGCGGGGCGAAGACGCGGAGCTTCGCAGGGGAAGGGGGGGAGCGGCGGTGGTCCAGCCGAAGGTCTGCTCCCAAAACTTCCCGGATCCCTGGGGGGCGGTGGCTGGCGGCTCCTCCGAGAAGCGTCACGCCCTTCTCGCGTCGCCCCTGGACAGGGGAGCGAAAGCCCGTGGGCGCGGTCCCCCTCTCTTTCTCTGAGAGCGCCCTTCTTCACCGACGTGCCTCAAGAGGGAGGGGAGGGGCGCGCGTGTCGAAACCGTCCCCTACCCATCCGTTCGTCCCCACGAGGGCACGCTCCGGATGGCCTACTTGGATCGCCCCACGAGTTGCCTTCCGCGTTTCCGAGGACCGCTGGGCTATGCGGGGGTTCCCGCGGAGTGAGTGGGTCAGGAAAGACCGACAGCAACGGGTCCTTCCCCTCGGTTGTGCCCGTAATCGATGAATGCCCCGAGGCGATCGAGGAATCGTTGAGGGGGGGAGGAGAAGGGACGAGGACGCCTTACCGGGGCTCTCCGTTCTAGAGGAGACGGTCCGCCTCCTGGAGGGACCTCTTCCCCCCTCCTCCCCCACCCCCGTGAATGGGGAGGGGGGTGACTGACTCCGCCGAGACATGCCTCTCGGCGTGTCTCGGCCCTTCCTCCTCTTCCTCCGTGGTCGCCTCCGGTGTCCCCCAAGTGGCCCGAGGAGCTTCCCGAGGACTTCGAAGGGGCCTCTCGAGAAGGAGCCCCAGGGGCTTCGGGCGAGAGGGGTTTGGATGACCCCGGTGGTCCCCTACCCCCTCGTCCGCTGGTGCCCCTCGGTGATGCTGGGACGTGACCTGCCAGCGCCCCGTTCCTCCAGGCAGCGAAGGGATGGAGGGAGGGGGGTGGTCGCTTCCTCCCATGGGTCCCGCGCTCGGCAATTTTTCGCTTCCCCCGGGCTGGCCCCCGCTCTGCTCCCGGGGGCAGCGCCAAGTTTCGGCGCCTCCCCTGAAGCGGGCGAGGAGGACTCCTCCTCACCGTCCTTCTCCCTTCCGGCCTCGCGGGAAACTTCGGGAACTCCACCCCCAGGTGTACCCCTTCGTGAGAGCAGTCCGGGGGACGGCGTCAACCCCTCGCCCCCAAGACTCCTGCGGGCGACCACCCGAGTGCCAGGTTTGCTCCTGGAAACGAGGGAGGGGCAGCGAAGCGGCCGCCAGCGCCCAGGTGGGGCAGCGTCGGGAGACGTGGGCAGGGCCTCAGGGCAGCCGAGAGGGCATCGGGGAGCCACCGTAGCGATTCCCTGCGGGCTGTCGATCGATAGCGTGTGGGAGGAGGGAGGAGGAGGGGAGAAGGGGGGGGGGGAGGGAAGGAGAGTGCATCATCGGCCAGTGGCGCCTCACTCGGAGGGCGTCGCGAGTTGTACCGCGCGCGCGCGCCGCCGCCTGCCCGCGTTCGTAATTCCGGCGCGGTGCTGTTTATTTACACGCGCTGCATATTGATGAGCTCGGGTCATGCCTCCAGCGTGGCATCGTTACAATGAGAAACACCTCGCCGAGCGGACCTTTTATTGTTTGTTTAAATGAACTCCATTCAGACGTAATGCGTTTCCATCTGCGGGAAGTTTATCCAACGGGCAAATAAGCAAACATGGCGTCCTCCGAGGCGTGCCGGGCAGGGGAGACGCTCCGCGGCGCGCGAGCGCCATCTTTCCGCGCGCAAGCAGCCTGGCAGCGCCGTGTGACGGAGAGAAGAGAACCATCCTGGTTTTCGAAGAGTCCCCGCCGCTTCCTCGAGCGGCTCGCTGGCAAGAACCCCCCCCCCCCCCAAAAAAAAAAAATGAATAAATAAATAATTAAAAAATGAAAAATAGGGGGGGGGGGGGAGGGGAAGCTCGCTAGGCATTCCGCTGCTTTCTCATCGCGCGGAGACGAAATGGGGATCGCAAGTTCATTCACTCTCACACAAACGGGAACGGAAGCGCGCTCCCGATTCATTAAGGAACGAAAGAGTTGATATCTCGCGCGAATCCTTTTATTTTTAGCGCTCCTCCGTCGCGAATTTTTCCCGCCAGCAGCGCCCGCAGCTCGCACCCACCGCGTCCCGCGTCCTCTCTCCCTAGGGGTCGGCGTCGCCTCGTCCGGAAGCCGGCCGGCCCGTCTCCGCCTGCCCTTCCGAGAGGCGCCGGGGCCTCCTTCCGGGTAGGACCTCCCTGCCACCGACCCGCCTGCGGGACCGCGGAGGAGAGGTTGCGGCGTCGCCGCTCCGCGCCCAACCCATTCGGACGACTCGTCCGCTCGGATCCCTTCTTGCGGATCGCGCGCGTCGCCCGGAGGCCCGGTAGACGTCGGAGGGGGCGGCAATAGGTTTCGCCTGTGGGGTTTCGGAGAGATCGAGGGCGCGCACTCCCTCACCCCCCATCTCCCTCGACTCCTCCCTCTTTCTCGGTGCGCATTCGACGGGCTGTTGAGGCACCACCCGTCTTACGACACCTCGCCAGAGGCACGGCGCAGGACTCAGTCCCACTGTCATTGGGGGTCACTCGCAGACCAGGTGCGAGGAAACTCCCTACGACCGGCTCAGAGCGGTGGCACCGCGCACACCTCCCTCCGATGGCTGTGCAAAGAGGCGGAGCGACCGCGTCCGGCCGTTGCCAAGGAAAGGCGACGTTTCGCGCCACTCTGCGCCCTTTGCCCTCTGTCGAAACCTCGAGATGCACATGAGGAGAAAGGAGGTGGTAGGTCGGCTCCGGACGCTGCAGTGCCACCGGGCACGGCAGCCCGTGGGTCGTTCGGGTCATTCTGCGGTGGCGCGCGCGCCTTCGAGGCGGAGGAAGGCGGCAGGTAGAGGCAGGGAAAGACGGGTGACCGCAGAGGTCGCCCGGCGGAACAAGCGAGAAGCGGCGAGGACGTCTCTGCTTCTGGGAAGCCGCGCAAGGAGAAGGTCGACGGGTGACCTCCCGAGAGGCAGTGGGCGCTCTCGGGGGCGCGCCTTCCGAGCGGAGACTCAAAGAAGCGGTTCCAGAAGCGCATCTCGACCGCGGGACCAACTCCCCGCGCTCGTCTCTTCTTGGCCTCCTCTCCCCATCCTCCGGAATTGACCCCACCGATGAGACAGAACGTCTGGGGGTCCCTGCAAAGGGCCATGGCGAGTCGAGATCCGGCGCCAGGCAGCGTGCGGCGTCAGATAGAAAAAATGCAAAAACAACAAAGATAAAAATCGCGTGCGAGCGTGCTTGCGTGTTTGTCTTCCCCCGTTCCTCCCCCAATTTTTAGCGACCCCAGTCTTGGCACCTTCGGCCCCCGCGCCGCGTAAAGTGAGGAAGGGACGCGACGAATCCTCAAGGAGCCGACGGTTTCGTTTTCCCGCTACGGACCGCACCTCTTTTGGGGCCTTTCTCTGCATCCGCAGCATCCCTCAGGAATCCGGGAAGACGACGTGCGATCGGTCTGCAGTCCTTCTGCGTCCATAGGCAGGAAGATAAAGGGTTTCTCCTGGGGAAGGAGGGGGAGAGGGGAACTGCCCGCGCCCTCGCACGCAATCTCTACGTCCTCTGCACGCTCGTCGGAAGGGTGGGCTGCGGCGGTCGCCGCGGACCGTTCGGAAGGGGTCGGGCGGCTGTCGGCCGGTTGCAGGAGGCCCTGCAGCCACGTCCGAAGCGGGCGGCATCGTGGCCGAACCACCTCGGCCGCGAGCGTGGTCCTGCTGTTTCGCGGTCCACTTTGTCCCACTCCCGGCGTTCCCTCCGCGTCCGCCCTCGTCGCCGAGGAGACGACTTTTTTTTCCCCTCCCCTGCCGGGCACCATGAGCGTCATTGACCGAATTCCGAAAGGCCGCGTTGCGGAACACGAAAAAGCAAACAAACAAACAAACAAAAAACACCAAAAAATCGCGCACACCTTTTTTTTTTTTTTTCCGGTACAGGAAAAAAAAGGACCAGCAGCGTCAAGGTGCCACTAAGAAGACTCAGGAGGTGCACAGATCCTAGGATGCGGTTTGGAGGCAACAACCACAAAAAAAAACCCTCGTAAAAGAAGCGACACCATAGAGGTCGGTCGTCCACCCTGGAGGGTTCGTCCGACCGACCGCTCGCCGCCGACTCCGCTCCGCCACGTCCGTCGGGGCGCGCCGTGCTGGAGAAACGCCCGAGGCGGCATTTTGGGGCGGCTTCGATCCCGAACTGGTTTTCTTCCCGCCCCCCTACCCCTTCCTCCCTTCCCTGCTTCGAAGGACGCGAGGTGGGGAATAAGAGGAGGCCCTTCCTGACCGCCAGCCCGTGGGGCGGTGATAGGGAAATGCGGATGTTCTCCGGCGTGAGCAAGGACGCGGGGAAAGCAGGAATGCGCCTCAGAAATCCAGGCGTCCCTCCTCTCCAAGAATCCCAAGGTGCAGCAACAACATCCCGTCGGTTCGTTCCCTTCCCCCTTCCCCTCTTCCCCATCCACCACTTGCCGGCTCGACCAGTGGCGCTCGAGAGCAGTCCTGCCATTCCGCGGTCGACTTTATCCACTCCCTGTGTTACCCCCGCGTCCGCCCTCGTCGTCAAGGAGATGACTTTCTTTTTTTTGTGTGTTTTTTTTTTTTGCAGGCAGCGTCATTAGCCGAGTTCCGAAAGCCCGCCCGCCTTGCGAAACACGAAAAAGCAAACAGACGAACAAAAAACACCAAAACATCGCGCACACCTTTTTTCATCCCCGGCATCGGAAGAACCCTGGCAGGCAGCCCCACCACGGACACTCGAGTTTCCTGTTTTCCAGCGACGTCACCGAGACACAGGAGGAGCGCCGGCCCAATCCCAGGGTGGGGCGGCGTCCCCTCGTTTCGTCCCCCTCCGCCAACCCACCGACTGCTTCGACGTCGGCCGCACGTTCTGCACGCACGGCGACGACAGGTCGTCCTCATCTCTGCTCCGCACCGGAGCTGACTGACCGCTTACCTGTCGTATGCTCCTGGAGGTCCCCACGTAATTAGGGACCTCATCTGGCCCTTCGGAATGCAGCCGCGCATCGGGAGCAGCGCGCTTCCCATGTTTCCGAGGACCGCGAGCGTCCCGCCGCCCATTTCCACATGCACAAACACAATAATGGATTAATTATTAAAAGTGCGCCGAGCTCCGGCAATCGATACGTGCGGATTGTTGGGGACACACACACACACACACACACACACACAACACACCGTACAAAAAAGGATTGTTTGAGACGACCGAACATCAGCCCGAAGCAGCAGCTCGCGCTCTTCCGCCGCTTGGGGGTGGAGGGGGGTAATTGACCGGCGAAGAGCTGATTAAGCTAATTCGCTTTTTGATGAGGCTATTTAATGAATGGCCCCTGCAGAGGGAGCTCTGGGGTTCTGCCCCAAGCTCCCCGATTAAGCCCAGAGTGGGTTGGCCCCGGAGAGATGGCACGCGGGATCCTCGCGCGAGCTTCCGGTGCTCTTCGCCTCGCAGCCTCCTCCTCCCACGTTCCGATGGGCCGCACACACCCCTTCGGCTTTCCCCATCTCGGAGGCCGCCGCCGCCGCCTCGTGACGAACGAGGATCGCCTCCTTTCGTTCTCCTCCCTCATCTTCAGGATCATTGGATGTCGGGGCGACCGTCGCGAAGCTCCTCCCGAAAGGATGTCCACTCCCTTCGAGGGGACGGAATCCCTCCCGGTCCTTCGCGAGGAACGAAGCGAGGTCGACTGCTCTCCGGAGTCCGGAAGGGGAGAAAGGGGGGGACGCACCCACTGCCTACCGCTGCCGTGCGTCCCCTTCCCCCCCCGAGCGCGCATTTCGCTTCCCTCAATTCGCACGTGGTTCGCGATCCCTGGTTCTTCCCGCGGAATTCCAACTCGTGGAGGGAAAGGAAGGGGGGGGGAGGACGATCGCGGTTCCCGGTTGCTGGAGACGGATTCTTGGCCTCAGGATCGAATCCCACACACACTTGTCCTGTCCAGTCGACAGCGGGAGGGTGGGGACCGATCTCCCGACGGGTTTCGTGTTCCTCAACGTCGGAAAGGTCAGGCGGGTCAGGTTGGCTGTTTCCCGTCACCAGCGACGGGGACGGAGGAGAGCGCTGAATCCCTGAAGACACCAGACCTCTCTCAGCACACCCCACATTGCGAGCAAGTCTGGAAAAGGGAGCTCTCTGATGGCAGCAGCTTCGAATAACAGCTTCCTCTGCCGTCTGGTGCGGTAATGGACTTTCACTCGCTGCCAACCTCTTTCTCTCTGTCTCTCTCGAAAGCCGCTTGGAGCTACTACGGTCGTGAGCGAAGTACTTTCGCGATTGTTTCTTATATTCCACGATGACGATCCCAAACTGCCTTAAGCTCAGCTCCTCCTTACTCCCTCTGAATCCCTCGGGAAGCCTCCTAAATTTACCGGAGGCTTTACCCGTCCCATTCTTCACGCTGATTAGCTGCCTCAGCAGTTGCTCCCCGAAAGCCGAAAGAGCGGGGAAACGGATCAAAGCAAGAGCAATAAAAATCACATCGGAACAATGCTGTTGATCGTTTCTTTTCAATCCTTCATCTTAGAGTGCTGGGACGAAGCGCGAAAATGTTCCCTGCTCTGTCTCCTCCGGGCTGCCTGGGCAGAGCCGCTTCCGGTGAATCGGCACCTTGCAGACGCGACCGCTTCCGGCATCTTTCTCGCGAGAGGTTCCCTCCCACCTTTGCGGCGGATGTTTGTTTGCTTTCGGTTTTGGCGTTTGCGGACGCCACCGAAGGCTCCTGAAGAGAAGCGTCGAGGGTGGCACCGACGCCAAGGAAGAGACCGTGGTGGAAGCTTCCGGGCGGGGCGGCGTCCGACCACCGAAATCCGTCGAGCGACACGAGCACCGGTCAAACTGCCCGCTGACCAGTCCTCCCCACGCAGGCAGCCGAGGCGACCTACGGCGACGACAGCTGAATCGGCGGGATAATCTTGGGCCGACACTCGGAATTGCTGGGCAACAGTGCCCTTATCAGAGGGAGTGCGAGAAAGTCCATCCAGCCCACTCGTGGATTGGCTGCTAGGAAACGCCTTCCGCCCCTGCCTGGACCTTCGAGCGGGAAGGGGCCAGAGTGGGAGGGTTTCCCCGGTCGAGGGGACTGCGGTGTGCTTGAGGAACGCCGCGGAAGACCTGCGCAAACGTGCCTGCGGGAACTACCTCGGTGCTGAAAGAGTACTCAGACCATCATCGGGACAGCATCCGAATCTGATTGGAGAACACGGCGTAGGCGTATGAGATGTGTTTCGTAGAACACGAAAAGCAACTGAAATAGAAACGAAACCATAAAAGGAAGGCAGATCTACTTTCCGGTTGGATATCAGCTTGCAAACGTTCGAATCTATTTTGCACGAGTTATTTGCAACAGCATACGATCTTCAACGATTGACTGTATGATTCTGCCACGGTTTCGCTCTCCCCCCCCCCCCTCGCCTTCTTCTTCTGCTTCTTTTCGTTCTTTCTTTCTTTCTTTTTATTAGTTTGCTCAATCCACGCACAGAGAGATCTGCAAAACACCAAACCCTGGAACCCACGATGCGATGGATATGTTTCTAAAACTCGGAAGGTAAGAATTCTGCCCCATAACGTTACGTTAGAGCTCCCTTAACCCCCACAGGGAGAAATAATGCCACTTTCACAGAGAAGGTCACAAGAAGCTCCCTAAGGAAGCTCCTTTGCATTTGGCGAAAATGCTCTTGTGAATTCGTGCCGCACCGAAAGTGGGGTGGTATTTAATGTAATCTGTACATGGATTTTCGGGAACGTCGCTGTAATTAGGAATAAACCTCCATCTGGTGTTTCCGGAATACTTGAAGATGAGAGCTTGCTAAAGACCCTGAAGGGCGAGCCACCGTTCATCTAATGACAGGCTTGTTGTTTAAGAATGTCGTTCATTTCTTGGCAGCAAGCACAATAATTTCAGGAAATCATTTGTCACTATTATTATTATTATTATTGGATCTGCCTGATGGAACGGATTTCAAATTGCCAAACTTTAAAGTAGAAAATGTGCAAACCATGGCTTGGGTTCTAATTGCTGCTAGCCGGTTCTCCAAACGGTTTCCACAATCTGTGGACATCATTTCCTGATCTTCAGTTATCTTTTTACAACTCGCCTGGATGAATCCAAGTGCTCATCCTCCTTGGAGAATCTTGTTCTGCAAAGAGAATCATCATTCAGGGAGACTACGAATCCTGGGTTTGGCATTGGGAGGGAAAAAAAGAGACATTCGAGTGCACACTTTGCACATTATTTCTTGGTGGAGTGATTCCATCTTTCCTCTGGAGAGAAATTCTGAAAGTTTTGATGTATATACCTCTCAGTCTTTTCAAACTTTGGGTTTGTCACTTCTTTAAACACATGCAGTGTTGTTGTGCACGCTCAAAGAAGTTGTAGATTCACAAAGACTGACTCATTTCAGAGTTCCAGTTCCAGAAATGTACTTCCTTGTGTGTACATAGCTGGGCAAAAAATGCACTCACCTGATACATCCATTGGGAAAACAGTGGATAAAGAAATGCAACCTTTCAAGGATCAGGGTGCAAACCAAAAGCAAGGAATTTGCTGAATGAGCTAGCAAAATAAACAGATAATCATTTTTCTGAAGGAGGAAAATGGATTCCAAAGTGAGAATTTACTTAACACCATGGGTGCAAACCGTGCAGTCCTCACTTCTTTCACAAAGTCCTGCATTTTTACTGCATCACCAAACTGATGACTTTTGCATTTCGCATGCATAAACAAAGTGCCGAACCGGGTCAGTAACTAACCAGCCAAAAAAAGGTTTCAGCATGCAGTTTGCATTAGGGAAAGGAAAAAAAACAAAAAAAACATGGGACCGCATAAGTACGTGTTTCAGAAATGTCAAAGACACAAACTCGGAGTTTCCCGGGCTGTTTATTTCGCCGATAAAATTCCACGGCAATGGGCATTCATACTTCATCCTCATCCATCTGAGCTGCAAAGGAAATAGGCACTTTTAATGGAGAACCGAATTATTTTCACTCTTTCGCGTGGGCAAGCGTGCCCGACCTACGGTTGTTTATCACCTGCGGAAACGTGAATATCAGGATAACCAACTGACAGCCTCCAACTGGAAAAGCCCGTATAAAAAGCTAATTTCTAGAAACCACGCGGATCGATACAAGGAAGCAATGTGATCACCCTTAGTTTTTCTCCAGGCGCATAAATGAAATTGGCTTTAATGGCTGGTTAAAACTGCATTCTGCGAACGTCACGTTTCAACAGGAACCTACTGATTCTTCAAGATGACATCCGAGGAGAGAAGCATAAATAGCGTGGGCATTGAAGTGCCACTCACTCTTCAGATTCTTTCTAATCAACTGCAACGTTACGAGTAACACATTCCTTTCATGGACACACAATCCTTTTACTGTTTCGGGAATTGGATGCCTAAATCAAGAGTCCCCCCAGAAAGAAAAACAAACAATTCAAAGTAGTGTCTGCAGCAAGGGGGAAAAGCCTTTAGCAGCCTGTTTCGGAATCACAAGGACCCAAGGTAAAGCTGTAGTGAAGCAGTTGGACGTGGAGCTCTACATAAGACGGTCGCGGGGGCACAAGAAATACTGTGTAGATGGAAATGGACAGACAGATTCAAGAAAAGAGGCGCCCGCTGGACTGGTAGTAGAGGGGAAGAGGAAGGAGGATCGGGAAGTGCCGATCCGCCTGGAATCTTTCGCAGGAAAGGCGAATTTCGAAATCATGCGACCGCTTGATGGGGGGAAAAATGTTTCGCGCGACCATCTCCCAGCATCGGGAAAACTCGGAATCTCCAAGAGGAACCACAGGAGACATAAAATGAAAGACACGGGGGGAGGGGGGAACAACTCCAGTCAAAATGGGATTCATAAATTCAAAATGCAATCAGAAGTTGCTCCGACGTGCAAATGGGTCCACGCAGATATTCGTTCCCGAAAAGCCTTTTGCTGCTCACTCGAGCTCCTCGCTCCGCATAATGTCGTGCGATCTCTTTCGGTCCTGCTGATGCCAAGTGACGAGATTTCGTTCGCTCCAGCGCAAACAAGGCGGATGTGTTGACTGAAGCAAAGGTGATGGCGTGCCTATCATCTGAGGAGAAGATCTCGGGATTGCAGGCTGGGAAACGTGCAGCCCATGTGTTTGTTTTTTTTGTTTTTGTTTTCAATCATCCTTTCCGATCCCGGCTGCCTTGTCAGAGCTGGATGGAACCCGGACACCGTTCCCGAGCAAAGCGCGCCATCTTAAACGGGGAGGAGGAGGTCGTAATAAAATTCCGCCTCCCTGGTGGTCCTCGTCGTGCAGGAGAAGAGTCGGGATCCTTCTCGTCGGGGGTCTCCATAGCCCCTTGTCCGAGATGAGAGCAGATCCGTGTCAAGAGGGGTCTCAAGAGATGGGTTGAAGGGAAGGCTGGAAACTGCCCTTCGCTTTCCGGGTTCACCCGAACCTGCGCCCTTGGTCCATCTGCAGATGGACCAAGGGCGAGTGGACATACCCAGTGCAAAGCGGAAAGGGAGGTTCACAAGGGGTCCGAAGACGAACCTTTCCTCCCCTCCCCTGCCCCTTTCCACCCCTCAGTTGGATCTTGGACACCAACGCAGCCTGGGGAGGGAGACGCCGGGAAAGGGCGTAGTGGTCGCCCGGGGCGGGAGCGCAACGGGCCCTGACCGCAGAATTTACCTCATCTTCCCCGAACGGGAAGGAAGAAGGAATCTCCGCCTTCGCAGGCACGAGGAAGTCCACTTTCCCCCCCTTCCTGTCTTCTTTGCTCCCTCCCCTCCCCCGACCGGGTATCCGCCCCTAGCTGCCCCGTTCCCATTTTTCTGTCTTTTCTCGAAGACGCCAGATCCGGATGGGGGAGAAGGGGTGGGGGTAGCGAGCTTCCTCGCCACGGGGGGTGCGTCTCCAAACCTGGCGGGGAGGAGGGGAAAATCCACGACTCTTTCCAGGTCGCCTTGTCGCAGCACACCCGACAGGGGGAGGGAGGGAAGCGCAAGGGGAAGGAGGGAAGAGAGCGAAAGGCGCAGGGGAAACCTCCGATCCCCGGAAAAATGCCCTCCAGACTCGAGGAGCTCCCAGTGAGGAAAGGGTAAGGAGACCCTACTGGGTCCCAGACTGCCGGCTGTTGCACTTCGAGGGAGGAAGGAGCGGACGAGTCCACTCGCGCGCTCCCAGTCTGGAGTGCGAACCGGACGTTGCCGATAGCACGCGCGGGCACGGTGGGGTGTAGTCTCTCGCCTCCCCCCCTACAAAAGAGGGAACCTTCACAGGAGGGGAAGAGGCCCTCCTCGGGGGCGGAGAGGTCCCCTTCATCCTGGACCACTTGGAGATCGCGGTCTCTCCCCGCGAAGGGTTTCGCGGCCTATCCTCCTCCTGTTTCCGCTTTCTGCTTCTCCTGCCCCTTCCGCCCTTCCTCCTCCCTTTTCCAGGAGTCTGTGGAGCCACCTGAATGAGAGCGCCAGCCCATCGTGGAGAGAGGGGCAGGGAGAGAAGGCGACTGTCGCGGACAGTCTCCTCGCGGGAGCACCCCTTCCCAATGGCCTTTCCCTCTTCCTCGCGCTGCCTACAGCTGTTCCCGAGTCTCCCTCTCCCCTGCGCCCTCCTTCTTGGGAGTCGAACCCTCCTCCTCCGCGACCTGCCTGCCCTCCCAACTCCCTGTCCATCCAGGGGGTCCTCTCCAATGCGCGGCCTCGCCCAGTGAGCTCTTTCCCCGGGAGGTGGGCGCCCTCTTTCCTTCCTCGAGGCAGGAGGGTGCATCGCCTCATCCCGTCCGTTTTCCAACCGTGACCATCGCCCCTTCTCCTCCTCGGGACGCCAGGATACCTGCCGTCCTTCTCTCTAGGTCGATTGGGAAAGGTGGTCGGTGGTCGGAGGGCAGCGTGGCTTCCGGGAAAGACATCCGGAGAAAGGGGCGCCTTCCTGGGGAAGGAGGGTGAGGAAAGAGGACTGCTGGAGCGACCTGGAACACGATTGGAGGTTGTGTCCCGGCCTTGCCAGGGAACACCGGACCACGGCTGCCGCTGCTTCTTCGTGACGTTCACAGCGTGTCCCTCGGCCCTCCTTCCCGCTCGGAGCAGCCGAGATCCCGATCCGCGGTGGACGGGGCTGCTGGCGCGTCGGAAGACAGACTTCTCTCCCTTCCCTCCCTCCGCCCCAGGAAAGCGAAGGCGCGTCCGCTGCTCCCAGGGAGCTGGCGGCAGCATCCAACCTCCCCTGAGGCGGAAGGGGAGTCGCCTCTCCCGCCACACCCCGAGATCCCTGCAGCCTGGTAGCCTCGGGAGCGAACCACAGGAAAGGAGAGGGGTGGAAGGGTGGGGTGGACGGAGATTCTTTCCCTCGCCTGCCTCTCCCTTTCTCCTCCTAGCTAGCACGACCTTTCCATCGCCGCTTGCCCGGACGAGGACGCCCACCCTTTGGGAGGTCCCCTTCTTCGCGTCCAAGGCTCACGCGCCCATCCGGACTCCTGGAAGAGGAAGATGGAACGGGGGGAGGAGGCGCGGGTGAGAAACGGGGCAGTCCGCTCCTGGGAGAGGCCCAGGCTGCCTCTCAAGTAGAAGTTTCCGTCCCCCTCCCTTCCAATTACCTTTCTCCATCTTCCCGCTCGGCCACCTCCGGGGGAGGCGGACCCGTCCATTGGCCACAGCTCCCCATCGACCACCCCCTCGGTCTATCGAGCGCCTCCTGCTGATCGCCCCCCTTCCGGGAGCTCCTCTAGGTCTGCCGGGTGTTGTGGTGGTCTCCGTCAGCACCTCCGACCGGGGCAGCGCCTGACCCCGCGGCGCTACTGCCCGTGAGCAACCTTGCTCACGGGCAGTAGCGCCGCCGCTGACCGAAAGAGAGGCGCGCTTATTGCTAGTTGAAAACTATACCCTGCGGTTACTGCGGACCTTTCCGCCGGAAGCTCTGCCCTCCCCAGTCCAGGGAGGCCCGCGGCAGTGGAGACTGTCCTTCCCCTCCGCAGCACGCGGAGGGGCGGCAGTCTCCGTTTCGGTCCTGCGGCCGCCCCTGGAAACCCTTCCGACATCCCTCTACCCGCTTTTTCTTTTCTCTCCGGCACGTCCCCCGCCTCCCCGTCGAGTCCGGTTCCCGGAAGAGCGCTCGAGGTTGCCGCGGGCAGCGGAGATATCCCTCGGGAGGCATCGGGCATTCCTCCTCTCCGGAGGATCTGGAGGAATGGTCCCGGCATCCCAGTGGCTCCCTCCAGGGAAGCCGAGCCGCGGGGTGCTCCCGAGGACTTCCTCAGAAAGGAGAAGAGACCCGACCGCCGTTCTGCGACCTCGCAGCACCCGCCTTCGGTGGAGGCGGTTCCAGGGGAAAAGTCGCAGGGGTGGTGGGGGAGCACCCTTTTTCCCTCATCCGCGGGAGGAGGCGCTCGAGTGGGGTCTGCCCTCGAGGGCCTCTCCCCAGAGGAGGAGGACGCCGTGGTGCCCGTGGCTCGGTGCCGCCCTCCCCACGCTCTGAGGTTCCGCCTGGTTCGTCTTCGCTCTAAGATGGCGCCCTCCTCCGGAAGAACAGGCAGCGGAAAGGGAAGATTTTTCGTTCTTCCCCCTCTCCCAACCCGGAAGGAGAAACGAGCAAGGAGGGGGGAGCGCGGTAGCGCTGCCCCCCCCCCCTTCTCGGAATCCGGTGGTGGACGGGTTACCGGCAGCGTTTCGAGGGGGCCGGAGGAACTTTTCCGAGAGTCTCAGCCCCTCATGGAAGGGACCTCTTCCCACCGTCTTCTGCAGGCTTCGGACGGGTTCGCCCGAGCTCGCCATCGCGTTGCCGTAGCGACGGTCGCCTCATCCGCGGCAGCGCGGATCTTCCTCCCCAGGAACTGGCAGGAGGTTTCCGCTTCTCTTTTCATTCGACGGAGGCGTGGGCGTGCTGCGGTAGCCCCCACGCTGAGGAGGACGGGTGCAGGGCCTTCCGCTCCCGCCGGGGACGACTGCTCACAGTACTGCGGGTGCCGCCACCCTCGTGGCGCCATCTCTGAGGTGACGTTTGACTGAACGTATGCTCGCCCATCGCTCGAGGGAGCCAAGGGAGGGGGCGAGCCTTGGCGAGCACCCCAGGAGGGTCCCTCCAGAATCGGCGTCCCGGAGCCTGCAATCTCGGATCTGTCCCACGTTTCCTAGCACCTGGTACTCCGTCCCGGCTGGAGGGAGCGTCTCCTCTCGCGAGGAGCCCAGGGGGGCTGGGGGGCGGCGGAGGACACGGTCTCCGACATCCTGCTGGTTTGTTGGCAGGGGTTCTCCGTCCCTGCCTCCCTCCCCCCCTAGAGATCACACACGGTGCCCCACTTCTGGATGAGGGGGAGACTGCTTTTCTGACGCGGTGGCGCCATCGAGAGAGTGCAGGAGGTCGCGCACTATCTCCAGACCCCTGGGACCGCCCTGCGCCACGAGGAGGCGGGGGAGAGGGGGCGCTTGGAGAGATGCCTGCCGTCCCCTCAGTCGAGGGGAATCCCATCCTCCTGTTAGCGCCGAGGGCGGCGCCATCGGAACGGCGATGGCGGCTGGTTGTAAGAAGTCGAGGGAAGGGGGATGGAAGGAAGGGGGGAGGGGGAGCATGCTGAGGATAGGAGAGAGGGCCGGAGTAGCCGGCAACGCCCCTTCCTGGACGGGGATCCTCTGCCGGAAACGGGCGTGCGTCCCCTCCTCTTTCCTCGCTCGCCGAGCGACAACAGGGGTCACATCGCTCTCTCCCCCCCATACTCTTCGGCGTCCCGAAGTCGGAGGGAGACGATCGCGGGTGACGCGCTCTCGCTCCCCGACGCTCGCCTAGGGGGGTCCCGGGGATATTCCTGGGGGAAGCTCCCCCCATCTGCCGTGGGGTGGGTCGAACGGGGATGAATCATCCACCCCTGACCCGCCTGCCAGCGACGCCAGCGGGTGTGCCGCCGCAGTCCGGGAGGCGGCAACAGCAGCGTGAAGGTCTTCCCACAGCAGCCTCGCTCGCGGGGAGGGGGGGAGGAGGATTCCGGAAGCAACGGGCTGGAGGGAAAAGGATGGAGGTCCTGGGTGGGAGTGAGGGTAGGGGGAAGGGAGTCCCTTGCTCCACCTCCCTGAGCGACCTCCAGGGCTGGCGTTCCGTCCGGGACTCATTCCGTCTGGTCGGCCGAGGAACTTCTCCCTCATTCGTCCGACCTCCCCCCGCTATGGCTCAGCCGCTTCTATGGAAAGTCGGCGGAGACGCCCTTTGAAAGAGGACATCTCCCGGATCACCTGGGCTCGAGGAGCGCTCACGTGGCGATGCAAAGAAGAGGAAGGGGTGAGGGGAGCGCCCGTCCCTCCGGAACCTCCATCTCCACCGCCCTCCCCTTCCGGTCTGGGAGGTCAGGGAGAAGTCCCGTCTTCCTCTTCCTCCCTCCTTCCGTGCTGCTCCCTGTGCCCGTCAGGGCCGTCCGCGGAGCTGCTCTTCGGGCGCGCGAGGCAGCCTCGGCTGCTAAGGGTAAGGAGACGCGCTTGGGGTGGGAGGTGGGGGTGGGGAGAATCCCGCAGACGTGTCTCCGACGGGTGGCGCTCCCTCGGACTCGGGAGGCAGGAGCTCGGGGAGTTCCTCGCCGTCGCTGTGCAGCGTCCGGAGATGCCGCCACGGAGGCGGCCGAGGGGAAGAGGGGGAGGGGGAGGCAAGTGGGGCGGCGGCAGCGGAAAGCAGAAGACGCCCCGCTCCGGGAGAGCTGTCAGGAGGAAGAATCATCGGTGCAGATGCGAGCGTCCTCCTCCTCCCTCTCTCGGACAGCCTCCGGACCTCCATCCATCACCGAGGCCGCGACCCGAATGAGGAAGGCTCTCCCCGCGAACAGCCCGAGGGGGGGAGGACGAGTTGACCTTTTCTACGACCCTTCGGTGGCAATGAGCTCGCCGTTTGATTAGCGCGAGGGCGGCGGCGGCGGGAAGGACGAGGACGAGGAGGAGGAGGAGAAGGAACGCATTCCTGGATCGGACGGGGAACCCTACCCCCCCCCCCCCTCTTCCTTCGCCCCTGTTATTACCCCAAATTGGCAGCTTCGCCGAAAAGCAAAGACAGGCAAATGATTGTTTTCCTCCTCATCGCTGGGAACGCTCGTGATGGACGCGCGCCGGGAGACGGATGGACGCCGACGTTCCCTGAGGGTTCCCCCGGGTCCTCGCTCCCTGCCCACCCTAGAGCTGCACCCTGCACTTCCGCTGTTGAGTCGGCCGGGGCTCTTTCTGCCGCCCCATCCCTGCAGCACAGAGGACGTGTGGACGAGGGGAGGGAGGAAGGGAGGGGGCAGGCAGACAGGGTGTGCCTTCCGCCTCTTCTTTCCGACATGTTGAAAATTTCATCTCTCCCGTAATGACGGCGTTGCTGGGATGCCGCCGGAATGCGCGCGCCACTTCCCGGCGGAGCGGACGGCATCGCCTCGGGGACCTCTTTTTGAAACGGCCCTCCCCCCCCCCCGCGCGCGCGCGCGTTAAACGAAAGCGAAAGCGAAAAGCGGGGATCGTGAAACCCTTCTTCGCGGTGCGCCGTTGCCAGGGAACGGAGGAAGAGTCTCGCTGCGGTGGGGCTGGCTGCTCTGCGGGCGCGCAAAATCGCCGCCGCCGAAAGCGGTAGATCTGCCGGATGGGGAGAAGGAGCTGGCGCTGGATGCAAGCGAGAGAGAGCAACCAATCTCTCTTCCGTCTGCATTCCCTCCTTCACGCGTCTCTCCAGGTGCCTCCCCAACGTCCTGGCCTGGTGGGGTCCCCTCCCTCGCTTGCTGGAATGAGAGATTCCCCCAGGGGGGGGGGGGGCGCAGAAAGAGTCGGTCTCCTTCCTCGCACTTCCCCTCCATTCGGGAACGCGCCGTTTCTTGGTTACCGTTTCGGCCAACCAGAGAGGAAAAATGGAGATTTCTCTGCTCCGGTGCCAGTGGAAACGGTCCGTTAACGACGAGGCATCCCCGCTCGCATCTGCCGCTGCTGCCGTAATTGCTGGCAGCCCGAGGAATGCCGCGCCTCCCAAATTCGTTGCCACAGCACTCTTCTCTCCCCCCCCCCCCCCCATCCCCAAACCGCTGCGGTATCGTTCCGGGGTCCACGCCCGCTCAGACGTCTAAGGTCCGAGAGAACGCAACGGGGGCGGCTGTCCTTCCTCGCGCGGACGGATGAAGGAGGAAGACGGGTGGGGTGGAGGGGGTCCGCCACTCGAACGCTCGTTTTCCTCCTGCCCTCAAGGACGTTTGTTCGATCTCAGCCTTCCGCCCGGGGGTCCACCCTGCTTGGACTTCAGGGGGAGGCAAAAAAAGGAAGAAAAAAAAAAAAAAAAAAAAAAAACAGAATCCTTCGGAACTTCCACGAGCAGGTGCTCTTCGAACCCGTGGTTTCCCAGCGCTCACCGCACCCGGGTGACCGCTCCGTCGGGCAATCCCCCGGGGGGGACGGACGACTTCCCGGACGCGCGCGCCCCAAATCAGCAGCGAGGACTCCGGCGGAGGAGCTGAGCTGCTCGCGTCGGCAATTGTTGGCCACGCTCGCGGGGCAATTTTTCGCGATCTTTCCCAGCAACAATGGGAAAGATCCTCGTCCATTGTTGGCGCTGCTGCTCGCTTCCTGCTTTTCCTCCCTCTCTGCCCTTCCGCTCGCCCCGCTGAAACCGATCCCACCGCAGCAGTCCGCTGCAACGCGAGGGAAGGCGACCCGGCAGTCCCTCCTCCCCTTCTTCTCTGCCGACCGGACCGGTGTCCAGCGCCGAAGAGGTGGATTCGCTTCCAGAAATGGACTGCAGCAGCCACTGGGAAGCGGCTGGTGGGCTCCTCCTCGTTCCCCAGGACGTCGATTCCCGCTCCATGGAGAGCAGCGGGGAGGTGAGACGGGAGAACCGGCTCGCCGTGGATGGAAGGGCGGACTCTCAAGCCAGGGAAGAATCCAGAAGCTGAATCGCCGCGTCCGCTGCTCCTGAGTTCAAGAGGAGGGGGGGGGGGGAGGAGAGAAACTTCCAAGGAGGACACGGCGGACAAGAGCAAGGACCTTTCCGGGGTCGCGCCCCCTGGGCGCGGATGAGACGGGGGAGGGGGGGGGAAGAGAAAGTGATCGAGTGGCGCCGGAAGGTGAGCGTCGAGAGGTCCTCAGGGTGAAGCCTCCGGGCACGAGTGAAGCGGGTCGCAGCACCGCTCTCCGAGGGCACTCTTCGCCTCCCACAGGGAGGAGGAGGCATGGGCCGTACCAGCCCGAAGAGTGGGGTTCGGCGGAGAAAATGCAGCGGAGGAGCTTTCCAGGACGGATGGCCGCGGCCAGGGAGACAGTGGAAAACGGACCCTCCCATCACCGGTCAGAAAGAGCGCGCGCGATGGAGGCTGCGGTCCGGCTGACCATCCTCGACGAATGTGCGGGCGCCGCCGCCATTCCCCTCCATTTCTCGCCCACTCGTTCCCCGGAGCGGAAGGTCGGCCCTCGTCCCAAAGTCTTCCGGGACTTCATGCGGGTTTCTTCCGGACTCACGCGGCCCTGCCGAGACGCCAGCCGGGGTGCAGCTCGGTGTTTGGGGAGGGGGGGAGGGAGGAACGGCCCCTTCCCGTGACTCCCCTTCGACACGCTGTTGGCTCGGGCGGCCAAACCTAAAGGAGGAAGGAGAAGTCCTCCTCCCCTCGGGAAAGCGGAAAGGGACTCTGGCGCGCGGCAGGGACGCGTCGTGTCGTCGGCTCCCGCGATATCGAGGGCGAGTCTAACTGAGGGCATGGGAGGGATTCGTCCCGGAAGGTCCGGGAGCGAAAGAGAGGCAGGCAGAACTCCCCTCCTACTTCCCGGCGTGCCCTGGGAATGGAATGGAAGGGAAGGGGAGAAAGAGGAGGAGGAGGAGGGTCTGCGCCCTCCCCCTGCCAGCCAAACTCTCTCGCCGCCGCTACCTTCGCGGGAGGACGCGGGCCGAGCTCCCCTCCCTGCCTGCCCGCGAGCCGCCCGAAGACAACGGCCGCTGAAGAGGCGGACATGTCCGCGCCGCCGCTGCTGGCGGTCTTTCGCGCGCGCGCGCGCGCGCCCCGCCTGTCCGTCCTCAGCCGGTCGGTCGTCGGTGCGTCCAGGACTCCAGGCGGGGTACCTGGGTGCTGCCTTTCCCGGAAGAAGAGGAAGAAAGGAGCACACAGGGACGCGCCCTCCGCAGATCTAGGAAGACCGCCGCACCTCACTGATGGCAAAATGAAAGAGGGAGCGACTCGACTACCCTCTTCCGCCCTTGCCCCCTCCTTTTACGAGCGCACGCGCGCTCGGCTGCAGCCGTGGACTCTCTCGAACTGCACCCCTAGGGAATCGAGGGACGGAATGAGCCTCCGCTTTAATCGGATGAAAGCGCGTCTCCTCCTCCCAAACATCTGTAGCGCATCTGCCGACTTCCGGATCGGGAGGGCCGAGCGTCCGGGACCGCCTCTGCAGCCGGAGGATGCGCCTGGAGGATCGCGACAGGTTCCAGGAGGAAACTCCCTCCCCTTCTCGTAGTCCCACGGGGTGCGAGCGTTCGAACCCTCTCCAACTTGGGACCGCCTGGCCTGACCCCTTCGGAGTCGGAGGGTCTCCCTAGGGCTAGCGAGGGGCAGAGGAAGGGGGTGGGCGATACACCGGCTCCTTGCACGGGAAGGAGGGGAGTTCGCCTCATGGACGGGTCAGGCGAAAGGGAAGGGGGCGGAACGCCTCAGGGATTCCCGACCGAGGAGGTAGGGCGGCCTCCCCATTCTCGGGTCCACCCTCTGCGGTGGAAATTCGGGGCTGGATGAGGGGTGGAAAGGGAGGCAGCGTAGCGACCAAGTCCCCTGAGGGGCCGGTGGTGGTTGCTGGGGCAACCGGCCGTCTACCCTCTCCCTGCAAGGGCGAACGTGTCGAGAGAACGGGCTCGGACCAGCCATGGAACGGCCGTCATCTCTTCGTGACGCCGAAGAACCGTCGCCGGGGTGGGGGAGGGAGGAAGCCTGCCGGATGGGCGGCGCCTTTGGGGTTGCCCCCCCAGCCTGCAGGGGCTGGAGGCGCAGCAACGCGAAGGGTCAAAGGAACTTCGACCGTCAGGAGGGGAACTCGGGAGAAGGGAAAAGGCCGACCTGGTCTTTTCCGGATGGATGAACGTCCCCTGCCCTTCTGGAAAGGAAGGAGGGCGGAAGGTGCTGCTTCCTGGTATGGGGACTTCCTGTCCCGTCCCCCCCTCCTTCACTCGATCACACACAGCCTGGAGAGTCTCTCCCCCCTTTCCGCCGGGTATGGCGGGCGGGCAGCCCTTGCCGCGGAGGAGGGAATCCTCGAGGGTAGGGGGAGAGGCGAAAATCGAGGAAGGTGGGGAGAGTTAGGTTAGGATGTGGGGGTGGGGTTCGGAGGGTGGCGGCGTTCGCCCGTCCACCCACTCCTTCCGTCTCCCTGCTCCTCGAGCAGGTGCCGACGCTGCCAAGAGGGGTGGCCGACCTCGGCTGGGAAGGAGGAAAAGGAGGTGGGGAAGAAGAGAAATGGAAGGTGGGGAGAGGGGGAGGGAGGGACGGGGAAAGAGAAAAGAAAAGAAAAAAAGCAACACTGTATTTCTCCGATCCACCATCTGGTAGTGCAGCACACGTGTCGACACCGAACACGAACAGCGAGTTATCTACAAGACCGGGCGGGGCGGCGGCGGCGGCACGTGACCGGAATTTTTTTCCTGACTTGGACCCGTTTTCGACGATCACGTGGTTCACGACGTTCGGCGGCCCCGGGGCAGGGGAAAGGGGGAGGGAGGGGGTCGAGGGGAGCCGGCGAAGAGGCGGCGGAGGAGAAGGTGGGTGGGAGGGAGGAAGAGGATGCGCGCGTCTCGGTGGTTTGTTTGTTTTCGGCCGGGGCGCTGCCCGCAGGCGGAGACGCCTCTTCCCGAGCTTCCTCCCCCCCTCTCCTTCAAGCCCGGAGAGCATCCCAGCCGGCCTTTTCCTTCTTAGTCTTCATGTCCTCCTCTTCTTCTCCCTTCGGATGACAGTGCGCGCGAGGAGTGGAGGAGGAGGCGACCCCTTCGAGGGCCGCGCGTCCTTTCCTGGGTCTTCGCCGGCGGGAGGACGGGGGGAACGAACGAACCTAGGAGGAGGAGGGTAGGGATGGCTAGAGGGGGTGGGGATGGGGTAGGCGGAAGGGAGGAAGCACGCGAGGCGCGCGCGCGTGCGTCTTCCATCCGCTCCGTCTCCACCAATCAGACTAGCTGGATTTACATGACGAGAAAAATGGCGGCTGACGGCAGTGGGCCGTGCTCCGCCCGTCGCAGGGAGGGGGCAAAGGTAGGGGCGCTTGTCCTTCCTAGGTGGCTGAGGTGTACAGCACGGGGTTCTTGTAGAACAGCATCCGGTTGTCTGGAAGGATCAAAAGAAGGAGAGAAGAAAAAAAGAACAATAAAAAACACGAGAAGGAGGAGAGGGAAGGGAGGCCAGGAAGGATCCGGGGAGGAGGAGGAGGAGCGTTGGTTCCTTCTTGGGCGATGGTGGTGCCACTAGCGCTCGCTGGAGACCGCTTGCGGTCGGCGCCCGCTATTTTACCGTTGGCGCCCACGGCGACAGCGGCGGTGGCCACGGAGGGCGCCTTCATCTCAGGCTCCTGGCTCGGGACGTCCACCTTGGCGCTCCTGTCCAGCTCCAGCTTCTCTGAAAGCACAGGGAGCAAGTCTTTCCGGAACTTCTCAGGAGCGACCCCACCCCACCCTCGACAGTGCCCGCTACCTTCGAGGGGGAAGGGGGGGAGGATGGACGGGAGAAGGGTAGGGACGGCTCCTCCCCCCTTGGCGTGTGCCTGGGAGGCGCCTCCTCAACAGGGATCGCGCTGCTCGTCAACCCCCCCTCCACTCGCCGGCCCACCCTTCCCTCCGGCTTCTTCCGGATTTCCCCTCCCCCTCCCTCTCTCCTGAGGAGAAAGCCGTCTGCGGGGAACGATCGAGCCCAGGAACGAGGGGAGAGAAGAGGAAGACGCCTCTCCGCCAACTATATCCTGCCTGGGGAAAGATCCCTTTCCTCGAGGCTCAGGCGCATCCCCCTTTCGTGGGGGTTGGCGAAGGGAAGGTCTGCTTTCCTCCCCCACCCCATCCCCTGGCACGCACTTGTAAAACGAACGCCCCAGCGTCCGGGAGCACTCACGCAGGCAGGCAGGTGAGGGCGAACGAGCGTTCTGCTGCCTCCGGGAAGGGAGGGGAGGGTGGGGAAGGACGCGTTGCGACCCGGCGTAGGGGGCAGAGAGCAGGAACGGGAGAGGCCTTCCGGCGTCCCGCCGGCTCCCTCCCTCCGTGCGCCGCCTCCCTTCCTCTCAGGCGTCTCGCACGCTGCCTCTGCGAGCTTCGGGACGGCGCATTCCCGGAGCCCGAGCAGACAGTCAGGCACGGCCTCTCCGCCACCTCGCGGCGGCGTAAGGAATCCCTCGGCGGCGAGCAGGAGCGAGCTGAAAGAGCGAGAGGGGGAGGAGGGAAGGGGGGGGACGGAAAAAGTTGGACGTTCGCCTCCACGATGCAGGACGATGGGATCCCCCGCGGATCGGGCGGGAGCTCCCCGGGAAGTCGTGCTCTCTCCCGGAGCTCTGCGAGGAAGAAATGGGCTAACTTTGCCCATTCCGGGATCGCGGGGCCGTAAGGAGGGGAGAAGTGGGACGGAAAAAAAGGGAGGATAAGAAAAAAAAGGAGGTGGAAAAAGAGGAAGAAGAAAAAAAGAGAGTAGGGACGGGAGAGGGGGGGAGCAGGAAGGAAGGGACACCCTCCTTCCACCGCTTTCCAGAGGGAAGGATGATGGCGGCGACGGGAAAGACGATGGAGAATGCGGAAACTTGGGAGATGGAAATGAAGCGCCCCGGGAGTTGCTCCCGCCGCGCGCGCTGGTTCCCGCAGGAGAGGAGAGGAAGAGAGGGGGAGGAGAAACGTGCGGCTGCTGCTGCCCTTCACCTCTTCTGCCCTTCTCCACGCAAGGAGACGAACCATTTCTGATCTTATGGGGACTCTCCGGAATACCTAGACTCCTGCTCGCCCGAGGCACCACGCGGAATGCGGGACTGGCGGAGGCGCGGTGGCTACACGGGGCCAGAGCACCCGTGAGAAAGGGCCACATCATCGGGCAACGTTGGAAAGGGGAGGAACGGGAATGAGGAGGACGCGCCACCCTCTCTTCCCGGTCCCGGCGGGAGAGGCCGCAGAGCCCGAGGTATCCGTGCGGCGGGATGAGCGAGCACCCCTCCTGGACCGAGGGGAGAGAAGGAATGGGGCCGTCCGCGGCTATGGAGGGGAGCTGGGGAGGGGGAAGGAAGATCAAGGAGTTTCTCGCCCTGCTCCGTTCCTCCTCTCCCCTTCTGGACCGAAGGGCTGTTGCCTCGTTGAGTGGGGCCGCGGGCAGCTGCGGCTCTGTGTCGCACGCGATGCTACGGGACTCCTCGCTGCCCTCCCGCCTGCGGAGGTTCGCTCGCTAGCACTTAACTCCGAGGATGGAACTGCTCCCTTCGTCCCCCTGCTCCTTGTCCCCCGAGGTGCGTCCAGTTCCCCGCCCGGGTTGGCGGCTTCGGTGGGGCGAAAAGAAACGCCGTGCACTGGGACCACCCTCTGGAGTTGGCGCGGGGACACACGAGGGTAGACTGGGGGCGAGGGAGAGAAGTCGGGACAGCGAAGGCGGCGGGAAGGGTGGAAGTAGCAGCGCGTGCGTGCGCCAGTCCAGGAAGGAGGAGGAGAGGGGGAGTTTTGCTCTCAACGACGTGCTCTCTCAGCACCTTCGCAAGGCCTCCGCCCTCAGCAAGGGAGAAGGGAGGGGGGAATTGATGTCCAGGAAGGAAAGCCGGGTGTGCCGACTCTCCCTCGAGGCGGTTCCCGAACGCCCAAGGTCGCCTCCGATCTGCCCACCGAGCGCGCGCCCGACCGAACGCTCCCTCAGGCGGGACGCCGCGGTTCCCCCGGACAGTCCGCTCTCGCTCCTTCGCGTGCGCCACGGCGGCGGAGTGCCATCCCCGGAGAGAGAGAGAGGGAGAAGGGAACCTTTCTTCCCACCTCCCACCCTCCCTTCTCCTCTTCCTGGGAGTCTGGAACATGGAAATCGCGCTGCGCCGCCGCCTCCCACTAGAGGGGCGCGCCGATACGGAGGACGGAGGAAGGGCGGGAGTTTTGTCCCACCCCACCTCCTTTCTTGGCAGCAGGGAGGAGGATAGGCTGCCGCTTCCCGCCTCCTCCCCCGGACGGCGCATCGAGGAGTCCACGCGCTCGCTGGCCCCTCGCTCGGGCGACGGCGCTGCCGCCTGGAGGGGGAGGGGAGGAATCCCCGCATCCCTCGCACCGTGCGCGGGAGGAGGTCCTCCGGGCTTCCGGGAACGCGGGGGCCCCGACAGCGGTCCGGCCCGAAGGCACTGAGGGCCGCAGAGGAGGGGGAGCCGCCGCGAAACAAAGAAAATTCCAGCGGTCGCCGGCCGGCCGGAAATTCCGCGCCGAGGAACGGCGGCGGCCTGACAGCAGCGATGACGACGGGTATCAGGGGTGACGGACGCTCTCTGAAGAGGAGGAGGAGGGTGGGGGATAAAAATCCCAGGACGCTTCTTTCCCCCCCCTCTTGTTCCGGAGTGGCTCGGCTGCGCACGGGAAGGAGCCGGGAAAAAGTGTGGCGTCCAGCCTGCTTCCCACCTCCCCCACCCCCTTCCGTCGCCGCTGCTGCGGATGACGACGATGGGAATGAGGATCTGGAGTACGCGGAGGGGAGGGGGTGGGGAGAGAAGCTTCGATTCTTATTCCGACGCCTCTCTGCCGTGACCTCCTTCCCAGGTTCTTCCATGCGTCTCCGAAATCCTTCCAGTCGGGCTGTCAGGGGGACGTTGAGCCTCTTCACGGGACCCCGCGCGCGACGCCAATTCGCGACCCTCTCCTTGGAGAGCGCGCGGTTCCACTTCCGCTTGCCGTTCCGTGGTGCCGGGGGCTCGAGGAGGGAAGAACAGGGAGGAGGGTTCGCCCCCTCGTTTTCTGGGAGCAGGAGGGGGGGGGAGGGTCGAGGTGCCGCCCTCTCTTCTGCAGGTCTTTGGGCCGACGAAAGGCCCGAGGGAATGGGAGGGGCATGCGCCAAACGCGCGCGCCTGGCTCCCACGACGGTGGTGGGAGAGCGGATCGATCACTCGTGGTGTGGCCGCGTGTGCCTGAGGAAAGGGAGAGGGGGACAGACAGCGTCACGGGAGGAGCCAGCCGGGAGAGCTCCTGTTCGGGAGGGGAAGCACGCGAATTGCCGCCGGGCTCGGGTTGTTCCTGGAGGCATATGCGAGCGCCCAGGGGGAGGAGGGAGAGGGACAGAACCGTGGTGCTTCCTGGTGGCGCGGAGAAGCGCGCGACACCAGCCTGCGCGGAGGAGGCCCTCGCGGGCACCGCCG
Source organism: Raillietiella orientalis (assembly GCA_036172245.1). Lineage (NCBI taxonomy): Eukaryota > Metazoa > Arthropoda > Ichthyostraca > Raillietiellida > Raillietiellidae > Raillietiella > Raillietiella orientalis. The sequence goes on along the minus strand of JAYWIR010000052.1, from coordinate 499,674 downwards.
GGAGGGGATTCTGCGAAGCAGTTCGGACGGGGAGTCCGTGAGGAGGACGCTCGACCGGTTTCCTTTTCACCTCCTCCCCATCCTGGAACCTGGCAGTGGCGCCTCCTGCCGTAGGCCAAAGGAGCACCACGGACGCCTCCTCCAGGCTTCTATTTTTTGTTTTTTTTCTTTTCCGCTGTCCCCAATTACGCGGCGGCGGTGGGCGCCAGATCCGGCGTGCGCCGCGCATACTACCGGGAGCCCCGCGTGCGAGATATTCCACCGAAGAAGAAAGGCTGCTGCGCTCACGGGCCAGCCAGTGCAGCTGACGTGATTTATGCCATCGCCGTGATTGCATTTTCCGCAACTGTTTCTCCACTCTTTGAAGAATTCTTTGAAACAATCAAGTTTTCAAATTCAACCAAAAATCTAATTTCATATGATTTTAACTCAATTTATCCCGCCCGTGTACGTTTTTTTTTTTTTAGAATGGGAAAAGTTTTTCCAATTACCGGAGGACCCTTTCCCCTGTATAATAAGCAACTTGGTTGAGAAGAACAATTTTCATCCTCTCATTTCATCTCATTTTATCTAAGAGATTTCCCGAAAACATTTGGTTATGAAACGTTACGTAAATCTGAATAAAGCAGGTGATTCGTAAGGCTCCGCGAAATGAGGATTCGCTTCTAGATTTTTCTACTTTTTTCAAAAAGTGGATAATGTTTTTTTTTTTCCTTTCTTCTCCTTCTTCCTTTTTTTGTTCGCTGCACCGGATCCAGCTGTGCAAAGGCCAAAAAGGAAAAAAAGAAACGCTCATTGCTGGGGTATCGTTCTTTCCTTCCCCATACCCTATCGATTTGGAGCTTTACATTTTTTTTTTTTTTTTGTAAATGGGTTTTTAAACGCTTTTTTATCGATGAGATTACAATTTCGGAGCCCATTTTGAGAAAACATCGAGCCCGTCTCCCCCTCGCCTACGAATTGTTGCCGCGTTTCTCGCACCGCCATTGTTTGCCCGTTGCTACGTTCCTCGCGCGACCATTGTTTGCCCGTTGCTAGGTTGCTCGCGCGACCATTGTTTGCCTGTTGCTGCGTCTTGCAGTTTCTTTTTCAGTTGGCGCGGAAATAGAAGCCCACGTCTCGTCTCGAAAACGCAAGAGCGAAAGAAGTGTTCCCATCCAATCAGGGACGAAAGTTCACTTCTGCATAACGTGTAGATAGCGGCATCCATCATCCGAATTTCCAGGCAACGGAGGAAATGATCAAATGCAAGAAGCGAAGAGGAAAAGAAGAAAACAAGAGCAAACAAAATAAAGCTTCGGATTAATTGTTTGCCCACCTCGACCAATTAATCACTTTTAAGGAAATAGCTATCGCTCTTTGTTTCCGGAACAACGGAAGTACCGGAAATGAAGCAATGAAGCAAAAGTACTAAAAAGGAACCGAGGAACGTTTAGATGAAATTGCGTCGATCCTCGCTAAAAATCCAGGTTTCCATGACTACAGAAAACACCTGACACTGTTTATGCCAATGGGAAAAAAGCTGACAAATGTTTGTGAATTAAAAGTAATTCGATTTTTCGCCGAAGGGCATGTTGGTCTGCCCGCTGATTGGCTTAGCTACTGACAATTCATTACGAGGTTGATGGCAAAGTCATTAAGATCGTTGATCTAGTCACCACGCTTCAGTTTTCGAAAACATTTATTGTTCTCTCTCGTTTTTTTTTTTTTTTTTTTTCCTGATTAAAAAGCAAACCCCCGGCACAAGCTTGAATAACACCGAGGATCAGCTGTCTTTGCTGGGAAATTTCTCTTTGCTGTTGATTGTTCGAGCTCGGGTTCGTGTCGTGTTGCATCCGAACAGGGGGGGATCCGCCGCCGCTTATTACCTGCGTTTGCAATCTGCTTCGCCATCTTACCGAGGGAAACCATCAAAGGCGTGAGCGAGGAAGAGGGGTTCCAGGAATAAAAAGATCGCATCGCGAAAACGGAAAAAGTAAATAAAAAGTACATCCTTCCTCGCGAGATGAGAATGACTGTGTGTGTGTGTGTGTGTGTGTGTGTCTGTGTTTGTGTTTGTGTTTGTGTGTTTTTTTCCCAGGGCAGCAGCGAGCGCCGCCGATGCTTGCCGTGCGCGCGCGCACGAGCTTTGCGGCGGCGGCAGAAATCGGAAACCGACGTTCCCCCCCTCCCCTTTTCGAGAGGAAAAACAAAACAAAACAAAACAACACAACACAACACAAAAAACACACCGACAAAAATGCATCCTAAGATCCGGGTGATGCAAACGCTCATACGCATCTCTCGAACGAACGTCAGCCGTATAAGTTGCGTCGGCGTATTGCCCTACCCCTTCTTCCCCACACGAGATAAAAACTTGGGAAACAACAAAAAAGAAAAAGAAAAGGAAGGGAATCTCTCCTACTGGGAAAGGGATGAAGGAGGGGGCTGGGGGCCGGATCTGGGCCTCAGGAGGACACGCCACCTCCGTATCTCCTGAATCGCCCGTGCACAAGGACGGAGCACATCCTTGCTGCATCTCCCTGTGTCTCGGCATCTCCAAAAGACCGTGACCAACCGCCATGCTGCGGAGAGTCTTAGAAAGCGTTGCCCCTCACACTTCTTCTCAGGGCACGTCTCCACCTTTCCGTGCCCTCAGCCCATTTTTTTTTTCTTTTTTTGTTGTCCCCAGCAACACTCCCTGGGAAACACGAGCTAGGATCTCCCCAACCGCAGGGATGTTCACGCTGTAAACAGCTAGGATCAAACAGAGGGGCACGAAGCCCTTTCCTCAATGCCCACTGCGTGGTCAACTCGCCTGAAGATCACATGATCCAGGGAGAAGCGGGAAGAGGAAAAGGGAGATCACGGCGACCCCGGGAAGAAGAAGAGAGGTTCTTCCTTTAGGAAACAGCGACCACCCCACACCTCCGTTCGGCGAAGAGCAGAACTCCGCGATGAGTTGCCTCCCACCCCCCCTTTCCGAAGAAACGATCCCTCCGGTCGCGTTGTGCTGGCAACCGGCTCCACTGACATCAAAGAAGGGAGGAGGAGGGGACGCGACGAGCCATCCCTAATCCGGAAACGCAAGCTCTCTCTTCCCGTTCCGGGGGCCCATTCTTCGTCTCCGCAGGGGTCATCGGAACATATGCCGCCTCCTCGGCCTTTTCTCTACCCTGCCCGGCATCCTCTCGCATCCGATCTTCGCCCTTTCATCCTCTATCACCCCTTGCATTTGACTCCCCCCTCACGGGTGCTTTGTGAGCATGGTGGCGCCACATGCGGCAGGCTGTCTCTCTTCCCTTGACCTCCCCGCCTCGCCCTCCGGAACGATGCATCCTCCTTTCACGCGTCCCGTACTGGTCGATCTCGACTTCTGGCAGTGATCGATGATGATGGTCCACCGAGAACGCTCCTCCATCTCTCCCCGTCCTTCTTTTTTTTTCTTTCGCACGGGCGGCGTCCTACCAGACGCGTGACCTTTCGGAGCCGCGAAACGCGCATGCAGCACAGAAGGGTGGCCCTCCCTGAGTCGTGCTCAGCCGCAAGGGAAAGCCCCCGAGGTTGAGAAAGGAGGAGAACGAAGCCTTACCCGTTGCTCCTCTAAGGGCCCGAAACGCTCCTGGGGTGGCTCGGACGTCCCAGAAGCCACTGGAAGGGGGGAAGGCAGGAGGAGGGGGAGGAGGAGAAGCAAAGGAGGGAGATCTGCCCTTTTCACCCTCTTTCTTTTCTTCTTTTCGCAGCGTTCAGCGACCTTTGGAAGAAAAAAAAGGGGAGCGGAGGCCGTGCTGTTCCCGAAGGCCTCCACCTCCGTTGCTGTTTCGTGCCCTCGAGCACGGAGTGATCGAGGTCGACTCGCTATCGGCAGGGATCGGTCTTTCTCTCCCTCAGGCAGTGCATTCCCCCTTGGAATTCTAGGCGGGGGTTGTCGCAGCCGCGGAAAGAAGGGTCTGCCGATGCCTCCTCCTTCCCTCCCTTCCCTTCTTCAGGATCGCACCGGATCTCCCAGGCAGACGCAGCCCCTGATTAAGCGAGGTCAGCAAAGGTTCCCAGGGAGAAGTCCAGAACGCGCCGGCTCGCTTGGATTGACTAGGAGGAAGGGCTGCCAGGGAAGCAGCCCCTCGCTCGAGGTGCGACAGAGGGCGCTCTCTTCCGGGACGTTTGGTTGCTGGGAGGAGGCGCGTAGGTTCGAGGGGACCAAGGTGAAAGACCAGGAGAGAAAAGGATGCAGGAAAGACGGGAACGTCCCTCCCCCTCGAGGCGCTCGGTCAGCTGGGGTCGGCTAGGCGAGCTTCCTCTCGGCGTCACGCTCGGGTGGCTGAGATGGATGCGCGCGAGCGCAGAACCCCAGAGTGGCTGAGGGACTCTCCCTAGGACTCCCGCGTGGCGGAGTCGCTGAACAAGGTTTCTGGAAACGCAAGGTTGAGCGGGCTGTTTGAGCCCACCGTCAAGGTTGCCAAGATAGAAGAGTGGTGGTGACTTTTCCTTCCCCTCCCTCCCCCGCTCCCTTCCCTGTTCTCTCTCCTGTGCAAGCGGAGGAGAGCGGCAGGATGGAAAAGAGTCTCTCGCTTCCGTTCCCGGATCTCGGGCAGGGAATCTGCATTTCTTCCCAATCGGAAAGCGGAGGAGACCCTCTTTCCTTCTTCCTCGTACGGTTCCTCCGACAGGAATCCACCTGACGCCCCTTTCCCGAGTTCGGAGATGGGTGGCAGAGGATGCTGCATGGGCAGCAGAGCACGAGGGCATCCTACCCCAACAAGGAAGGAAGGATGAGCGAACCGCTGCCGGAGAAAACTGGAGCGACTGCAGCGCCCGCGGCACAAGAAGGAAGCGAAAAAAAGGGGGAAGAAAAAAAAAAAATACAGGTGGAGGGAGGGAAGAAGGGGAATGAAAAGCGGGAGCGAGACACCGAGCTGGAAGCTGAGGATGCAAAATTATCAAAAAACTTCAAGGAGATGAATGGAATTTTTCATCCCTCCTTCCCGGGATTTCAGCGGAGAGAGAAAACTCGGATGCAAATCCCTTCCGGGATGCTCCTTGCCCGGACTCGCGCTTCGCGCTGGAAGCGACATCCCGGATGCCCGTTTAGCGCTATAATTAGCACGCGCCGGCGGTTCCGCTTCCGTTAATCTGGGAGATGCCCGCTCTTCTCGCGATTCTCCAGGGAAACGGCGCGCTCTGACGGGGCGCCAGCACGAAAGCTCCGGAGGAAGGGCGCGCGCGCGTCACCGGTCTGGCTCTGATCGAGGACGAGTGCACCATCGCCTGCACCCCTCGAGGCTTCCAGGAGGATGCCGTCCCTCTCCTGGAGGCTCCGGTCGTCCGCCTCCTCCCTTCTCCTGCCTGGAACGACTGGGCGTCCGGTCGCCCTCCGAGCGCTCCAGGAAGGAGCTCCCGATTCTCGTCCCGAAGGGTACAGGATTTTTCTCTTTGCTGCCGTTCCCCTCCCTTACCCGATGCTGGAAGGAGGCCAGGAAGGGGCTAGGGGAGAGCGGGCGTGGCTGTTTTCCCTGAAGGAGCAAAGCCCCGCTAACGGCGCCTCCGCCCAACGCACGTTCCGCAAAGTCAGGCAGGCAGGGCGGCCGGACGCTCTCCCCCCCTCCCTCCTCGTCAACATCGCACGAACCGTAAGCGGGGAAGGGGCAGGGAGGAGGAAGGAGATGGATGCAGAAATACCGGTGCTCCCAAAGGGTGGTACCTCCTCCCCAAATCCAGCCGGCAGGCGGTCCAGGGGGAACGCCTCGCAGAACTCGCGGACCGAGTGCTTGAAGCGCACCCAGCCCTCAAGATTCTGGAGGGTGACGCCTCTCAGGAATTGGTGGAGATATTCCGCCGCACCTGACCCCACGGGAAGCAGGAGGGGAGAGCGACGCCGGTGTGCCGGCTCGGGAACCGCAGCCTCGCAGCACGAGCGAAAAGGAGACGGTGCTCACCGTTTAGCATCCGCAGCGTCTCGGCGGATGTGGAACGCAAGGCTTCCTCGTACTTCCTTCTTATCCTGCATTCCTGCTCCAGCTGCTGAGCCAGGCGCCTGCGAAGGGATTTTTCCCTCTTCAGCTTCCTCTGGAAGGCATCTGGAAGAGAAGGAAGCGTGTGGGAGATGGGGAGATGCAGCGAATGCGATCTTTCCCCCCCTCATCCTTTCTCCAGCTCTCCGAAGTTATTTCCCCGGAATACCGCAGGAAGGGACCACTGCACTCCCGCTGTTCCCGGAGAGGCGCTGTGCGACTACGGGGCGGAGGAGCGAACGAGGGAGGAGTCTCTTCGTCTGTTCTCCTGCCTCCCCTTTTTCCCTCTTCCGACGTTTCCCGCTTCCGCGGTGAGGCGGCCCGGCCTCTCCCCCACCACCGAGAAGGGAGTCCCCTCCCAAAGAAAAAAGGGAAAGGTAGAGAACGCTGCTGCCGTCTGGAGGCGCCGGAGGGCCACTGCCTGTCGCGGTGCTGGCGGCGGTTCGCTGCGGCAGGGCGAGCTCCAGGAGTCAGGGAACCTGGAAGATCCTTCCCTCTTCCCCCCCCCCTTCCCGGAGCAGTTCGTCACGGCGTGAGTGATCCCGCGACCATTGTTTGTCCAAGGTGAGGCTCAGCCAGCAGTGGCGCCTCAGGCAACCAGACGCAGAGAATCGGCGGGTGCGCGCCCGAAGAGCATCTGGTCCCAGAGGTTTCCAAGACGACGGGTACCTCAGTCGGTGCGCGGATCGCTTGGGATCAAATCTGGGAAAGTCGAATTTCAAAGAACTTCCTCTCCCCTTCCCCCACCTGTGGTGAACCCCAAGGTCGCGTGACGGTGCCCGCGGGATGCTGCGGAGGATAAGTCCCGGGCGCGCGCGCGGATTCGGAGGAGACCACGAGGCTGGCCAAAAGGTGGACATGGAGACTCTGGAAGGCTCCCTACTCAGGGGACCCGCCTCTGACCTTTTCTCGCTCCCGGACGGATCCCCAAAGGCGTGCGCGAAGGTGGGAGCGTGCACTGCGGTCGGACAGGGAAACCCGAAGCGGCAACCTCGAGAGGGAAGGGGAAGGGAAGGGGCGCTGCTCCCTCGCCCTCCCGGTGTCAAAGGGTTCTCTCCCCAGTCTTCCACCCTCACCCTTCGTTTCGACCGCAGGGAGGGAAGCAGTCTCCGGAGGAACGAGGAGGATGAGGGAGGAAGGGGAAATGCTCTTGTAGTGCAAGGAGGAGGCGCTAAAGAGAGGACCCACGGGGGACGCGCGGATTCCCGAGGAGCAGCAGCTCGGAACGCTCTGAGGGAGGGGTGGGGAGAGACTCCAGAGGGGCGCTTCTTCCCCCTCCCCACTCGCGCGCGCACGGCGACGCGACAGCGCTCGCTGCTGAGTTCCTTCGTCGTTACCACGGGGATGGCGAGAGAGCGGAGATCGGTTCGGTTCGGCTGCTGCTCACTTTCTCGTTGGGTTGGAGCGTTGGAAGACTTCAGGGAGGAGGAGCAGAGATGACCAGGGAGAGAGAGAGGGAAAGAGAGGAGGGGGAGGAGGGGTCTGTTCCTCCTCCTCTCCCTTTTTGTCCGAACTCTCATGGGCCACAGAACCGCCTCATGGCGCTGGAGCTCCCGGGATGAGTGACCCTCGCCGGGAGGTGAGTGCTGCGGCCTGCTGGAGCTTTCCCGGTTCCCACCGTGGGTCCCTTTCCCTCCCTGTGAGTGGACGGAATATGGGGGCACTCACGCGTAGCATCGTCGCCGTCTGCGAGGGTTCCGGCGTGAGGGCAAGTTTAAGGTCTCCTGCTCTTCCGGGGTAGGGGTAGGTCATCCCTCTGTCCACGGACCTCGGAGGGATGCTCCCCTCGGTGACTCGTCCTCTCCCTTCCCCCTTCCTTCCCTGCCCGCGGCGACCTCCGCACCCCTCCGGTATCTCGAAGCTAGCTGCGGCCATTCATTCCGCCTGGGGGCCTTTTTTTTGATTTGCAGCCGCTGTCCCTTACGGGAAGCCGAATTTCAGGCCTCGGGGAACAGGGGAGGAGGGGGGAGGGGGACAGGGGAGCCTTCTCGCCACACTGAGCACACGCGGGCGCCCTTGCACTCCACGCGGTCGGCGTCACGCGAGCTCGCGGTGTCACGCATGGCACACGCGCGCCACGCACCTACCGGCGGCGACTTGCCAGATGGTCCCAGAGGAGTCGATTCCTCCTCCTTCCGCTCGCCCCTCCCTTCCCCCCCTCCCTTCCCCACGGGATGTGGCGTCCTCGCAACAAGCGCGGCACCCCTTCCATGGTCGCAAGCACCACACGGGGCGAGGGGCGTCGCGAGACGGGGAAGTGATTCGGAGGATTCCCTCATCCCTGCCCCGTCCTTGCGCCCGGTGGGAGGGTGCCGGAGAGACCTGCGCCACCGGAACGTTGGTGTGGAAACGCAGCTACGGGAGCGGGGCGTGCATCCTGGGTGAGGGATGACACCCTCGTGGGCGTGGAGGCTGATGTTCGCCCGAGAGCACGGGGCGGGACGAAAAAGGGAAAGGCACGAGGAAATGGCCCCGGCTCGCTTCCCCTGCAGCTGGAGGATGCCGAACGTTTCGGCAAGTGGAAAAGTGCGGACGCCGCCGTCAAAGCGTGGAAAGCGCTGGAGTTGGGCAAGGGGAACAAGAGCGTGCAACATGGGGGGTGGGGAGGGATATGGGGGACACGGGCTCGACGTCCCTACTCCTTGCGGCGGGGGGAGGGTGTCTCCAGCCCGAAGAAAGGGTGTCCTTCTCCATGGAAGATCGAGGGAAAGGAGCGATCGGAGTCCAGGGACAGCTTCTTTCTCCTTTCTCCCAATCCCCGGAAAAGTCCCAGACTTTTCGTGATCGCGTCCAGGTACTGGAAAGGGAGCAAGGAAAAAGGGGACAGGAAGAAAGGGAGGAGCATCGTCCCGGGGACGGACCTCCTCCTTCTCCTCCTCCTGCCCTACTCGGTCGCTTCCCTCTTTCCCTCCCCCACTTCCACAAAACTCCGTCGAAAACCCCTTCAGAGGAGAGGCTTCGAGGGACTGAGCGTGAGGCTCCTCAGTTCGATCCTCTCCCTGTGGGTTTCTCTTCCCGCCTGCGGGAGTAGAGGTGAGGGGTCATTCGTGGCTGTAGGTACGCCAGCCGTCCTTCCTTCCTGGCCGCTGTGCGCGCACGGAAATGGGAAAACTTCCGGGACGACGTTAGCCCCTGTTATTAAAGCCGCTTTTTAATATCCTCTGGGATGAGGAAGAACCTGGGATGCGATTAGGCGTTGCTAAGAACCCGGGATGCGATTAGGCGTTGCTAAGCCGATCCCGAGACTGCCGAGAGGATGTTTCTGGATAAGGCGCGGTAAACGGGACTCTCGTAAACGGAATATTGCACCGGCGATAACGATGGAATCCTGGAAGAAGAAGGAGTGTTCTCTCTCCCCCTTTGCACCCTTCCCTTCCCCCCCCCCCCCTACCACGCTCATCCACCCGGAAAGTAGTAGATGTCTTCGAGGGGGCGGGGAGGACCGGGGAGGCTGGCTGGGGGAGGAAGGGCGGGAGTCCCCAGCTCACGGATGGTCAGCATAAGAAAAAGAGGGGAAGGTCAAGCGAAAGATCAAGACGGAAGCTTACTTCGCAGCTTTTGCTCTTCCGCGAGTTGCTTCTCGACGCCTTCTCTGGACTCTTTCTCCCGCACCAGCTCCATCTTCAGCTCGGCTGCAAGAAAGGGGACATTTAGAGAAAGATGAGGGGAAGGGGGAGGGGGGAGGGAGAGGAGGATGGCGCGACTTGCGGGGAAGCATGGGCGGACGAGAACGGGGTCGTCCCCAGGAATATTCGCTGTTTTTTTTTGTGTGTGTGTTGCCGAAACCGCGCGCTTCCGAGGCGCGGTCGAGAGCGGCCAGAAGTCTCAGGGAGCAGGTGCAAAGGGGAAGGAGACGAAGAGGAATCTGAGCGGTCGCCGCTAGAAGACGGAGGAGACCGGAAAAGGGGCGGAGCGCGCTGAACGCTTCTGTGATAGGCGGCGAGCTTCTCTCGATGACGACGATTCTTTCCCCCTGAATCCCTGGCCCGAGGGATCTCCTGTAGGGCGCGGCCGGTCCTGAGCCCGCTAACTCCCATCTTTCTGGCCCTCCCTTCTCGAAGATTCAAGAAGCGTGCAGAAGTGAGAAAGGGGAGAGAGACGGACACACCGTGCCTGCCCTTCCTCCACGTCCTCATTCCTCCTCCCCTTCATCCTCCCCTTCTTCTTCCCTCCCTCCGGCACCCAAAAGAATAGGGGAGGGACCAGCATCCCAGGTGCACTACCAGGACTTCCCCGCACCTGAAACGCAAAGGCAAGGGAGAGCAGAAGGGAGGAAAGAGAAGCGGTCGCCTATCCTTCGCTTCCTCCCCTCCCCCCCCCTCCGGCGAACCACAGCGTGGTGGCCAAGGTTTCGGTGGTAGATGCGGCCACACTGCCTCCGTTTCTGCAGGTCACCTAAGAGGGCAAGGGAGAAGAGAAGATGCCCTTTCGGAAGAAGCAGCTAAGCCAAAGGGAAGGAGGAGGGTGCCAGTGGGGCGCGTCGGCGACCTGCGTCTTCCCACTGGCAGACTCGTTGGTGCTCCAGGGTGAGACAGTCGACAAGCAGCGCCTGGGAATGGAGCGCCAGCGTTGAGTGCGTGCCTTCCTCCTCCGGGGGGGGAAGGCTGGTCTTCCAGTGGAGCCTTCTCGGACCGAATCGAGCCACGTCCCGAAGCCCTCCACGCGGTCGCCGTCCGTCCCGAGAGGCACCTCGCTCGCACCAAGCAGAGTTCCCGAGGTACCCCCCCTCCCTGAAGGGGGGGTACCTCGGGGAACCCACTTCCTGAAGGACCTTCGCGTACTCGAAAAGAAAGTTGGGGATGGTGGAAAGGGGAGTTCAGAGACGCATCCAAGGGAAAGCGGGTGCAAGAGCTGCTGCCTCCTTCCCGTAGGAATCCGTCCAATCCGAAGGAAGCAAAGATCGTGAGCTGCAGATCCCCGTGTTCTTCCCCTCCCTAATCTTCCCTGGTTCCTTTCCCCGCGTTTGGAATCTGGCGGCACGCACCGGTCGCCCCCCCCCCTACTGCTTCTGGGCCAGAAGCAGAGGGGGAGCCCGTGTGCAGCAGCCGAGGGGGAGAGGAGGAAGACGAGGTCAGGAACGAGCTAGGCGTCACCTTGGCAGCGCGACTCCTGAAGCTGCGGGTGCGGCGGAAGGAGAGAGAGGAGAGGGAGGCGGGAGACCGCACGGCCCCGCTCGCGCACCTTTTTCGTGCCGATGCCTGGCCGAAGAGCGACGTAGACGCATCCTTCCCTGAGGGAATGCAGGTGCCCACGAAACCCCGAGGGCGTGGCGTGCGCGCGTCTCGCGCTGCACGCTCGCTGCTCGTAACGCCAGCGTCGGGACCGTTCGGATGAGGCGCCCTATTCCCATGGGGACGATCCCCGGCGGAGCAGACAGCAGCCGGCCGACCCGAACGTTTTTCGAGTGAGCGGAATGCGAGGGAGGGGAGGGAACGCGCAGGCGCGCGCGAGCACCGTGTTCGATGGGACGGAATCCAGAGGATCATCCTGCTGCCTCCAGCCCTTGGTCGCTACTGCGGAGAGGTGGTGGCCACAGGAGGAACGAAGGAGGGGAGACTGATTTCACCTTTCGATGCCGCGCTGATGCCCGACGGCGAGAGAGGGGACTTTGCAGCGGAAGGGTCGGGAGTCAGAAGAAGAACCCGTCCTCGACGTGGAAAGAGGGAAAACGTCCATGGCAATGGGGTCTCTCATTCTCGGAGGCAGTGCACCCTTTCCCGCTCCGTCCCAATCCAACAAAGAAGGGGGAGGGGGACAACAGGAACTTCACGCACCGCTTGCCGGGAGGGGGAGCGAGGGTGCCTGCTTTGGTCTGGTTTTTCCCTCTCTTCATCTACCCAGTTCTCTTGCGAGTCCGAGTGGCTGCTTGTTTCCTCCCGGGAGAGCGGTTGCCATGTTACGTTTTTTTCTTTCTTCTTCTGCTCTCCCTTTTTCCTCATTAACGGAGCGAATGAAGTGCTCGGCGGTGTGGAAACCGTTTGCATCTTATGATGGATAGAGAGTCTCTAAGAAGCGATTTGAGATGCGCCAGTGGCTCCGAGGGCTTCTGGAGATGCGGGACGCTCTCCTCTTCCTCCCTTCCCCCCGTTCGAACCCAAGGCCGTCGTGCTCTAACAAAAGGGGGAGGGGAGGGGGAGCAGAATAAGAAGATGATGATGATGATGAAGAAGACGGTTACGAGCAGGGGCAGGAGGAAGAGGAGGAAGAGAAGAATCTCGGGAGAGCAAGGGGACTTTTACACGCCGTCAGTTCTCTCGTTGACCTGAAGAAGGAGACGAATCTCCACTCCCATCCTCACTGTTCTTTCCCTATCTCCCTCCCCTCCCCTCCCCTCGCAAGGATGCTGCCTCAGAGGGGAGACAGAGAAGCGCACCTCCCCTCTTCGGCCTCGGGAAGCGGGATCCTGTGCACCCGCCCCCTTCACCCACGCGTCGAAGCACCTGACCCTCCGGGTTTTTATTCTCCCTCCTTCCTGAAGCAGGTTGGTCGGATCTCCGCGGGACCAAAGTCCAGAGTTTGCCGCCACCAGCTGGATTCGCCTGACCCGCTCAAGTGCGCTCGTGCGCTGGAGAAATGGGGAGAGGAAGGAGGATGAGGCTGAGGTTGGCAATGTCGGCTTTCTATGCGCCTCTGCGAGGCTCCCTTTTTCCCTCCCTCCTCTCTTGCACCAGCATCGCTCGTGGTGAACACGTGCACCATCCGGAAAAGGAAGGACAGCGTCGCCTCTGGCACTCCGCGGTCCTCGTGGCTCCTAACGGGGGAGCACAGTGCTCCTGCTAAGTCTGAGTGACCTCTCTCGCCTCAGGCAAGGGATCCTAAAAAGTGCCTCCAGATGGGAGAAGGCGAACCGTCTCAAGGAGGTGGCGGTGACAGCAAGCGGAACCACGGCAGCCCTCGTCGCTCGCCGCTGCCACCTCTCTAGTGAGCCACTCTCTGTTCCACACGACTACGTGGGGACACGGGGATACCGCCAAGAGTTCCCCCGTCTCTCTCGCACGAGAGGAAGGTGAGCAGGCGGAAGGGCAGAAAGAGGCGAGGTACCCGACGACAATGCCGGCGCCTGACCGGCGGGGGGGCAAGGGAGGGAACAACATGCGTGGTCACCCCCTTCCCCCAGATCCGGAAGCCGTCAAGCGGCTGCTCGGAAAAAGGGGGGCGCGGAACCAGGGGAAGAGATGGGGAGGAACGCCGCCGACTCACCTCTTTCGTACTTGATTTGACGCTCCTGTTGCCTTGCGTTGTCGGTCGCGACCTTCAGCAAGCCTTGGATGTTGTGCAGGAGCATCTCCGTGGAAGAGATGTCGATGCTTCCAAAACTCACGAAGGGCGTCGCTGCGTGCGGTGGCTGGCTCCCTGGGTATGGCAGCCGGTTCCTGTCCATTTTCAGCTCCATGGATACGTCCGCATCCTCCAGGTCGTCTGCCCGGCCCCCCGCTCCCCGCGGGAGGATTTGTGGATCGTCTGGGATGGGAAGATGCTCACCGTTGTCCCTGGAGGTGTCTTCCTCGATGTCGGAGAGGTCTTCGTCGGCTTCCTGAAGCGACTCCTCGCCGACGTCGCTCTCGCTTCCCTCCCTGAGATCAACGTTCTTGCTGAGGTTCAGAACGGGGCTCTGGTGGTCAGTCATGTCTGCAAGACCGCCAAGTGACCCTTTTGTCCCTCTTTCTCCCCCCCCCCTCCCCGGCTTCTTGCTACCGCTTTGCGAAGACAACTCGGCGGGCTTGGCGTCCATGGCCATGGTCTGGTCCGACTCGTTGCTGGACTCTCTGATTCTGGAAAGAAGACAGGCGCCTGAGAGCTCGTCAGATCCCAGGACGAGTCAGCAGACCCTCCCCTTATTATGTCAAAGCCATCCCCCCTCGACATGGGGTGCGAGCCAAGCGGTGGTTAACCACGGGGTGCTGCGCGCCTATGCTCGCTATTCTGACCACGGGCAGACTGGATTCTCCCCCTGACTACGTCCCTTCCCACCATCCTAGCGACCATCGCGCGACTCCAGAGACCGCCCCGCGCGTACAACGCATTATTACCGGTTAAAGAGAGCTCCCGCGTGCCAGTGACCACGAAACGCGCGTTGGAGCGTGCGTTCTTTGGAACAGGAAGGGGATGCGTGCGTGTTTACAGTAACCGTGGCACCTCCTCGCCTCCTTTTCTCGTGCATCGAATGAGATCCTTTCCCAGCAAGAGGGGGCCACCCCAAGGGAGTGAAAGTCCGTAGGGGAAAACGTGAGAAGGGGACGCTAGCTCATGGACGGAGAAGGATGCGATGTTTGATTCCCGGTTTCGTTGCCCGAGGGATTCTCCTCCATCCTTCCTTCCTTTGGATCCATGTGGACTGCCTGCTCCATGAGCGCTTTCGTTTCTGCTGTGGCGGTCAACGGCAACTTTTCGAAGGTGGGGTGATGCACCAGGGTGTAAGAGTTTTTTTTTTTTTTTCGCAACCTCTCCTTGCCTTCTTCCCTCCCCAGCGAGGGCGAGGAAGAAAGGCAGGAGGGCGAAGAAGCGAAATTGAGCGTGAGGGACTGGCTGATGACGTGGGCTCCTTGCTGACCAGAAGCTTCCTGGTCTTCCGTTCCTTGGACGCTCCGATGGTCGCGTGTGAAGCTCCTCTCCCATGCATTGTTTCTGCTCTTGTTTTTCATCCTTCTGACGCTGAGTAGGTCGCAGGGTGATGAATCGAGCTGAACGGAGGCGTCGGTCCCGCCGGCGTTCGGCGACCGGGACTGAGGGAGGCGCCTGGGAGTCCGGGAAGTGCAGGGTGAGAAGATGGAATCAGAGGAAGAAAGAGACTTCTTACTCTGCTCAAGGGACTGTTGCGCTCCCGGATGGAGGAGTGCGGGGAAGAAGGGGCCGCCGGGAAAACGAAAAAGCCAGGGACGAAAAGGAGGAAGGGTGAGGAGAGGGGCAGAGAGCGCGCAGCAGTTTCCGGGGATTGAAGAATCCCGAGGCGTCCACAACCGCGATTCCTCGTTGGCTCCATCCGGAGATTTCGCTTTCCCTCCCCTCCTCCCCCTCCCCTTTCCCGCAGCCTCGATTGCGGAAGCTGCGTCACGGGCGCATCTGTTGCTGGCGAGGCTCGGATCGGGCGGAGCCGAAACCTGTCCGAAGCTCCGCTTCATCCCGGATGGGAGATCGATCGGGGCTGCGGGACGAGCTCCTCCTCCTCTTCCTCGTCCTCCTCCTACTCGCATTGATAGTCCCGGACGCGAGGGGATCTCTCTCCCTGGCCTGGGTGCCCAGTACTTCCTCCTCCCCCTGAAGACCCGCCCTCTCTCAGCCCTCGCGGTCCGGTGAATCCGTTTTCCTCCTGCTCTCCCTTCTCCCGCTAGCTTCGCGGGCAGCACGAGACCCAGCTCGCAACGCGGCCAGGAGGAGGCGTCTCGCCTGCACCCTCAAAGGGTGTGTGAGGGTGAAAATCTCTCCGTTTATCCCCTTCGGGGTTCATCCCAGTCCGGGACAGAGAGGACACGCGGGAACTGGTGACCGGGACTAGTGTTCCGGCCTCTCGAAGATCCCCGGGGGCGAACGATCCAGGAGGAGGAAGGGAAGAGGAGGGAGGAGGCTGGTTGGTGCAGCACGTCACCGGCCAGCGAGCGCGAGGGACTCCTACTGCGTCGGCGGCGTCCCGACCTTCGCCTTCTTCTTCTTCCTCCTCCTCCTCGCGGAGGCCTCAGAAGAAGTAGCAAGGTCGCTGTCGCCTTGTCGTCGCCTTCGGCCCGGAGGATGTTTCAAGACGCGGGCGCAACGGATCAGGGGATCCGATTCGGGGAAGGGAGGGGAGGGGAGGGGTGGAGGAATTCGGCCTTTTTGCTTCCTCCTTCTCGCCCTCCCTCCATCCTCTTTTCCTCCATCTTCCACCCCCACCCCCCACCCCGGTTATTTTCCTTTGATGACAGAAAATGGGAGAAGCAGACATCTTCATGATTAATGCTCCGGCGCTGCCGTGTCCATCAGGGCTGCAGATATGAAAAGCCGCCACTGCGCGGGAGCGGGGAGCGGGAACGGGAGCGGGAGGAGGAACATTTGCTCCCTCCAGATAGGCTTATCAATTTTTGAACAGCCATTTTTCAAATCGCTGCCGGGCTGTCACGGGGAATTAGTGGAGGAAGAGGGATGGGGGCGCGGAAATTACAATGATAAAAAAGGATTGCTTCATCTTTCCTCCTCCTCCCCGTTTGCATCCCGGAACCGACAAAAGGAAGGTGGCGGAATTTTTCCGGGATCGCGACGGGGGAGAGAGGGGGGGAGGGGAGACGAAGGGGGGGGAGGAGAGAGAGAGAGTTTTTAATATGCAACTGCGCTGGAGGAGGGAGAGACGCGCGCGCGTTATCCCAGGTGACATCCCGGGATGATGGATCGCCGGGGAAGCAGCGGATTCCTCCTCCTAGCAGGCACCGCTCCGTGATCCACGCCGGCTTGCCCGCTCTCCCTCCCCTCCCTCTCCCGCCTTTTAGCATCGGTCGCGATTCCCCGAACCCATCTCCCGACTCCCGAGCGCCCGAGGAAACCGGGACTCCCACGGAAAAGCCTTCCTCTCCTCTTCCCTCTCCCTGTCTTTTTCTTTTTTTTTTATCTTTTTTTATCCTCTTCTCCCTCCCCCCGTCCTCCCGCGTGCGTCACGGCGCTTTCCTTTATTTATTCATTCGTTTCCAGGGGACCAGGAGAGGGGCAATCCATCATCGCATTACCCGTCTCCGCGCCCATGCGCGCGCGCCCGAGGGCGGTCGCCGGGCCGACGACGTGCCGGCAGGGGAGAGGGAGCGAGTGCCTCCACCGCTTCCGATGGCGACGGGAGGAGTAGAGAGGCCGGGGGGGGGGGGGGGGTGAAGGTGATGATGGCACTGATGAGAGCCAGTAAAGGCCAATAGCGCAACTACCGGGAACCGCTGCCGCTGCAGCGCAAGTTAGGGCCCACCACTGCCAGACTCCCCCCATTTCTTTTTCCTCTTCCCCTTTTTCCGTTTTCTCCTCCCTTTCTTTCACTTTCGGGAAAGAAGGAGAAAGAAGAGAGAGCTGAAGGCGGTCCTCCCTCTCCGCCCCCCTCCTCCATTCCCGGTCCCGCAACCCTCCGTGTGCTGCCCATCTACCTGTTCAGCTGGCTCAGCACGTCCTCGTAGGCTGCCCGGCAGTTCTCCCACAGGGAAACTGACCTGTGGATGAAAAGGGGGAGGATCAGTCGCTCGATCCGTGGCCTCGCAAGGGAACCGGAAGAGGAGGTGTCAGGAAAGGAAAGGGGAAGAGGTCGGGGAAGGGGAGAGAAGAAGTGAGGAGGGGAGGAGCGTGGGTCGCAGGGTGGCAAAGGTTCCGAGTCACCGTCCCCGGAGTTTCCCGAGAGAAAAATCCCTCGGGCGATCTGATCTCCCGTTCCGGGACGGATGCCGCTGCCCGAACGTCTTCGGGATGTTCTGGAGGGGCTGTGGAGCCGTCCGCCGTTGTCCCCCAATACCCCCTTACCCGCTCCCGTCCCGCCCCCAACTTCGGGGTGGAGGGGCGCGTCGGGAGACATTTCTCGGGGGTAGGGGCAACGACTCACGTGCTCCTCCGAGGTCCTCCATCAAGAAAGGGACAGACGGGAGCACCAGCGAGCGACCCCGTCTCGAGAGCAGGGGAGCAGAGGAAGGAGGGCAGCGGGGGCGCAGAGGGGCAGAAGCAGAGAGCAGGCAGGCAAGTCACCTGGAGAATGGCTCCGGAGCGAATGCGTGGTGACCCTTCAAGACGGGAGGGGAAGCGACCTGGTCCGGGCCGCCGCCGTACCCACGATGATGACTAGACGACAGGGCCGCGCCCGTGGCGGCGCCTCCTGGAGACAGGAACGCCGGATGGTTTCCAGCGGCGGCCGGTTGGTGGTGGCGATTGAGCGCCATGTACTGGAGTGGCGTGAGGGACGCCGGTTGGTGGTGGTGGTTGAAGCCGTTGACCAGCAGGGGAGACCGGTGACCTGCAATGCAGGGGTGGGTGGGGTGCAGAAAAGGCAAGCAAACGTGAGTTCCACCTTCCTCCTCCCTCCCGTCGCCTTCCCTCCCCTTCGCTCTGCCTTTCCCCGGCCTCCTCCTTCCCCTACACGCGCGCCAGGAGGAGGGCGGAGGAGGGGAGGAGGAGGGGGAAGAACGTAACCGCGACCGCCGAAATGGCTCTCCAGAAGGCGCCAAGTCTCCACTCCCCGAAATTCCAACACGGGAAACAAGGTTGGGGCTTCAGGAATATCCATCGGACTCTGGGAGGGGATCTGAGGGATCCTCCTCCCTTTGAAGAGGAGGAGGGGGCAAGACGAAGGGAAAGAAGAGGAAGCAGATGAGAAGGAAGAAAAAAAAAAGAGGAGAAGGAGGAGGAGGAGGAGGAGGAGGGGAAAAAGGGTGCTGCCTGCCTCGGTCCCGTCTCCCCTAGCTTACCGCCGTCGAACTGCCCGTAGTCCCCATTCTCCATCCTGACCTTCTTCAGCTTCAGAAGTGTGTCCTGGGCGGCTATGGGTAACGGGAGCACGGTTGCCCTCTTCGGAGGTCTTCCAGGCCTTGAACTACAAAATGCAAACGCTTATTCGGAACGCGGGGTGTCCCGAGCGGGGTGTCGATTGCGCCCAGCAGAGTCCGGACGAACTCGCCCCTGTCCCCTCATCCTCCTCCACCCCTTTTTGCGACATTCCTCTCTCTCACAGAATCTGGGGGTTCGCATCCGGTTCCCATCCACCCCCGCCCCAGCCTGCTTGATTCCAGCTCGATGGCATCTCTCTTGAGCATCTTCAGATGGGGTCATTGCTGTTCGGATCGAAATTTTCCCGCTACCTGTCTCCCTTTCCCGGGATTCCCGAATCCTTCCACCCGCTACTTCGGTGCGGGAAGACGCGTTTCGTCCGAGACGGGTAAGGTCACTCTGACCCCACAGGAAACGAGGATCCAACAGAGAGAGAGAGAGAGAGAGAGAGAGAGAGAGAGAAGGGAGCTTTCCTGTAGGTTCTCCCTTTCCATTCCGTTTCCCTCTCCTCCGCTCCCGCTCCGTCTTCCCTCGTGGGGGGGCTACTTTGGGGGTCAGGGATGGAGTCATCGCACCTCCGGCATCGCCCACTTGCGCGCTCCCTTCTCCGAAATTCATTTTCAGCCAGTCGTTTTCCCGGTTCCTTTCTCGCACGCGCGCGCGCGCGCGCGCGTCCGCGTGTGTCCTTCCCTGATAAGAACAGAATGGTCCATAAAACGCCACGGGGGAGAGCGATGTTTACACCTCGGTTTTTATGGTTTTACTGCCAGGGGTACAGTTTCTTCTTCTTCCTTCTCCTCCCCCCCTCCCTCCCTCCCCCTCTCCTCTTTCCCACCACGCACAAACACACGGGCCTGAGAGCGCGGGGGCTGCACGCCGTCCAAACCTCCGCCATCTTGATTTTTCCTTCTCCACTTTTGATCCTTTGCTTTCTGCTGCAAACGAGCGCGAGCGGGCCATCGGGAGGACTCCCTTCGTGGGGGTCCCGAAGAAGGGAGAGGAAAAACCAAAAGACCCGCGGAGGTTTCGCCGGGCCAACCACAGGATTCTCCGTCGCCACCAGGGAGTCCCAGGAACCAGGAGGCTTCCTGGAAGGAAGGAAAGAAGGGCCGCAGTCGGCTGCCCAATGCACACCCGCCCTCTCTCGAGTGCTGCCTCTGCTGCTCTGGGGAATGGGCGACAAAACGACCCGGACGGAAGTCCAGGAAAACGGACAGGGACTGGGAGCCGAAAGCACAGTCCAGATCCCTTCCTCCATCGAGGAAGGAAAGGGGAAGGAGGCCATGGATAGGCCCTCCATGGACCCTTTTTCTTCTCCGGCGGTGCGGTCCGAAGGGTCCGCTCTCTTCCCCAAGGGAGGCGACCTTCGATGGCCCTTCCCCGTAGTGAGCCCGGGAGGTTTTTCCAGAGGAGGACTGCAATCCGGCACGGTTCCGGTTGGGGGTGGAGGGACGATGGCGCGCGAGAATTCCCCGCGATCCTCAGTGACGGGAAGAACTTTTCTCGACGACCGATACGGCGCGCCTCCCCCGATCAGCTTCCCCACCCCTACCTCCTCGCAGCCGGCAGAAAGCGCCCGCCTACCCTTTCTCCTCTCGAGAAGGCCCTTCAAGCACGCAAGGAGGAGACTCGAGAAGGGCTGGAAGGCACCGCCCTCTGCCTCTGCAGGCCTCCCAGAGTGCTAACGACGCCGCAAACGAGACGGCCGGAAGGCGGGCTCCCCTGGAGGGAACGAACCCTTCCCCTGCCTCATCTTCCTGCTTCCCCCCGCCCGAACCCAAGGCAACCTCGGCAACCTCACCTCCGGAGCCCAAGTTAAGCCCCAGCAGCGCGGGTTCGCCAGCGGAGCCTGCTGCTCTTGAAGGCTGTTCCGTGAAATCGCAAGGCTCGGGCAAGCCTTTCTCTCCAAACCACGACGGAGGAAAAGAAAAAAAAGAAACAACAAAAAAAAAAAAACAAGGAGAGGGGAAGAGAAAAAAATTGCGCCCCTCGTCTCCGAACTGCTCATGCGAACACGAACACTTCCCTATCAGAACCCGCGCACGCGGCCCGAGAATAGTGGAATGAGGAGGAAAACACGTGCTCGGGGCAGTTCGATCCCGGGAGGGAGAAGCTCCTGAAACGGGGGGAAGTTTATTCCCGGTGCCGGTGAGCGATCCGCGCTATGGCTCCCCTGTCCGCGCGGGGGATTTCGGCGCACCAAAGACCGCCGCGCCTTCGTCGGTTTCCGTTTGCCCTCGGAATCCTCGCGCGCCGGCACAGCACCCCCCCCCCCCCCCCCCACTTGCTTTCTCCGATTCCAAAGATCATGAAATTCGTTTAAGGAGCGCAGAAGATCGTGCACACTTGCAAACACCAAAAAGAAAATGGGGGGGAGGGGGAGAGGGAACGCGACTTCTCTCTTCTTCCCTCCCCCCCCCCACTCGTTTGCCTGACTTCAAACTTTGCAATTGGATACTCCCGAAATTCGGGAATTTTAAATAAGATCCCGAAAGAAAAGGACGGCTGCTTTATTTTCGCGGCGAAATGATCACGGAATGGAAAACAAACAGTCCATTGTGCTGGGCTTTGCACAGCAATCGATAATTGTAAATCGCTGTCGCTGATAAAAATGCTGGAAAAGGGAAAGAGAGAGAGGAGGGGAGGAGGAGAAGAAGAAGAAATGAAATGCAAAAAGGAAAGCGAATTGTTCGTGCCGAATTGGAACGCAAGATGGCAATCATCCCGGAGCACCAATCTGCAACCGTTGCCCTGACGAGACCTGACAAGCAGCAGCAGCCACTTGACAGCAGCACTGGGCGATTCGGCGAAGAACAAAAAAGCATCACGCATCGCCTGCACCGTGTTTTTATCAATCGAATCGATTTCCCTAATAATACAACCGCACAGGAGAGCAGCATAAATGTACACTGGGCACAGGCAAGAGCCAAAGAAGCGAAAGAAAGAAAAAAAAAATGGCTGCTGTAATTGAAGCTGAACACGCGATGCAACTGGATACAGATAATGCATATTTCCTTCTGGGCACTGCATAGCAAACCTGGCTGAAACGAGGCGAACACGGCACGGACACTTCTTGCACGGACGACGACGGCCCTCCCGCGGCCGGACACGACGGAGCGTCGCCGCGGCGACGATGCGCGCGACCGGGGCCTACGCCCGGGCGCCATGATTCAAAATGGGCGCGCATCGCAGCGGCGTCTCTGGATCACCGGGGAAACGAAAGACGGCCGCCGCCGTTCTTCATTTTCACCCTACCGAAGCACCAGACCCTGAAAGAGGGGGAGGACGGGGGGGAGAGGGGGAAGAGAGAGAGAGAGAGAGAAAAGGCAAATGTTTGCGTAGAAGAGGCGACGATTAAATTTCGAGATGATTGCTGCTCCTTCGTTGTCTTATCGGAATGCGACTTTCATGCAAAGCAATTTGACTCGACAAGTGCAAAATCTTATGGGAATCATTTCCTAATGAGCATTCGCGGAAAGCTGAAAGGCTAGCTGCTTTTTCCGTTTCCCGCAAAGGAGTTTCTTGACATAGCGATCGTGAGGCACACCGGGTTAATTGGCGCCGGGATGGGGGATACCTCAGACGCGGTTCCAGGACCGTGAGCCGCTTGCGCCTCTCGGAAACCAGATCGGCGGCATTGGCGTGGGGGGGGGGGGGGGCAACGGGGGAAAAGGAAAGAGCAAGGAATATACCGAGGAGGAATGCGGGGCAGAAGGCAAGAAGAAAGCGAGAAGGCGAAAGCCCCCGGGGGTGGTGGTAAGTACTCTTCCTCTTACCCCGAGAGAAAGCTTTCTGGTAGGTGGTGCGCAACGGGATCGGACGGAAAAAGGTGAAAAAGGGGGTGGTGGAAAAGGAAAGAGAGAAAGAGAAACGGAAAATAGGAAAATTTCAATAAAGCTGCTTCATTTATTCGCCGGTGAATCGGCGCTTTGTGTTTCTATTTAACAGCCACGAAAGGAATGCACGCAGGGGACGGTTGCTTTCGCTGCTCGGCAACGCCGGTGCGATGACACGTTCCTTTCGACAGCGAGCCAGCAGCGCCGTTTACGATCGTGTTGACGACGTCACGGAAGCGACCGCTTCCCGATGTATATATTAGGGCAATTTAAGGGGAAAATTCTGACAAATTTATTAAGCGAAAACAAAAAAGTACCTTCGTCCTCAACACCAATCATGGCAATTAGCGCGCGCTGAGAAGAGAAATGGGGAAAAGAAAGGAAGGAAGGGAAAAGAGAGACCCAGGGCGAACGGGAAGAAAAGGAGGAAACATCTGCTCCCTGAGCATCTCCCGCAGCACGACCGCCACAGAACAGAGAGCTGCCGTGGCCAAGTGCGGCCGCGATCGACGGGGCAGCAGGACGATTCCCCCTGGCATTCCTGCCTCGCATCCGCCCGAGCAGCCAGCTCGCCCAGGACTAAGAGGAGAACGGCCGTCATGCCAACAGGCGTTCCTCGGCGCAGGGCGAGCGTTTTCGCCGGAACGGCGCCGCAGACCCCCCCGAAACCTAGGAGCGCCCGCGGGCACTTCGCACCGGCCGAAGAAGAAGTCATGCCCTTCCTTCCGCTTCCTGATCGAGGCCTCCCCCACCCCCGTCGCGCCAGCTGCCTTCCTTGCCCGCGGCAGGCGGAAACCAGAGAGCCCGCGTTGCGCTCTCGCGCGGCGGAAACCCAGGAGGACCCTTGAAAAGAGCAGGGTGCGCCGCTGCTCTTTTCAGAGTCCCGGTTTCGTGGTGGCAGCGCCAGTCTCCTGGAAACGCGCGCCTCTTCCGTTCGCGCGCTTTCCTCGAGCCTTTCGGATCCGGTGAGGAAAGGGAGGCTGCGTCCGAAAGACCGCGAGGTGCTGTCGGGAGGAGACGGCGAAGCTCGCTGCTGGCTGCCCGCCTGTCCGACCCCTGGTGCCCGAAGAGCGCCCTGCCCTGAAGGTCGCAAGCAGCGGGGAATCGAGCGGCCTTTTGCCGCTGCCGCGACCGAATCCGCGCGCGCTCACTTTTGCGGCCGGTTACCCTCGGCACCCGCTGGGAGAGGTGGTGCGGGGATGCTACCTGCAGGCCGGACGGCGAGGACTCGGGAAACCTTCTCGAAGGGAAGCGTCAGGAAAACGCTCCGCGGAGCGTCGGTGCCTCACCGGGACCCTGATCCCGGACTCTGCAAATCGAGGTGAGTCCTTCGATGAGTCCTTCCTGGAGGGTGAAGACCTTCCTTCCTCCTCCTCCTTCTCTCCTATCCGCTTCCTGCTCTCTCCTTGATCCTTTTCCTCCTCCTCTTTCGCCTCCTCCTTCTCCTTTTCTTCCAGGAGAGGGAGGGATGCGCGGACGCGAAAAGGACATCTGACAAGGATCGAGCCAGTTCGGAAGGCTCCGGGAAGGTCCCGGTGACCTCGCCGACCGCCGTCCTCGGTGGGATCCTCGTCGGGCGTTTCCCATTCCGTCACCGCCGCCGAGGCAGAAGGCAGCGACAGACAGCCACCCCCGTTCCGAACGGCGCCATCGGCCGCCCCGGCGCAGCCGACCCCCCACCACGATTCTGAGCTCCCTCTTCGCCGGTTCCGACCGGAAACCCCGGAGGGATCGGCCGGGTGCGACCCCCGGTAACCCCGCCGCCGCCCGTCTTCTCCCCCTCCCCTCCCCTGGAAAGCGCGGAGCTCTCCCAGACGGGAGGTGCAGTGCGCTCGCAGAGGCACCTCGGGTCTGGGGACTCGCGGCGCGCAAGCGATGGAGCGGCGGCATCTCCATGGCGAAGGACGATTAATAAATAAGCGGGTGATTACGCAGGGCATCGATTAATAAGGCCAACTGGTGTTTGCGCGAGAGGCTGATGAATCAATGAGCCGCCGCTCGCGGCCGCACAGCGGCGGGCACGCACCCACGGCTGCCGTGCCGCGGGCGTACCAGATGGATACGCCGCACCGCCGCCGCAGCTGGCGACCCCGGCTGCACGCGACCCCCGGCAGCCTCTTCGCGCAGGCGGAGGACCTTCCCGGCGACCCACTCCAACCCTCCTGGAGGACGAAGACTTCCCTCCACGCTGTCCATGACGGTTCTGTTCTTCCTCCCTCCCCCACCCCATCATTTCCTCCACCTTCCTTCCTTCCTCCTCCTTCTCTTCCTCTCGTCCTCCTCCTTCGTCCCTTTCTCTTCCTTCCCTCATCTTCCTCCCTTTTCCTTCTCTTCTTCTTCTTTCTTTCTCCTCCTCTCCTCCAACTCTTCCTCGTCCTCCTCCTTTCGTTCCTCCTTCTCTTCCTCCTCCTTCCTTTCTGCTTTCTCCTCTTGCTCCTTCCTTCTCCTGGAGGATGAAGGAAGGAGGACACAGTCGCCCCCTTCTCACTCCTCCCCACTACGCAGGGGAGTCTCCGTGGTGAACCACGACGCCTTGCGTGCCGGTTACTCGGAAAGTTCCGAAATCTTTCGGACTTTGTAGGGCCGATGGCCCTACACATGTTTGTTTATTGTTACAATAAAGGCCCCGGCGCACCCGGGTGTTAAACGACGCACGTGATTGCGCTCGCGCGGTCCACGATCGCGGTCTCCGTCGCACGGGTAACCTGGAAGGCGGACAGGTGTGGGTGCGGGAAGGAGGAAGAGGGGAAAGGGTGGAAGGGGGAGGGGAGAGGAGGAGAGTCGCTTCCCTGCTTTCTCCTTCTTTCCCGCCGCCGTCCTTCCCTCCAGGGAGGCGGCCGATCGCGCTGGAATTCCACGGGCTTTCCGGATGGATGGGCCCGTCCTCCCGATTTTCGGCTGGAATTCCACGGCTGCGAGGGCGTGTGCGTCGAAGCCTAGGAGAGATCGTCCCCCTCTTCCTCTTCCCTTGTTCCTCCCTCCCCCTCTCCCGCAGCCGTCGACGCCACCGCCCACTTGACTTTCGAAGATTCCGTCGCGGATCCTCCGCAGGGGTCGCGTCGGCCGAAGAGCGCGAACTCTGCCCTCAGGATCGGGAGCTCCCCCCCCCCCCTCTCTCTCTCTTCAGGTCGTCATCGTCATCATGATTTGCAACAGCAGCAGCAGCGTCGGCAGCACTTCTTCCCTTCCCTTCCCCCCCCCCCCTTTCTCTTTTCAAATTCTCCCTCCCTGCTGGGGCGTTCACCTCCCTGGAACCAGAAAGGAGGGTGAGCGTGAGCGCTACGAAGGGGGCCTCCGCGTGCATCCAGAGACCGTTCCAGGGTCTCCATGGAAATTCGGCCGAGCGTTTTCCCTGCTCTTCAGCGGCTCGCCCGCGAAAGCGGAGGCCGTACAGGCGGGGACGGGCTCTTCGAGCGAAGCGCTCACGAAGAGCACGCCGCTTGCACGCGCCCCCGCTCATTTGCATAACGTCGGATCGCTGCATCCAAGGGGCCCTGCGCTTTCTTTTCCCGCCGGTTCCACCCTGGAGCGCGTGGCGCGGTCCCCGCGAGTTCCTGAGGTTGCTCTGCGCCTCCCGGGACACCCCCGGGTA
Organism: Raillietiella orientalis; assembly: GCA_036172245.1. Lineage (NCBI taxonomy): Eukaryota > Metazoa > Arthropoda > Ichthyostraca > Raillietiellida > Raillietiellidae > Raillietiella > Raillietiella orientalis. The sequence goes on along the minus strand of JAYWIR010000052.1, from coordinate 473,791 downwards.
GCGAAGGAATCGATGGTTTTGCCTCCCTACCCCCCTTCCGTTCGCAGTCAGTCAGTCAGCCGCCCTCGCCTTTCTCTCGCAGGGCGGCGCTGCGAGTCCCCCCCTGCCCTCCCTTTGCGAGACGCTATGGCGGGGTGGATGCCGAGAGGGTGCTCGCGACTCGCCTCCCGGGCTGGGGACTCTCCCGAATCCACCCTCGGGGAGCACGCGGGAGGAGGGAAGGAGCGGCGCCCAGACGCCCCTCTCCCCTTGTCCCTTTGCGCTCCCGTGCGGAGGGGTGCGGCAACGTCCCGCAGTAAATTCCTTGCGATTCTTCCCCTCTCAGAGTGGGGCCCCCTCATCCGGCGGTCGATCGCGCGGGGGGGCGAGGGAAGGAGCACGAGTCCCAGCGTTCTCCCGGTCCGGGAGGAGACGCGACACTGGGAGGACGCGTGTGCAGGTGGCCCGAGGTCGCTTCCCGTCCAAACCCACCCACCCCCGCTTTCCCCATGCCTGACGGGCGGTGCGCCGTCCTCTGCGGAAGGGGGCGAAAAATGCCCTTCCCCCTCTCCCTCGAGACGAGGGAAGGCGCAGGGAAGCCGATTCCTTCCGGGCGGGATGGCCTGCTGCCGCCTCCATAGCCTCGGGTCACCCGCTCCGCTAGGAAGGGCGGCGCGCACCAAGGCCGCCGCCGCGAGAGCGCGCCGATGCTGCCCGGCGGTGAGCAGGGAAGTCTCAGAGGGAGAGGAGGGGAGGGCAGGGAAGCTCCGCAGCTCCCCGCGGAGGAATCTGTTGCGTAAGATGAGGAGGGGCAAAGGAGAAAGAGGAGGAAAGGAGGAGGAGAGGGAAGGAGCAGAGATTATGCTGATGCTGAGGGAGAGGCGCTGTTTGGGGAAAACCGTCGGGATGACGGCGGGAGGAAAGCAGGCGTCGTTGGGAGCACCAAAAGGAATTGCTTCAACGAGGTGAAGGAAAGAGGGTCGAAGGGGGCGATCTGGAACCTCCCCCGGCTGTCTTCGCTCATGTGGGGGAGGGGGATTCCAGAAGGAAGGAAGAGTTGTCAGAGACAAGAACTCTGCAGCGTTGGGGGGAAGGGGGGTTCACAAGAAGCCGGCCGGGAATGCTGCGCGTCGGAATGGAAAGGCCGCGGAGTCGGCCATCTCCCGCAGGAGCGGACGGGGAGACGCACTTTGGGGTGGAGCGTCCCCCTCGGGTGGGCGGCTTCTCGGCCTCGTGGAGCCTTCTGTCGCCTCGTCCCCTACCCGAAGAATTCCGTCCCGTGCCCTGCGCCTCCCGGCAGCGCGCGTCCCTCGTCATCCCGGCCTCCGCCGCTGCGACGGCTCGCCTGCTCTCTCGTTCCCCCGGGAGTAGCGCCCGTCGCCTTGGTTCCGCGGGCGCGCTGTCGAGGGGCGGTGGCGCTTCCCTTCGTCCCATCCCTCCCTGTCGATGGCGACCAAGAGGGAAGGCCCTGCCACGCGCGTCCCCTTGACCACCCTGTGGCCTCGGGCGGTTCCGGTGGTTCGCAAACGCAGCCGGCGGCTGTCCGGAGGGACACCCTCCGCCCGTTGCGTGGATGAGGGGGGGAGGGGGAAGGGGAGTTTCGGGCCTGAAGAAGGGCACGGTTCCCCGCGGCTTCACCACCGGGAGCCGCGCATGCCGCTTCCCCACGAGCGGAGAAGGCGCGCGAGAGGAGTTGGCCCGCTGCACTCGCGGAGTCCGCGTATGGGGCGCGCGTTCCATCTCCGCCGACCCCTGCCCTCCCTGAGACCGCGGAGCTACGCGATCAGGTGCGAAGGAAAAGGGGGTGGTCCGGATTTCGAGGGCTCGCGGGACGATGGTGGCGTGCGGTCCTTCCGGGTTATCGGCTCGCCCTCGAGAGAGAACCGCGCCGCCAGAGGCACTGGAAAGAGCACGGCGGGAGGGGGGGGGAAGGGGATGTCCTTCTGCCCCCTTGGACGCGCGTGCGCGCCGCCAGCGGTTTTCGCCGTTGTCGACGACGGCGCTGCTGGCTCAGAAGAGGAACCGCGAGCGCTCACCCCACTGCCGCGGGGGAAGGGAGAGGAGCCGCTGCTCCCCTTCCCGCTTGTCAGGATGCGCGTGGCGGGCCCCTGCTCGCTGCTTCCCTTGTGACGCGGAGGCGTTGCCAGGACGACGGAGGGCTCCGAGGTGACTCGCCGGGTTTCGTACGGGCGACGGCAGAGGAAAGAGGGGGGAAGGGGCCTCTTCCTCCTCCCTTGTCCCGCCTCGTGTCGACCCCTTCCGGATAGGCGAACAGGCGGCGACGCTTCCTCAACTCCCCTGCCCTTCCTCGGGCGACCTTTGCTTCACCCTGTCCCCCCACTCACGACCCCTGGAGAGCGAGCGGCCGCTCCTCCAGAGCGATCGGGGGCCGGAATCCCAGGTACCTCCATCCCGTGGGAAGGGAGGGGGTGAGGGAGGCGCCCCCCTCGAGAGAGACGGACTTCGGAGCTGCCGAGGCGAGGTGGCAGCAGCGTCAAGCGCCCCCAGATGATGCTCGCACAGCAGGCGCCCCCCTCGTCGGGACCCTCCGTTCCCTCAGGGAACTTGCCAGCGGCTTCTCCCACAGGAAGAAAAGGAGGAAGAGGTCCACATCCCCGTGGGCGCGCGTGGTGGGGGAGGGGGCACCCCATCCCTTCCTCCCCTTCCCCACTCCCGTCCCATCCCGGCGTAGCGTGGAAAGAAAATCCTCGCAGGGGCGGGTGGGAATGAATGGGACCTCCGCTGCGACACAGTCCATCCCTATCCGGAGCAGAACAGCCACCCCTTTCCGCTCCCACCCTCACCTCAGTTTCTCCCCGGAAAGAGCACGACCTCGAGCCCCAGGTGGAGCGTCCCAATCCAGAATACCCCCTCCCTTCCTTCCTTTGGTCCCCGCCTTCCGGAAGACTCGAGCGCGGGAAACCACCACCAGCCGACCTTACCCTGCGGACGGAGGAGAAGGAGGTTGCCATGGTGAACGGGAGGGAGAGAGGATGGGAGGGGGCGAGGCCTTCGGGAGGCAGACAGGCGCCTCTTTCACTTCCCCCCTGCTTGTCTTCCGAGGCATGGAGAGGGAGAGGAGGAGGAGGAGGTCCTCCTCCCAGTCCTTCTCCGCCGTGTCGGCCTGGATTTACGGGGCGCCTCCCGGAAAGCCTCTGACCTGCCTAACGACGCTGTCCCGAATGAACGCTTCCCAGGAGGACGCATTGTGGAGTCACATTTCGTCCCCCCGTGACCCCTAATGCCGTCCCCTCCCTGCGCGCCTGCCTTTGTCCTCCCCCCCCCCCACACCCCACCCCAGCAGCGCCTCTCCCTACGCGCGCGCGCGTTTTGTGTCGCCGCTCTCACTCTCTCCCGCCTGCCTGCCCCCACCGCCGCAGAGACCTTTTTTTTTGCTTCCTTTTTTCCTCCCCTCTCCACCCCTCCTCCTCCCTCTTTTTTCTTTTTCCCTCCCCCTCCCCTCCGTTCCTTTTTTTTCTTCTTCTTCCCTTTTTTGCTTTTCCCGGTTTTTTTGTGTCCCGGCGGTGTTTCTCCTCCGGAGGCCCGCCGGGCGCGCGCGCGTTCCGGTCCTCCCCTCCCCCCCCCCAATTCACCCCCGACCGCATCCCCCGAGCGGTAGAGGGTGGAGTTCCCCGAAAACACCTCCCGGGACGGGCGGGAGAAAAGGGAAAAAACCTGTCAAAAAAGGGAAAGAGCGATCCCCCTCTTTGTGCTCCTCCCTTTTTGTCGGACGGAGCTTCGCCCCCCCTCCCTCTTTCTTTTCGAGCCGCTTCCTTCCTCCCCCCCCCCTCTTTTTTTTCCATTTCCATGTTGTTTGTTTTTTTTTGCTTACGTCATCCACCGCCCTCCTGCGCGTATCCATCCCGAGGGCAGAGGGGGCAGGCCCTGCGCGCACTCGCGGGACGGACGGACGCACCTGCTAGAGGTTCCTCCATCCGTTCCACCCCCATCCACCCCCTTTCTCTCTCTCCACTTCCCTGCCCGAGGAGGTGCGTCACGTCGCGACCACAGCATCGCTGTCCGGACCGACCAAGGAGCGGAAGGGCCGGAGGAGGGGGGTGTTCCCGAGGAAGAGGGAGCGGGAAAGAAGAGCGAACTCGAGAGATGGGGTGAGGGGGTGGAAGGCTCGGCCAACATGCGGAGGGACACCCCCCTCTGGACGCTTGCCTTGCGGGAGTGGGTCGAGGCGGGCGGTTAGGAGAGGCCGGGCTCCCTCTGACCGCCGTCCGCCTGCGGGCCCCTCCTGGAGGTTGGGCGGGAGGGGGGAGACGTTCGTCCGCACCGACGTGCGCTCCCGGCGGTCTCCTTCGTCGCCCCCTCCCACCCCGCGGGGGTGGACCCTGCCCGGAGGAGGTGACCCCTGGCCTCCCTCCTACCTTGCGGTGGTGCAGTCCTTGTAGAGGACGTCGAAGTCCCTGGCGGAGAGCAGCTTGCAACGATTGACCCCCGGCTGGATGGCGCCGAGTCCCCGCAGAACGCGGACCTGCTCCACGTTGCACACCAGCGGCGTGATGTCCAGGCGCTTCAGCTTGGTGTACACGGTGTGCAGCCCCCCCACCAGGTGCTTGAGGAACAGCTCGAAGGCCTGGGGCAGGCACAGCATGGTGTGGCCGGCGATGGCAAAGGCGGCGACCTTGGCGCCGCGGTAGTCCACCAGGCGACACTCGTTGACGGACGGGTCGGCGAGGGACGGTGGTGGCGGCGGCGGCGCCGGGGGAGGCGGCGGGCTGGCGCGGTAAGACGGCCGGTCCACGGCGCCAACTGGAGGCGCCGGCGGTGGAAGGGGGTGGGAGGGTGGGGGAAAAGAAGGTTTTCCTTGGCGGGCAGCGGGGACGGCGGCGGTGGGGCCGGCCCCCCACGGGTCCGGAGGAGAGGATCTCGGGGGCGAAGGTGGCGAGTCGGCCCCGGCGGGCGGGGACATGCCCCCGGCCTCTTCGCCCGCGTCCATTGCTCCGTCCAGGCTCATGCGGATCCCCTTCTCGGCGGGGGGGGAGGAGGAGAAGGGAAAGGAGGGGGGAGGGGGGCGACGGGCAACGCTCCCGTGCGCGCGCGCGCACGTCCACTACCTGCCTCTCCCTTTCTTCCGTCCCGTGGGGACGAACGCAGCGGCGGCGGGCGACCAGCAGCAGCAGCACGTGGCCAACGCGCGCGACGTCTTCCGAGCGCTGGAGTGGAATACGAGCGGAGCGCAGGCAACGGCCGGCAGCCGCCTTGCCATTGGGCGGCGGCCTGCTGCGGCCCGCCTCTGATTGGCTCCGAGGGAGCGCGTGGGGGAGGCCCCTCGCCCAGTCGCCTTTGCTCCTTCCTCCCTCCGCGGTCCTCTTCAGGGGTCCCGCAGGCGGACGCGCGCGCGCGCTTCCGGGTTCCGGACGAAGAGCAGAGATAGCTCCCTCTCCCTCCCTCCTCTCTCCTCTCCTTCCCGCTGAACCGTCGGGGGGGAAGGGGGGAAGGGGTCAACCGACCCTCTTCGCGTTCCCGTTCCTTTCCGTGGGAGCTCTACGGGATGGGACAGGAGGTGGGGTGGCGGCCAAGTGGTGGGTCTTCTGTGCCGGCAAGCCCTCCTGCTGGAACCCCTCGCCCCAGCGGCGTTCCAATCGGAGTCCGCGGAGGGACGCCTCCGGGAGCGGCCGAGGGAGACATCTGCCGAGCACCCCTCGGACTGAGCGCCCGCTTTCGCGCGAGCACCGCGGGCTGGGGAAGAAGAGCGCGCGCGCGCGCGCGCGCGCGTGCGCGTAGGAGAAACGTGGCTGGCCGCCGCCCTCTCTCTGGAGGGAGCGGCAAGGAAGGGGCCACCACCCCATTCGCTTCCTTCCCCTCCCTTTCATTCCTCAGCAGCAGGGTAGGGGCGGCCAGGGAGACGTCTGCCCTCAGATCCGCAAGGAGCACCTGGGGCGGCGTCAGGGGGGAAGAAGCGCACTCGGCTCAGCAAAAGCGGCGGAAGTGCGAAAGGAGGGACCTGTCTCGTTCCCTCCGTCTCTCTCCCTCACCCACTCCTCACCCACGAGCACGACTCCGCCGGGGAGGAGGAGGAGGAGGGAGCGCGGACCCGACTTTGCCCGTCGCCGCGAAGGCGCGAGCAGCGGCTGCAGGCAGCCCGAGGATCTCCACGGAGACGCCTGCCCGTTTCAGGGACGGCTGCACGACGGCCTCTGCCTCCAGAATTTTCCCCACCTCCCCTCCCTCCTTCCCTCCAGAAGGCGACGCCTGGGAGGGAAGGGATGGAAGATTTTGGCTGCCTCTCCCCGGCATCGCCCTCCTCCTCGCTGCCGTCGTTCCCATTCCGGAAACAGGGAGGGTGAGAGAGGGGGTGGGGTCTCGAGAAGAGGGGAGTGCCCTGCACCTCTCCCTCACTCTTCACCCCGCCCTTCCACCTTTTCGTACCTTCCTCGACTACCCTCAACTACCACTGAGGTCCCCTCGTCATCCTTCCTCTACCTTCTCGTCCCACTACCTTTCTCCGCGGGCCTTGCAAAGGTGGCAGCGTGGAGCTTCTCAACTTTCCGAAGAGTCGTCCGAGGAGCAGCCGAAGAGGACCGGACGGATGCTGCTGCAATCGATTGGCGAGGAACCTCCGTCCCCCGGGAGTGGAAGCCCCATCCCTCCCTCTTCCTGCACCCTAGCGTCTTCCGAAAGATGGCCAACCCGTCCTTCTTCCCTGCACGCCGCCAGGGAAGACAGAAGGCATCCGGCTGGACAGCCACGCTGCTCCTTCGGCGGGTCTCCTTGACGACGGAGGAGGAAAAGGAGAGCCGTTCGTGCCACTCCTCCCGTAGGATTCCCCGAGTTCTTTCCTTCCCTCCCCCAGTCCCTCCCCCCAAACGGCGCGCGCTTGATGGACTGACTTCGATCGCCGAGACCGCAGACCGGGATCGCACGCGGCCGTCCAGCCTCCGGGTGCCTGCGCGCGCTCGGGCGTTTACAGATCGAGTTCGCCGCTCTCCCCCGAGAACAGCAGTGCCAGTTTGCATCTCGGACGAGCGAACGATCTCCCTCTCTCCTTGCTGCCGTAGCAGGGTGACATCCCTTCCATCCTTTAGCCCCTTCCTCGTCGAAGGCGCTTCTCCCATCGCCTCCTCCTCCACGGGCAGTGGTTGGCAGAGCAAAAGAGACCCCGAGGCGACAGACGCTTCTGTCTCCTCGGGGATTTCCGCGGTTTCAGCCCCGCTGGGACCGCCTCTACGATCCGTCTGCTCGCTCCCTGCGGGAGCGGAACTGCAGCCAGAGGAAGTGGCTGTTTCGATTCCGGCTCCCCTTTTTCGAAAAGGCGGGGGGATGCGGTGCGAAAGACGAGGGTAGAAAAGAATTGTCATCCGGGAATGGCATTCCTGTCGGAGATTCCCCTATCCCAGGTTCTTCCTTCTCCCCGTTTCCCAGGATCCTTCCTCTGAGAGGGGTTTCCCCAGGGATTGGGAGTTTTGTCTCCTCTTTAGCCTCTTGGATCCTCCGAGACTGCAGTTACCAGACGACCTGGCTCCAGTTTTTACCGGTCTTGTTCCAGGGAAATCCGGGTGGCTCCTTCCGCGCCCCCGGCCCCTTGACGCCAGTCGCGAAGATCGCCGAAGGGACGACCTCTCCCGATGGTCCTCTTCGATGATCTTCCCGATTGGATCCCCCATAGATCGGAGGTGGCTTTGCGTAGCTTTCACGGGGAGATCCGCCACGACCCTGGAACGGATCTTACCCGCGGCCTGACCGCCATCCCTCCTCGTCCCTGACTTGACCAGCGCACAGCCCAAGGTTCTCCGTCGGCTCACCGGGTAGCGCGCTACGCGCAATGCGCTCATCAGGGATCTGCAGGCTTGCTGCAACGCATTCACCGATTCCCAAGGAGCTGCAAACGGGCACGCAAAAACACACACACACACGCAGCCTCTTTGTCTCTCCAAAGTTACCCACTGATTCACAGAGCAAACAGAGGTTTGCTCACCGAAAATTCACGCTCTTCCCAAATGGTCAAACCAAAGGAGGGAATCCACGTCCATGGTGGAGTCCGTCAAGCTGTGTTTCCCTTCTTTGGGTCTTTCGCTACCCTTTTTCCTGCGCAAGGTCCCCCACTTTCGCCTTTCCGACTTACCCACTCCAGCACTCAATGATCCCCGTCGCCTATCAGCTTGGAAAATAAGGATGCCTTACCTCAGCAGGGAGAGATTCTTGGGCAATTTCCTAACACTTCCAGGCATCATTCAACACGCAGATTTTATATATTACACAAACAACGGTTGTGCCATTGCATTCAGACTGCTGTTTTCATTTGTCGCCAGCAGTAACAATGAATTAAGCCTACGCTACTGTCGCTAGCCTAGGTTGTTAATAAATATTTATATTCAGTGTACCACGGTTGGGGTAAGAATAAATCAAGTCTCATTCTAATCTCTCTTGCTAATGTGTTTACAAATGTTATTGACAGGTCATGTATCCTATTCTGTGTTCCTCTTAGTAGTGTTTACAAATGCAATTGGCAGGTCATGTATCCTATTCTGTGTTCCTCTTAGTACATTTGTTATACAATTTCAATATGAATACACAACATAAAGTTACTGATAAATATTTATGTGCCGTTCGTACGGTTAAGGGACTAATAAATCAAATCGTACCCCACCCTCTCTTGGTAGCGTGTTTATGAATATCACTGGCATTCGATTCCGCATTTTGTGCAACGTGTTTATAAGCTCGATTCGTCTCTAAACATACAGAAAAGAAACGTAGCTTAACCATAATGGAATGTCAAGATTCAATTCGTTTGTGGGAAACTGCAATCCTTCGAAAACTGCGTTCGGTTCAGGTTTTTCGTGCTGTTATTCTCTTCAAACTGCAACTTATTACGTATTTGCTTACAATTCACGTAGAAATTTTCATTCGTACACGTGGCAATCAACACTCTGTACCAAGGTAGCTCACAAAAACTTGTCTGCTTTTGTGATACGTGCCCTTATACATGTGCAGTGCATAACAAGAGTCACTTTTTTCCAAGATTGCTTATCAGACTCCAGGGAGCTGACAATCTTCAAGATGAAAAGGATACCGCTATTACAAGGACAGCCTTCAGAGTGAAAGTGGAAGTGCATGAAAGCAACAGAGCATCGGGTCGGATTCACGTTCAAGTGACCTGGCCAAATCTTCGGCACAAGCAATTGAAGGCAAGCCGTACTCCACGCAACCAATTCTGAGAGGGAGCACAAACGCTCACTAGTGTGGCTTTTTCAGCGTCCTCTCCCGTAGTGGAGGAGGGGCGAGTGTCCACATGCGTACTCCATTTTCATGTCCCCGAATACCCGCAGTTCGATATCGAGAACCGGTCACCTCCCTAGGGAAGGCTCACAGAGTTCTTCAACACTGTCTACGCCACCCGAAGGTGCGTATGACTCTTCAGGTTAGGGAATTACCACGGAGAGGGCCACCCTATGAACCCAGAAAGGCTGTGGAGGAAGGAGTCCGTTCCTCCCTTACTCTTCGAAGGGAACCCCGAAGGGAACCTTCCCTTATTCTCTCCGGAGGGATCCCCTGGAGAGGAGCGGGAAGCCTTCTTCATTTCGTCTCCGTCCCCAAATCCTTTCCACGGAGAGCACTGGAAAGGATCCACTCCTGGAATTTCTTCGCAGGAGGGAACCCGCAAGGGAACCTCTCCTTGTTTACCCCTCTGAAGAGAATCCCGGGGGGACACTTCCGAATTTCCATGGAGGGCGCTCCCCGAAGGCTCAGCACATTTCTTGAGACTCCAGAGAGGCAACCCCCGAGGGAGATATCAACCAGTTCCATGGTAACAGCTCCATTTTCACCACCGGAGAGCTCCTTGATTCCTGGAAGGACGCCTGACGGTCAACTTCCAATACCGGCCGGTTAACGGGGGTATCCGAGGTTTCCGACTTCCATCAGTGCGCACCCGAAGCATATCGTCCTGCCGCAGACATGTAGGTTTCATAAGTAAACGCCCCGGAGTGACCGGGTGTCAACCAGGGCCGCACCCGAAACCTATCGGCCAACCAGCACCATCTTGCGGGGAGGACTCGAAACCCACGACGCACCCCCATTCTCAGCGTCGATCCTCCACGTAGGGATTCGAACCCGCGACGCTAGGTGCCACGCGAGGAGGTCGCAGCCAAATGACCTCCAAGGCGCTCTAGGTAGCAACCAGTAGAAAATGGTTGGAGATACCGAGTCTGCCTGCATCCACTGGAACAGCACCTGAGCACAGGTTATCGCCCGTGAAAGTGGCAGCGAGGCGATGAACGACGTAGCATCTGGAGGCAGAGTTGGAGGTCATCGGAAAGTCTTGCACCCTTGGAGATGAACCCAACCCGGGGTCGAGAGACAAACCGAGCAGAAAGATCGTTAAGAGTGTGAGCGAATTGGAGGGCGGTGGATAAGCCTTCAAGATTTCGAAATATCGGTCAGTCTTCTACTCCTCCTTGACGATGTAGAAATGACAACTTCTAGAGGCAGAGAATGTAGCAAGGCTGCAGTGCGTCGCCTGCAAGATATCTGCAAGATACTTGCACTGAAACTCCCGACTGAACGAACGGTACTGGATAAAGGGAGGCGGTTGGAAAGAAAAAGTGAATGAAGGATTCCGGATGAGGGAAGGAAGGTGGAGTGGAATCCGTGCCTGGCTGCAGCGGCCGCTGGCAGGAAGAGCAGCACCTATTTCCTCTTCTACTGCTCCTCTCCGACTAGCGAGGAAACCTCCTGAAGCAGCAGTGGAGGGGTGGCGGCCGTAAGGATCCAAGAAACATCTCGTACGTCGGTGGACCAGCTCCGCACCACAGTAGGAGGCCATCCTTCGAGGGTCTATGATGGGGCTCGGCGCCCGAGACTCCTGAAAGTGGAAGCGCAAAACAGGACAAGTGGAAAGGAGGAACGGTGCGCTCCTCACCCCCTTCTCCTACTCCTTTCCTCCCCCTCCGATGAATCTGAATTCACACCCAAGGCCCTTAAGCGGACTCGACCTGCATTCGTTCCATCGGCGGCGACACGTTCGGAGGCGTTGGCCTTCCCTGCCACCCTCCTTTTTTGCCATCCCTTATCAGCATCCCTTTTGCAGGAGAAGCCTGGGAGCGCCTGCCCTCGTTCTCGCCAGTCACTGCGTCCAGCCCAAGGGAAGTTCCCTTCCGTGGAAAACGGGGGAGGAGGGGGAATAGGGGCTGGATGTCGTTGCCCATCTTCTCTTCTTCTCCCCTGGAATGGCCTTCCTTTCGTTTTCTAGGGGGCAGCCCGCCTAGGGTCCCCTGACACCTTCAGCAATATGCTGCAGGATGCGGATGCTGGCTTCCCTCTAAGAGGTGCTGGCGCCAAGCCAGGACGTCGACTTGACCATCTGCAAGATCGGACTGCAGGCGCAGTCCCGGCTCCCGTCCCTGTTTTGGCAGATTGTGGCCTTGCCACTGGTGTGTGCTCCGGCACACCACATCCTCCGGTAATGCTATGGAAGCACAAGACTTCTTTCGCTGCTGCCGCGCAACCTACGCGGGAAGATCGGAGTTGGCTACCCACTGAGGCACTCGTCCTCGCTTCTGGCGGCTCACTCGTGGATCTCCTAGTTGCCGTCCCCGGAACTGGAACGCCTGGAGGCAGGAGACGCTGGGGCCCAGGGTTGCCACTCCAGAAGTGCGCCCACAGGAACTGCATCCTCTGCGGCGACTCCCATGCGCACTGTTCGCAGATCTCCCGCAGGATTGGATGCAGTGGCCCCGGGTGACCCCCACGCTCCTTGCCGCGCAGCACAACCGTCTGCCCTCGGGGCGAGCGGCGACAGCAGCAGACCAGCGGGGCGGGAATTGCCCTGCACCATCACAGGAGTCGACGAACTCCCGGATGGCTGCTAAACGAGCGGCGTGTTGGTGGACGGCGCCCACTCCTCGTCCCCGGACGAAGAAGGGGCTCCTTCGGTGGAGCGACCTGCTCGATGTGCCCCCCTCGAAGAACTCGCAGCCCCTTCCCCCCTGTGTGTGCGCACACCTCCGCTCCGTTGGAAACGTTCAGGATGTCCTGCTGCTCCTGCACTGGGGATCGCCGTGGCAACCAGGTTTCCGGGGGAGCTGCCACCTCGAACCGCCCCAGGTGCGGGACGATGGAGTCGCTCCCTGCGCCTCCTGCTGGACTGCAGCGCCCTCCGCGCACACACGGCGGTGCGACTCGCTTCGGCGCTCCGCCACCCAGCGGCCAGTGCGAAGGACTTGCCGCGGCGCTTCTTCTTCACGCAAGGCGGGATGAAAACGGACTTTGCGAGCGCAGCCTTCTGTTGCATCGGCACCAAAGCGACACAGCCCGGTCCGTGATGGAGTCGCGTCCTCGGAGAGAGGAGGAGACCAGCAGCATGGCAACCGCCACCCTCACGAGGTGGGGCCTCACCTGCCAGCAGAAGTCATCAGAGAGGCCGTCACCATGCACAGCCGCTTCTAGAAAAAGAGGAACGAAGAAAGACCAAAGACCCCCCTGTCCCTACCCGATCCTCTTTTTTTTATTTATTTACTGTCCCCTTCCTCCGTTCCCTACTTCTATAGAAGCCGGCCTGCGTGCCGGTGGTCATCCTCAATGGACTTCTTTTCATTTTGGCACCTCTTGTAATCAGGAGACGCCCCTCCCCTCTGACTTGTGGGTTATTTTTTTAAATAAACGTCCCGCCGTCACAGGGTAAAAACCTCTAGGAATCGGGCCGTTCGTCAGATTCGGGAAAGGGCAGGCACACCCAATCCTCCTTTGGTTCTTAGAACGGGGTGTTGTCCTCCTTTTCCGGTCCAGCGACTCGAATGCTGCGTCGCTGAGACCGCCCCTCTTTGCTTTTCCGCACTCACGGCTTCCCCTTCTCTCCCCCCTCCCCCTCCTCCCCTTCTTTTCTCCTCCCGCCCCTTGTCCCGCCGAACAACGAGCCGGAAAGAGCGAAGGGGAGTTTGGCTGGACTTTCCCAGAAGTGAGCCTCCTCCTCACCAGGGACATTTCCAAGGAAGTTCTTCCCATTGGAAGGCCTATCCCCCCCCCCCCCACAGCTGCTTTCTGAAATGAACTCCCCTGGCAAGACCCGCCCCAAAGCGGAGGTCCTTTCCTTCCCTTACGGTAGGGCAGGAAAAGCGAAACGTGTGCTCCTGTACCCGGGTACACTGCATGGAGAGGAACTAGGGTTGCTCGAGAGTCTCCTGATCGACCTCCATCCAAAGGAGGCGTCGCGCGTACATTCCTCTTTCTCGCCACCTCGAGGTAGCGCGATAGCCGCTGCTCCTCCCCGAGAACGACAGAAGAGGCAAACTACCTTTCGCGTCGCTCTTTTCTCTTCCTTTCCTCCTCCTCCCCCCTTCCCTCCCCCTCTCCCCACCGAAGGTCGGCCACCCTCAGTGGCTCCTATTCCTCCTGGATTCCCGGATCCGGGTACTAGAAATACTCGAGTCCACGGAACCTTCCCGGAGAATCCTTCGAGGAATTTTCTCCGCTCTCTCCCTTCGTCCTCTGCTGCAGAAGTCATGGAGGAGAACGAGGGATTCCCCCCATAGCCTCTGCGGAGGAGCGTTGGTAGCTGGGGAGAGGGATGGGGGAGGAAGTTCTCAGCCCGCACTTGAATGAAGCCATCCAGGAAAACGTCGCAGTTCCCTCCGAAACGCCTCCAGACTCCGGGTCGCCTCCTTCCCCGTATTCCAATGCCTCGTGCCCCTAGCAAGAGGTTGAGACTTTCCACGTCTTCCCTGAAAGGAGAGGACGGCAACCGGTCCTTCTTGAGAGGGAACGCGGCTTGTTCCTTTCTCTTCTTCTTCCTTCTCTCCTATTCCTCGTGCAGAGTTCTTCCTGGGTCGGGCGGTTCCCAAATCCACTCACGCCCCCTTCCGGTCCAGCTGTGGGTAGCGGTTTTTTCAGAAGCAGTTCGCCCCGGAGTTTCCGGGAAGGGGAGGGGAACCATACTGACCTCACGAGAGGAGATCGAAAGATGCCCCGCCGAGATCGAAGAGAGCGGAGGCGGCGCTGATCAGGGAGGATGTCGCGTGAGGCTCCGACCTCCCTGCTGCTACTCGCAGGACGCGACGGGGACCTATGCCCGAGAGGGAAAGAGGGGTTGAACGGCCCTCTTGCGGTGCTCGCCCCGGGGCGAAAGAGAAGGGCACGCGCGTCCACCGGGAGCTTTCTCCAAGCTTCTTCTTCTCCTGTGCTTCGCCCGTTGCCTCCCCTGGACGCGGTACAGCACTTTCGAGGGTTTGCCCCTCTTCCTTCCCGTTTCTGGAGGGACTTCGGACTCCTTGGGAAGGTCTTCGGTGCCGGGAGGTATCCAACCCTCTCGGAGGCACCGCAAAGCGTGCTCTCAGAGGAGGAGGAGGAGTCGACGGATCACCGGCGGATCTTTTTCCTCACTCTCTTCCCTTTTCCCGCTGTAGAGGAAAGAGGAGCCAATTCGATGCCGAAGAGCGCGCGCGACGTTGCGTCAGGCTGCTGCCACCAGCATCTGACGTCGCCGTCCCAAGGGAACGCGCGCAACGCGCACACCCTCACGGTAGCGAGTGAGGAGGAGGAGGGACGACCCATCCCTTTCCTCATTCTCCCTTCCGCTAGAGAAGAAACCCGGGAGGGCTTCGAAGCGCAAGGAAGGGGAGAGGAAGGAACACGGCCGCTTTGAGGGAGCGAAGGACGTTTAGGAACGCGCACGCGCGCGCACGTGCTTGCTCGCGCATGCGTGCCTTGCTCTCTCTGTGGGGAATGAGCGCGTGCCCGAGGAACCCGCTGCCGCCGCTTCCATCCATCCCTCTCCGGGAGAAGGCAAAGTTCCCGAGCGACTCCCAGAATCCCGGGAATGGGCGGAGGCAGCCGCGAACGGAGGATCGGCGTGACCGCGGGTCCGGTTGCCACAGACTTCCCGAGCACGAATCACAAGGAAGAACGCTCGTCTACCCCGCTCCCGCGAGAAACTTCCCGGAACCATGCGACAGCCTGCTCCCGGAGTTCCGTCTCTCCCTCTTCTCCCTCCGAATAGTAGCCAGATGGACGACGCTGCGAGGCTCGTGCGCGCGCAGCGTTGCAACTCGGGTTTTTGCGATTTTCTTCTTTTTGTGTCTATCTTTTCTATTGTTATCCTTTCCATTGTTACCTTTTCTATTTTTATCTTTTCTGTTTACATAATTGGCTTTTCTGTTTTTATCTCTTCCATTGTAATCCTTTCTATTTTTATCTTGTTTTCGGTGCCCCCACCCTTCGACCTGACTCCAATGTTTCGGCTCTAGAGCTTGTTGGACGCAGGTCAAGGAGAAGGAGGATCGAAAGATCCCGCGACTCGGCTCAGAGAGACCGGTGCGACCATCAGCCGGTTGTCAGGAGCATTGGACCAGCACCCTGAGGAAGAGAAACAGGGAGCATCAGGGGATGGTTGCCGTGAGCTCTTCTTGCTTTAGACGACAGAACGTACATCCGGGATTCCCCACACGCAGGTCGGAGTGGTGCGACCATTTCAGGTCGAGAGACTCTGGACTGCGACAACGGCCGACCTCCGAAGATGCTGCTATCTTCTTCCCCGCGAACAGGTTCTAAAAACTCCTCCGAATCGCGTCCCAGGAAGCACCGGTGGGCTCCGTCGGTGATGCACTGTCCTCCATCACCCGGAAATTTCGTGTCAGTGTGGAAAGATTTCGATGCAGATGCAGAGGGAGGGCGGACGGCTCTCGGGACAAGCTGCAGGTGGCGAATCAAGGCTGTCAGATCTTCAAGAAGGCGCTCCACAGAGCTTCCACAAGTGCGCCCTGGCCCGACACTGGCTCGACACTGATTTCAAAGACTTCAGTATAAGCCATCACGCGAGGCCACCTCCTGCCGCCGGTCTCCACCTCTCCGTGGTCTACGAAGCATCGTCGAAGAAATTCATTCTTCTTCACCCTGTTTCCCAGCGGCAGGATCACCAGGGAAGCCTCAAAGGCAGACGATTTCGGACAAAGTTGCATGTCCCTGTTTCCAGCTTCACATTCGAGTACCGTGTGGACGACAAGGCTTCCCTGGTGCCAAGAGAATGCCTCTCCCATCTGTTTCAACGAGCTTCTCCTTTCTCCTCCCATTTTCGCCTCAGGTGTAGGAATGTAGGTCCCTATCATCGGAAAGGTCCGCCACGTTTTTGCCACTCGCAACTCAGAGGAAGAGGAAGGAAGGGGAGAGGAAGCGAGGCAGATGGAAGGAACAGCTCTTCGGCGATCCACAACCCCAGGGGGTCGAATTCGGAGCCAATACGAGACCGACTTTTCTTCCTTTTTTTTTTCCAACCCGCCTTCCCCCAGTCAATTTCCCTCCGTGATCGTTGTGGACCTCATCGGCGCGCCCTTCCTTGGATTTCTGGATTCGATGGGACAAACGTCCCATCGACTCGTGCGAAGCTCTCCGTTTCCCCTTCCCAGTGCACCCCGCCCTCTTGGCTTAGGATCCATTCCCTCCCCATTCCCTCTTACGAGCGCTCCAGCAGCTGGCATGATCGGCTTGAACTCGGAGCCTCAGACAGGATGCTCGGGAGGAGTTTCCCGGGCGGCGGTGTGTCCGTCTCGCCCCGGGGCGAGCACCGCAAGAGGGCCGTTCAACCCCTCTTTCCCTCTCGGGCATAGGTCCCCGTCGCGTCCTGCGAGTAGCAGCAGGGAGGTCGGAGCCTCACGCGACATCTTCCCTGATCAGCGCCGCCTCCGCTCTCTTCGATCTCGGCGGGGCATCTTTCGATCTCCTCTCGTGAGGTCAGTATGGTTCCCCTCCCCTTCCCGGAAACTCCGGGGCGAACTGCTTCTGAAAAAACCGCTACCCACAGCTGGACCGGAAGGGGGCGTGAGTGACGGCGTCAGTGGCCTCGGCGAGCCGGCAGCTTCGCGGTCATCTCCTGTGAACGCTGCTCCCTCGGAGGAGGAGGAGGTTGTCGAGAGGCAACGACAGACTGGACCGGACGAGCCGCCAGGCGCCCACTCGACTGCGCTTCTCTGCGTCGACACGCGGCGCACGGGGACGCGGAAAAGGGAGTTGCACGGACCTCTCCTCGTCGCGTTCCTGGAACCGACCCTTCCTCTGGATGGCATCGCCCTGGAGAGGCCGGCCTCTGCCGAGCAGGAGGAGTTGCGAGGAGAGGAGGCTCTCAGGCAAGGGGACGGGCGCGCCCGGGGAGTACAGGTTTTTCTCTGGGAGACGGCGGGACTTGCAGAGCGGGAGTGCTGACCCCCGTTTGCCTCGTCCTCCTTCCGACTTCTCCCCCCTTTCGCCCCTGGACAAGACGAAAGGGGGGTCCTCGTTTCGCCTTCCTATTTGAGCTCCTTCCTAGAAACGCTGTTGACCGACTGCCTCCGGGCGGTGTTGCTGGAGAAGGGGAAGATGAAGCCCTCACCTCCTCTCTTCCGTCTTCCAGAATCCCTGCACCGCTCAGGGTCAGGTGAGGTCTCCTACTGCAGAGCCGTCTTCCGAGGCGGGAGAGCAGAAGGGGAGGATGACCGGGGAGGGGAGCAGGCTGGGTGCCTGGTCAGAGGGAGGCACCTGGAAGTCCCGCCTCAGGCACCGGCAGGCGGCGCGGATCAGCGAGCACCCGGAAGGGGTCTTTGCGAGGTTCCGGTGAAAGCGGATGATGGATGGGGTCAGGACGAAAGGGTTCCCCCCCCGGGATGCGAGGTCCTCCACCAGCTGAAGGGAGCGCTGGAGCGGAAGGGGGAAGCGGGCTGGCGAGGTGTGTCCTCCAGAGGACCGCCCGTCGAGGAGGGACCTCTCCCAGGAGCAGCGAAGCCCCGAAGAGCCATGCAGCGCAGTTCCGGGAGCATTTGCCGCTGCCTCTCCCCCGCCCCTTCCACTCGTTCACCTTTCCCGTCGTCCAGGCGACAAAGAAGAAGAGGAAAGGAGGCTGCTCTGTTCTCGTTATCCTTTCCCGGAAGCGCTGCAGAGATTCCAATGCGGACAAAACCCTCCATCGCCACTCCGGGATCGGCTCTCTGCCCCATCCATTAAGCGGAACCCTGCCGGACGTTCGCGTGGAAGGCGGGACGAAGCTATTCCCAAGGCGCAGAGGCTGGATGCGCTGCACCCTACTTCCGGGACTCTCCGAGATGCTCTCCGGCCAGTGCGCCTCCGGACTGCCAGACCTGACACCCTCCAGAGGGAGTGAGGAAGAGGTTCCCTTCCTCCTTCTTCCTCTCTACCTGTTTCCAAGAAGCGGGGGAGGAAAAAAGGGGGAAAGGACGGGAGAGGAAGAAGGGATTGCCCTGGTCCGTTTCTCAAGGTCGCCCTTGGAAAGAAAGAAGCGGGCGGTCGTTCGAGAAAACAGGAAGGAGGGAAAGGGGAGAAGAAGCGTCGGGAAGCCGTGGGGAGGAGACCTCCCCAAGGAAACCGTGGGGGAGAGAAGGGATTCTTCCTTCCTACTCCTCTCGTCGGCCCCTCTCGTCCGCCGAAGAGGGTTGCTGCGAGCGCTGGAGCTGCAGAGGCGACGGGGAGTCCCGGGCGCAGAGAGGGAAGGCGCACTGCCCCTTCCAGCTGCAAGTGGACGCGGGGCTGGCGGTTTGCCCCGAGGGAGCGGCGGCCCGCCCGAGCTTGCCGCCTGGCTCCGCCGCGAAGGCGGAGCGGACGGCGTCAAGCATGGAAGGCTAGGAGGATCAGTGTCGGCGGAGAGAAGGAGGAGAGGAAGGAAGGATGGAAGAAGAGGAGGAAGGGAGGCGGAGGAGAAAGGAACGAAGGGAGGAGAGAAGGAGGAATGGGAAAGGAGAGGAAAACTGGAGGAATTGGAGGAACAAAGGAGAGAGTAGAGGAAAAGAAAAAGAGGAAAAGGAAGAGGAAAGGAGGAAGAAGGAAGGGAGGAACTAGAGGAACAAGAGAGGAAGTGGAGGAAGGCAGAAGGGGGAGAAGGAAAGAGTGGAACAGGAAGAAAGCGGGAGCTTCCAGCGCACACGAGTCCGCTTCCGTGGCTGCGGACGCCTGGGACGGAGGCGCTCGCGCTTGTCTGGACCGGCATTGTGAGGGCGCAGCCTTCCCGCCGGCCGGACTGATGAAGCTGTCACCCCACTGGGACGGAGTGTTTTCGGGGGTCGGTGACGGGGTCAGCTCCCGGACACTTCATCGCCCTCGCGGCCCGCAAAGACGGATGGTGTCGCCGCCGCCCGAGTTAATGGCTCGGAAAGGAGGCGGCCGCGGCTGCGGGTAGGGAGAGGGGGAGTGTGCGCAGATGTCCCCCGTCGCCAGGGAGATCGAGGGCTTCTCGCGTTTCGCTCCCGGCCTCACGGTGAGGGGGCAACGGGCGCGCGCGGAAAGGAAAGACGAGCGGGGGCGGCAGCATCCCGAGCGGAACTGATTTACTACCCTCTTCCCCCGCCCCTACGTTTTTGTCCGCGGGAAGGTCTTTTTCCGTCCTCCCCCGCCACCAGTACCCTCACCCCCACCTGCTCCGCCGAGGGGCGCGCGCACACCCCCGCCACCCGCCCGCCGGCTCCGCTCGAGCGAGCCTACTGGACGCCAGCAGGCGGCGATGGCGTCTGTCGCCGCCAGATCAGCCGGAGCCAAGTGGCACGCGTCGGAGTTGACCCCCTCCGCCGTCCGTCTCCCCACGCCGCGTGCGGCCATTTTCGAGGCGGCAAAAGGATGCTGCTGCTGCCGCTTCTGCTGAGGCACTCTGGGAGAGCGAACAGAACGGCGCCGCACCGCGTGGGCGAGATGGACACTCCCGACTCCGAAGGAAGCGGAAGAGCCGTGGCTGATCGCAGCACGGGCGCCTTGTGCGGGGTCCACAGAGGAATCTGGGGCGGAGGAGAAGGGAGCAGACAGGAACACGGCACCTGTAGCTCCAGGAGGCCCGGACGACTAGGTCTAGGGGCTGCCGAGAATGGTAGGAACTTCGGGATATTTTTCCCACCTCCTTTTTGCCTTTCCTCCTCCTGTTCCTCTTCCTTCCTTCCTCTTCCTCTTTCCTTCCTCTTTCAGAGCGAAGAAAGCCTGATTTTCGCTCCACTGTGGCAGATTCGACCAGAGGCTTCCCGGGACCTGCCTTCCTTGCGCTGCTAAGACTGTTTTTTTTTATTTTTATTTTTATTTTTTTTTTGGGGGGGGGGGATGCATTCCTGTTGCTGTTTGCTTCCCTCCCCCCCCCCCTCCTCCTTTCGTTTGCACTCGTCTCTCCCCGCTCGCTCCCCGGACAGACCTCAAGCAACCGCGAGCGGCTGCTGAAACTCGCGCGCGCGCATCCTCGGAGGAATTCCTTTGGAGCTTTCTCTAACCGAAGATTAGGGAGGGGAGACGAAAGGGCAGAAAAGAGCACATACGGATCCTTTGCAGCGAAGATGATGCGCGCAGGCGCAGGCTCGCTCCACCGTCGCCTCCTCCCAGCCTGTCCTATTCGAGGAGCTGCAGAGCGGCAGCGGACACGGGAGAGGGACGAACGGGACCACCCATCTCTTCCCTTGCCGCCATGTTTGCGCTTTCGCCTTTTGTTTTTTGAGATTCGGGGGGAAAGGGAAGAGGAGAGGGAAGAAAGGCAAGGAGCGCAGGAAAGAAGTCACCACCCACATCTTCAGGCGAACGCGGCTGCACCGAGGAAAGCAGGCTCAGAGGACACGCGAGGAAGTGGCGATCCTTCCGGGTGCCCACGCGTGGCAGCAGCTTCCAGCGACTTCATGCCCACGTTCCGTTCCCCTTCCTCCCCTTCCCTTCTTGAGAAGAAGCCTCGATTTTGCGTTCTGGAAAAAAAGAAAAAAAAAAAAGTCCTTGGATTTCAAGCGCGCCTCTCTCCCTCTTCCCCGTCGGTCGAGTCGTGACGTTGCTTGCAGCTCGAGAAATCCTTCCCTAGGCGCAACGGAACCTGACCACTTGAGGGGCTCATGGCAACCTGCGTACGGTTGGTTCGTGCGGGCGCTCAACAGCAGCAGCAGCTGCTGCTGCTTTGGGTAAAGGTCAGCCGGCCGGCAGCGGCAAGGCCGACGGCGACGCGAAACCCAAGCGGGGCAAGCGGAGAGCCTGCCGCCCGCGCAAGTGCTCGCGTGCTCGCGAGGGCGCACGCGCCGAGCGCTTTCCCCACCGCCTCGGGTGGATGACTGCCGACCGACTGCCGTTCGTTTCGCTGCCTGGAAACCGCAAGTCACTCGGCGCTCCGAGCTCACGGACGGCGCGCGGGAGCGCGTGCGCTGGCGATGGAGGCGGTTGGCACGGCAACGGGGGCGACGCTTGCGATCCCAACAATCGCATAGGCCCTGTCGGCGCGATCGCACACTTTCAAGGCGTTTCGGCTTTGTTTGCCTCCATTTCGCTTCCCTTTACTTCTCTGCCGAGCTCGGAACGTCCCACCTCCGTTCTGGTTCGAAGGCGGAATGCGTGCTCGCGTGCACTCCGCAACGGAACACGCCTTCGCGAGACGCCGGTAGACGGTGTTTACGAGCGCGTCAGGACGAAACGGCAGCGCGCGCGCGCTAACAATGAGTGAATCGGCCATTGTTGCCCTAGGCCTAGGGACTGCGCGTGGAAGTCGCCACATCACTCGCACAGGGTCGTGGTCCGTGCTTGGCTGAAAGCTTCGAGAGGAATTCCTGCTGAAGTGGCCAGCGAGCCACACGTGCTTTCGGTTTATGCAGTGGATACGTCAGGGGATTCCTGAAGTGGAAACCGCGCTCTCCTCGGACGCCGTCCATCAGAGAGGACGAAAACACGGTGACGTTTGATTTTTATTTAACGGTCGTTCTTTCGCTCGTCCTTTCATCCTCTGTGAGGGGTTCGCTGAATCGCGCAACGTCCTCCGGGGACTCTCCGAAGGACAAAGAGTAGTGCTCCTGTGCAATCCCACGTCGAGGGCTCGCCTGGCCGCCTTCATCCGCAGCATCCTCATCAGGGGGACCAAGATATGGAGGGGTATAGAGGTGGCAGCGCGGGGAGATCCTGACGGGTTCTCTAGAAAGAGCGATTGGCGCCAGAGGACGCCGAAGGGTTCCAGCACGGAACACCGGTTGCATCCTCCAAGAGGTACAGGGATAGTAGTCTCTCGGGGTGCGATCTTCCGCGCGAACTTTTACTGCGCAGGGTGTGCTCGTTAACACGTGTTGTTGGGACGTTGGAAACTGCGTGGATCAATAAGTTCAGGGGGCAGGGAATCTGGAATTGTGTGTGTGTGTGTGTGTGTGTGTGTGTGTGTGCGCGCGCGTGAGGATTTCCAGCCTTCCCCCGGTACACTCGGCACCTCCAGCACTCCGGCAGAGCCCGAGCAGACTCCGAGAGATGGTGCACGGGATCAGCATACCCTGTCGTCGTCGCCTGCCCCCCCTTCCTCCACCCTCCCTCCACGTCTGCGATTCGATCCCTCGTTTCTCCCGTCGCCTTCCTTGCCGTCGGGACCCTCGGAACCGCAGGGATGCCCCAGAAGGCTTGTCCAGAAGACGGGGAGTGCAGACCTTGGGGCAGTCTGCTCGCGCTCGTCCTTGCGGTACGAAAAAAGCGCCGCCAGCTCGAGGCTCCCCGGGCGCCATCGAGCGGAACAACACGGTCGATCGCAACTCGCGGTCCGTCCTTGAGGTTCGCTCGCGGGTCCCTCCAGCTCCTCGCCGACACTCCTGGGGGGATCCGATCCCGCGGGCCGGCAGCGGGAATTTTTTCCCCGATCCTTCGCTCCGGCGCGTGGTCGGCGAAAAACGGACGACGAGTGCGGGAGAAGCGGCGGCGGCGACGTTTCGAAATTCCGAACAGAGAGTGCCATGGCAACACGCGCGCGGAGCGGCGGAAGGTTGCGGGGAAGCGAGGGGGGAGAGGGGGAGGGGATGCGAATTTCACGCTTTGTCTCCGTGGAAAATCGAATGGCGCTGGGATTCCGGGAATGCGCTAAGAAACGTGCGAAGCTCTCCGAGATGATTAATCGTCTCGGAGCGGTGAAGTTTCCCGGGCAACGCAGAAGCGGAGCTGCGGACCCGCACACTGGTGCCCACTCCCCGTGATGCGCGCACCGCCTCCGCGATTGAGGACCATCCTCCTTCCTGGATCCACCCTCCCCTTTCCCCTCGGAACAGCTGGATGAGGAGGGGAAGACGAGCAAACGCCCGTGCACTGCCGCTCGCTGCTGAAGTGGCGAATGAGGTGGGGATGCTCGAAGCAAGGCGGGCAGCTGGGCCTGGAGCTCAGCGGAGGGGCGATCGAGATTGGAGAAGGCGGGGGGGGGGGGCTACCCGGCCTTCGTGGGAAAGTTCGCCCGCCGGCAATCGAGAACACGTGACGCCGGTTCACTCCCCCCCCTTACTCCCCCGCGAGCGTCGCCTTCCCGATCCTCTGCGCCACGCCGTCCCCATGGACTCCTTCGCCCCCGTCCCGCCTCCTTCTGAGGCGATTCGCTTCTTTTCGGCTCGCTGGTTCTACAGGAAGCAGGTCGCCCCTCACGGAAGCGCCTCCGCTTTTCACGCGGTGCCGACCCTAAGACAGTCGCGGACAGCGGCCGGCCACCGGCGGTGAGGGGGAGTGGGGGGAACTCCCGTTCCTGCGGCGTGGCGTCTCGGCGTCAGCAGCTTCCCATCAATGGGCAACTTCGGATCCGTCCATCCTCCTCCCTGGAAGGCCCCGCCAGCGTCTGGAGAGCATTCCTTCCGGACCCGGAGCGATTCTCCGCGCTCCGCTTCGCCTCCCTCCTCCGCTCGCTCGCACGCACGCGCGAGAAGGGGTGTGTGCAATGGGGGGGGGGGGGGAGAAAACAACGAGGTAACCCGTGGCAACGCGCGCCGCCGTTCTTCCCACGGCTGTGCGCCGCACCGCTCGCGCGCGCCCTCTGGGGTGACGGGAGCAGCCGGGAGACGCGGGGAAGAGGGAAGGGGAGGAGGGGAACTGAGAGTGGCTGCGGCGGGACTGGGGCAGGCGAAAAAAATCCGGGGGCGTCCTCTGGCTTCCGGGCGACCTCACCTCAAAGAGTCAACATTTGCGGTTCATGTAGCTACAAATCGTTCCCGTGATTTGAATACGCCGCGATCATCCGGTTCGAAAGGAAAAAGAGGGAGAGGCAGAGGAGGAGGAAGGGAGGGAGGGAAGGAAAGGGGGAAGATGATGGTGCACGGAACGAAATTGATTGATGCTTTGACGATTCCATACGGGATGCATCTGCGGACCTATTTTGCATTCTAATTTGAATAGGGCGTCCCGGTGACGGTTGCATCGTTCCCGGTGTCACGTGCTCCTTCATCCCGGGTCCTTCGCTCACCGGCGAATGACGCGGGATTTTTTCCCCTTTCCCTCCTCCCCTCTCCCTTCCTCCCCTAGATAGAAAGCATCCGGTCGGGCGCTCCGACGACAGAGCCACGCCTCATCGGGAAGGTGTGGTGGGTCTTGCCTGGTGGAAGGGGGTGAGGCAGGGGAGGGTCCGGCTGGTGCCAGAGGTAGGAATGGCGGGAGCGCCTGAGGATTCTCCGAGTGAGGGCGCCGCAGGTGGCGATCGTCGCACCAAGGACAGTAAGTGGGGAGGGGGGGAGAGGGGGAAGGGACGAGACTGTACTCAGGCCCACCTTCACCCCGGGTGCTTCCACCCGGTGGGGGCGAGCGGGAAGGGAGGGGGAGGAGGAGGAGGAGGAAGGGAAGAAAGGAGGTGCAGAAGGGATGGGGAGGCTGGGCTCAGGTGACGTTTCCTTGGAAACCTCTGGTAAGTCGGGAAGAATCGCCGCAGGGGTTGGACGGATGTGGTTCGACTGGAGCGGCCGGTTCCCGCACGCGCCACCGATCGTACCAGCCGCCTCTTTTGCACTCTCAGACAGTTCCCATTTCCGCGGTTTCCAGGCTGCCGTTCCAGACACAAGCGAGGAAGACGACGAGCCTCAGTTGGTGCCCGAGAAATGTTGGGGTGCGAGCGCTCCTCTCTCTACCTCCTCTTTCCTCACGCGCGCGCGCGCACTCATCCCCCCTATGCCTTGCCCATCCATCCGTACCGCTGAGGACTTCCCCTTCACCCCCTGGGTGGTCTGCGCAGAGCGTCCAGGGAAGGCAGAGCGTCCTCCTGAAGGGGGGGGGAACCCCCTCTCTGTGCTGGAGAAAGGGGGGAGGAAGGGTTGGACCTCTGTTTTCCGGGACAGGCCGCGGTGGCGGAGTCCCGAGGGTCGAAGCGGCGTCTGCGCGCTGCCGCAACCGCCTGGATGCTCCAAGGACGAGCCCCGTGCGAACGTTCCCGCAGATGCACCGCTCGTACGCCACCCGGCTGACCACTCGGGGGCGTCGTTCGACCTGCACCTGCCCTTTCTTGCTCACGACGGACCGTTCCTCCTAGCGGCAAGGACGGGCGTCCCCCGGCTGCAAGGACGCGCTCGAGGCTCCGCGAAGGCGCCTGGCAGAGCCTCAGGTCGGGGGCGGCTGATCCTCCTTCGGGGAGGTGTCCTCCGCCCCGAGTCTGCTGCCATCCCCTGCTTCCCGCCGGCGTCCGCAGAGGTGACCCTTCTTCCTGATTGCCAGGCGCAGGGCGTCTCCCTGGAGAAGTGGGAGCTCCCCGCACTGTTGTGTCCCCCGTCAGACCCACCCGGCCGGCCGTGGTCATGCCCACCGCAGGGCGGCAGCGGTCTCTAAGGGGAAACAGCAGAAGCTTGCCGGTTCGTCCTTCCTTCCTGCGGAAGCTGAGAAGGTAGTCTACTCCCCACCTCCCACCCCCCACGGAGTGCTTTCCATCCACATCTCTTTCCCTCTCCCTTGCTTCGCCCCATCCTCCTCCAAGTTAGTCTTCCCCTTTGCCTACTCCTGCCCTCCGGACCCTCTTCCTCCCTGAGGAGCAGAGAAAGCACGAGGGCCGCCGCCGCATCCGTTCACGACGGACGGTGACGGCAAACGACGGCGGGCAAAGAGATCTATTCCAGGCCCCGCTGCCCCGGGGGTCCGCGCGACTCCGCCGCCGTCGCACACTGTCTCGAAGCTGCTCGACCGCGAAACGACCCTCCCGCACCCGAATCGACCCTCCAGAAATAGGGACGGGGTCTTCTGCCTTGCCCTCCGAGTCGTCACCTCTTCACAGAGTGCAAGGAAGCAAGCGAGAGCGATTCCTTGCGGGAAGCTGCAGCGCCCCTTGCCCTCCGTATGGGGCTTCCTCCCCGCCGTCATGGCTCTCGGCCGCCATCGTCTTCGTCGTCGTCGTCGCTGCGGGCGCTCACGCTGCTGCGAAGCGAGCGGTCGAGTCTTCCCCTCCCCTTCCCCTCCCCTGCCCCATCCCTTTCCTCACGAGCGAACTCCCTGTCCGCCTTCGGGCGAGCTGAGATTTAGGAGGCTCCTGATGGGTCCTGGGGGAGCGGGGGTAGGGCTCGCTTCCCCAACACGCCTTAGAGCGCTTCTCTCCGATGCAGGACCAAGGGATGGCAGGAAAGGATGGCGTCGACCCTCCCCTTCTCCCCGTTTTCTTACCGGCAGGGAAGGGAATAGGAGGAGAAGGAGCTGGGCTGGGTGCCGCCGTTGTCCCGGCAGGCACCTCCTACTCAGAGCCACCTGCCTGCCTTCGGCGGTGTGCTAGGGCATCCGCAAGCGGAGATTCGGCTCTCCCACCGCCGTCGCCGGTCCACGACGTACTTTCCCCTTCACGTCACCATGCAGTCCGCGACTACCTCTCTCCAAAACCGGGAAGGGGAGGGACCTTGGAGGAGGCCTTTCCGGAACGCCAGCCTCCCTTTTCGAGGAAGGGTACTGGGGCTCTTCCCGAAGCGGGCGACCTGCACTCCCGTTCCCC
The DNA here is from genome assembly GCA_036172245.1 of Raillietiella orientalis. Taxonomy (NCBI): domain Eukaryota; kingdom Metazoa; phylum Arthropoda; class Ichthyostraca; order Raillietiellida; family Raillietiellidae; genus Raillietiella; species Raillietiella orientalis. The sequence goes on along the minus strand of JAYWIR010000052.1, from coordinate 447,225 downwards.
GGGCTGGAGTTCCGGAGTGGTGGTGCTTGTTGGGGGATCCCTTTCAACTCCGGCAGTCTATCTCCCTTCCCCGGACAGGCGCCTCTTCCCTGTCTTCTGCTGTCTCCCCTTACGGCAGCTTCAGCGGACGGAGGCGCACCGTCCCCTGCAGCCATCTAGCGCCGAGTCGCGGAAGCCCGCCACCTCTGCAGAAGAAGTGACAAGACGGCGGAGAGAAGAACGTAAACCGCAGGCGAACATCTCGTCCTAAGTTCCTCCTCCCCACCCGAAACCGAGACCAGAACGTCCGCTTTGTCCCCTCCTTCCCCCTCCTTTCCCTAGACGCTTGAAGCGTCCCCAAGCAGCAGCAACACTGACGGAGATCCTGGGAAAACTGATTGAAGGGACCTCTGATACGCTAGCTGGGATCCTCCTCTCTCAGTATTGGCGCGCCTTCTTCATTCAGTTCCTCATTCTGAAGTCTTCTTATGACGCCTAGCTTTATTCTTTTTTTTTCTCACTTTCGAAAAGTTCCCCGTGGCGTCGTCGTGCTCTCGCACGCTGACGAATCTTTCGGCCACGCGATCGACCCCAGTGGTGAGCAGTCCTTAGCGTCCCGCGAGGGCCTTCACCCTCGCTCGCACTTTTACTCTTCGCCGCTGCCCCCGAGCTCTCACAGGCCGCTCTTGCGAGCATCCATAACCTTCCCTTTCAGAGTGGAAAAAATACAGGAAGACAAACGAGCTAGTCGGGATGAACGGGAGGGGATGGGAGCTCCCGATCCACCTCTGAGGCCGGAGGATCCGCGGTGGACATACCTCTTCAGGGACTTCTCCCACCCTCCGAACGCTCCCGGATAGGAAGGAGCTTGCTCTCCAGTGCAGCACTCGCTCATAGGAATCTCAGGAAATGCCCTCTCCTACGTATGCTCTCGCCTTCTCCCGAAAGAGAGAGTCCACCCTGGTCTTCCTGATGGTCTCTGCGGGATCGCGTGCATGCTTCCGGACCAAGCCTGCGGATCCTTGCCGCGACAGACCCCGGGAGAAAGTCGCTGACCGTCTCAAGGAACTCCTGATTGGAAGGAGCCACGCAGAGGTCGGCTGCCTCGATTGGTGGCGCCACCCGCCTCCATTTGGATTCAGGAACAGAGGAGGGGGAGGCAGAGGGATTCCCCCTTTGGAGTCTTCGGGCCCAGTCTTCGTCGCAGGCGTGGAAACTTTCTGGGAGGCCCGGAAACCCAACATTTGCTCCGGGCCCGCTTCCTGGAAGAGCTCTTCAGCACGAAGTAGATGGGGAGGAGCAGAAGGGAAGAGCGAGCGGAAGACGAGCACCCATCTTCCTCCTCGAACAGCAGCCTTTTTGGAGCTCGCGGAGGCGCGGCGAGGTGACGTCGCATTCCATCCGCCCGTTGGCGGGGTCACCTCCATGTCGGAAAGGCCGCCGAGGCTCCTGCTGACTTGCAGCTCCGTGCGCCAACCATCGCACGCCGTGCTTCCCTATCGCACCCGACGCTACCGCTGCTACATTATCGTCGATGTGGCCACGTCGGCAGCGTCCCACTGCTGCGCCCGCTGGCGTTCCAGAGTTCCGGTTCCTCTTCCCGTAGTCGGTCGCATCGCCGTGGATCTCAAAACCTGCTGTGACCTCCTGGCGTTCTCGGGAACCACGGAAGCCGCCTCCGTAGGCGCATTCGTTCCAGAAAGCAGCAGCACTGCTCAGACGCCTGCAAGAGCGCCCTCCAGAGCGAGAAAGAGGGGAAAGTCCTCCCGGTGGACTCTCGGTCCAGCAATGGGGATAAGTGCCGTTCCGCTGCCAGGAAGGTTGTCAGAGCCCCTCCCTCCCTTCACCTTGTTCGCCGATGGGCAAGTGGAGCGCAGAGAGTTCCTCCTGGCATTCCCCATACGGCCTTTCTGCAAGCAGGACGGCAGCTTCGCAGCTGCTGTCGCTCAAGAGGAGTCGGTAGATATCGCTGTTCTAGCAACAGTGGCCGCCATGCTCCGATGGCATCAAGGATGGTGGGAATCCTTTGGGGTTCCCCCTTTTCTCAATCTTCCCTCCAACTTTTTTTTTCCTTTTTCTTTTTGGTTCGTCGAGTGCTGAATGACCGCCCGCCTCCATGCGGGATGCTCACAAAGCTCTCCTTTAATTCTGTCCTCACCATCCGAGGGCGCGTGTAACCCATCAAGTCATAGGGGATAACCCCAAAGGGACCACCTTATGAATCCAGGAAGGTTCCAAAGGAAGGGGTCTTCCTCTCACACTTGGGAAGGAACCCTGAAGGGAACCCTTGCCCTGGTTGTTTCCGAAAGGAACCCCGAAGGGAACCACCCCTTCCTTGTTCTTTCCGGTGGGACCCCTTCGAAAGGATCCACTCCTGAAATTTCTTTTCCGGAGGGAACCCGCAAGGGAACCTCTCCTCGTTTCCTCTTCTGAAGAGAAACCTCGAAGGGACGCTTCCCGATTCCTCTGAAGGGCGCTCCCCGAAGGGAGCAGCGCACTTCTTCTTCTCAACACTCTGGAGAGAGAACCCCCCGAGGTTGGTATCAATCAGATCCTCGGTACTCGATGGAGGGCCCATTTTTGCAACAGGAGGGGGAGGGGGAACCCGAAAGGAGTCCTTAATTTCCCGGAAGGACCCCGAAGGGTAGACTTCCGATCCCTGCCGGTCAGCGGGGAGGCTCCCGGCTTCCGCTAGTGCCGCCGCACCCGAATAGGCCAGCTGGCGTCACCCTGCGGGGAACACACGGCGCACCCATTCCCATTTCTCTTCCTTCCTTCTTGGCTGCCACGGGCAAGTGGATGCTTCCGTCGAGCCGCTGCTGCCGCGGGTGGAAGTCGGCGGCGTCCTCGTGGTTGTCGTGGGTGAAGAAGTCGTTCGTGCGCAAACAGGAAAAGTTCCTCCTCCCACAGGTCCGCCCCCCATCCTCGCTGCGCACGAAGAGGCGTGAGGGCGCCTCTTCCTGAGCGACGCCCTCACGCCGGACGCATCCCCAGCAGCACTCACTGTGCTGCCTACCTGCGATCGTGGCCGCATCGAGCAACTCCAGAGGAGGTCGGGACGACAGGGACGCAATCTATTTTGCCGTCCCCTTCATGAAAAGAGCGTCAACATGTCCCCATCTGGGGGTCTCGAAACAGGAACTTGCCGGCATCCTTGCAAGGATGCAGAGGACGCCCTCCAGCACCCGGTGATCCCTTCCCCAGCCCTCCCATTTTTCGGACCGTATTTTATTTTATTTTTTCTTTCCGTTCGCCTCCCCTTCCCCCGTGCTGCCCAGGCGAACCCCGCTGGCCCGCGTGCCCGTTCCCGGCAGGTCCCTTCTCGTAGTTAGCAGTAACGTGGCAGGAGCAAACGCCATGCCACAGGCGTTCATTTTTTTTTTTTTTTTTATAAAGAATCGCTCCGGCGTGACCGGATATCAACCCGTCCTCGTTCTCGGCGGAGCGGCACGCGCAGTCCCTGTCGCCCCTGGGCGCCAGCGGTCCCGGCTTCACGTCTTCCGACTGGGACGCCGCCTCGGAGAACGGAGACCGAGAAGACGAGCGCAAGAACAAAGCCCGCTCTCCCATCCACCTGCGGCAGCCGTCGGCCTGTAACCTAGCAGCAGCAGCAGAGCCCCTGCGTGAAGTGGATGGACAGGCAGAGCGGCGTCTTCAAGATCGAAGATTCGGTCCAGGTTGCAGAGCTGCGGGGGGTGAAAGGAAGAACCGTCCCGCCCTTAATTGCGACAAAGACCGATCCGCCAGAAAGGTATCATAAAGAAGAATGGGGAAAAAGGTGGAAGGAAGGAGGAGGAAATTTAGAAAAGTAAGCGAAAAGAAAAGGGAAAGTCCGGTAGGAAGGAAGAGAGGGGGAGGAAGGTAGAAAAAGAAAAAAAAAGAAAGAGTGTGAAGGGGGAAAATAGGAAAAGAAGGAGGAAAAGAAAGTTCAAGGGATAAAGATGATGGTGTGGTGGCCGCGTGGCTACGGTTGCCGCGTGCGGCGCCTGGAGTCACAGTTTCGAATCCCTCACGTGAAAATGGGCGCCGGGAACGATTGCGTCATGGGTTTCGGGTTTTCCTTCAGGACGCTGGTTGAACCACAGGCTTTGAATGTGGCACCGGCATGACTCTCGATGACCCCCGATGACCCTGATGACTAGCCAGAATCGGGAGCAGACCCGCCAGGGTTCTTCCAGGACGAAATGGAAACGCCAAGAAACTACTCTCCTTGGTCACCCTGGTGACTTCAGCAAGCTTCCGCTCTTCGTTTTTCTTTTCATGGAATCTACGACTGCCCGACGAGCTCGATTGGTGCGAGCAGTCTTCGGGATCCACTCAGGACCGGAAAGAGTGGTTTGAGGGTGCAGTGAATCAGGGTTCATCCTACTTCGCTTCCCTGTCCCCTCCTCTTCCTCCTCTTCTCCCGCGTACCTCGGTACCACCAATGCTCCGCTTTGGCTCGCAAGCTGTCCAAGGCCATTCAAAGGAAGAGAGCAGCAGGAAGGATGGACAATGGCACCGGAGCGTTCCCCCGGCTAGGAGAACACATCCCGTCCAGCAGGGATGTGAGCCGGCTTTCTGCGAAACGGCAGGAGCTCCCAATGGGCCGCGTCTTCTGTCCAGGAGGTGCCTAAGGGGTGCCTCGCTGCCATGGAGGAAGATGCCTCTTTTTACACCCGGAGGATCAGCTTCCTGACCGTGGGAGACCTCTTGCGCTTAGAGGTGAAAGCTCCTCGTCACCGGCGACTCCTGTTCTGACCTCAGATGGTGCTCGGGTCCTTCCAGCAATCGTTTTCTCTTCGAAGCAGGGAAAAAAGAAAAAACGCATTGGCGGCCGTAAGAGGAGTAAACAAGGAGTGGTTCTCTTTAGGAGTTCCCTCCGAAGAAGAAATGAAGAGCGGTCCCTCCATGGGGTCCCTCCGGTAAGAATAGGGAAAAGGTTTCCTTCAGGGTTCCCTTGGAAGACAAACATAGGGCCCTCCCTCCCTCTGGTTACCTCCGAATTCAGAGAGGAACGCACTACATTCATCCCGGTGGTCCCGTCGGAGGTTTCTAGAGTTGCACGTACCTTCGGATAGCTTTGGCAGTCTCCTCCCCTCCGTATGTAGTGGCATCGTCGAGGGACGCTTCTGAGAGGCCAACGGTTTCTCAGTATCTTAGGGAACCCAAAAAGGATTTCCCATCATCCGCCAAGGTTTTTCACCCGGATATGCCGGGGAATTTATTATTAAAATTTCAGGAATGAAATTTTATAATAAAGTCTAGAAGTTTTTGAGGCAGAACCCGTGGTTCTGCCTGTCTTGAACACTAGCCCTCAGGCCGGTGAGCTCATCTTCGCTGGCGAAGGGGGAGGGGAAACCACAAAAAAAAACAAAAATACGAGGGGAGGGCAATGTTTTACGGGGGGTTATGGGAGGGAAGGGATCACAGTTCGCCGCGAGGGGTCCTCTGCATCCGAGTTTGGATGCGGATATGTTCTGGCCTTAGAGTTCTAAGCTGGCGCCATCGGGAAGCCTTCTCCACCAAGGTGCACCACACCTACAGGGGTGTTTCCGATGGAAAACATCCATCACATCGCTTCTCGGCCTTTGGCTAAGATCAAAGTGAAGAAGATGAAGCAGAAGAACTGGATCAGCCACTGGACTCGAACAGATCAATCCTTCGAAAGGAATCCTTTCCTCCGCATGTTTAGGCCAGCATTCCTCTAGTGCTTCTTCATCAGAAGGATGCTGTGAAAATCTGTTGCACGCAAAAGTTGTGTTGTGATGAGATGCGGTCATAGCCATGGAAATACCCTTGTAGATGTTTCCATGGCTATGACCCGTGCTTCATCAGTTTGATATCCTTGTGGGACTTCAGCGTCGCGAGCTCGTCTGGATCAGCAGACGTAGAGGCACTCGCCTCCCTGAGAAGACGGACGGGTCCAAGCTTTACGCCCGAGACGCCAAAGGAGGAGCCAAAGGCATCGCACCTGTAGTGCCCTCTGCCTGAGGTCCGCCTAGCTGAGGACAGCTAGCCCAACGCCTGTCGATTGGAATTTGTCCAGGTTGAGCCAAATCAGCCACATGATGACGTTCTCCTCCGAACACTTCAGGGGTTTTTGAACAAGGGAACGGGCGTTAACCAAAGAGAAAAGGAGAGTGAGGAGGCTTGAAGAGGCCAGCCCCTGAGATTTGGTCCAGACAGAGACGTCCTCGCACCTTTTCCACCCAACACCCTGTTCGGTCGCGACCACGCCTGGATCTCCTGTTGGACCCAAGAACTGCAGTGTCTGGAAATAGGAAAGAGTCCTGAGGTGGGCGAAAATCAGCACCATGAGCCCGGAGCCATCGGATGCCTGCGGCACTCAAAGTACGCTCGTTGCAGATCATCGAAAGCTTCAGGAAGAACTCTTAGGTCCAAAGAACCTCACTGAACTGCAGCACTTTTGTCCCTACGGGAGAACAGCGGCAGACCGGATAACAAGGTGGCAGGCGTCCCGCGAGGTCGCAGGAAGAAACTTCCACGGCGCGTTAACTGGCTGAAGCTTCCATCCCCACCGCTCACTCCAGGGGACTTACCCCTGGGAAATCTCCTTGGAATCCCCTTGGAGGAATTGGATGATCCCCGAGGTGTCTCCTTCCCCTGGACTGGCAGGACCCGGCGGCGCGGCTGCTGCATTGGGCTGTTCCACTCAACTCACGCCGGCACCATTCTCACCCAGTTGAGCCGGGCCATTTGTTTACCAACAAACAAACAGATCGCATGAATTAGCCAATCCACTGGTCTGGGAAACTTTTACAGATGAGATAAAACAAAGGAGAAAGGGCTCAACCGACTTGCAGGCCGGCTGCACGGAAGGGCAGGGAGAGAGTAGGGGAGGGGACAATACATAGGCAAATAAAGGGAGAGGGAGGAAGGAACAGAGGTCGCCGGTCACAGCCGTTGAGTCTTCCGTAACTTGCGTGCGGTGCAGACGTCGTCCTCCTTCACCTGGGATCCCCAAAGGGGTATTGGCCAAGTGCCTCGCCACTGCTGAGGAGAGGAGAGTGGTCCAGCTATTCTGCTCCTTTCTCGGAGACGCCACGATCCGCCTGACGCAAAGTACAGGATGGTGGGGGGAGCAGGCGGCGAAGACCTCGTCCAGAGCGAAGCAGAGCCACTGCAGCTCTTGCGGGTCGTCTTCGGGTCGGGGGGTCGAAATAGGGCGGCCGCGAGGCGTTTTTACGCGCTCCGAAGATCACCGAATCTCAGCGGCAGGTGCGCAGGAGTTCCCACCTCCCTGCAGCAGACGCAGCTCGGGAAGGCGCTGCCCTCCAGCGATGCCGCCGCTGGCCGCACGGGAGCCCCCCGTGCACGAACAGCAAAGCCCCTTCGTGCTGCGGCCCGGGAGGGACGCCTTCGTCGCTGGACCAGGGAAAGTGTCTACAGTATCAGGGGTTCCCAGGCGGTCTCCCTGTGAGACTCCGAGCTGGACGCAATGCGGCGGACGGGGAACCTTCGCGCACCCTCTCTTCGAGCGAGTCGCCCACCGGAGTGTGCGGGAGCGGCCCCCCCAAAAGACGACCCGGAAGAGTTGCTGAGACGCATCTTCACGCGTGCAACGCATTGTCGCCCGGCGGCGGTCGCAGCCCTGGGCTGCCTCGTGGAGTCGTGGAGGCGCGAAGCTGCCCCGAAAGGGGCCTGACCACCAGGGACGCCATCCCCATCGTCTTCTCCTTCCCGAAGGCAGCGATGAGATGGCCGCACGCCATGCATCTCAGGGAGGAGTCTGCCGGCATCCTGGAAGCAATGCTGAGGACGCCGCCGGGAAGGTCAGCATGATCCCTTCCGTTTCCCCCCGAAACCTTCAAAGCATTTTTTTCGGTATTTATTTGTGTGTTTACTCCTCCCCTGCCCTTCTCCCTTTGTTTCCCCCGTGCGGATCTCTGTCGGCAAGCAGCGATGATGCAACCCCGCTACGGAGGGATGACGTTTATTTATATTGACTGTTTAATTGTAGATTTTTTTTTTCACAATAAACGCCCCGGCGTGACCGGATGAAAATTTCACTCAGCACCCCTGCTCCTGTGCGAGCCCCCACAGGGGCAGAGGACCCTAGAAACAGGAGATGCGATTCACCCGTCCTAGAAGCGAGGGGCCCAATTCCGACGGAACCCGGAAACCAACAGTTCCCTTGTTTCCCTTTTCTGCTGCCCTCCACAGGAGGGAGTGCTCCGGGAATCCCAGTTGGAGACGACGACGCAGCCCGTCAGAGGGACCAATAGAAGCTCAGCCGTATCCCCGTCGAGCAGCAGCCCGAGGCCACCCCTTGGTCCCATCTTCGGGCTTTCAGGAGAAAGCACTTCTGGAAAAAAGTTGCCCACTAGGAGGGTGGAACGGAAGAAGGGAAACGAGGGGAGGGAACGGATGCTGCGAGGGAGCACCGATATGGTCCCTGGAGCGGCCCGTGGAGCCTGCCTCTCCGGGAACGCGATCTGTCAAGGAAAGCCCGAAACGCCCGCGGGTGCCCGAGCTGTTCCCTTACTCCGTCGGCGTGGCGGGCGTCCCATCTACGCGCGCCCAATCTGTCAAACGAATGGCCGTGCGCGCACGTAAAGTTCAAAGGATGTGCCGACCGAAGCGCACGCCGCCCTTGGTATTGAAAATGAGGGAGCAGCGCGCGTCGCGTGACCCGAAGCGCCACTGCGCGGGCAGGGAGGGGGACTGCGGAAGAACCTGCATCAGGAGGGCGAGGGAAGAAGGATCGCACATATGGTCCAGCAGGGACGGACGCGCACCCCCCAAAACGAAAACACACACCCTGTGCTGCAACTCGCCTCTGGCAGGGGCCGCCCCCGCCGCCGCCGCCGCTGTAGGGCCAGGGGCGAAGAAGAGGAGCGGCGGCGCTGATGCAGCTGCACGCGCGCCGCAGGGCTGCTGTGTCGTGCCCCTGCCTGCCCGCTGGCTCCGCGTCCGAGGGGCGTTTACGAGAGGGCTGCATGCTCCGGGTGGGAAGGAACGGCGGGCCGCCTCCCAGCACGGCCCCGAAAGCGCCTCTGAACGCCTGCGATGCGCAAAGGAGGGGCGTTTTTTCTCGCGCGTTCCGCCGCCATCGCCGCGCGCTCCTCTCTGTTGCGTCATCACCCATTATTAATTCTCGGACGGCGCAGCGGAAGCCGCCGCGATGGCTAAAAATAAACTCGGCGCACGACCGATTAAAAGGTGGAAATTGAAATCCGCATGCATGAATCATCATCCCATTAAGGCCGATCCCCCATCCTGTCGTGGGGCTCCCCCCGGCAACGCGTTCGGCGCAAGGAATTAAAAAAAAAAAAAAAGCCTTCCGAAGCACGGGATCTCTCCCTGCCCTCCACAATTAAAAGTGGGGCGCGCTCTCTCCGGTCGAAACTTTACTGCCGAGGGATTACGTCTGAATGTGACGTTCCCGAAGCCGAAGAGGGAAGGCCCGCGGCCCTCGGGACGCGAGCCGCGAGGAGCGGGCGAGGCGCGCGTGGCGTGCGAGCCAACAACGAGGGGCGCGCGCGGAGTAGGGAAGAGCGAGCTCTCAGGGAGGGCAAACAAGCGAGCGCACGCGAGGGGGAGAGAGAGGGCATTGGGGTATGGACACTGGGCCGAAGCGGAAGCTGCGGGAGGGGGAGGGGGTCGTGTGAATATTTAATTCCGATCCCTTAAATGGGAACGCGTGAGGCGGAGCGGGAGGGCCAAGGTCGCGCAGCTGGAGGCCGAGCGCCGCCGGGGCCGCAGACCCGTGCCTGACTTCCGCTGCGCCCCGGAGCGAAAGCCAAGTCCCGTCCCGGAGCCGCCACCCTCTTCCCCGGGAGCGGTTCCGGCCGAAGGGGGGGCGAAGGGGGAAAGGAGGGGGAGTGCCTGCCGAGTCCCGAAGGCCCACGCCGAGGTGAGAACAGCAGGAGCCCGACGTCCTTGCGGTCGAGACAGTGGGGCCGGAAGCGCCAGTCGCCGCGGGCAGCGCGCCTGGTGGGGCTCGTGCTCCCTCCCCGCCACTTCACGGGGGGCGCGCGCAGAGGGCATCCATCCCCCTGCGCTGGGAGAGGAAAAAGGATGGGCGAGTCATTTGCTCTCTTTCCCCCTCACCCCACCTCCTCGAGAGAGGAGTTTGCAGGAGCAGCGCCCCAGCGACACGTAGGGCGATGGCTGCCCACGCAGACTCCGCGGGATTCCGACACGCTGGCGCCGCCCGACGGCCGAGAGACGAAGCGCCGACCGGGACGAAAATCCGGAAGTGGCTTGGCGCAGGTATAAGGGGGAAGGGAGGGAGGGACGGAGGGGGCAGGCTGGAGGCTTTCCGCCATGCTCGTCGTCTCACCCTCGCCGCCCCCGTGCCGTGCGCTGCAGCGCTGTCAGCAGTGCTTCAGCCGAGCCGCCGACGGCTACGGCGGTCGCTGAAGCCACTCGTCCGAACGCCGGACCCTGGCAAAAGGTCAAAAGACACCTCGCCCTGCCCGGAGGCAGCGGGACGGCCCCTCGCTCGGATGCTGGTCGCCATGGTGCGCCGCAGGAGGAGGGAAGGAGACGCGGCGTGCAAGAAAAGCGCTCGGAATTTCGTCACAGCCATTGGGAAAGCACAATCGCGACAACAATGGGGAGAAGCGCTGCGGCAATCGCGCAGGCAACAATGGAGGCGGCGGCGGGCAGCGACAATGATCGATTGTTTCCGCGACGGGTCGAACAAATGCGCAGAGACGGAATTGCTTCAGAAGTTGACCGCGGCGGCGTTGCACTCCGACAGGCGCTCTTCTTTTTTTTTCCCCCTCGAGAGGATCCCCGCGATAGGAGGGCGGCGGCCGGGCCGACCGAGCTGCGGCAGGGTCCAAGCGACCCCCCTCCCCCCCCGTTCGGCTGTTCGTCGGAACTTCGCCCTTCCCGGAAACCTTCCGTACCCCCAGGAACGTCCCCGGCTGCCATTTTCACCGCCCGGAAAGGGAGAGTCCCTTCGTGGATTTCAGCCTCGGAGGATGAGCGCGGCGGGGCAGGTGCGATCGAGGCTTCCGGCGGCCCCCTCCCCCAGCTACCTTTGCCGGGGCGCATCCACGCCTGCACGGGGTCTCCAGTGGCTCTCGCGTCCGGATCGGCTGCTGTCATCTTGGAAAGAGAGCCGTGGCGCGTGGCGGTTTCCTGCTCGATGAGAGCGGGAGGCAAAAACCACCTCGCTCTGCCACCGGTCGCGTCTCATCGCGCCGACTATCCCCGCCGCGTGACCTCTCTCTGCGGACGCTCGGGAGGCACCGCGAGCGGGCTGTGCTGCCGGCAGTGAGCACGCGGCGCATGCGTCCACGCCTGAGGAATCGCGTGGCGCCTCCTGCGCGTCGCCCTCGCGCATCCGGGCAGTCCACATAACAGGGAAGGACCACCGCATCCCTAAAAGACTAGAGGGGAAAGAAGGGAACGACTAGGAAGGGGGGGTTCCTCGACCCGCGAAGATCCCGGATAGCCTTCGATGGAGCCGCCCCCTCCCTAGGGGACCCCACCCCCTGGCCCCTCATTCGCTGCCTTTCGGGAAAAGCGCGGGTCCTCCTCCCATCCCGTCCCCCCCAATCCGCAGTGGGAACGACGAGGAACCTGCGGCGCCCCTTCCCTCTCGCTGGAAGGAAAGGAATCTTGGGAACGGGTGAGCGGAAGCGAAGCTCTGGAGGGGATCCAGACCTTCCCTTCCCAGCAGTCCCTGGGTCCACTCCCACCTCCTCCACGAGCGCTCCGAAATCGCCGCCCTCACGACAAGGAAGGGAGTGCGTCCAATTTGCGAGGTGACCTCCCCCGCCTCCCTGCCCCACGAGGTGGAGGGCTCGTAGGGGAAGGCAAGAAGAGCTTGTGGCAGAGCGGAGAGGGTCCTGGTCTTTCGAAGGGTCTTCCAGGGGCGACTCTACGCCCTCTCTCCAGCATCCCGCCCTTGCCGTCGTCCACCCGACGAATCCGGCAGATGCTACTGAGGGGGGGCGCCTCTTCCTCGCCCCGGGGTTCAGACGAAGGAAAGGAGAGAGCACCCTCTTTGACTTGCCGTTGCCCGTTGGCTCATCCGGAGATGCCGCGAGGAGGGTGAGCAGGTGGAATGCGGGGCAAGGCAGAAGGACAGCGCCATCCGCCCAGGATCGTGGACACAGAAGGGAGGATGACGGCGGCAAGAGACGACGGGACGGTTTGCTAGGCAACGGGTCCACGCATGGATCGGTGATGAAGACACGACGACGAAGGTGATGGAACCAGCAGGTGGAGGAGGAGTGGGAGGTAGGCGGAAGGAAAATGGGTGGGCACGTGGGAGGGATGGGTGGCAAGCGGATAGGGACGTGGATGGAAGACCTCCGCCAAAAGGCGGCTTTCCGCGGAGTAGAAGAAGCGTCAAAGCGGGAGAGATTCTGCTGGTCTCCAGGGAAACGCGAAATCGCGAGATGGAAACGACGACGCGGACAGTGAGGGAGAGGAGGAGGCGGGCGCGGCCCCTCCCTGGGAGGTACTTCCCTTGAGGCGTTGCTGACCTCGTGCATCTCCTCCTCCTTCCGGGGAGAGCGAGGAGCAGTGCAGGAGAGCCGCGAGATCTCGGGACGTCACGGGACTTCGCCCTGAGTTCCGTGCCCTCTGCCTTCCGCGGGATGCTCTGGGGAGTTGGCGTGTCCGGGGGACCCGCGATGATCCTCTCCTCCCCCCGAGCGATGACCTCCCCTCTTCCTTTTTTCTCACAGGAGCGAAATCCTCCCGAGAGGGATGGGAGAAGCTGAAAGGGGAATCCCGGGGTAGCGGGCGGACCTGGACCGCTGGGGCGGGGTCTCTCTCCTCCCCCCCTGGGAGAGGAGTTCGTGCCAGGAAATGGTCCCTTCCCTTCTCCGTCCTCCGGAGGGTCACTGAAGCTCCTCCCATCGTCTTCCCGATCCTCGTGCCTCCTCCGGGAAGGTGGAGAAGAGGGGGAGGTGCGGAAGGAGCACCCGGAGGTGGCCAAAGAGACGCCCATCTGGAGGCGTTGGATGCCCAGAGTCCTGTTACGAGGTCCCAGTGCCCTCCCCGCATGTACTCCCTTCGTACGAGCGTGCGGTCAGCATCCGGAAGGGAAGGGAGCGCGTCCCCCTTGATCGCCGCTCCTCCCGGGAGGACAGCTTGCCGACACTCCTGTCAGGTGGCAGCAGCGCGCTCGAGTCGCGACGGGGTGGAGGCAGTGGATAGGAAAAGGGCATGGAGGGAAGAGGAAAAGGAGGAAGCGGTGGCGCTCGTCGCCGCTGCTCCAGCCGGCCGACAGCGGTCCAGCGGGGATCCTCTACCCCTGTCCCCAGCGCCCTTTGCCATGGCGTCGGAGAGGGGATCCGAAAGCCAGTGGCGACGCTCGGAACCATCTAGCGGCGGCCTTCTGAACCATCAGGAGGCCGCCCATCGGCGACCTCCCCACCCCAGCAACCCTGCCGGCAGCGGCACTCCCGCGTCGCCCTCTTCCGCAGGCCTCGGCCCCTCGCCTGGATCGCCCCTGCCGGCCGGGAGGCTGTGCTCCCGGGCGCTATCCCCGAGAGGGAACGCCCGTCGTCGCCGCTGGCAATCGCGGTCTCCGCTCCAGGATACAGCGCTCAGGCGTCCTGTTCTCCCGTCCCGGATCACCATCGCCGCGCGCCCCTGGAGGCGGCAGCTAACGCGCGCGCTGCTTCCCAGCCTCCACCTCTCCTTCCTTGTCTGCCGTCTTCTCGTTACTCCGCCCGAAATGCCGCTCCGGGGGGCGCAGCGTCCTGGTTCTCCCGCCCTCCCACCAGGGAGCCTCCCTGCTCCCCCCTCTGGATCCCGTCCCGCTCCGCAGACGCCGCTGTTTCCCGGGAAACCGGCTCCGACGTTTAGGAAGAACTGTGGCAGGTGCGGGCCACGCTGAAAGGGCTCGCGTGCCTGCCCGAGGTCCGCCCTCCGGGACAGCTGGCGGCTCCCGGCGGCGATCCCGGCGCGGGAAGCGCCTCGCAGGGAGGTTGCAGGGGTTGCCATAACGACGGAGGAGTGTGGGACGGAGGAGGGGACAGGAAGATGGGTGGGCGTCCTTGGCCAACGGGGACGGATCTCGGCGGAGTGGCGAAGCGTCGGCGACGGCGGAGGAGGGAAGGGCGAGAAACGCTGTCTCCAGGGAAACGGGAAAGCCACAGACTGTGGAGGAGGGAGGAGGGAGAATGGGTGAGCGCTCGCACGCGGCCCTTTCCCCCTCCCCTTCTTTGCCCAGGTCCATCGTCCTTCTACCGAGAGCACCTTGACGAGAAACCGCCGAAAGGCAGGGGGGAGGAAGACCTCGCGCGCCGCCGCCGCGCCTCTCGAGAGCGGCCCTTCCCCCGGCCGAGGGCAGCCTCTCCCTTTCTTCCGTCGCGCGGCAGCCCCCACAGGACGGAGGGCGGAGACGTTGGTGGCGCGGACCGGGCGGGTACCCTCCCTCGAGCGAAGAGCGCGCTCGGCTGCCACCCCCGCACTCTGCTGGCTCCCTTCCGAGTGCCGCCGCCTTCCCAGGACGCGGCAGAGCGCGCCATGCTGCGCCGAGGTCTTCTGCCTGGCCTGCGGTCAGGCGCAGGCGCGGGGTCGACCGCGCGTGCGTTCGCGCGCGGTCGACCGCAGGGCGGCAGGATGGGGATTGCCTCGCCGGACCCAGTGTCTCGGATGGGTCCGCCTCGGCTAGGGTCTCGCCGGTCCCCCCGTTCCACGCGGTCACGGGACGCCGGACGGCCTCATCCCTTGGGCGGTCGCCACTCGCCGCGAGCCGCCCACGGTTTCCGACCCTGAAGTTCGCCCTTTGAGTGGGCCCGCTACTCCATCCCCACGGTGAACGGGAGAGGGGCTCGTCCCGCACCCACCGGCGTCGCTCGCGAGCGGGCGTGGGGTCAGTCCCAGCCCTGAAGGAACCCCCAGCCAACAACGTGGCCTCCAACCAGCTCCAGAGCGCGAGCTGCGAGCCCCGGAAAGGACGCCTGTCCGTTTGTGGTGAGTTCTTCCCATCGTGGACAGCTGTGCGCTATAAACAGAATTCCCCCCCCCCTCCTCTCCGCGCTCTGTTGGGCCGCTCAAACGCGTGAGGGCGCGCGTCATCAGCCAAGGAAAGCAACTTCTACCGGCCTCCGTCCAGGAGAAGAGCTCGGACAGCAGGGAGGGGCACGTGGGAACAGGGGATCTCCCCCACCCCTCCTCCCCCAATCTCCCTGTTCCTGGGAACCGCTTTCGGCCGGGTGGTGTTTGCAAGCCGATCGTTTCCTTGGTCACGCGGAGCGACGGGTGTCCGCCGGCGGTGTCCCTGCTTCTGCCGCCGCTGGTGCTGCCACCGCGTCGATGCGTTTCGAATGGGCCCTGCGAGCGGCGTGGGGCCGTCAGCTGCGGCTGGCTGTCTCCTGTCAAGGTTGTCGTCGAACCGAAAGGTCGTCGAACATCCCGGCTGGATGGCGCATTCCTGCTCTTCGACTGTGGCTCCTTAGTCGCGTCTCGGGACGCGTAGGCACTCGGGTTTCCTCCTGAGCCCCTCCCCGCCCCCTTCCCCCCTCCCATGGCAGTCTTCTCTGAACTCTCCTCGATCTTGAGGCAGAATACGGGCACTTACAGAATTTTGGGTAGAAGGACCTATGTAGACAGAGCGGCCCTTCGCGCTTCGTGCAGAAATTCATGCCCTGAGGAATTCTCCGTTCGGAACTGGCGATTCGCTCCCCATCCCCCATATCCCCACCCGTCCACCCCCACCCCCTCGGGCTCTTCGTTGGGTTTCATTGACCCCACCCTTGCGCAAGCGCATCGCGGCCGTCATCTGCTCCTTCCTCACTTCTCATCCGGTCCTCAGAGTTGTTCCCCCTTCACGCCGCCCCAGGCGCAACTCTGCGTCCTCTCCTTAGACAACTTTCGAACGAATGCCGATGACCATGAGCTGCGTTCCTTCCGCCGTTAGAAACGGGCGTAACCTCCTCCTCCAGTAATCTCCATATTATCCCTATCTAGCGGTCGATTGCCGAATCTCTTCGAGTTGAAAGGAAGGCCGTTAGATGTCAAGTCCTTCGCGAAGCATCGTTCCCCAGTGAACCTATCCCTAAGGAATGAAATGGGGACTAGTCCCCTCTGGAAACCACAGTCACATCTTCCAGCCAACCTGAAGTACCGCGCCTTCGTACTCCATCCCGCTGAAAACTGCCAAAGGGGCACGAGGTCAGCTGCAGCGCGCTACGAGGCTTCCGAACTCTGGCCCGCTGGGCTGCGAATAAGTAGAAGACCCCTCCATCTGCAAGCAGCGCCGATGCGCGCATTGCGAGTTCATGTCCTGTGCATGAACATCCTGCCAGGTCTCCTTCTCCCTCCTCCGCGAACGATCCAGAGAGGTCACGTGCCACCGCCCCCCACCCACCCCGCGGATTTCACCACACTTCGGCATCCTTTGACCAGCCTCAAAACCAAGAAGCCAAGGAGGCGGGGGCTCATACCCATTCGTGCCATCGCCTCCTGCAAGCGTCCAGGTGGTAGGGGCAGGGAGGCCAGCAGGAGGCGTCGGGCGCGCCCACGGGGAAGCGATGGCTCCCTCAGACGACCCGGTGCCCGCGTCGAAGGGAAACTGCGGAAGGAGACGTTCTTCCTGCGGGAGGTGAGAGAAACCTCAGTCTAACGGAAAGAGTGACCCTGGCGGACGGCAGCGGATGAGACTGGAGCTCGTGGCGGAGCTCGGAAGAACTGGAGCGCGCGCCGGTACGCTCGTTTCTCCCGCCCGCTCTCCCATTTCAGCTTACCCACACTCGCAGCGGTAATTGGCCGTGCTGCATTTTCCTTTCCCCCGCGAAAACCTTCCCACCGACCCATCAGGAACCAAAGGAAATCTGGATACCGTTTCGACCATTCTTTATCGCTGAAGATCTAGCAAGCCCTTTCCTGTCTGCGGTTTCTGTCCCCGGACCGAAGGGACTTGCCTCCCCACCCCCTCCCCTCTTCCTGTAGATCTTTTGAAAATCAGCTTGTTTTCCGAGAGCAGAGCGGTGCGCCTCGATACCGAAAGAACAGCACAAAGCGCGTCTCTCGTTTCGAAAGGAACCAGCTCGCGGCCCGCAGCGACGTAAAGCGGACTCGGCGGAAACCGTTATTGTTATGATAACTGGCGGAGAGAGGGCGAGTAGCCTCGCGCGTCGTCGACGACGTCACTCAGAGGGTGCATCGTCTTTCCAAGCTGCGAAGAAAAAAACAAGGAAAACAGGAGAGAAAGGAAGGGGTAAGGGTTCCTGATACCCCGATGGGTGGCCAGGGGATCCCTCAAGTGAGCGAAGGAGGAGCTGGCAGAGGGAGCCCAGCTCGGTAGGCTACCCGGAAGGAAAGCATCTCCCGGGGCGCCATGTCTTCTGGGAGGCAGCTTTCCCTGCCTTCATGACCCCCCTCGGACCCCCTCTGGGACGAGGCTCGTTCCCCGTGAGAACCTTCGACCCCTCGAGGCTTCTTCCGGACCGCCCTTCAAGCGAGGCTCTGTTACAGAACAGCAACGACGCCATGTCTTGCATCCGTCCGGCTGCAGACGGTGCCGCCCCACGCCCAGAGGAGGAGCTCAGGGGAAGAGCGATGCTCTTCCTGAGGACCAGCCTGCAGGGGCCGCGAGAGAGCGCAGCCGGAGGGTAGGCGGGCCGCGAAAAGCTGCCGGCTGCCAGAGGGCCAGCAGCTCCGGAGCATCTCCGTGCGTGAGCGGTGGTCCCGCTGGCATCCATCGGGGGGCGCACGCGGAAGGCGTGGGCGCGCGGTCCATCTGCTCGCTGCTCGAACCGCTCATCCGGAGGGGGGGAGGACCGTCACGTTTCGCCCCACCCAGGAGAAGGCCGCCGCGTGGCGCCAGATAGCACCTCCCGCAGAAGAGGGCCTCGGGCAGGTGAATAACTCCGCGGCAGCTGGCTCGACGGCGGGTGCGCGGAGAAGAAAAGGCGGAGAGGGGAGGCGTGGTCCAGCCGGCGTCCCTCGGGAGCGCGACGGGAGGTCGGCGTCGCCGCGCCTTCCTCCCGGGGGCGAATCCCAGGGCAGAGGAGGGCTTGGCAGCCCCCTGCAGGCCTCCGGTAAGGCACGGAAGCTGCGGAGGAGGGATGCGGAAGGCTGACACCTGCGACCGGAGGGGGGGAGCCTGCGGAAACGGCTGCAGCAGCACTCTTCCCGGAAGGCCTTCCGGGAAAAAGAGGAGCGTAGGAAGGGAACGCGACCTCCACGCGCGCGCAGGCGAGGCCGCGCTTCCCCGGCGCGCGCGCCATCTGCACGGCGGCGGCGAGGCAGAAGGGAAGAGGTGAAGCCGCCCCGCCGAAAGCGCCGTGACGTCACGGCGGGCGCTCCGATTGAGCGTCCTCCGCCGCCTTTTACGCTACGCGATGACGCAACGGCGGCGAGCGAAGGCCGCCGCACGCAACCTTCACGGCCGCAGACGGCCGCCTACGTCACGCCGCGGCACCTGCAGCTGCGCACGGCGAGAGCGCGGGGTGATGACGTCACCCGCCCGTCCGCCCACGCAAAGAGTTGCGACGCCTGCCGCGAGCGGATGCCAAAATTCCCATGCCGGGAATCGAACCCGGGCCTTCTGGGTGAAAGCCAGATATCCTAGCCACTAGACCACATGGGACCTGCAGGGAAGGTGTTCACAACGGGCTGTTATAGCGATGGAAAGCCGGGCAGGTCGCGGCGGCCTCCTTCGCACGCACCATTCCCACCATTTCTTTTTTTTTTGCTCGCAACCGCAGATTTCGAGAAGATTCGGATCCGGAAACCCTCCACGGCGAACGAAGTCGTACCTCATTTACGAAGAGGTACGGCGAACTTTCGACGTTTTCATTACTGCGATTCCGATGTGTAAGCGCGGACGCGCGCGCGGCGGGGCGGGGCGCCATCGCAGCGACGCCTTCATCGCCGCACCGCTTCCGGACGGGGGCGCGGTTCTTCGCCCCAACAACGGTGTGGGAGCCGTGGCTCCCTGACCAGTCGGCCCCGGGACCGCGCACGTCCTCGATGCCCGTTCGAAATTTCGGGCGCTTTGGAGCTCCGTTCCTCGACTCCCGGAGCGCAGTCGGAAAAGTCTCCAAGGGAATGGCGTCCTGGGAAGCTCGGCGGCGGCGGAGGCAGTGCACTTTCGGAATCCTTCCAGCCACTGCCGGCGGCGGAGGCCAAGGGGAAGACGTTTCCCGGCACTACGCGGGCAGCAGCCGACCCAGAGGCGGCGACCCCGCCCGTCCCGGGTTTAGGAAACGCCTGCGGACCGCGCTGCCGGCGGTCCGCGGCTCCCGGAAGGGCAGCCTCCTGCGGAGACGGAAGAGCGGCGTTGCCGACTCCCGAAGCCGGGATGACGGTCGGCGTCTTTCTGGACACCGGCCTTCTGTGCTGCGGAAGGAATGGCTGCCCCCCTCCGATGGAAAGAGAGAGAGATCGCACCCTCCCCCTGGTGCACTTGAAGGGGGGGTGGGTGGGAGCGAAGGCGAAACGCGCTGGAGGTGTTCACCGTGCTTCCCACGTGACATATATCCCTTCGACGTGATTGGTCGACGCGCGAGCAGTCGACTAATTGGGGGGGGGGGGGATCGGTTCTCGGACCACGCGAGCGGCGGCTCTCGCGAGCTCCTCCCCACAGGTGTGGGCGCCATCCGATCCCTCCAGCGTCCGGTGTCCCGGGAAAGAGTGCCAGGCGGAAATCGAGAGAGGGGGTGCCAACTGCAATTCCCCCCTCCCGGTCTGTCTTCAGAGGAACGGCCGTTGAAAGGAACGGAAATGGGCAGGGAGGAGGCAGTGGTCAACTGGTCCCTCCGAGTCGGATCGGTCCGGGAGAGAGAAGAACGCTGGCGGGGTCCGCCGGCGACGGCGCGAGAGGACAGAAGGTTGCGCGGGCCTGATAACCTCGCCGCCGCCCCACCCGTACACCGGCATGCTGGAAGGCGGGGAGGGCGGTCGTCGAAAGTGCCTGCTTCGTCGTTGGCCAGCCCGGAAGACCGGGCGGGAAGGAGGACCGCACCCTTCCGGGACTCTCAAGGGCAAAAGGAAGCTCCTGGGAGCAGGCATAGTGCCCTCGGAGATCGTTGCCGTGCCAACGTTCCTCCCCCCCCCCCCGCCTTCGGTGACCGCCGCGCGCAACGTGCCAGGACGGGCCCGCGCGCGACCTCTCGATTTGGGCGGAGGGGGAAGGGAGAGGGCGGAGCTGCAGTCGGATAGCCCCATGGCGCCATCTTGTGGCGCGTCTCGTTCGGATGGTTCCTGATGGCGAGCCATCTGATGACTTCAGAAGATCGGGATGGCGGGAAAATACGGACGCTGCCGGAGGCAATTTCCTTCCTCGAGTGGTCGCCTCGCTTCCGCGTGCTCCCCAGAGCCTTGTCGTTGGCCGCTGGCTGGGCCTCGCCCGCCGGCAGACCTCGATTTGAGGTCATGTCCCGGGGCGGGGATCACAGTCGGGTCTCTTCCCTTTTCCCGGAATCCTCCAACGCCACTGGCTGGTTTTCGGAAGAGTCGGGTCACGCCGGGTGACCCGAGCCTCCTCGGTGTGGCTGTTCCGGACGGAGGTCCGTGGAGGCGGCGCTTCCTGGCCACCGGGAGTCACCATGCACTCCTCGAAGACCCGAAGGACCACCCCGGAATGCTCGCTGGAGACGCCGGGTGGCTCCGCGCCGAAGTCTCTCGGGAAACTCAGCTTCCCCGGAAGGACCACCTCGCAGGAGCAACCAGACTGGGAAGCCCTCGTTGTCCACAGCAACAAGTGCATCTTCCCGAGTGGCTACCTGGGGCAAAGGCGGAGTTCGCAAGCGCGCGCGTCCCTACGATGGCTCAGGCTGCACCGGCGGCACTTTCGAAGTTTCCTCTGGCGGGGTCATCAGCCCCGGAGCAGGTCGGCAGCCGCACTTTGGAAGGGGAGGGAGGAGGTATGTGGACCCGAGGGACGGCGTGGCGATTTTGGTTGCAGCCGCCGCCCCTCCGCCCGCCACGTCGTCGCACCCGCTGCAGTGCGGCCTGCGGCGGCGTGGTGGTGGACGACGTGGATTCGGCGCGGACTCACCGGGTGGTCGGGCGAATTGCGAGAGAGAGACTTGGAAGGGTTTGCAGCTTCCGCGCCCCGACCTGCCCGACCTTCTGCGCAGAGGGGAGGAGGCCGATCCGGAGCGCGCGCGCGCGGTCCGTCTGCTGCTGCGGCGGCGTTGCCCGGGGCGATCTTCTGACGCGGTAGTCGAGTGCTCCCGCCCGCCTTTCCCAGTCCCGGAAGTGCCTCCCCAGGTTGGCTCCCGCGCTGCTGCTGCCCGGTGGTCCCTCCCCCGCGTTCATTCTTTCTTTTCCTCCTTGCTTGACCCATCCTGGCATGCCGAGAGTCGTCGGGTCGGGGGAGTGCCCGGGGGGCGCGTCCGCTCGGGATACCCCAGGGGGCTGCAGCAGGGAGGGGAGCGCGTCGCTGAGGAGCTTCGGTTCCCCGACGGACAGAATCACCCGAGGCACGCCTGCAGGAGCGTCGCTTTTCCAGGGTTGCCAGCTGCCTTCTCGCTGGCGATCCTCGGCCATGCGACCGCTGGAGGCGGAGGAAGGGCGTGGCCGTCGTCCCGGGACGATCGCTCGTGGGGGCGTTGGAACTTCCCGATCCGGGTGGGGGTGTAGGAGGAAACCTTGGAGCGATGGTGGGCAGACCGACCCGACGCAGGTCGAGTCACGCTGAGGCCCTCCCTAGTTCTGCTCCCGGCAAGGGTGGCCTCCTTGGCTTCGGGTCACGTCGATCCACCTCCAGCAACACACATTTTCACGCGTTTACCGCAAGCAAACAGCCCGCTAATCCGGGACACGGAGGTCACGCCGGCACCTCGACCCGAACGGAGTGGGGCGCGCTCACAAGGGAGGGAGGGACACGTAGCACACGGGATGCGTCGGACGCGACGGGAGAGAAGGAACAGGACGGGAAGAACGTACACGGCGGCAGCGCTAGCAAACGAAAGAACCAGGAAGCAGACGGAGCGCTGCAAGGACCGAGGATGATGCGAGAGATGACGCTTCCCTCTGCGGGGGCCGGGTGGAGCATGAGAGGGAAGGTCATCGGGAGGAGGCGCCGACGAAAATACCGAACGCCGAAAGATCACGGAAAATAAATACATCTACCCAGTATGCATATTTATGTAAAGACTCACAGGCGAGTTTATTTTGACATATACGTTTATTAATATTTGTTAACGCACATTAATAATACCATTAGTAATGTGTATTGATATATATATTAAAGATTATAAAAAGTAAACATACGTACAAAAATGTACATTTATATGTATATATATATATATATATATTACTTTTTATGTTTTAATATTCATCAATATGCATCTTATGAATACTAATATCTATTAACATATCATTAATATGAAGATTCATTAAGGTATATAGTATATCATATGTATTAATACATAATTTATGTATCTAGAATCTAGAATTTATATAAACAATATATAATTTATATAAATATGATATTATATATTCATTTAATATATATATATATGTATATGTATATCGAATTTAAAAAAATAAAAAAACAATGATGGCAATTAACATTGGTGACAAAATTTTTTGAAAGCAAACAAATTTAAAAAACAAAAAGGGAATTTGGTATTTCCTTTTCCTGTCATTCCAGCATTCGACAAACGAAACTTCCTCAACAATTGATGGATTCTATTTCCGGCGTTGCGATGTTCGACAAATACGTATGTTCATAATTCGATACTTATACATTCATTCCATATACGCTTATTGCATGTATAAATATAGATATTAAACATCTGTATTATTTTCTTTAATCTGCAATGTACATAGTTAATAAAACATATTAATACCTATATTAACAAATATGCATGTCAAGGCAATTTTGTATGTAAGTCCATATGCAAATACATATAACATATATTTATATTTTATGATCTTTAATCGAGATATAAATTATATAATAATACATATGATACGTGCGTTAATGATATGAATGCCGTCAATAATTTGTTAATAATTATGACCATTCATAACATGCATGTTGATGACCATCAATAAATATCTACGTTAAAACGAATTCGTATCTGCTCAGAAATATATACGTTAATATATACAATAAGCGTGTACATTTATTATTTACGATCTTTCGGGATTTGGGCGGTCGGGACTTTGCTTCCCGCCCAACCGGTGGTTGTCCCGCGTCTCCTCAGTCTGCCTGAGACCCACGCGGCGCCCCTTTCCGTTTCCGGCAGGAGGGGAGGCCACCATCGTGCCGCCCTCTTCGTCGTGGACGAGAAGCAGCGGACAGCCGTCCGTCGGACGGTGGACTGCCTCGCCGACGGACGGACGGCGTCCGGCACGCCGGAGAGCGGCAGTTTTGGCCTCAGAAGCCGCCAGCCCGGGGGTCCTTCGGGTGGGGCGAGGGGTCGGCTACCACTCGTCTCCTTCCACTGCTAAGCAGTCCAGGAGTCGGCGCAGTGGCGCTTCGACCGCCCGGCCCTCCTGCTCGCGCACAGCTCGGGCGCGCGTTCGCCGTCGCCCGGCAACGCCGGAGGAGCTGGACGCACGGGGGAGCCCCGCAGCGTCGCTGCGTGTTACCACGGGGGGGGGGGGGGACCGTCATTGGTGAGGATCCGCGGAGGGTGTTCGAGAGGGCGGCTTCGCCGTACGGACCCACCCCCAGG
Organism: Raillietiella orientalis; assembly: GCA_036172245.1. Taxonomy (NCBI): domain Eukaryota; kingdom Metazoa; phylum Arthropoda; class Ichthyostraca; order Raillietiellida; family Raillietiellidae; genus Raillietiella; species Raillietiella orientalis. Next base: position 423,682 of record JAYWIR010000052.1, on the reverse strand, counting down.
ACCTTGGCGACAGCGTCCGAGCGTTGCTGCCTCCTCGGGAGGGTGCAGCAAGAGCTCCAGCCCCTCCATGGGGGCGCGCGAGTTGGGTGACCAGCCCTGACCCTCGCGAGCCACTCGGTGGAGCGAACTGCCGTGGACTCCTGAAGACTTCAGAGGAGCGCCCGCGGTGACCCGGCTCCAGACAGTCCCGAAATCCGAGTGTCGGCAGCCACGGAGACCTGGGTGCCGCCCCCAGGAGAGGGAGCGGGATGGAAAGATCCCAGCACCCTCCTCAGCTGCCTCCGCGGCCTCCTCCAAGTCGTCCGTCCCGAGACGCACTCTGCAGCGAGGGGAAGCGAAGTTCCGCCTTCAGGGTTGCCATGCGCACGCCGCGGAGAGAAACCACCTCAGGGTGCCCGCAGGAAATGGGCCGCATCCGGGCGGCCCGGGTGGGCTGCAAATGACCGTCATTACTGGTAACCTCCCCACCCTCCCTCCTCCTGCACCTACTTCTGACGAACATCGCCTGAGGCAGCGGGGTCGGGGATGGAGGCCTGGAGGTGGGGTAAGCCCACCGGCGATCACGCGAGGGGACGACCTCTTGCCCCCGGTGCGGGGGGTGGGGAGGTTACAAATGAAGCCGGCAGATGGCGCATGACTCACGGGGGGAGGAAGACGCCGGGAGGGAGGACGCCGGCCTGGCTCCGGGCGAGGCAGGAGTGCCAGGAGCACGCGCGAGACGACGGGCCTCGGTTTCGTCGCGGGAGACGGCGAACCGCGCCGGTCAGGAGGGACCCCGATTGGTGCGCTGGAGGATGGGGCCGCCCGATGGCTTGCGGTCCCCTCAGGAAAGTGAGAGCTCGCCAAGGCGGGCAACGAGTCCGGCCCTCCCGAACTCCGCGGGAACCACGAGCGTCTCCGGAGGGCACGCAGGAGTTAGCGCCTCTCGTCAGATCCCGTGGAGGGCGTCGGTTTCTATGGACACCCCCCGCCCCTGAAGACTCTCCGAGTCCCTCGGCCAACGTCCGGCTCTCATTCGGGCGCTCCGGCGAGATGCAGGGAGTTTCGAGAGGCGACCCATCCTGAACCCCCATGTCCTCTCGCCCCCAGGGTCAGCGTGGTGCCTCAGGGCGCGTGTCGCTGGTCGAAGGAGTGGCCACCGCCGAGCCTGCCAAGCACCGGATTGAGGCAGCAAGGTGGCTCGAAATGGGCGGCGAGCCCACCGGTCACCGAGGTGATCCGCGTTGGGGCTTCCGGATGGTCCTTTGTGGGGGTGAGTGGTGGGAGGAGGAAAGAAAGGGAGTCGACGACTGGTTGACCTCTCGGTAGGGGGGAACAGGCCGAGGAGAGACTCTCACCCTAGCGGATCGCATCCTCCAGGAAGTCCGGGAGCAGCCCCGTCCGGCGGCAGGTAGGTTCTCGCGGGCGATCCACGTGAACCCGCCCTCACACGCCTTGAGGCACGCTCGTGCCCGTGGGGACCACCGGTACTGGAACAAACCGCTCTCCCGGTCCGGCGAAGATGGCATGGCCGCCGCTCCGGAAGCTCTGAGGAACCTCCTGGGTGTGGCGTGATCTTTTGAGCTGCCGGCGTGCGTGCCGCCGCTCCCCGGGAGAGGCGAAATTCATCTCCGCCACGCCCGAACGCTCGCAAACCTCCACGTGTAGGGAAAACAGGACGGGCCCGCCCGCGGCCCCTCTCGCCCACCCCTCCCACCAACCCCGATGATTCTCGTCCCCGACTTGCCTGTGGGGTCAAAGCCCAGGGGGCAGCCACCGACCGCGGAGAGACTCTTCGGCGAACCGTTCTACCTCTGACGGGACGTCTCTTGATACCGCAGCAGCAGCAGCAGCCGGAACCCCGGGATGTTGGGAGATGAGCAGAGGGAGCAGCAGTTGACCCGGGTGCCAAGGAGCAAGCTGATCCCTCCTCCTCTCTCCCCCTCCCTGGCAGACGGCCGCACCCTTCCGAGCAGGAAGGAAGCGACTGAGCGTTGGCGCTGGGAGCAAGAAGGCGGCTTCCCGGGGCGCCCGGTGCTGCGCCCACTCCGGAAAGCCGTTGCCAGGGGCGGCAGCGACCAGGAGCCGCTGGAGCTGAGGGCAGTCCGAGAGTACTTGTCCGCTCCTGGTTTATCTCGCGGACAGCATCGCCTTGCCGCCGCACCGCAGTCCGCGTCCCGTGACCCTGGTCAACGGGGAGGTCATATGCTCGCGCGTCTTGGGGTCGACCTGGCAGGTCGCCCCGCCGCCACCGCTCCCGCGAGGGACTACTCGGATGAGGTGGAAGTGCAGCCGCCCCTGCTGCGGGACGAACGGGCGGGACGCTACGAGGCAGCACCCTTGAGAGGCCCTTCATTGCCGCGGGCGTTCTTCTTGGCATCCTGGAAGAAGGGGCAGCCTGGCCGCTCCTTGGGCTTGCCGCACCCCCTCCCGGAGTGCAGGGTTTCCCGCGTCCCCTCCGCCGAGGTGAGCGCGAGGGACTGCCAAGGGGCAAGGGTGGGGCGGACGAGGGTCATCTGGAGTCGCGCGGTTCCCTGCTCACGTCTCGCCAGGGTGGTCGCGTAGGATGTCGCGCAGTCCCTAGGTGGGTCTGCGCACCCTCGAGACGGCGCGGAGTGACTCCACCCTGCTGGCTGGCCACTGTCGTTCCTTCTCCCGAGGGAAGGCAGCACCGCCACCGTGGTCGAGGTCCTGGCGAACGCGCAGATCGGGTCATGGGGAAATGAGGGTCCGAGTGAGGCCGGAATCGGGAGAGGAAGGAGCAGCCCAAGAGCAGCGGGGCGACTTCGTAGGCCGGACGGCCGCTGCCCCTTCCAAAGATGCCCTGGGGCGCCGGACGACGACCTCTGCCTCCAAAACTGCTAGCGCGCCGGGGCTGACCTCGCCTACGGAGGCAAGGGGTCAAGGTCTCCAAAGGCTGAACTCCGATCGCTGTGGCACAGGAAGGCCACTGTGCAGCCCACCCTGGGGCAGCCCGAGGCAGAAACCCTTCTTTGACCTCGCCAAGCGCCGTGCGCCCCCACAACGAGCCCGGAGGCGTCCATGCGCGACGATGGAGAGCGCAGACCCAGCGCCCTTGGCAGTGACATCAGGAGAAGCGCTTCCGAGTGGGCAGAAGGGGAGGAGTGTATCACGACCAGTCTCCTCGCCCTCCCCCGAGGGTGAAAGAGAGAAAGACCAGGGATGCCACCTGACAGCGAGGGAGCTGCGCCACTCCTTGCCGGGGGGAGAAGACCTTGCGGAGGGTGTGGGGCATGATCCAGGAGATTGGAGGGAGTAGGCATTCGGACCCTCTCGGAAGCTCTCCGGGGCACGTCCAGCGCTGCAGGACCTCGGGAGGGACTCTCTGGCCACGGAGCTTCCCGCCGCCGCCGCCCTTGGCGCGCACGTCGCGGGCGGGGAGGTGAAGGGGAAACGCGGCTGCGAGACCTCTCCGCTTCTCGACGGCGAGAGACGTGCCCCTGCAAGGAGCCCTCCGTCCCCGTTCGGAACTCCTGGGTCCTCCGGGACACCCTGCGCGGCCTCCGGGGGGACCAGCTAGCGTCCAGACAAGGCGTGATGGCGCCACCGCTGCCCTGAGGCGGTTGCTGGCGCCCCTCTGACGGACCTTGGAGCGCAGAGAACGCGGAACGTCAAATGTTCTCGTGAGGGGGAGGCCGACCTCTCCCCTGATCTCGATGCTGCCTAAATCCGGAGGGCAGGGGAGCGAAGGTGAGGGCGGGCAACGACTTTCGAGGGGACCGCACCGCACAGGGGGGGATCCGAGGCGCCGCTCGGCGGGTCCTCCGGTACCACGGCGGGCGTCCTCGCATCCGGCGACACCCTGAGGCAGCCACTTCGTCACCGTGATCCCTCGGGGGGAAGGGAAAGAGGGTGCACGCGTGGCGGGAAAAGAGCGGCCAGAAGCTCCTGGCGAAGGGGTCGTAGCCGCAGGCGGTCCCGAGCGCCAACTGATGCCGCCGCCGGGGAAAGCGGAGCTGCGGGTCGCGGCTCACAGCTCAAGATGGGACGCCCCTTCCCGCTCGAAAGCGCACTGCGTTGCACCCTTTTTTACCCTGCGTCGCCTCAGGGAAAAGGGTGGGCGACGAGCGGCGTCCGCTTCCATTTCCACCTCTCGTCCATCCCCTCAAGCAACCGAGGTCACCGGCAGGCGAGGTCACAGCTCTGCAGATCAGGTCGCTGACAGACGAGGTCACAGCTTCGCAAACGAGGTCACCTTCCTACGAGATTGAAGCTCCATGGCCGAGGTCATCGCTTAGAGAGGTCACAGCTCCACAGACGAGGTCACCTCCCTGCGAGGTTGCAGCTCTGCAGCCGATGTCCCTGGGTGACTATAAAGGATGCTGCAGGAGAAGTGGATGCTGCAGCATCTCTCCATATCGTCTCCGCTGGTGCGTTCCTCCAGGTGCCGCGGGACTTGGGTCTCTCTCAGCACGCGTCGCCAGGGACCCCGCGTCAGCGCCCCCCGCACCCACGCTGGGCTTCCTCCGAACTGCACCGGCGCTCGCATCCTCTTACCGACCCCTCCGACGCCTCTGGGGAGCTTCCGAGGGAGGGGGGGGGGGGCGTGGCAGGAGGCATCTAGAGTGACCACTCCACCCTCTCCCTGCAGCACCCGAGTGGGACCTGAGGTCTGGGAATGGACGCCGGGTCCTGCAAGGCGGCTGCACGCCGCCTTGCAGGACCAGCCTCCTGGTTCCTTAGAACAGCCTTCTGGCCGCTCATCTGGGCGCACCTCCTCGAGGTGAGAGTTCGACTGCGGAGTCCTCCCGCGCCGCCCCGACGCCTCCCGCGAGCGCCGTTCCCAACGGGCGCGGCCAGGCGGGGAAGGAAAGGTTAGGTCTCGGGGCAGGGTCTCCCACCAGGAAGGAGCACCTCAACTGCCCTAAGGGGAAAGGGTCCTGGACCACTCTTGACCGGGGCGTTTCCTCCCCAGGGAGGAAGTGCAGTGATTCCTTCCTGCCTTGAAGAAGGGTGCGGAGCTCATAGCGACCACGAGCGTAACCCTCTCGCAAGGTCCAGACAGATGACTTCCTCATCGTCCCAGTTCCAGCATGGGTGCCTCCGACGCAGGCGCCCGGAGCGACAACACCCGGGGCGTTCCAGAGTATCCAGCCGCTCGCCTGCGGACATCGGAATTCGTTTCCGGTGGCGCGTCCGCGCCGGATGTGTCCACGGAGTGGATTGCTCCTGAGTATGAAAGCGAAAGCGTTTTTTTCTACGTTTCCTGGTGGTCCGCCGTCCGTCTGAATGGCTCCTGGCGGTCTGCGCCAAGCGGGCTACCTGGAGTTTTCGCAGGGTTTCTTGGCGTTCCCGGACAATTCCCTGCTGGGTCGTCGCCTGCTGCCCGACCTAGCAGCCTGCGCTCAGCCGGAGGGAAAGAAAAACAGTGATCCGAGGATGATGGTGGTTGGCCTGCGGACGTCGAGTGCGGATCACTTTCTTTTCGCTCTTTACTTTTCTACACTTCCTCCCCCCTTTCTCCTCCTCTTTCTCTTCTTCTTCCTCCCTTTCTCCTTCTCCTTTTCTCCCCCATTCCTCCCTTCCTCCTCCTTTTTCCCCATTCTTCTTTATGATACCTTTCTGGCGGATCGGTCTTTGTCGCAATTAAGGGCGGGACGGTTCTTCCTTTCACCCCCCGCAGCTCCGCAACCTGGACCGAATCTTCGATCTTGAAGACGCCGCTCTGCCTGTCCATCCACTTCACGCAGGGGCTCTGCTGCTGCTGCTAGGTTACAGGCCGACGGCTGCCGCAGGTGGATGGGAGAGCGGGCTTTGTTCTTGCGCTCGTCTTCTCGGTCTCCGTTCTCCGAGGCGGCGTCCCAGTCGGAAGACGTGAAGCCGGGACCGCTGGCGCCCAGGGGCGACAGGGACTGCGCGTGCCGCTCCGCCGAGAACGAGGACGGGTTGATATCCGGTCACGCCGGAGCGATTCTTTATAAAAAAAAAAAAAAAAAATGAACGCCTGTGGCATGGCGTTTGCTCCTGCCACGTTACTGCTAACTACGAGAAGGGACCTGCCGGGAACGGGCACGCGGGCCAGCGGGGTTCGCCTGGGCAGCACGGGGGAAGGGGAGGCGAACGGAAAGAAAAAATAAAATAAAATACGGTCCGAAAAATGGGAGGGTTGGGGAAGGGATCACCGGGTGCTGGAGGGCGTCCTCTGCATCCTTGCAAGGATGCCGGCAAGTTCCTGTTTCGAGACCCCCAGATGGGGACATGTTGACGCTCTTTTCATGAAGGGGACGGCAAAATAGATTGCGTCCCTGTCGTCCCGACCTCCTCTGGAGTTGCTCGATGCGGCCACGATCGCAGGTAGGCAGCACAGTGAGTGCTGCTGGGGATGCGTCCGGCGTGAGGGCGTCGCTCAGGAAGAGGCGCCCTCACGCCTCTTCGTGCGCAGCGAGGATGGGGGGCGGACCTGTGGGAGGAGGAACTTTTCCTGTTTGCGCACGAACGACTTCTTCACCCACGACAACCACGAGGACGCCGCCGACTTCCACCCGCGGCAGCAGCGGCTCGACGGAAGCATCCACTTGCCCGTGGCAGCCAAGAAGGAAGGAAGAGAAATGGGAATGGGTGCGCCGTGTGTTCCCCGCAGGGTGACGCCAGCTGGCCTATTCGGGTGCGGCGGCACTAGCGGAAGCCGGGAGCCTCCCCGCTGACCGGCAGGGATCGGAAGTCTACCCTTCGGGGTCCTTTTAAAAGTCCATAGCGAGTAGCGACCTCACGATCGTTACTATTGGCCTAGGATGATGGAAATCCTTCTTTTCTGTCCACGCCACCCAAGGGTGGGTAATTCTTCAAGATAAGGAGTACCCTGGGAGGGATGCTCCCTATGAATCCAGGAAGAACCCGGAGTCCGTTCCTCTCACTCCTGGGGAGGAATCCCCGGAAATGGAAATCACCTCCACCCTGGTTGTCTCCGCAGGGGAATCCAGAAAGGAATCCTCCTGCCTTATTCTCTCCGGAGGATCCCCCGGGGGGGGGGTCCGCTTCATTCTTTCTTCTCTGAAGGGATCCGATCCTGGAATTTCTTCTGAGGGATCCCCCAAAAGGGATCCGCTCCTGTTTACTCTTCTGAATAGAACCCCGAAGAGGAGCTTCCGAAATTTCTCTGAAGGGCGCAGCTTCCCCGAAGGGATCGGCTCGCGTCTCTGCACTCCCAGGATAGGTGGTGGCGACACACCTACTCTATCAGTACGACACGGAGGGGTCCTTCCCGGAATGGAGTCCCCTCCTTCACAACCGAGGGGGGGAAACTCCCTACTCCTTGATTCCTGGAAGACCTAGGAGGGCGACTCCCATTTGTCCCGGCCCTCATAGGGGGCATCCGGTTTTAACCGCTACCAGTGCCGCACCCGGATGAATGTAGGCCGACCAGCGTCATCTTGTGGGGTGAACTCTGAACCCACGACGCATGGTGCCACGCGCGGAGACCACCGTAACCATACGGAAAGCAGTGGAAGCGGAAGAACCCGAAAGGATCCCATCGCCCTCTGGGCGCACTTACAGAGTGGCAACCCAGACCTTCCTGCCTCTGGGACCCCAGCTCGCGGGGAGGCGGCGCATCAGGGGAGGGGGGGACTTCCAAGGAAGGAGGCCAGTTGCCTCACCTTGGGAGGGTGCACCGGAAATGCATTGCAGTACCGGAAGTGAAATTCGAAGCACCTCATTGGGTGCCTGCCTGCTCCCCGGGGTTGGGCCGTCGGACGGAGGGCGGGCAAGGAACGAGTCAGGGGACAGACGAACGCCTGACGCGCCCGCCCCGATGACCCTTCGAAGAAAAGGAGCTCCTTGCGCAGTGTTGCGCGCCGTGTGGCCGCGGGGCAGGGCAGGACGTCGATTCCGGAAGCGAGGAAGGGGGGAGGGAAGATGGCGGAAGAGGATCCCGGAATGGCCCCGATCGGAGGTCACCGGAAGGCTTTTTCCCTGCGCGCCAGCAGCGTCCGCGCCTCGACGAGGGGGCGGGCGGCGATCCAGACGAAGAGCGCTCGCCGCCCAGTCACTCCGCTCGCGTCCTCAGGAAGGCGGTGGTCCCGGGAGCGGAAGCAGGCACCAGCCCGGGGTAAACGCGGGCAGGAAAGTTCTCGAAGCCAAACCGCGCCCAAACGAGGGGTCCGCCTGCAAGAGGGGCGGAGGGGTGAGGGGAGGGAGGGGGCAAGATGGTGCAGCCAAGGTGCCGGCCAACCGAGAGGAGACGCCGAAGGGCGGGCAGCTCAGAACGCTTTCGCTTTCGACCGTCGCGCGCGCTGGCGCGCGCCGTGTGCGCACCTGCACTCCGCGAGTGCGCGCAGGGTTCGGTTCGCGTGCGAAGCGGACGTGCCTGAGCGAGCACGCTGTCCTGCCACGTACCACGCGCTGTCTATAAATCTTGCCGTAAATCTCGCAGCAGTGCGCTTTACGCGCACTATCAGATTAGCAAGTGTCACGTGGCGTCATGGAAACGCGAATGGTGGCACCTCGCGTACGGGGCGGGTGAAGGGCGAGGAAGGCAAAATCCTTCCCTCATTTCGAGCAAAAGGCGGAACGAATATGAATGAAAGAAAGAAAGAAAAGGTGCGCGCGCGCGCGCGCACGCACGCACGGGACGGGCGGTGACGCGCAAAAATAAGCACCGCGTTGTTTCCGCGAAGGCAACTTCCCATGCCGGGAATTGAACCCGGGCCTCCTGGGTGAGAGCCAGGTATCCTAACCACTAGACCACATGGGATATACCTAACAAAGCTCCCTTTCGGTATAATAAGGAAGTTGGTTTCTCAGAGAACGTTTCTCTCCCGTGCCATCGCCCGGGGCAAAATCTGGAACACGTTTTCGGGCCGGCCGCGTGCGAGAGTAGCCGGCGGAAGCTGAAAGAAGCAAAGATGCAGAACGCGTGCAGTTACGAATTGCAATCAATCGGATGAAGAAAGCTGCATTTTCCATGTGTATGTGGGAGGTGCAGCAAGCAGTGTGCAGCTCCCCTCCATCTATTTATTTATTTTCCGTGTTTTCCTCTGCAGTGTTGCCGAAGTCCTCCGCGTGGCGGCTGCTCGTTCCCTCGTTGTGAACGAATTCCCTGTTCTCTGTTTTCATGTACCACTATTTACCATAAAGATCGTGGCAAAAATGAGGAAAATCACTCGCGAACTCAGAAAGCCACGTTCACCGCGGGAAAATATTTATGCAAATGGAGATTTTGCGAGGCGATTCAGTTAAGGCTGCCTTTTGTTTTTTGTTTTTGTTTTCCCCAGATGGTCAACTCTTTTTTTACATTCGAATTGCAGGTCCCCGTGCACGGAATTCAGGCTCTAAATGACGAATACCTGGGAAAGCTGGCAGGTGTGAAAAAGGTACTTGGGTTCTTGACTGTATTCGAAAATGGGCATCAATCTCCATGGGCACACCTTCATTTTACACGTCAGGGGTATAAATGCCTGAGACTTTAGGAAACAACTCACGGGAACGTGCAGCAGCAAGAATTTGTTTTGTTAGCATGTTACTACTCATCTCTCTGAAGGAAGAAAGCCCAGACAAATCAAGGCAAGACCTGCCCCATCAGAGCAAAGCAGTTGAATTCTGAGCATCTGCTGTGGATTCTTCTTGCAAAAGATATCGAAGATGATCAGGAGTGCAAGTAGCCCTCCCCTTCATTCTGTACCTTTCCTCCTCCCACCTCCCCCACTTGACTAATCAAACTGGAGGGGGGGGGAAGGGGGATCAACAGGGAAGGGTGCATGGGAAAATGGCAGTTTCTCAGGGAAAAAGATTCCTCCTGCATCCCCCCACATGAGTATGTGGAAAGGTTTTGACCCTTTTTTTTTGACTTGCAATCTCACTGAAGTGTCTTCTTGCATTGCAACGTGTTTTTGAATTTTCTGTTTGATGCAATCTTGCTGTAGAACTTTATGGCAGTGTGTGTGTTTATGTGCACTATCAGATTATGAAGTGATTCACAGTGGCACACAATGCAGTCAAATGACTGCATTGTGTGCCACTGTGAATTCAGTGACGGTGGAAGTTCAGCTCCTTGCACATACATGTGTAAGCCAACCGTGCATGTCCAGTGGATTTCTTTATTTTTATGGTTTGGATTCTGCAGGAAAAAAGGAATTGTGTGCATGTCTTCTGTGTGTTTTCCTGCTTGGTGATATTTTGCATGTGTGCCCTTAATTGGGAAGGTCAAAGTTGACAAGGAATATCAGCATTTTTGCCCCTGCAGGTAGCACTTGAGGAGATTTTTATTTTTATTTTTTTCCAGCATGGGTAATATCTTGTTCTTATGTGGCAGCTCCAGGACCTACACGAGTTGGGAGCTCTAATCTTGCATACTTTGCATGTTATCTGGGGCGGAGGTCACTTTTTATGCAAACGAGATGCAGATATTGACCCCCCCCCCCCCCGAGTCCTGCTCATCAATTATGACGCAGAACTGTTTGTTTATCGCTACTGATTGCGTTGGGACTCGAAATGATGTTTATCGCATCTGCGGTTTCCGTGATGGCCTACGGGAAAGGTTTTTTCTTCTTTGGCGTGTGTACCGCAGGAAGAATACGAGAAGCCTTTGGTGAGGCACCCCTGGCAAGGAGCCCACGAAGGCATTTCCAGAGGAAGCCGAGAGCGACAAGCCGTCCACAGCGTTTGTTTCATAACACCGTGGATGGCTGACTTTATGCCTCAGGGATTTTCCGTCAGCTTCATCTCTTGCAAACGGTTCTTCTTGTCGACAACCCCTGCGGTCTGTTAGGACCGAAATCTCGATCGTGCTCAGGATTGAAATCGGGCGTCACCTTCATCCAAAGCTGTCGTGGAAACGTCCGTCTTTTCCTCCGTGGAGCGCTTAAAATTCACGGTATCCTTTGAAACCGTTTGCTGTTGTATTTGGTTAATGGTAGGTGAGTTTTTGCGAAACAGCTGACAGAGGAAGTTCCGTTGCCATCACCTGGCAGCCGGGATTGGTAATCCCCGTGCTGCTACCACCACCGCCACCGGTCCGTGTCGTTTCCTCCGGGATGCTCAAGTCCGTTGCGACCGTCGGCGAGCTTCTCTGGAGTTTAACGGCTGCACTGGAACGACGAAGCACGCAAAACCGCACGCCACGTAAATATTTGGGATCGTCTGTGCAAAACAAACCAGGCGTGAGCGCGAAGAGGTGGCCCCCCAAGACCGGGCAAGTCAAACGAGCAGCCGGGGTCTGCTGTCCGCATTTCACACCACAGTCGAAAAGAGATGCTCATACACCGGGACGGGCGCCTCGTGTGTGCTGGGTGTGCGAAGCCGTACGGCGGCGGCGACTGAGTGGTCATCCACGTAAAGTGGAATTCTGTAACGGAGTGAACCTCGGCGGTGGCTCCGAAAGGCACGGAAGAAGTTGTTGCAGCCGCTCCTCTCCTCCTCCTCCGTGTCACAGGACTCGCAGCAGAAACCCGTGCAGACAACGGAGGGGTCCAGACGCGCCAGGAAAGCCTGGAAGTGCCGCACATTCGTAGGGGTTCCCCAGGATGAAAAGAACCGTGCGCGTCGACCCCGCCATGACTGTGAACGTGGCGGAAACGCCAGTGGCATTTTTCGTAGATTTCCGCTGCGTAGGTCATCGTTCTCAGCTTCCATCCCCGGATGGCCTCCCTTCTCGAGCGCCCGCCTTGCTGTCGAAACAGCGAAGGGCAGGCAGGCACCCACTTTCCAAGAGATGGGGTGGGCTCCCCTTACCTCGCAGTCGCAAGACTCTGCCGCCGCTCGTTCGGCCAACGAGGCGGCACTCCTCTTTATTTGCCTTGCTCATCAGGAATTCTGTCAACAGAATTCCTGATGGATGATTCGCTCGCAGGAGATGATAAACATGCAGGCAATTAACTTGATTTTATTATTCATGCAAGTGGAGGTTTTGTTTTCATAGGTGAGCAGTTGAAAGGCAACAAGTCCAGATGGTTTCTTGACTTGTTGCCTTGTCGAATTGTATTTACGACTATTGCTTGAAATGTTTCCCTGGATGGTCCAGCAAGGTGACACTTGAGTGCGGAGGAGATGGGCTCAATTCGCTGGTTCCAACCCTTTTGGTTACAGCATGACCGAGCTTAATTTTACCGTGTGTTGGTTGAACTTTTTTCTACTCTGAGAGTCCCGATGGGCATGAGATTAAAGATCGTTGTCTCTGAAGATAAGTGCTATCGATTCTTTATTGGGCTCACGAGAGATTAGAGCTGCTGAAAAGACGTATTTTGCACGTTCCATAATCAAACATCCTGCCGGTCCTCTAAACTGAGGGAGCCATAGGCTGCGAGGCCACAACGAAATGAATTTTCTGGAGACTGCTTGCAAAGGTTTACCCAGTAAAGGTTTTTTTCGTGTGTTTTTTTGTTTTTATCGTGCACCAAGATACCCAAATGTGGCGCCGAAAAGAAGATGGCTTGGAAGATCCCGCGGGCATCAGCAACGAGTTCTTACGTGTGCTCTTCGTGCTTCGTGGCAAGCTCTGCCTTTTCCGTCGTGTGACATGGTGGGTGCGCTCGCATTCTACGTGTCTGAGGTCCGGAGAAACAGCATTGACACTGTTCGGGATTTTTGCGAGCGAGCACTCTCGAGTTTCTGCACCTGAAGGTACAGAAACGAGCTCACACCCATTCCGTGCGCTGGAACAACCCTTTGCCACTGGTGTTCGAAAAGAGCAAGAATGTTGAAGACTGACGGCAGCAGTCTTCAACATGGATTTGGAAAACCGTGAATTACCAAGAGCAATCCACAAAATTGTCTCCAGGGTCATTCTCTGAAGCAAAACTTTGGACCAGCGTCTCCCTCCCTTGAGGAAAATGAGAGCGGTTGCGATTGGCCGCAATACGTTCATTCACCCTTCCCGAACAAGTTACCACCTTTGAAAAACCCGATGAGCCCGATGAGGATTCCATCGAAGACGCTGCTCCCCGATCCGGGCAGCGTCGTGCTGTTTCCTCAGTCGTGCCAGAAAGGGTATAGAAATGGCTGCACGGAACAACGTGCAAATTGGAGCCGCACCGGCGCAGCTCATTTCGGGGCAGCTACCGTTCCGGAAACGACCACACACATAAACACCATTACAGAGAACACAAATTAACGATATATGACAAGTTGGCGCATTTCGTCCCGGGAATTCCGTTTTCTTGGATGCTTCGTGGTTGTTGTTGTTGCTGTGCTTTGGCGTGTCCAGCTGGCTACGCTTCTCGAAATGTGTCTCAGTGCAAACCAAGGCTTACCGTCACCAAAAAAGAGCTTCAAGTATTTCAGCCAACGCCCTGAGGGAAACACAAACCAGCTCACTGTTTCCGCAACGGATCCTGGGCTCCTTCGTTCAAGAGATGCTGCGTCCTTCGACATCTGATTCGGAGGTTTCGAGCCTCACCTTTACGTATATACTTTTTTTTTCTTCTTCTCTTTCGGGGGGAGGAGGCTCCCTTTTGAGCTTTTGACCGACGATTCGAATTCCGCCTGCATCGTAGTAGCTCTTCGGAGCGAGTGGTGCTCGGCGTGCTTGCCTACGAGTTGGAGGGTGCGTGGAAACGCGTCCATGGCGCCGCGCAGGTCTTCACGGGAACAGGGAGAGGATTCCCACGCCGCCTTTCTTGCTGTTTTCGTGGCGCAGAACCGGTGGCACGGACGCAAGGAAGGCGCGACATGGCGACAGAAACGTTCGCAAACTGGGCGAAATGCGAGAGTGAACCGGAAGTCCCTTTGGGAGAATTCCCCCTTTTCGCGGTCGCGGGAAACCCCTGGGCAGAGACGGCGCACCGCCAAGAACGGAAGATCACAGCCCCACTTGTGGATTTCGGTTCGGTTCGAAGATTGCCGAGGCCGTACGTAGGAGTGCACGCGGACGTGACCTGAAAAAGCTCGTACCGCCGTACCCACGAACGATCTGGATCCCCACGTCGTGCGGCGAATACGCTATCCGTTCGTTTCGAACGATGCACTAATTGGAACGTGCTTCCGGACGGACGGCCGCGCGCTTTGACGGAAGACGTGCGCCACGGATCCCGGAGCCCCGCTTGCTGCTCCGGCAGGACCTTCCTCCAAGGCAGTGCGACTTTCGAGGTGGTTGGCGGCCGGGGGAGGGAGTGGGGCAGCCGCGGACGACGCCCTCTCTCTACGCGGCCGCCAACCTTCCGTGCGAAATCGAGGAACGCTTCCCGACCCACCGAGAAGAGACGTCCACCTGGACGGGCAGGCGCAAGACAGAGGGGGCGACGAATACGAATCGCCCGCGCGGACACGTGGAAGAGCACTGCGTGCAAGCGAACTTTTCGGAGGAACGAACCCGGGACGGAGGCGAGCAGCTCGGTCCGATTGGGGTGGACACCCGGCCTCGCGCGAGCCGTTGCCGCGGACGGGGTCAAGGGCTAACGCCTACAGGGGTGGAGGCGGGAAAGAACATTTCGTGCGTGATCCGCAGACGCATCTCGCGAGTACCCATAGAACTCGCGGCGAGGGCGCAGATCCAACCATCCGCACTGTGTGTGTGCCTGCGTGTTTCTAAGTGTTCACCCACACAGGAACACGTTCGCAAATCCGTCCAAGTGCACGCATAATGTCTTCTTTTTTCTGGCTCGTGTGACGTTTCCGCCAGAGGGGTACCCCCGTCTGCAGCGAGCGAGATGCCGTGCCACTCCCGGGACGATCCACACGATGACGAACGTGGGCCGTCCACGGTGCACGCATGATCCGGAATCGGAATCCATCGGAATGTCCCGTCTCTCCGTCGCGTGAAGTCGTTCTCGCCGACGGGACCCGCCTCGATGACGGAACGTCGATCCTCGATCCCTTAGGTGGACAACCTCGCTGCCGCAGCAGGCCTGCTGATGGTCCATGGACGTGTCCTCCGAGGTCGGAACAAGCCGGTGGGCCGCGACCCAGCGGAGACCTGGCATCCGCACAAACGCGCCCGACACCCGGGGATGGGCGGCGCCGAACCCTGCGTCCCGCCGCCGCGCCAACCGAGGAGATGGCGGCGTTCCCCGAAAGCGCCCAGCAGGCAGCGCCCACGCTTCTTGGAGGGCGGCGTTCTTCTGCTCCAGGGGGAACGAAAGAACGAACAAACGAACGAAGACGCCGACGGGACCGACGCCGCGGAAGGGCACTCCGGGCCACACCCGGCCCGCCAACACCCATTTCTCGGGCAACGTCCCGGAGTGCGTGCGTGCGCGCGCGCGGCAACGAACCTCCCTGCGACGGCGGGGATCTCTCGCACTACGAGTGCGCCCTGGCGCTCTCGAAATCGCTGCCGTTTCAAATCTGGGCTCCCTACTCCCTTCTAAAAACGAAAAAGGGGGAGGGGAGGGGGAACCGAAAGAAAGAAGACACTGGAAGTTTTACGAGAGAGAGAAGGGAACCAAAAACTGCCTTGAGGGACAGTGACAAGTCTCTGAGCAAGTCTGAAGGTGTCACTGGGAAGACCGGGGTCCTCGCGGCCGTGGGCTCACCTAACGAAAGAGTCTCCTCCGGTGGCGAATTTATTCACAAATAACTTAACGAAATCTTCTTAAAGAAGTCTTCCTAGGGTGGGAAGTGGAGAGCTGCGTTTTTGCACAGCAGCTGGGCGGGAAGAGGGCGGATGGAACCGGGTGGGGTGGGGGAAGGGTGGTAGGGTCGGGGCGCCCGCACCAATCGCGGCGAGGCGCAGGGAGCAGCTGGCCTTCCGTCCCGCGTGCTCGCGAGACCCTCCGACGGCGCGCCCGGAAGGGGGCATGCGCGCATGTCCTGCGGGCGGTCCCTCGTCGACGGTCACTCTCCAGTCACACCCTCGTCAGCTTGATCCCTTGGGAGCGACGAGCGAGCGACCGGGAGGGGGCGGGAGGCAGCAGGTACTCACCTTCGTCGCTGGAGAAGCAGTCGGAGCAGTGGAGACGGTTCCCGCGCACGCGCACGTTAATGCCGTGCGCGCCGCAGCCAAGCGACACGCCGCACACGCAGCACCGGAAGCAGCTCAGGTGGAAGTACAGCTCTAGACTGTCGATGGCCATGGCCGCGGTCCGGCCCAGCTCTCGCTCGCAGGAGGCGCAGTACGTGCGCCCCACGCTGCTGCGCGACTGCTGCTCGTGGATTCGCCGTTGCTCCGCCTCCTGCACGAGCCAGTGGCTGTAGAAGTCCGTCCTGCGGGACGGGGAGCGGTCGGGACCCGCGTCCAGCTGGGAAGAGGAGTCCCTGCAGGACCCTCCGCCACCGCCGCCGCCCGGAGACACGGAGGAGTACTTGGGCTCCGCGGTACGCCCGCTCCAGGGACGCAGGTAGTAGTCCAGGGACGACGGCGTCTTTAGGCCTTCCTGGATGCGCAGCTGCTCCAGGAGCTCCCGCTCGGCGTCGCCGCCGCCGCCGCCGCCACCGCCGCATGCCGGCGCGGCGGACGGAATTTCTTCCCTCTCCTCCTCCTCCTCCCCGGTTCTGGTCGCCGCAGCGCGCCGCTCCCTTCCGATCGGCGAAGCGGTGTCGACATCCCCGGGCAAGCGGGCAAGCTCGAGGAGCCACGGACCCTTCTGTTGCTGCTGCTGATCTTCGCCGGGGTGGCGTTCGGTTCCGTCCTCCGGAGGGGCGTCCCTGAGCGTCCCTCCGGCAGCCGGCGGCGGCAGCGGCTCGGGGTCAGCGTCACGCAGGCAGGCCGCTTCCGGAGGGTGGTCCGGCTCGCGGCGTGGCTCCACGCCGTTGGCTGGCGGCGGTACCAACTGCGAGAAGGGAAGAAAAGAACCACCCCGGCCGCGTGAGAGAGGCCGCCTTGCGCCGCCTCACCTCTTCGCCGGGGTCCCCGGCCCGTCCGGCGGGGCACGGGGCCAGAACGGTCTGCACCCCCTCCTCCTCGTCGAAGGTCGCCAGCGAGGCTATGTGCTTCCCCTGCCTAGATCTTCCCCCCCTCGTGAGCGCCCTCCCTCCCTTGCAGGGGTGGCGGACGGGGGCGCGCCCGCCTCGCTTACCTTTCCTCCAGCATCTCTTTGAAGGTCTTGCCCCTCCTCGCGGTGTGCCCGTAGCCCTCGTTCTCGAATCTGCGCACCTCCTGCAGGCGCTCGATGACTTCCTCGTTCCGCTTCCTGCGGCTGCTCTTCCAGGAGTCCAGGTTCTGAGGCAGGGGGAAGCCGGGAGAGGGCGCGCGTTGGGGCGCAGAGGCGGGGCGCGGAGTGTACCATTTGCCACTCTTCCTCGTCGACCTTCGCGGCGGGGGCGGTGGAGGCAGAGGCAGCTGCGCCTTCCTGCACCCCCGTCGCCCGGCCCATCTGCTCGTGGGCGGACTGGTGCAGGCTGGCAGGACCGACCCTCACGAACTGCATGGGGTTGTAGGCAGGGCGTGGGGGCGTCGTGTTCATGTTCCTCGTGGGGATGATCTCCTTGCAACCTCCGAGAGCGCACTGCGGGAAGGAATAGATGTGCAGTCGGCGAGGAGAGGAGCCCCCCCACCTGCCCCGAGGTCACCGTTCCTCCTCCCTTCCGGGAGAGGGAAGAGAAAAGTCTCCGACGGGCACACGGGAGGAGGGAGGGGGAAGAGAGAGGAGCCGTGCCAGCCAGGCAAGCGGACCTGCACGCCGCCGACTCCGCACAGCGGTAGTCTAAAAAGGCAGCGGCAGCGCGCGGGCCGCCTCGCGCGCCCGACGGGCAAGAGGAAGCGCGGGGTTCGGCCGGACAGGAAGAGGGGGAGGACTTCGCGGGGACCAAACCCTTGCGCGCGCGAGCAGCAGCGGATTCCACGTGCTCGAGGAAATGCAGCCGGACGCGCCGTTCGAAGCGGAGCGTCCGGCGCTGCTGCCGCCAGCGGAGCAGATCGCCGCGGAGTTGGCGACGCGCCGGAGGCATCCAAGGGCGTTGCCTGCTGAACCGCGGTCGAAATGAGGAGGGGGAAAACAGGGAAGGAAGACGACAGGCTAGGGTGAGGAGGCGCACTGCTGATCTGGAGGAGGAGGAAGAAGAGCAGGAGGAATAAGGAAGAGGAACAAGGGAGGAGGAAGGGAAAGAGACGGGGAGAGAGGAGGAGGAGGAGAACAGCAACAGATTTAGCCCGTCCGCGTCGACGGCACGAGCGCAGAGGCGATCGATACAAACCGGGTCAGTGCACCGTTTTTCGGGGACGCAGAAGGGGGATCCCTTGAATCAAGGGGCTGCCGAGGCGGCCGGGCTGCGTGGGTAGGCGCTGGATGGCTGCCGGCGTCCACTCGGAGAAAGGAGAAACGGCGGAGACGAATCACAGGGAGCGCGCGCATCCCCTGGGGCTGGAAGCACGCGGGAGTCACACATGGGAGGCGTTCCCAAATCTGCTTCGGGGCGAAACACAAGGCGGGGTCCACTTGAGCGCCTCGGAGGCGGGGAAGCAATGCTTGGTTGCTTGCGACCGCGCGAAACGGCGTGCGGCGCTTCCGGGCTCTTTCTCCAGCCTCTTTCCCCGAGACAGATTCCCGGGGAGATAAGACCCACGCGCGGCGGAGCTTCACGATCAGCACGCGGAAGGCACGAAGATCACTTAAGTCCCGGAACGCAGAGCGCTCAGCCAGCCCACGTGCAGCCTCCTCCACACTGGCGCAGCGATACCACGAGAACGGGGAAAACCTCACAACAGGGAGGAGGAGGAGGAGGATAAGAACGGCCGCCCGTCTGCTGGCTGCTCCGATTTTCCGCGGCGCGCCGGAAAACTCACCTGATGGGTTCGCTCCTGCCCTGTGCTTTGGACGGGAAAGGAAACGCGAAGGGCGTGCCCGGCGCTGCCGTTCAACAGCTGTCAGCGACTTGGCGGAAGAAACAGGAACGGCGGACTTTCCTCCAGAAAGTGAAAACAACCTTGCGAGCCGCTCCCGAGAATGCAGGCGCTTTTGCCGTACGGATGAACAAGCTTCGCGAGTCGTGAATGGCACGTCGTCATGACAACCGGCTGCCACACGCATCAAATCCTCAAGCGGAACAAAATTCGGCACCGGTTCGTATCAAAGCAAAGGCATTTAATGGAGACAGAGCCGCAGCAGAGGACAGAGCACGCATGAAAAATCGACTGGAATGCACCGGGAGCCACTCGCTCTCCGCCAAACGCTCGCACCCGAAGCCAACGTCGGGGTTACCCCGGCGACGCGGGTGCCAAGCAGCGGCCGCGACCCCGCCGCCGCGTGCCTGCATTGTTGCGAGCGCGAGGCCGGCGACGAGCCGCCAAGAGCACACACCTGCGGACCGATCCGCGCCTCCTTCCTTCCCCTCCCCGCTACCCGGACGACGGAGGCGTGCGCTTCCCCCCCCCCCGCCCTACCCCGACCCTCCTCCTCACGGTGCGATGGCGGCGTCTTGCCAAAATAAAATCCAGGGAGGAAGGGAAGCAAAAGCCGGCTGGCTCTCTTCCCCTCCCCCCTTCCCCTCCCCTTCCCCGTCGCGCAGCGCGGCGCGCGAGCACGTGTTTCTGGAGCCCAGCCTTGCAGCTTCACGTGCCCCTCGCACGAGCGAGCAGCCACGGAAACGCGGAAGGAAGGACGACTCGGGAGGAGTCATGCGCGTAAGAGAGTGCCTCCCCCCCCCCCTCCCTTCAATTTCATCCTGGCCCTGTTGCCGTTTCAACGACGTCTTCGCCGTCGTCGTTGTGGATGGACGGACATGTCTTCGGCGCGTCTTCCATCCCTCCTCTCTCTAGGAAGCCGCCCACGCCGAACAACACACGGTTGGCCTCTTGCGCGTGGCACACGTGCAACGAGGTCCCCGCGTCGGTGCCCGCGAGGAACCCGTCTGCTCGTGCGACTGCCAGCGTGGATGGATGGGTTATCGCCTATAAATAGGTGGTAGCCGGGAAGAGAACAGGAAGGAAGGAAGTGACACCGCTTTCGCGACAAAGCGGCGGCGGGAGCTCGCGCGTTCGTTCTACGGCGAGAGAAGGTGGAGGAGGAGGAGGGAAGGGAAAGAACAGCTATCCCCTGCAAACACGCAACCGTCTGCAGCGGACATTCTCGAGACGCGCGCTTCGTAGGAGGGAGGACGGACGGTCACCCGGCCCACGAGAGGGACTGACTGCCCGGCCAGCTTTCGTCACGAAACTGGGTCAGCTGGCGAAGAGCGTGCCGCGGAGAAGAGACGGGACGAAGGGGCATGAGAAAAGAGCTCCCACCTACCTGCCTGTTGGAGGCTGCGCAGGCGAAGGTGCCGGTGGACAGTCCGGTGCCGTGCTCACTCCTCCTTCGGGCGACTGTCCGCGCCCCCTCATCGCGTGGCCTCTCCACGAAGCTCGGGGCGGGCGGAGGCGTCGCTGGGTTCGTCGTGGCCGGCATGGCGACCGGGACGGGATGTGGAGTCGGTTGGGTGGGTGGGCGAATCCTGTCCCGGCCGCCTTGACAACGACGGATCCTGAACGGCGGCGAGCCCTGCTGGTTCTCGCCCCTCAGGGAGCGCCCGCCGCGTTCCCGAGGAGGCGCGCCAGCTGCCGCTCCTTAATTCCGGAACGTCCTCTGGTCGGCTGCAAAACGGAAGAGGTGAAGATCAGCAGCGGCGCATCCCGTGATTCCCGATGGGATCTGCAGACTCTTCGCCAAGGTACCGAATGCCTCCCTCCCGTGCGCGCGCAGCGGATGCCCTCGAAAACAGCAAAGTCGGAATCTCCCCTTGCGCATGACCACCTCCTCTCTAGTTTCCGAAGAAAGTCGGCGGAACTGTCCCCTCAGGGCGAGGAAGCGAGGGAGAAACGGCCACGGAGGAAGTCACAGAAAGTCCTGCACAGTAGTCACAGAATCCTCTTGGATCAGGGCTGTTGGACGCTCTTTGGGCGTGGGACCACGTTAGGAAAGGTTAGAAAAGGCTTTCCAGCCCCACTCCGCCGCCGTCACAGATCCGCGTCTTCCGCAAGTGGTACCACTGGACACAGTCCGTTACGCCACTCTCTTGCTGAGAGGAAGAGGAAAAGCGCGTGGGCGAAGAGGCGGAGGAGAGGACACTGGAAACAGGCAGATTCCCTGCCGCCTCCCTTCGTTCGAATTGCCTCGGAGTGCAGGGTAGGCAGCGGGATGAATCCGTCCCACACGCCTAAGGAAGCAAGGAGAACGCCAGAAGGGAACGTCTGTAGCGCACGTGTACGGCCGGCCGATCCGGAGGTCGACCGGTCAGTTCTTGCTCAGTTACCTTGCTGGGATTCGCAGGGGAGGTACACCCTTTACTTTTCGGTTGCGCCCTCCCGAGGTTGCGTCAACTCCTTCATCACCCCCGAAAAGCGCCCATGTCTTACCGAAAGTCCAGGAATGTGCAGAGATGATGCCTGCGACGGCACCAGGGCAGCCGGCCGTGGGGTGTTCCGCGTGAGGGTTCCGCGAGGGTTCTCGGGACACGGGAGACACAAAGGATCATCACAGTTCGCTCGGGACGCTGGGAAACCCGGAGTCCACGGCGGTCCCGAAATATGCAAGGAGAGGCGCGGTGTGCACGGATCGCAGCC
Source organism: Raillietiella orientalis (assembly GCA_036172245.1). Classification (NCBI taxonomy): domain Eukaryota; kingdom Metazoa; phylum Arthropoda; class Ichthyostraca; order Raillietiellida; family Raillietiellidae; genus Raillietiella; species Raillietiella orientalis. The sequence goes on along the minus strand of JAYWIR010000052.1, from coordinate 402,336 downwards.
ACTTAAGATGGGCGGAAGACGGAAGACTGAAATTCTCTGAATAGTCTGAATAGTCCCCGCTCGGATGTCAGATATCGCTTATGGGAAGTCGCAGAGGAAAGCCTCTCTCTCCTTGGCACCTGCTGTTGCCTTCACCCAATCGACAGCGCATAAACAAATGTCATGACCTCTGCGAGGCAAAGAATATACAGTGCGGTTACTTGTGCTTCTGAAATGAACAGCGCCTTTGGATCATCACAAGCAGTGAGAGTAGGGATTCCCATGGTCGCGACGAAACGGCATGGAAGCTCCCAAAGTATCTTGCGTTTATGAGGTCTTCGAAGTGGTAGAACTCGCGTGACTGTCGTTTGGGGGGCATTTAGAATTCGCGATCCCGTTGTTCGCCACGTGTGTTCTAAAAGGAGTGCGCCGAAGGAGCATCGCACACCTTGAACAGCCATAATGGAAGTCAGGAAGACGTACAACTACGACGGAAACATCCAGTTTAAGAGAATCGTCCCGATAACTAAGCAACGTTGCCAAACAACGGCCAAGGATGCACTTCAAGCAGGTGGGGAGACGATGTTGTTCGCATTAGTGGAGCGTTCGTCCCGGCAACCAGAAAAGGTTGTTTAGCTGTAAGCACCCTTTGGATCAACTCCTCTTAAAGATACTTTAAAAAACCAAACTCTAAAATAACAAAAACAAACAACTTTCATGGTTTCGCGTGTGTGCAACAAATTCGTTGATTGCCGTAAGATAGCGCTTACAAAGGAGGACGGATTTGTTTAGACACAAGAAAGACAATCAATTAACACCACTTTTTTGCTTCGAGTCTGTCCGTAACGTCACATGCAAACAATTAGTAGGTTGCGTGTGCTTGCCCACGAGAAAAAGTTTCCAACAATAGAAAATCAACAATCGGAATCGAGAAAATTCCTTATATGGTTGCGTCACCTATTGTCTGAGATCGATTCGTTCTCAGAAACCGTTCTAATTATAGATGTATGTACGGCCAGAATAGCGAGGGGATTTTTGCCTATTTAAAGTGGAAAAGTCCATCACCGCAGTGTGATTGGCACCGTGAAGCGAATTGCGGGGAAAAGGCTCCGTCGGTTCGATGCTCGCAACGTTTGTCCGAAGAACGATTTCAACCTTGTGAAATAGCTTGGAAAACAACACAAAAAAGAAAAAAGAAAAACCTTTCATTCCTTTTCAACGAACTCGAGATTGATTTCTTCAGCACTGACGACGCATCGAGTGAACCTGTCTCAGATTAGATACCAGTTCCCTATTAGCTGCAACAGTAGGATCATCCTTAATTCACAGCTCACTTCAAGACTAGAATTTCGCTTTTTGAGAACGCTAATTCTACGAGACGCACTTCCACAACCATTCTCAAGCAGTCACCATTCTCAGCAAAATACGGAACTTTTACTTAATGACGAAACTTTTCGGTCGCTCCCGGCGCTCGACTGGATACTGGAACGCACTGCCCCGAAGGAAAGGTTGCTGAAAAGCTGCAGCGTTGCCAACCCGGCAGGGGAGAGGCGACTAAGATAAGGTTAAGCATCAAAAGCATCATCTGCAAGGCTCGCGACTTGAGACGTTCGCAACGGCGGACGCATTAGGGAACCGTGCAGCAGCCTGCAGGAGGCGGGCGCATTTCGGGAAAGCAGGGAGTGCCGTGGAAACGCGAGCGTTGCGCTCTTCGGATACCACCGATAAGAAAAGGGCCCATGTTTTCACTCAGACGCACGCAAACCTCGTCCGCTTTGAAACAGTTGCTATGAGACACGATCCTGACTCACACAGAATACGTACTTGAACTCACCATCACACAGACTGCAGGGATTCTGAAACGCGCCGATCTTTCCACAGTCCTCCTCTCCTTCCGTCTAACAGAACGTCTAGAGCACCAGTGAGAAGCCGCCACTGCGGCTTCCGTGCAGATAAATTTATGGGACAAGAGGAGATTACACAGATGCTGAAACAGAGATTCGTCAAATGTGCATCAAAGCAGGGACTGCACAACTGCTACGGAGCTTTTCGAGGGCAAGGGCATTTCCCGGCGGCTGAAAATGCATCGGCATTCACTCGAATGGAATTCATCTGTCCTTCCGAAGAGCCTCTGCCAAAGAGCAGAGCCCAGCTTCCAATGAAGAAATCTCAATGCTTCACTTCCTTTTATCGCAAGCGTGAATAAGAACAACAGACACGCCATTAACACACACCCTCATCGGGAAGTGGAAAATTCATTCGACTGTTCAGCAAGCCTACCGCATCTTCAAGCATGGCATCGTTGCCAACAGGAGCGGAAAAGACATTGAAAAGCTTCCCATCACAGCTCCGAGGCGAGGGCGACTCTTCAACAGTTGCTCCGACAACGAAGATAAAAACGAAAAAAAAAAAAAAAAAAAAAAAACAGGAAGATACGGTACGATCTTTGTAGAGATGGAAAACAGCTGAGGAGATGGGGCCGTCGTGTATGAGCTCTTCGCACCGAATGCCACCGACTGGGCCAATCGCGGGCTGCCAGCCTCCACCTCGGACCGACGCTCGACGTCCGTGCGAACCCTCACTGACGGCAAAACACACGAGCCGATGGAAGCTGCTCTCTCGTACAGTCCGCGCAAGCGCAATCCCATCTCTTCTTCGGGGCCCAGACGGATGCTGCGTCCGTGGCTACTCGCCGCAACGTGCCACGTGGTGCAACAGGCGAGGGGCGCGCGCGCATCCGCAGGAAGCGTGCTGGTGGGAAGGAAGTGGGCGCCTTCCATCTTTCCTCTGGAGGCGAGCGGGCGCTCGGCGGCCTGTCAGGGAAAGGAGAACTCTGCTCTTCCGGTAAGAGGAGCAGCATCACGTACGGAGTCGAGCAGCGGCGCCCCCAGCAGCGGGAGAGAGGACGGTTCTCCGCATCTGGTCGGCGAGAGAGGAGCCACTTCCGTCGCGTTTCCGCGGCGACGGAAGGAAGCGAGAGACGGCGAGGCAGCTCCAGGGAGGAGAACGCCGGAACGGGATGGGGCGTGCGCGAGGAGCAGCACCGGAGAGGAGGAGGAGGAGGGACCCAGACGGAATGCGACGCACCCGAGCGTTCGTGGTCGAAACGGTCGATCTCAAGGCCAAAAGACCTTCCCTGTGACCACACACGCGCCTGAAAAAAGGAGGAACAAGACTGTGGCTGACGAAACAAGGGAAAGAAAAACTTTCCCTGTCGTGACGACCGACCCCGTCCCCTCGAGACCGGGAGAGGAAGAAACCAGGGTCGTCCAGGAGACCCCCGGGAGAGAGAAAAAAGCATCTGCTCTTGGGCAGACGGGACTGGCTTTCGACGCGGTGACGGCAAGACTCGGCTGACGGTCGACCCGCACGGTGCGCCTCCGGCTGCAAGAGGAACCGAACGGGTGGAAAATAAGGAGCCGGCCCAACCGAACAGGGGTTGCTCGAGAGAAACACGGGGGACCGGGACACACACGCTGCGATATCCAACCATCTGCTCCTGAGAAAAGCGAACCCCGCGAGCGCCCCCACGAGGTGAGGATCCTGGGCAGGAACGCACGCGCGCGGAACGGGAACGCCCCCCTCCGCGGTCGCCCCCTCAGCGACCGGATGGCGCGGAAAAGGATGGACGCTGAAGGGGATGGCCGTCCTCCCAAAATGCGCACGCCGCATGCTCGCAAAAGCAACCACCACACCCTTCGTGTGGCTCGATGAACTTCGGGATTTCGTCCGTCGGTATGGGGGCAGCACGCTCTCACGCCGGCCGGTCCGCCCGCCCATCCGCCTCCTACGCGTCGAGGGAGCGTGGGTTGCGCTTGTCTCTGGTGCCGGTGCCATCATCCACATCGCTATCACCAAAGCCTCCCGATCCCAGAAGTCCGCGCTTGCCGGCTCTCGAAGAGCGTCCGCTACCGATGTCTTTCCTGGATGGCCCTTCCCGATACCGCGAGGCGTTCAGAGCTCCCGGAAACTTTTCGCCCCCCTTTCTTTCCGACGAAGCGGCAGATCACGTTTCGCACAGGTCCCTCCCTCGGTGAGCGTGTCGCCCGCGTAAGAAGCTCTGGATAGAGGGAAGGCGTCGCGCATCCCAAGTGGCAGGATCGTGCAGTGCCACGAAAAAGGGAAGGAGGCTGGCTCCCGGCAACCCGAGGGCGACCCCAAAGTGGGGAAAGCCGGAAGGGAGGAGGCGGAAACCGACAAGGCGCTGCCACGGCTTGCGGGCACCTGTTGCCGAGGAAAACGAGCAGGAACTGCAGAAAAGGTCCCGCTGAATCCATGGGAACTAGGAGGCGAACCGCCCGCGACGCGAGGTGAGGACCGCCAGCATGGGAAGCGTCGCCGGGATGCAGGAGTCCCGCACACGATGACCGCCGGTGCACTTTCTGGTTCACTTCAGACCCCCAGGCTGTCCGGATGTCGCGTAACAGCCACTCTGGCTGACGGCAAAGCCAAGGCAACTGGAGGTTGTCCCGCGGAATCCATGCAGACCGATAGAGCCAGCAGCAAAGAAACGAAATCGGAGATGCCAAGTGAGGCGGTTTCAGAGGAACGATGGCCTAAAAATAGTGAGCTTGGGAAACCATAAGGAAGCGTGAGGTGTTCGCTGGTGTACTGCCTGGCCACGGGCGACGAAACCAGGCGGCGAGGCGAGCGTCACTCGAGCACGGGGCGGACGATGCGACTGCAACGCGGCCAGGAAAACGGAAGGAGTTTTTTTTCTTGAGTTTTTTCCTTCCTTCGGGACACACGCGTGCCTAACACGCATTCCGTCAAGCGGCTCGGGAGCGACGGATCGGACAAAGATCCCAACGCCTGTGCTCCGGAAAAGTCCGGTACAGCTCTCCGGAAGTTCCCTCCCGGAACACGCAGAAGACGAAGACCTCTCGTCGAGAGGGAACAAAGCGGAGCCGGAAGAATGCTGGAAGCCACGGGAGGGGCGAATGACACGCGGGTGCACCGTCAGACCCGGCGCGATTGCCGTGATGCAACGACGCTGAGAGGTTGCGAAAACCCACGAGAGCGTGAAGCCACGGACGGCGCAGCTGCCAATCTCCGGAGCAGGCAGGCAGCCCCGTCCACTGAACTCCCCAGCGCCGGACTGGGGCCTCCCTCGCTCCTGGCAGAACGGCAAATCCGCCGCGGTCACTTCCGGAGCACGCCAGGGCGCGTTCCACGTGTGTGCAGTTCCGAATGGCCGCAGCGAAGACGTTCCGGCGCGTTCGGGAACGCGACCTCACCAGCGTAATTACCTGACCACATGGCATCCGATTTACAGTTCGTTGCGGCTCGCAACTCGCAAGCGGCCTTCACTTTGCAAAATGGGATGGATGGCCCCTCCCCCCAGTACACACACACACACACACACATTCCCACGAAGCGGAAGAATGTACACGACAGCCACGTCCCCTCCCGGGTCGCACGTGATCTCCACCCGGTCCATCTATCTTGTGCAGGGAGAGGCTGTCCGGGAGGGGATCGATGCTCCTCCGCCCGCGACCCACAGAAGCACAGAGCGGGACTTTGCCCCGGGCGAGACCTCGGCGGGAGAACGCGCTCCGGGAACCCACGGAACGACGCTTTTCCGCGTTTTTTTTTTTTTTTTTTTTTTCCCCCGTTCCGACAAGACAATCTGCTTTTGTGCCCGAACAAGAGAAGCAGACGATGCCTGGAATTCGGAAAAAGAAAAGATTTCCACGATCGCGAAATTGCCATTCACCGCGATCGGTGGCGCAGAAAAAAGCCGTCAGGACATCCATAATCGTGCAAAAAAGGAAAAAAAAAAGAGAGAGAGAGAGAGAGCAACAAAAACCGAAGCAGCAGCTGACGGATTTCCTGATAGCAAACAGCAAAAACGACGGAGTTGCTGTCATCGCTCTCGACGCGAACCTGGCTGCGAGCTGAGGATGCTCTCAGGGCAAACAGGTAGCAGCAGCAGCAGCAGCATCCTGGAAGACCTGGAAGGCCACCACGCCCGGGAACGCCGCCGGATCGGGAAGGAGGGGGAGGGATCCGAAGGACCGTCCGCGGAAGGACTCCGGGCACGTCCGCGCGGCGTGGACGGAACGCCCCCGCACGAGTGGAACGGTGAGGAATCCCACCTGGATCTCGTTTCCCGGGACACGGGAATTCCCTGCGTAAGTGTCGGCAGCGATTCCAGCATCCCGGTCACACACGTCCACGCGTGGCCGTAAACGACTTTTGAAATCCGGGAGGGGAGGAGGACGAGAAGAGGAGGAGGGAAACGGAAGAACAGCATTGGAGAAACGATCTCGGGCCGCAAATGTGTGGCAAAAGCAAACAAAAAGATACACGCGCGCGCGCGCGCGCACAAAAGAACAAATAATGACAAGAGGAAAATGGAAATGAGAGCAGATAGCATCACGATGTTACGCGGAGGACCGAGCCTGCAAGACGTGGGTAAAGGTTCGGCTCGCAAGGTGAAACGAGGAGGGGGGGGGGGGGAATACGACAAAAAAGAAAAAAAAAAAGAGGGACTCGTGCTGAGGTTGAAAGAACCACAAAGAAGGAGAGTTGGAGGAGGTGCCTGGAGCTCGCCACGTGTCTGCGGCGAGTGAGTGAGTCACTGCTGGAGGAGCCAGGAGGCGGTGAAGAGCGGCAGCAGCACCGAGGAAGAGCGCCGGAGACCACTCCTGGCGACGCACAAGAAACTCCTCTTCCCCCCCCCCCCCTCCCCCGATGAGCCGGACAGCAGCATCCGGATCTCGGCGCTCGCCGGTGGATGGCGGAAGAAGGAGCTCCTTCAAGAGCGATGCTTGCAAGTGGATTCAAAATGACCGTCCGAAACGTTCGATCTCCAAGGTAAAAATAGATTTTTTCTCCATACATATGTGTGTTTGTGTGTGTGTAAGGAATCAACCGTCAAAGTGTGCTCGCAATTATTTTCAAGAGCACAAGCGCCCATGGACCGTGTGGGAATGAACCTACTTCCGGCAATCACAGAAGGGGAAGGAGGAGGAAATGATGATGCAAACGTCGCCGTGATTGAGACGGAACACATTTGCACCGCCCGAGATGGCGAACCCTCGGATGAGGCGAAAGTCTTCTTCCTCCTCCTAAAGGGAACCAAAAGACCCTCCGCGCACGGAACTTTCGTTCCGCCCGGGGGTGTTGTGGTGGCTGACTTGGAAGATCACGTGAACTCGTGAGTCGCTCGTGGCCGAGCTCCCCATTCCCTTCTAACAGGAGCTTCCAAGTTGTCGCCGAAGGCGAGAAATGCGGTGTGCACCCGCCGCTGCCGGAGTGCACCACGTGCACACCACAACCCGCACTCTGCAAGCTCGGTGGTGCGCAGTTCCGAAAGCCAAAAAAAAAAAAAAAAAATCCTAAAACAGAGACGCGTCGCGGATTCTCCGGTGGAGTCACTCTTGAAGGAACTGTTTTTCCCCGTGTTGGCAGTGCAAGAGGGGCGAGAAAAGAAGAAGAAGAAACCACGCATTCAATCGGATCGGAAAGCAAAAAAAAAGTAAAACAAGCGCAGAGAGGAAAGAGCCTGCAACTCGCGAAATTCCCTCGGATTCGATTCATGCAAAGGGCTATACTCTCTTTCGGGACACGGAAGATCAAAGGGGGGAGGCTGCAGGTACGCCGGCGTGATCCACGGGCTGCATGACGTCCAGCGATCAGCAACGACGCCTCGCTCGACGCTCGTCGTGGCGCGCTCGCACGAAAATGGGAAGAAGAGGGGAAAGGAAGAGAGAGAGAGAGAGAGAGGGGAAAAAAAAAAAAAAAAAAAAACAACCGAATCGGCTTACCTGAGATCCGCGCCGAAAGATCCGCAGCTGATGAGGACGCAGGCATGACTGGCGGCGGCGCCATGTACTCATCGGATTCCACGGAGCGCAACGAAAGTACTATGCGGATCCGTGCGGCACACTCTCTCGCACGCAGGGCGCCCGCACTTCCTTCGGAGGCGGATAGATGGCGGCCTGATGAAGTCGGTCGCCCCTTGCCGAGGTCTGGGTGCGCCGCGAGCGGTAGGCACAGGCGGCGGCGGCGGCGGCGGGGGGGGGGGGAGGAAGGGAGGGGAGGGAGGCAGGGAGCGACGCCGCCGGGTGCCCCCCCACCCGAGCCGTGCAGGCGGCGGCACGTTCAGCTTCCCCCTCCTTCCTTTCCCTCCCTGATCGTTTCCCGCCGCTTCGGAAGAAATGCATGTCCCCCCCCCCTTCCCCTCCCCCGCCGCCCTTCCCCCGCGTTGTCAGGGGTTTTCGTGTGCGCATCCGTACCGCACTGCCTCTCGCCCATGCCGGCCTTCAACCTTGTTTCTGCTTCCGCTGAGAGGAAACCAAGCAGTGCCACAGTGCTGCTGCCTCGTTTCCATGACGTCGAAATTCCACTCAGTCGAGTCTTCTAGGCTGCTTCTTACTCGGCAGCCTCCGTATTTCTGCGATACAGTCGTTCATCGTTTCGGCAATGCCCTCGAATCATTTCTTTGCGGAGTGTACGGAAGAAAAAACGCGCCCCAAAAAAATAAAGAAAGAAATGAAAAGCGTCGTTTCCGAGGGCACGGGGGCGCACACCTCCGACCGAGGGCGTCCCATTCGCCCCCTTACGATGGAAACTGAGCAAAATTCTCGAGGGCCGACAGACTCGCACGCGCATTTCGAAATCCGCCGAACGCTCCTCGATTCAGAGAACCTCCTTTCTTCCATCGGTCACTGCATATTCTGATCCCTATTCGCACACCGTAACTCCTTCCGAACACCCTGCTACTTCTCGGTGGCGGATCGAGGGGGTGGGGAGGAGATCCCCAGGAAGCTGTCCGAAATTCTCCGCACCTCAAAGCAGAAAGTGCACCCATCTCTGGCCACTGCCCGGCGAACCTCTTACGAACAGCTTCCACGAACGGTGGGTGGTGACTCCACGACGGTACTTGGAATCCTCAACTGCCGTGAAATGAGCACGGCGAGCGCCCGCATCCGAACGGTGAGGAAAAGGGGGGAGGGAGGGAAATCATTCGGAGACGATTCCAACGAGGATAGGCGGTTTTTTTTTTTTTTCTCTTCTGGCAGCCAAAAATCCGCCAATTGGCTTATGAGGGACTCTATGAAACTCCGTAGAAACAACCTGTTATTGCCAAGGTGTGCGGATCGAAACCTCCGTAAATTGAATCTTGACGAACGGCTCAGAAGAAGCACAAAATGAGCCCCCACCCCCTCCTCCCCTAAATTTTCCGCCATTCTCGAAATGACCCTTTCGATAGAAGCGAAACAGAACGAAACAGACACACGCACGTGGTGAAACTTCCACCGGTCGACTCGAACAAAACAGCGGATCCGTGCACTGCAGCGAGGATTTCCCATCTTTGCGCCTCCGCGAAGCTGCACAGGCCCGAAGAGTGCTCGTTTGTTGTCCCGGGTTACGCCTAAATATAAACATTTATTAATAACCTAGGCTGGCGACAGTGGCGTAGGCCTAACCCATTGTTACCTCTGGCGACGGAGGGAAGCAGCGGTCGAAGATCCCGCGTGAGACGGCGTAATCGTCGTTTGTGTAATTGCACTTTGTGAACTGAAAGCTCCTCGAATGCCGTTTGTGACCACGGAGGAAAACGTTTCCAAGCAGTCTCCCCCCCCCCCCCTCCCTCACTCCCTCCCTCCCTCCCTCCCCTCTTTCGCGCGGTTCGACGTCGCCCATTTCCAAACGATTAAGTGGAGAGGACTTTCAATCCCGGCATCGAGAAACCGGAAATGCAAAACCGCAGCTGAGAACAAATATTTTGCAAGGTCGGCTCTTCATTTTGGCGCGCACTCCCGGTCAGAACGGAGATCGCGCTCTCTGACCAATTAGCTTACCTTTTTGCTGTGCAGCTGTGCAGGGATACCGGATCACGAGCACGTAATGCAGAAAATCAGCCAGTCGAGAGTGCTTGTCAGCGACATTCACGAGCATCTTCAGGAGCTACACTTTGATCTTAGCCAAAACGCCGAGAAGCATTTTCAGAAGAGAAGGTGAAGTTCGAACTGATGGGTTTGGCCTCCAGCCGTGCGGCCAGCGTTTATCAGTAACCTGTGGTGTTGTATATTCGGATGACCTAAGAGTAATACTGAACAACATCTTCTCGATAACGTTTGAAAACACGTTAGCAGCGGAAGGTGGAGTCCAAATCAATGCATCAAAACCGTAACCGATATACCACATATAAGCATAATTGTATTGGGGATGACTGTCCTTTCTCCCTCTGCATTCGATGTTGGCTCACGTATCAAAGAGTGACTGAAGCCGCTTGCAGCTTCTGGGTCCTGTCGCAACACTCGAATGGTAACTTTATCATTCGAAAATTGACAACGTGGTCCTGACGGAATCCTCCAGCGTTTAACGACCGCTTGCAAACATCACCCGTTTGCCACGCAGCCATACTGCCGGTAACGGTTTAGCGCCAGCGAGCACCCGAGCCCACGCTTTCCGTGGGGTTTCACCCGCCATCCGAAAACACTGCCCGACGCTTTCGGTGGCGTCAGTCGTTTCTGCGTTGCGGAATGTCTTCCTGCACCTAAAAGGCAGCTTGCGCCGGTTCTTAGTTCCTGTATTCCCCAGCCCGTACCTTGCTTGGGATGGACAGAGGATGAAGTTAGCGAGCGCTCCCGGTGGCGATGGCACGGTACCTGAGGTCCGCGCCGTAAGAAATGCGGCGAATTGTGTCCCGCCAGAACAGCCCGCCTGCGCTGAGGATTGGCAAACGATGACACGGGATAGCGGTTCGGGTACCTTTCTCCAGGGTGACGGTTTTGTATCCTGGAGACGTCCCGCGTCCCAGAACGGGACGGATTCCGGCTTCGGGGACTGGTGTTCAAAGAGAAGGCCTTCTTCTACCCATCCCCCTGTTGCTCAGGTTTCCTTCGCAGCTCGGCTTCCTCGGACCACTTCCCGAGAGAGTGGCTGCCACCTCCAGGATCCGTAAATGCTGCCCAACTCCCTCTGTGCCCGTTTAAGGTGATGCAAGTGAGACGGGTTGAGGAACGGTCAACCCGTACCACTTGCATCAGCTTAAACGGGGAGGAGGGGGGGAGAACCCCCCCCCCTCCCCGTCAAGTTAAAGACGAGAGAAAATCCTTCGAACGAGAATGTTGGGGAGGGAGGGGGGGGGGAACTTTCCTGGAACGGTGCGAGTGAATCTCCGTTGCCTCGCAACGCACGGCGCGGCTGTTGCCGACTGCCTGGAGACCGCGGGAAGGGAGGGAGGGGGGAGGGGAAGCTTGTGCAGATCCGATAATCGGCGCGCGCTGTTCCGGGGAAATCAGGGAGGCGGGTTGTGACGTCACGGGAGCAGACGGAGACCTTGGGATTGGGAAAGCCTGGAGAGGGGGAGGCAAAATCCTCCCGGGAGGATTCCTCCAACTCGCGACCGAGGTCTCCCTTACGTCACGAGGTGAGCTTCGTGAAAAACCGGGAGCGAAGGGGAGCTAGAGCCGGGAAGCCTCAGAGACGGAAGACGAGCCCGGGATCCCCGCGCTCCCCTCGAAGCTGCAAAACTCCGGAGCTTTCGGAAACGGAGGGAAGAGGGAGCGGAGCGCGCGTTCCCTTCCGCTCCACGAGACCTCTGAAGCCTTTCCGGAGAACCGGGAGAAAAATGGGGGGGGGGGGGAGACCAGCCGATCGAAAAGGGATAACGAATGACGGTAGACCCGGGATACGCGCCGGGAATCACGGGCAGAAAGGCAGAGGATACGGCAGAGGGTAAGGAAGGACGGGAGAGCCCCCATCATGACAGTCGTCCCCTGGCAACTGCAGGAGCGACCGCGTGGGCGTTGAGAGACGCCCACGCGGTCGATTCCAGGGTTCGCCATCCTCTCGTTTTTCTCCCTTGCGCTTCTTCCTGAGAAATCCCCCGGTCGGCAACAGCGCAAACTTTTTCTCCCTTTCTCCGCCTAGACGGGGGGGGGACTCCGAGGCGATTCCTGGGTGCTACCCGCTCCAGGTGGCATGTTCCCGTTTCTTGCTGAGTTCTTGGGTGGGTCACCTCCCCCTTCGCCCCAATGTGTGTGTGTGGGGGGGGGGGTACGACAGACCCCCTACCTTCCCACACACACACACTGGGCGGAGTGGAGAGCAGCCAGTGGGGTATGTGCGAAACCTCTCACGCTTCTCCCTTCATTCCATCGGATGCCTGGTGGGGGAGGGGATTCGTGGAACCGCAGTCGTCTCCTCTGAAAGGGAGGAATCCCAGGTTCAGCCGGTAAAAGCATCGCGATGCTCCCTATCCTGGTAATGCGTTGGGTGGGTTCGTTCCGCCCTACCCGTCCGCGGGGGTAGCAAGGAACGCATCCCCAGGTCGAGGAGTCCTCCCCTCCCCCTTCTCCCGTATTCTCTGTTTTCTCCCGGCTGCAAACGACTTCCGGTCCGGCGCCCTCCTTCCCAGTGGCGGACGCAGCGTTTCCCGGGAGGGGAAACGGGGGAATCCCGATCCTCCCCGCGATCGAAGGTCCCTGACGCGCCGCACTGCGGGCGTCCCGATAGGACGAGCGTACCGCCGGATTGCCGCGCTTCGAACCCGACCGCTCGCTGAGGGTGGAGAGGGGAGGGAGGGGGGGGGCTCGGTTTCCCCTCCGGTCTCCCCGCAGGCGCGGACGAAGGGGCGAGGAGTCGGCTCTCTGTGAGAAAGGCGTCCTCCGGGAGGGGCGTCTCTTACCGGGGGCGTCGTCGTGCAGGGAGAACGAGCGTGGGCTCCCGGCTTTCTCCCGGAGCTGCGAGAGACCACGGCAAGGAAAAGCTCCGCGTTTCGTGAAAAACGTGGGATCCTCGTGGGTTTCCTCGAATCTTCCCAATGAATGCTCGAAAACCCCGGCGCGAGCCGAGAAAGGGTCGTGTCCCTTCTCCCTCAACCCCCCGCTCGAGGGGGACGAGGATGGAGACGAAACCGGGCGAGGCTGGGACAAAGAGAGACCAGCTGCTTGTTCCAGAGCGCAAGTTGCGCCTGGGGAAAAGAGCGACAAGGTGTTATCCCGGTCTCTAGGTGGGGGTCGCCGGAGAGCGGCATTCCCTAGAGCGACCCTTTTCGGCTTCCCAGTCCGCACGCCGAGAAACGCCAGTCGACGTAGGGGAGAGAGAGAGAGAGAGAGAGAGAGCAGGAGGAACCGGACGGAAGTCGGGAGCCGCAGGAGAATCCCTCTTCGACGGAGGGCGGGAAGGGGGTGCGGGGAGAGGAAAAGTCTTCGACGCTTCCTCGAGCGAGACCCGCGCTTTCACCGTTGCGGGGAACGCAACGAGGCACGTCTTTGTTTGCCAGGCTGCGCGCTTTGAGCGAGCGCCGCGAGAGGACCCAGGCAGCGCGTGGGAAGCGTCGCTTCCCACCCGACCCTGTAGACGGACGCCGCTCGTCCCCGGCCAGAAGGGCGCCATCTTGATTGCACGGGCGCCGCCTCCACGCCCCGGGTTTCGCGCGCAAGCAGCCGCCGGAGAATCTCTCGGCGAAACGGCGCAGGTGTTGTCGTCCCTGGAAACCTCCCCGGGACGAACAGCAGCAGCTGGCACTCCAGGTCAATTCCCAAGTCTCGTTTCACAGGTCGCTCCCCCGGTCACCCCGTGAGCCAGTGATCATCACCGCCTGGAAGCGGCCGGCATCTGGCGTCGCTCGTACGCCTCACCATCCGTTCCCCGACTCCACCCACCACCACCCCACCAGCAACTTCCCGACAGCCTCATGCGGGTTCGTTCCTGTTGGGAGCCTCCGCGAGCGTGCGCGCGCCCGCGAAACGCTTCGAGCCATCCGCAGCGGCAGCTTCGTCTCCAAGCGAAATCGCGAGGTTTCGAAACTCGGCCTTGGCGCCACGGATCATTCTCGAGCCCCGGGCAAGTTTCCGAGCCCTTTTTCCTGGGACAGGTCACTCGGAACGACCAACGAGCACTTTCTCGTGGGCTCCGTAGAACTTGCGCGCGGGGCTTCGCGCGCGAGGGAAGGGAGGGAGGGAAGGGGGGGGGGGATCTTGCACACACCTCGACGCTAACGCGGCGCAGCCATCGAAACTGCGCCACGTTGCAGCAAAGCCCCAAGGGCAAGTTTTCGACGGGCGACCCGTCATTCCAAAGTCGCCCCTGACATTCGGCGCTCATTTTCTGTTCTTCCTCCCCCCCCCCCCCCATCCTTTTCGCTGGATTTCGTATCCTCTGGAAAAGTCGCTTCAAGAACGGCGGTCATCTTCAGACGTGCACCAACCGACAGGAGCGATCCGAAGGCTTGGGCGTTTCTTTCCCATACCCAGACGAGCAAGATGGCACAGGGCGATGACGCTGCCTGTTGCTGCGAGAGCTACCTTCCAAAGGATGGAATTCCCCCAGTTTCCGGGTGCAGCGGGGGTGGCCGGATCCCGTGCCGCGGCCGCCAGGAGAGGGGGAACCGTCGACGAGTTTCCGTGTTGCACCAGGGACCCACGCGTTGCGAAACCCTCGTTCTTGTTCCCCCGGCGACTCTCACGAACGGCACAGCTACCACCCGAACTTTCACTTCTGTTCCTGGCCGCTCGTTCAACCAGGAAGCCTCGCTCGCGGAGCCGTTGCGTCCCGAAGACGGAAGGCCTCGTCGCTGAGCCTCGTCCCCCCCAACCCACCCCCGGTGGGGCCGGGTGGTCGTCGGCGCGCGACCCCGGGAGACCCCCCCGACGCGGCCGAATCCCGGCCGGCCCCGCGTCGCATTTTTCACATGCCGAAAACCACGTTCCCGGGAGGGTGGCGGTTCGCGGACGGGTGCGTGCGGAATGCACCACCACCACCGCCACCAACTCCCTATACGTGCCAGGGCGTGCAAGCGCCCGCTCGCTCGTGGAGGCGACGCTTGCGCAGTTGCTGCTGCGCCACTCTCAGGAAATCATTTCGTTTTCAGTTACTGAAGGCATTTTCCTGTGTCCTCGGTTTCGGATTACCATTCTTTGATTGCACGCTGATGGCGGACTCACAAACGCAACCGGGCCAGGAGAAATTTTTTTTTCAAAAAAAAGGAAAAAAAAAAAAATGCACCCACGATCCAACGTTCTGTCGTTGTTGTTGTTGTTGTTTGTTCTACGGAAGTGTGTACACGGAACACCGTGTGTGCAACGAAAGCCAACCGAATGCAAGCAAAATATGGGTCGCACGTTGTAACTTTAAGCTGCCCGGTGAGCCGTGGTCCCCCCCCCCCCCCAAAAAAAAAAAAGAAAAGAAAAGGAAAGAAAACTTGCTGGAATTCGGAGAGATACGTCCTTAGGGCAGCTAATTATCTCGGGCTAACTTATAGGAATTGATACCAAGTCGCCCCATGCAGCTCCAGATCGTGTTTCCCTCTTGCAGTTCCACAAAAATCCTATTTTGTATAAAGTTTGGTTGGCTTGTATACTGGTGTTGATGAATATTTATGCTGTTTGTACGCTTCGGGTAACCGTGGCTGGCGTTATGCTCTCTTCCTCGTCCGGCTACCAATAAACATTCACTTTCCGTTTACACGCTTAGGGTATTAATAAATAAGAGCGTACTTTCTCTCATCAAAAACACCCGTCGATCGGTACATTGGAGCATCGTTGGTGTTTTCCTACGTACGCACCCGTCGGATGGAATACGCTTACTGCCCTCCTCCTCCACACTTGGCAAACCGTCACGTTTTCCCTGTGGAGGGGGGATCTTTCCTCCTCGCAGATGCGTTTCCATGCAACCGTGATTTTTTTTTTTTTTTTTTTGATTTGCGTTCATACGTTCCTGGACCTCGGATCTTGGAGAAAGCACTCTTAGGCATCGATCCGCAGCATCCTCGACGCTGCTGTGCCGACGAGCGCAAGAGCACACCTGGTGCTGTAAGAGGCGACCTCGGCGAAGGCGCGCGTCCTCTCCATTCGTAGCAGGTGGGAAGAAGCTTCAGGGAGAGGCCCACCGATCCCTCACGCCTCGCGAGATTCTGCCTTCCTGCTGGTTTGAGCGGCAGGCAGGGGTTGCAGCAGCAGAGGGCGATGCACACACGTGGTCGTCAGAACAGCGAAGGTCACGTGCGGCGGACCCCGGGCATCAACGGTCGGAGCGCGCAAGGCGGTTTCCGGGAAGCCTCCCCGTCGCCCTGTCGGACCCTGACGACTCGGTTGTCCCGGACGGGAGGCAACCAGGGTTGCGCGCTAAAAGTGCTCGGGGACCGCGCCGCGGTCGAGTCGCGCAGGTGGTGAGAGCATCTTCCCCTCCTCGTTTGCTTCGTCTGAGGATCGGCAGCAGCCACGATGGACCTCCACCCGGGTTCGCTGGGGTGCCCATTTATTAAAAATGAAAATCAAATCAAATCAACAATGAAAAGATGGTAGGGCCGATGGCCCTGCTACCTCCAGGGCCGGTGCGCAGACGGGCGAGGGCGGTCTCGACAGCAGAGGGGAGGGGAATCAAACAAAAGACACACAAAAATAAAAATACAAAGGGAAGGGGCCACGGCCTTCCCGGGGGAGGGACGTCCCCTGCATCCTCCCGAGGATGTAGGCGAGTTCTTTCTTGCGTGTTCCTCGGGTGGGGGTGGGGGCGTCCCGTTGCCTCCGAGAAGCGCAGGGAGAAGTGGATGGCGTCCCTGGCGCGGCCTCCTCCTCTGGCATCGCTCCAGGCCGCCACGATCCCGCATAGGCGGCAAAGAGCTGCTGGGGATGCGGCCGGCGGCAATGCGTCGTCGCGCGCGCGAGGAAGGGTTACCGTGCTCACGTGGGTTGGCGGAGGGTCGTGCGGGAGGAACCCGCGTTCCTCGAACCTGCTGCGGTTTGGGTCCGCCCTGCCCGGGTCCCGTGACGTCGGCGGGCCCTCCTGCTGCAACGGGGAACGGCAGAAGCGCCGACTCCCGCTTCTCGAGGGGGAGAGGGGTGTGGTGGCCGTTCGGGGTCCACCCGAGGTCTTCGCCCGACGCTCGAGGTGCGCGGTGGGCATCTGCCGCAGACAGCCAAGCACCAACGAAGAGAGCGTCTCACCGTCTCTTCGTGGCCATCTCGCGAGCTCGGTACCTCTTTGTATTTCAGAGAGGAATGTTGGATCATGGGGGGTAGCTAGTGCGCGAGACCCCAAGAGCCATGCCGCTCACATTCACCTGTTCTTCTCGTTCCCCAAGGCACTCTGGGAGTGCTGGCTGCGGGTGACCCCTACGGGGCCATACATGCCTCCAGCAACCTGCGAGTGAAGGTGGGCGCAGCCCTGTCCCCGTTGGGAACAGGCCCCGTGCCCCGTTCCCGAAGATCAAGGAAGGAGGAGGGGGCGGTCGCTGGCCTGGAACCTGCGCTGGACGCGCTCCCTCCGCAGCTCTTCCTGTGTGGCAGCAGCCTTTCCCCAACTGGCTCGCCGTCCCCTGCTGGACCAGAAGGGGAGCTCGCGAGAATCTCGAGTCACGATGGCGACCCGGGGCGGACGGGAGCGCTCCTCTTAACCTGGAATGGACCGTAGGTGAAACGATCCCTCTGCTCCCGCACCCCGGAGTTGCCGGCTCGCCCTCCGGGGGAAGGGGGGGGAGAAGTGCACCCATGTAGGCTGCCCGCGTGACGTTCGGAAGTGCGTCAAAGAGCGGACAGGAAGAGACACGCCCCGGAGGAAGACCCGGGAACTTTGGGTTACACACTGCCCGCACCGTCCGGCCGCGAAAACCTCGAAGAGAAGAGCCTTCGAGGTGACACCCCCCCGGCTGTGCGCACGCGCGAGCGCCCCTTTCGCCAAGTGATCATTGTGAACGGCGTGTAGACCCCCATGCTCACCGTCGCCTGGCAACACGCCCCTTCGTCCCGGATCCGTGTTCCACAGCTCCGTTCCCCCCCCACTTCCGTGTCAGTTTGGTTCCTCCGCCGCCCGCGCGGCGGGAAGGAGCAGGCATAAGGGAGGACTCACCTCTCCGGCGTCTAACTCGGAGAGCCAGCCGGCAGCCCCTTGGGACGCGCGCGCGGAACCACCAGGGGTCTCTCCGGAGCGCCTCGCCGTTCCCCTCCCCCCCCCCCGGACACTCCTTCGGATCGCACCTGACCACCACACCTCCAGGGGCGGCGTCTTCGACGCAACATCCGGCAACGCTCCGGGCTCTCCTCCGGAGGGGAGCGTCCGCCTCTCCCCGGAAGCTCAGGGGGCCCTCCCAGCACCCTCTGCACTGCAGGCAGGAAGCGGAGACGCGTGAGGCCGCCTTCCCGAGATGACGTCACCTCGGAGCGGGCCGGTTCTGCGAAGCGGACGGACGCACCCCAAAGGATGGACGGAGCGGAGGGTAAGAGAGGGGCGATGTTCGGACGGGATGCTCCGCGGGCCTCAGCGCGTGCGCCCGTCGACCCCTTCTGCAACCGCGCGCTCGACAGGGTGCGACCCCCCCCTGCCCTCTCCCTCCGGACGTTTTGACCGTCCGATTCCGGAGCAGCGGGGACCCCGGGGAGGGATGATGCATTCTCCCAGAAGGTTCTTCACGCCACCGTCTACCAGGGAAAAGGAGGGTGGACCGGCCCCCCGAGCGCCGCCGCTCCCTTCGGAGTTGTCCTCCCCACTGGACAGCATGAGGCTGCCAGCGGGAGGGGAGGGACGCATCCTCTTTTCCCGCCGCGAGGACCGATCCTCGGGATCAGAGTTACCGGCGGGGACCAGGAGAGAAAATTCGGCGCGCTCGGGTGGGAGCCGCCGGACGGGGGGAAGGAAGGGCGGGCGGGAGAGCTCCCCTTCCGGCCCCTCGGGAGCGCCGTCCGGGAAGGGCGGAACACGTAGCCAAAGGCGCGCGCGCGAGAGAGAGAGCACCAAGGGCGAAGCCAACCTCGCGCCGGAAGGGTAGGTTGCCCCGGCAACCGTCGCTCCCCTCCACGCTGGGGGGACGCGGTCCAACCGCGTCCCCCAGCCGTCCCGCATTCTCAGGGACGGCGAGGACGAGGTGCGTCCCGAAAGGAACCAATCGAGAGGGGAGGGGGGGGGGGCGCCACCCTCTCCCCTCCCCGCCCCCGATTCCATTGGGAGATGAGCTGTGCTGCGGGGGAGGGAGAGAGGAAGTCGCGCCGCGGAAGGGGGGGAGGCAGCGGCAGCGACTGCCTTCCTCCTCCCTCCTCTTCTCGAGGGCGGCCGCAGCGGCATTCGAGCAACCATCGCCGGGAGCAACGGGTCTCTGCCATCCGATCCCCTGCGGCGGATGCTATGCAGGGGGAGGGTTAAGTGAAAGGTGGAGGCCGCGACTCGGCTCCCTGGAGGTGGACACTACGGAGACGGGAGGGGGGGGGGAAGGGAGGGGCGTGCCGAGGTGAGCCCCTCCTCTCCTCCCCCTCGCCCTTCTCTTCCACACCTCCCACCATCCTCCCCGCGCGCACGAGAGACGCAGTTTCGTGGCTCCGCCCACGAGTGCCCTGGGGACCAGGGAGCGCAGGGCGAAGGAATCCACGCCAGCGCGTCGGCGGTCTTCGAGCGCGGGTCTCCTCTATGACGTCATGTCCGTCTCCAGCGGGTTTCCTCGCCGCCTGGCGCGCGTCGGGCGGGAGCGCGCGACCCCCGCGGAAGGAGGGGGGCTGCCAGCGTCCCGTCTTCGGCGCCATCTGGGAAGGAGCGACCCCCGAAAGGAGAGGACGACCTACCCTGAGCGGGAGAGGCACGGAGTGCTGGGTCAGTCCTCCGGTGAGTCAAGGGGCCGTCGGAGGTGCAGGCGGACAGGCCTCTCGCCGGGAAGAAGGCAAGAGGGCCGCGACCGGACGGTCTGAGGTGGGTGGCCCACGTCTCCCCTGCTCTCGGAACCGAAGTCCTTGGGTCAGAGGGCGCCTTCCCACGTCCTCCCGGCGGGACGGAGGGCACATGAGTTCTCTGTGGACCTCGGGGCCGGCCCGGTCGTGCCCAGGCCGTCGGCTCTCGCGTGCCCCTGCACCGACCGGGGAGGACGGGAACCTCGAAGCTCTCCCGGTGGAACTCCCAGGGACTCCCTGCGCTGAAATCTCCTGGGGTGAAACAATCCTGGCCTTCAGGGTTCCACAGTGGTGGTGGTGGGGGGCATCCTGTGGATGTCTTCCCCGCCGAGGCGTGGCGGACTGCAAGTGCACCGTCAAGGTGGCGACCCATCGGCGCCCGAAAGGAAGGAAGGACAGGATTCCGAATTCGCCCCCCGAGGACTCCAGCCATCCTCGGGGACTCCCTGCTCTGAAACTGGGGATAGCGAGGTGCTCCCTACTGACCAACCAACTCGGTGATCTCAGGGGAAGAGAGGTCAGTCTCCCTAGTTGCGCCCCTTCCTTTCGTCGCACAGGTACAGAGCGGCGGGAGCAGAGAGTTCTCGCTGGCCACCCGCTGAGGGTCCGGGGAGGGGGGCAGCATCATGCAGTGTTCCCACGGGGGGGGGGGGAGGGGACAGGCGGGTTTCCCTGGACCGATGGAGGAGATGCTGTTGCTGCTGCTCGGGAGAGTTGGACCCTCCACCTGCATCTGCGCTTCCTGCCATCACGCCGCTGTGCACTCTTCTCTGGACGTCCACTCGTGGTCCTCCACCAGCAGCAGCGCGATCGGGGGGAGACGTGTGGCGCGTACGACCTCGCGCTCGCCTGCGGTCCACGCACGAGGGGATGAACGACGACAACGACGACGACGATGCGTCTCCGGCATTTTTCAGGCGCGAAAGGGGGAGGGGAGGTGGGGGGGAAGGCGTCTCGCCACGGGCCCCGTCAGCGTCCGGCATGGCCGGAAGGCTCGCCGGGCGGGGACCCCTAGCCGGAGCACGTTCCGCGCGAGCGAGCGGCGACGGCGGCGCTGCCCTCTGCTGCTTCGAGAACCTTCCACCTCTCCCTTTCCCGGCTTCTCCGCCTTCGACCCACCTCGTGGTCCTCCCCACTCACACCGATTCGTATCGGAGCCGAGAAAGGCTCAATCGGGACAGAGTCCGCGCTGCCGGCCCGCTGAGGTTACCATCGCAACGAAGCTCGCGTCGCCGCCACTCCGCTCGGAGCCGGGAAGCGTCAGGGGGGAGGGGAGGGGGGGGGGAGAAGGGTAAGGACGTAGGGACCATCGCCAAAAGGGTGCGCAAAATTTATGAAAAAAATGCCAATCGTCCCCCTTCCCCCCGTCCCCAGCGGCGGCGGCAGCAGCGGCATGAAGGAGCGCGTAAAACCGGCGGGATGCGTCCGACAGCTGCCGCCGCGACCAACGTAAGGGAAGAGGAAGGAAACGGCTGGCCTCCTCCCTTCTTTCGAAATGGGATGCCGCCGCCGCTGCGCGAGAGTGAAGTAAATGCAAGAATTCTTTTTTTTTTTTTTTCTTTTTTCCTTTCGTTGTTTTCCTTTTTCGAGGCCAAGGAAAGATGGAGGCGCAAACCAATAACGTCGCCCCGGGCGGTGTAAAAGGCCACGCCCCGGCTCTGCCGGGACCGAAGACATTTCTCCCCCCGTGGGGAAGGAGCCGTCCGTCGCTGCAGCGCGCGCCCGCACGGGAGCCGGGAGAAAACAAGGAGGGACGGCGTCGACTTTTTTTTTTTCCCGCGACCTTCGCAGGGGCTGCCGCGGAGGCAACGCCCAACCCCATTGCCCGCCTGCAGCAGCAGCAGCAGCTGCAGCAGCGCGCCAACCGGCCGTCCTGGACGCCCGCCCTCTCGCTTGACTTCCCCTTCGCCAGCACCCCTAGCAGGAGCGGCTCTTCCTGCCTTCCTCGGAGGGAGCTTCCGGCCGGAAGAGGGCGAGCGTGCAAGGACTCTGGGAACCCGCCAAGCTGACCGCGGCTGTGGGAGAGATCCGAGCGCCACCGGCGCCGAGCCCGTCTCCTTAGAGGTGGGCGGTGCCTGAGAGGAGAGGAAGCTCGAGGAAAGACCGGAAACGCTAGGCCGCCAGACCCCCCGAGAGGAACCGTCCCTTTCGAGCGTTCCTGAGCGAAACTCGGCAGCGGCCCCTGGGATGCCCGCCGGCAAGAGAAGGGCGAACGGAAAGGCAGAGTGCTGACCGCACTGGCGCTGGGGAGGGAAAGGAGGAGCGAACACACGGGTCTCGCGGGAGGGCGAAAGCCAACGGGCAGGGAGGGAGGTTGCCGTGGACACGAAGGGCCAGCCGGTTCGGAGCTCCGTCTTCCCGGGACAAAGGAGGGGGAGGGCGCCGGTGGCCGGTGGCCGGGCGACCATCGATCGAGGAGGGTCCGCTCTCCCGTTGGTACCGGAAACGCGGGTTCGACGTCGGCAGGTAAGTCAGGCGCGCGCGGGGAAAATCAAAGGGCGTACCGGAGGGAACTTCGGGTGAGGCTAGAAGATGGGCAGGAAGCACACGGCGAGGGTGCGCCGCCGCCGCCTCGTATGACACCGCGCTTCTCGGATTGAGGTTGCGGCGGACCTCCGGAAGATGGAGCTGCTGCGGCTTGCGCCTCTCGGTGCCAGGCGGAAAAGATTCCGCTAGCGGAATGCCGGCAGATCCCTCGGCGTTCAGTGGCGGCCCCGGAGCTGCACGGGAAGCTGCCCAAGACCCTTTTTTTTTCCATCCCCATCGGCGCCAAAGGGAGGAGGCTGCGAGGACGAGGAGCCACTCGACTTCCGCTTCCGATGCACGTGGTGAGGCGCTGCTCGACTCCGGTGAACAGAGACGGAATTGAAACAGGAAGCGACGAGCCTCTCCTCCCGTTTTCCAGGATGGAAGAACACACCAGCACGTTTCTTTGTTGCCCCCCCCCCCTCTTTCGTTTCCTCTTCCTACCGCCCGTGGGCACCGAAGATCTGGGACGCGTGTCGAAGACAGGGCATGTGGCACCGCATAGAGGCTGAATCGACCGGGAAGAGGCCGAAGAGAAGGAGGGCAATTCGTGGTCGATCTGTGAGGAGAGGAGGAAGGACGGGCCACCAGGGAGCGTCACGTGACACTCCCGCAAGCCGACGAACCAGGCGCGGGCGAGAACCACCGAGGTTCCCGGCCTGCGCTCTCTCGCAGCTCCTGCCGGGCGCGTTCCTGTGCTGACCCGGCGACTGGGACGCAGCAGCAGCATCCGCCGGTTGTCTGCCATCTTCGAGAGGACTCTTCTTTTTCACCTCCCTTCTCCCTTCCCGACATCCACCGTCCGCTTGATGCACCAGGGGCAGCGGTGCCGCTGGACCCTTCGGTCCAACAGCAGCTTCGGCAGGGAACTCCCGGAGGCACGTTGCGTTCCCCCCCCCCCCCTGCCCGGTCAACTGTGCTTTTCCTTTTCCGTGGTTTGCCGGACAGGCGGGCGAACGCACCACACAGCGCACCGTTCCTCAACGAGCACGGAGAGCGCGAAAGGTCTTCGCGGAACTTCACGTTCCGCAGCTTCCACACAGGATCCAGAAGAGCCGCGAGAAGAAGAAGAAAAAAAGACCAGCATGCGGCAGTGCCAGCAGCGTCTTTCGAGCGTTCGTTGATGCGGCCGACGGATGACTCGGTAATGGAAAGACCGGGAAGAAGGGGGAGGGGAGGGAGGAAGTTCAGATGTTCCCAATTTGCTTCGTCAAGTACTCAGGGACCGTTCGCCTTCCACTCCACCCCAGGGGTGCGCTTGTCTCTTCAAGTTGCAGGGAGTACCCCGGGGTGGGGATCACCCTGTGGATCCAGGAAGGGCTGCGGAGGAAGGGAGATGACCCTCGCCTTGGTTGTCTCCGAAAGGAATTGCTTCCTTCTTCTCTCCGAAGGGGTACCCAGAGGGAGGGGGTCACCCCTGATTTCTTTCTTTGAACGGAACCCGGAAAGGATCCGCTCCTGGTTCCCTCCTCCTCCGAAGAGAAATCCCGAAGAGACGCTTCCCTATTTCCCTGAGGGGCTCTCCAAGAAGGGGGCAGTGCGCTTCTCGACATTCTGGAGAGGCGACCTCAAGGCTGACTTCATTTTCACAACCGGAGGGAGAGGGAACCGGCTTCCTGATGCCCTGGGATGACCCCGGAGGGTTGCTTGCAATCGCGGCCGGTCAACGGGGCCATCCGGGGGTTTCCACCAGTGCCGCCGCACCCGAATGGGCGTCATCGTGCGGGGAGAGGTGAGGAGAGGAATTCGAGACCAACGACGCACCTATTTCTCGGGAGGTGGATCCTTCCCGGGCGGGGATTCGAACCCGCGACTTCTGTCTCCACGTCTCTCCCGCCAACGCGGACAACTTGTTTCACTAAGCGGTTGATTCTCCTAGTTTCCCTCCTACTGCATGTTCATTGAAAAACAAAAAAACCAGAGCAGTTTAGAAGCTCAGCTAGACGGGCACACTTCTATTATTCCACTACTTCATCCCTTCGCTCTAATTGCCCGTACGCTGCCCCGATCGGGAACGAGCTCCTGAATATGCGAGTGTATTTCTCCCGAGGGGAAGGAGATGGGGAAATCATATTCTTGGGGGGGGTAGCCGTGACCACCACACACACGCAAGCACAATCCGTTCGGGTTCGTCAAGACGCACCGAAGGCGAATCTTCCGTTTTTCTTTCTTTCCTCCCTTCTTCCCCGTCCAGTCGGAGAGCGCCGCAGCAAATCGCAGACCTTACGCGTATACACAGAGACACATGTACAAAAGAAAGCAGCCGTGCGTGCCTATGTATTATCGTACGTGTCCAACTGCCTTTCCGGAGTACGAAGGCTGGTGCTACTCCGGAGGCGTGAGGAGACGAGGTCTCTGCTCCAGTGGTCACCGAAGAAGGTTTTTGGAAGTGAGTCTTCCAGCTGGTCCCGAGACGGTCCGCTGCTGCTTCTTCCTCTGCAAATCAGCCCGCAGACGCTGCTCCTGCTGCTTCCTGCGGAGAGCCCACTAAAGTCTTTTGCACACGTATCCGGGCGCCTACGTCACACGGGTCCACTCCCGAGGAGGAAGGATGGTGCTTCCCTCCCCCCTTTTTCTCCTCCTATCCCCCGTCGTGTGTGTGAGCGCCGCTGCCCACGGGATCCCTTGCGGGTCGTGGCTCCTCGTGTGGCCGGGCTCGGGATCTCTCTCCCTCGGTTCGGGACACGACCTCACAAAATCGGTACGTCCGATTTTTATTTCTCCACAAAGGCAATAAAGAGAGACATTCGGTCGATTGGTCAGCTTGCCAATGTGGTGGCTGTTCAAACAGCATTCCTTTGCTTCTTGCCGCCTTACGAATTACGTTGTTCCTTGGAAAAAGAAGATCGAGTTAATCTGCAGTTCTTTCTCCTTTTTTTTCCCTACTCTGCGAAGAGAACAACAAAACGGGACGGCAGCAGCAAAAAAACAAAAAACAAAAAACAAAAAAAAAAGAAGAGGAAGAAGAAAATGCACTCATTCAGCATTTTGCATGTATCAGACGGATTCGACATGTTGTGTGATACCCCACGTAAGGAAGAAAGGATAAAATTGCTTACTACTTCTCACATGGGAAGAAAACACACACACACATACACACACTGTAAACAACAACCAGGGATTGAAAAAAAGCAAATCCTCCTGGCGATGCAAATCACCCAGCTTAGGAATAAAAATCTGGCATTCCCCACGCCAGTGCTGCTCACGGGAAGATGACATGCGCAATAAAATCTTCACGTAGCAGCACGGGCAACTTATCCGTGAGTTTTCCCCGACATCCATTTACGAGAAATCGGATATTCCGTTAAATTAGCTGTTCATCAGCAAGTTTTGCAAGTGCAGGATGTCGGAAAGAGTTGTATCAAATGCGGTGTGTCGAAGGCTGTGCGTATGTAATTCCACGAAGCTTATTTAAGCGCGGTAGGCGCGTCGGTCCCGTGCAAAAAAACTAATGCCATCTGCAGCATCAATACCGCGGTGATTGTAGTTTACATGATAGCTTGGCAGGAGGCTAGGAGGGGACATAGCTGGCCCCCATAGGTCAAACTATGGGAGGCAGCACTTGCGATCGTTCGTTTACGACATGAGCGGCTGCTGGGCGGACCTTTGTGAGACTCTGTGGTAGAATTCAGCTGGTTAATGGAGGAGGATTGCGCTGCACAGGTGAGTGGAAATTCGAAAAGTTGCTTTGACATTGCAGTGAAATTCCACCACGCCGCCCCTCCCCCCCTCCCCCCCTGCTGCCGCCGCCACCGCCGCCGCCCTCAGCCGCGCGCGTTCGTATCTGCCTTTTTTCTTTTTATTTTATTTTATTTTTTTTTATTTTTTTCTCTCTTTCCTTTTTTTTTTTTTTTTTTCATATGTGTGTTTGTTTATTTGTTTTTTCTCTCTCTATTTTTGTGTGTGTGTGTGTGTGTGTGTGTGTGTTTTTTTTTTTTTGAAAAAGCCTGCTGAGCGTTATTGTTGTTGTTGCTACGACGACTACGACGACGACGACGACTGTTATTGTTGCTGGTGCCGTTGTTGTGAGCTGACCTCCCTCCCTCCCTCCCTCCCCCCCCCGCAACCCTTTGTGTGTTCCGGCAGCGTAAGTGGAGAGTGGTGGTCATGGAAACCGCGGATTACACAGTGATCATTTTTGCGAACGACACAGCATATCCGAGCAGGGAATATGCTGCTGCTGCTGCTGCGTACTCCCCGTGAGTGCTTGCGCGATGTCAGCTACATGTGAGGATTGTCTGAACGTACCCTGTTGGCCTTTTTTCTTCCTCTTCTCCCTCCCTCTCCCACACGCACACTTTTTTTTTTTCTTCCATTTTTTCCCTTCTTTTCTTCCCCCTTTCCTCTTGCTTCCCCCGGCACGGCGATTGCAGCTGCGGGAGGAGGAGGAAACTCGAGGGGGGGGGGGTAGAAAGAAATCCCCCTCCCCTCCCCTCCCCCCCCCCGAGCGAGGGCATCCCCGTCGACAGTCCGTGCGTGCCTCTCCCTCCCGCAGGTCGACCTGGGGATTGAACTCGGCGTCCCCCGCGCCTTTTTGCCGCTGTGTGTTGCAATTTGTAACCGGGTGCCACCTTAGATTCCGTACTACGATCTGGCAGACGGCGATCCGCAGGCGGAAGAGTTGGAACCGCTGACGATCAGGGAATGCAGGTAATTTCAAAGTGGATTTTGTGAATTCTCCCCCCCCCCTCCCCTCCCCTCCCCTCCCCCTACCCTCCGCCGCCCCCCTCCCGTGCCGCCGCCCGCCCCGCCACACTACCCTGGTTCCTTGCATCCAATAACCGGGGGAAAGGTTCATTACCCTTCCAGTTTTTCCCTCTGCAAATGTTTCCCCTCGCACAAAGCTCCTCTGGAGATCCCCTCCCATGATTGCAGATGGATCCATTCCAGAAAGCAGGGAGAGAGGTAGTTGTTCGGATCACGTGATTCAAAGGGAGCGAGGGAGGGCGCCACATATATAACTGGGTTGTCGCATGAGGAGCGGGAGTTTTTTTCATTTTGCTCTTGGCAAGGGGAGGTCGTGGGTAAGGCTGTTTTGTCTGACGTATCGGGGCATCTCTCGTTTTAGGTGGGCGGGCTGCGGAGCGCTGCTGCCCGAGTCGCTATCTCTTCAGGAACACTTGGAAACACATTTAATCGATAGCACATCGGAAGAGGGTTGCAAGTGGGCCGACTGTCCGAAGGCCGGGTTGGCCTTTACTGCCAAGTGAGGAAACGCTCGCGGCAGGGTGGTGCATACGCGCCTGCACCCCGCGCGCCCTTTTCCAGATACAAGCTCCTGGTGCATATGCGCATCCACACCCAGGAACGGCTACACCAGTGCAGCGTCTGCCACAAGAGCTTCTCGCGAACGGAGAACCTGCGCATCCATACCAGATGTCACACCGGTGAGTCGCAGATACAGATCTGCCCATTTCTTGCGTCATTCGTGAGCTATCTGAAGTGGTGTTCCAGGTGAGCGCCCGTACGTGTGCCCGGTGGAAGGCTGCACCAAGGCGTACGCCAACTCCAGCGATCGCCACAAGCACATCAAGACGCACTTCGCAGACAGACCGTACGTCTGCCGATCGCCAGGTTGCGCCAAAAGATACACTGATCCCAGCTCGCTGCGCAAACACATCAAGAACCAAGGACACTTGCGTTCCACATGGCTGTCTCCCGAAGAGTTCCGCCTGGCGTCCATCCCGGGGGACGACGGCGCGTTCCCGGCCCAGCTGCTGAAGCGCGAGGTGGAGGGCCAGGACGAAGACAAGTCCACCACCACCGGCATAGTGTACACGTGTCCAGTAGAAGGCTGCTCGCAGTCGTTCCCCTCGCATGCCGAACGCACGCGCCACGTGAAATCTCACTACTGTGCCCGCAGGTATCGCTGCTTTGCCCCAGAATGTACTAAAAGCTACACAGATCCCAGCTCCCTCCGCAAACATATCAAGACACAGGGACACTACCGACACTTGTGGGTGAACCACGATTCGAGTGACTCCCAGCAGGCCTCCGATTCGATGGCCGCTTCTTGTGAACTCTACGAGTTACCTGCCAACTGCATTAAGGTCGAACTCAATTGCCCGGACGACGAGGAGTGTCAGGAACCGTTCTACCACTCGTACAACAACGGGCTGAATTCCTCCCAGTTATACGCATATCCTCCCTACTTATGCTACCCCTACCCCCCCCTCCCAGTAAACTGCTGCCTCATCCGTTGCCCCAACTGCTCGTTTCGGTTGCAGCACGTGGAGCAGCACGCCGCCGGCACGCAAACGGATTCCATGCAAGAAGGTATTCGCCGGTTTAGCCCGGATGAACACTGAAAATGTACCTTTCGTCCTGTGGGTTGATGCAATAAAAATGGTTAGCATGTGGGAGTTCTTCTCGCCGGTATCGATGAGCCGAGATGTGACCAGCGCGTGCCCGCAGGATCTGGTACCCCTTGCAGTGGAGAGAGATTGTTGCGTCACCGAACCTGCCCCCCCCCCCCCTTCCTCCTCCTCCTCCGAGTTTGTGCTAATCCGTG
Organism: Raillietiella orientalis; assembly: GCA_036172245.1. NCBI lineage: Eukaryota > Metazoa > Arthropoda > Ichthyostraca > Raillietiellida > Raillietiellidae > Raillietiella > Raillietiella orientalis. Next base: position 373,710 of record JAYWIR010000052.1, on the reverse strand, counting down.
GTTGCGTCAGCGATCATTCCGTGTACGAGTTTGAAATACGAAGCTATATATTTTTTGATCTCAATACGCAAGAGTTTTTTTCATTTTTTTCATTTTTTTCATTTTTTTTTTTCCCCTCTCCATTTTTTTCTTTTTTTTTTTTTCCTGGTGGTGTAAAGACTTTTGCAGAATAAAAGGAAAAGTGATTTTTACTCCCGTGTTGTTCCAAGAAGACGTGGTGCTTTGTGCTTTCACGTGCGGTGCTCGTAAACGAGTTGTGATCCTGGCAAGGAAGTCCCGGCCTGTCCCCAGTGCCCGAGTTTTGTTTTTGTTTTCGCCTCCCTCCCTCTCCTCCCCCTTTCTCTCTCTCCTCTCTCTCTCTCCCTCTCGCCGAAACGGCACCCGGCGCTCCTGGAAAGGACTCCCGACCCGCACCGTCCGGACGTGCAGTGCACGCAACCACGGCCCACGCTCCCCGTGGGGCCTGCGGGAAGAGGAAAAAGTTGCGCAGGTCCAGTCGCTAGAAAGGGCCCACTCGAAGAGGGGAGCAGGCGGCCGGCCGCATGACGACGACGACGACGACGACGTGTGCGTGTGTCACGTCAGTGTGTCGACCGCTCCTCGTCAGTGACGTTGTGAACTTCACACCGGCGAGCACCGCGCGCGCCCTTCCATCCACCCGCGTGCCCCTTTACCACCGCCACCGCCACCCGTTTTCGTCTTTCCTTCCTTCCTTCCTTCCTTCCTTAGGGAGCGGACGCAGCGTGGTTTTCCCGTCCCGGTCGACCACCTCTGCGGAAACCGCCGCCCCGCCACGGCTTCCCGAGCACCACTCGAGGAGAGGCGTTTCCCGCCGAGGTGTTCCCGGACCGCGTCGGCGGGGTCAAAGGGGGCGGAGGACCCGTCGGCCGCCCTGCGGTCGAGTGGCCAAGCGTGCGGTGGTGCGCGGCCTCCGAGGAGGAGGAACGCGGTTCTCTTCCCGGAGACGGCGGCGGCGGCGGCGGCCGCCGCCTCGCGTGCCCGTCGTGCCACCCTTCCCGGCCCTCATTCGCCCACCCCACGGACGAACGTTCAAGGAAATCGTACGTCATGGGAATGGGAAAGACTCGCGAGCGTCCGAGTTCGTCCGTCCGTTTGTTTTTGTTTTGCCGTCGGTTTTCGTTTCACTTCGTGACGTCACCACGAGAGATTTGCGACCGCAGGATTCGTAAAGGTCTTACACGCACGCACGCACGCACGCACGCACGTGTGTGTGTGTGTGTGTGTGTATACTCCAAGAATCCGGAAGGTACGCGGAAGGATCTTTCGTTTTGTTTTGGTTTCGCAACCACCCAAAGCAAAGCGTCGGAAGCAGCGGCAGCAGTAATAAAATGATGCGAGAGCGCGCGCGTCGAGTCGCACGCGCACGCACGTGTGGCGAAGGGGTTTCCCGCGGAACACTTTCACCCTCGTGCACTGTGGGTGTGTGTTGCGCGCGCGCGCGCGCGTATGTGTGTCTGTGTGTGTGTGTGTGTGTGGGGGGGGGGGGGGGGGGGAGCGTGCCAAAGGAGTGTTCGCACCGCTGCGGAAGTGTTGCGCACGCACCCGCGCGGAAAAAAAAAAGAGGAAGAAATCTCTGCTCTGCCGCCCCCATGGCAAACAGGTGCTATCAGGGCTCCCACGTGCTTCGTCACACAACCGGTGTTGTTGTTGTTGTTGTTTTTTTTCCTCTCTCTTTTCCTTTTTTCCCCCCTTTGGGCAAGCCGTCGAGAGGACGCCACGAACCGATTTTCCGCCGGAACACCTAAGATTAGGGCGTGCACCCCCACCTCTAAGCAGGAGCTCGGAACGAACGCCCGCTTTCCGGGGGTGGCAACCACACACACACACACGGGGGGGGGAAGAAATTCCTTCTTTTCCTCCTCCTCCTCCTCCTCGTGTGTGCGAGCGATCTTGGGAGAAAGCTCCGTGCTTCCATCCCGGCGGCAAACAAAACGAGAGGAGCGAACGCGGATCCCCCCTGGAACGGATGCCGAATTGGGGTGGACGGGAACACTGCAGTGTTCCGTGACAAAGTGAACGCAACGACGAGGTTGACAATTCAAGACGTGGAGACGGAGGCTCTCCGAGTGGAGCCGCCTGATTGGCCGAGCCGAGCCACGTGACGCGGAGCGTTTCCGCTTTTTGCAGGGATGTCACTTTTCGATTCGAGCCGCGGTTCCCTTTCGAAGGCGCAGCAGCTGGCCGGGAGATGTGCGCAAGTCCAAAACCTGTTCCTCCCGCCGAAGCTGACTTTTCTCCCCCGTTTCCGTGACCCGAGCGTTTGGGGAGGCACACGCCGCCGTTTCCTTCGTGTGCGTCCACCGTCGCGGGCGGAAAGTCCGTGGGGGAGGGGGGGGGGGAGGGCGTTTCGAAAGAGAGAGAGAGAGAGGGAGAGAGAGAGGCAGAAGGGGGGAGCTGTTGCGCGGCAACCTGGATACCCGGTTTCGTTCCGAACCACTTTTCTCCCCTCGCCCTTCCCAAAGGGAGGGGGGCCTCCCCCCCCCCCTCTTCTCATTTCCCCCTCCCTCCCTCCCTCCCCCGCGTGGCGGATAACCGCCGCCGTCGGAGGAGGGGTAACCCTGCGAGGCGAGGCGCTCGGAGCGCGCGCGCTTGGGTACGGCAGCAGCGAGGGCGGAACCTTGCTGATCCCCCTCGTTTCCAGGGAGAGAGAGCCCGTCCGTGAAAATCCAGTGGTGACCTATATACGACACCGTCGTCGCCGTCGCTCTGGAGGGAGGAACCGGTTCGTCCCTGCGCGCGTTCCCCGACGCAGCGCAACAAGTGCGCGCGCGCGCTCCGGGGAAACGCGTCGCCGCCTTCTTTTTTTTTTTTTTTTTTTTTTTTTTCCTTTTTCCCGCGCGTGTCGCTCGGTGTCTCTCCGTGCGAGCGGAGGCCCCCAGCATATGGCGGGGAGGGATGCGGCGGAGGGTAGCTCGGGGCCGACTCGCCCTGCTCCCCATCCGCGCTCCTGTTCCAGGGCCGCGGACGAGGGGAGAGGGAGGGTTTCCTCCCCGAAGTTTCCTGTTTGCTTTTCCTTCTCTCTCTCCTCCCCCACTCCCCCTCCCGTCGGGAGGGTTTTTCGCGGAATCCAGAATTCTCCCCCTTCCTCCCTCTCCCCCCCCCCCCCCCGGGGTGGGAGGGGGTTTCTTGACGGAAGGCGGCGGTTGGGCAGGGAGAACGCGAGGTGGGAACCGCCCCGCTCGCTCGGCAGCGCGGCGGCCGAGCCTTCCTTCCGGCGCTCGGGGGTCGCTCGCTCGCGCTGCAGCCTCCTCCTCCGAGGACCCGGCTCCCTCCTCCTCGCCCTGCGTCTGCCTCGCATAGCAACGGCCGCCGCGGCCAGGGATCGCGCGAGGCGCGCACCGGAACGCGCGCTGCGCTCTGGAGGGGAAGGCGCCCACGGGAAAGCCGCGCGCGAGAGAGACGCCGTCGGCGGGGCCTGCAAAGGACGTGACGCCCGGCCGGCGTTCCCGTCGCACTCGAGCAAACCGCCTCCCCCCCCTCCCCCTCCCCCTCCTCCCCCTCCTCCTCTCCTCTTACCCCGAGGAACGCGGAGCGCGCCGAGAAAGACCGCTGGGGAGCGGGAGGAGGCGGAGGGGGGGGGGGGAGAGTGTGCTGCCGCCGCTTTCTCCTCCGCTCCCCCCCGCGCGGGCGGAGGGGAGCGGAGAGGGGGGCTAGGGGCGTGACGCCTCGCGTGCGGAGCATTCCGGTGGAAGCCGCGAGCGTGGCGACGGCGGCGGCGGCCGTAGGGAAGGCGCCGTAGAGCCGCCGCGTCGCCGTCCGGTCGCACCTCCTCCCTCTGCTCGGGGGAGGGTGGAAGGGGGTCGCCCGCTAGCAGCGCAGGCGGCGGCGGCCACGGCAGAGCGCGTGCGCGCGCTCGCTTTCAGAGGGGGGGAGGGAACGCCCAAGGTCGGCACGGGGAGAGGGGGGCGCGCGCGCGCGCGCGCAAGAGAGAGAGAGAGAGAGAGAGAGAGAGAGAGAGAGAGGAGGAGGAGGAGGGGGAGGGGGAGGCGGCCATTTTCCTCCGCACCCGCGAAGGTCGGCCGCCCGGCGGCGACGACGGCAGCACGCGGGCGCAGTGGGACACTTTGGCGGCGGCGTCGCCCCTTCCGCCGCCCGGCGACGCGCGTTGGGCGAAGACGTGCGGGGCAGCCGACGCGTTGCGCTTGCGCGCACCGCTTGCGCAACGAACGCGAGGGGAGGGGGAGGAGCGATCTCCCTGGCAACGCCCAAGTTCCTTCTTTCCTCCTCCTGTTTGTTTGTTTTTTTCCCGTTTTGATTGTTGCCGCCGTCCTCTTTTTTCGTGTGTTTTCGGGGAGGGGGAGGGGGGGCGCCGCCTCGCGCGCCACCTGGAGGGCGCGCGCGCAGCATCTCCTGGAGTGGAACGAGCGTTCCCGGCGAAGGCATGCCGCGGCTCAAAGGCGAGCTCCCGCCCGTTCCCGCCATTTTTGTTGTTTGTTTGTGTGTGTGTGTGTGTGTTGTTGTTGTTGTTGCTCCCCCCCCCTCGTGTTCGCCGTTTGTCCCGCTGCTGCTGCTTCGCGTTGTTGTCGCGCGCGGGGAGGAGGGGGGGGGGAAGGAACGTTCTTTTTTTCTTTTTTTGTTTTGTTTTGTTTTGTTTTTTCGCTCGCCGCGCGGTCGAGGGAGGCTGCGGGGGAGGGCGGAGCACGCGCGCGCGTTCCCTGTGCTCCTGCCGCGCGAGCCGCGGCCGCGAGAGGGGGAAGCAGGCGCGAGGGGATCGCCGGGAAAGACGCCAGCAACGCGGCGGAGGAGGGGCGATTTCGAAATCACCCCTGGCAACGGAAGGGAAGTTCCGAGGCGGCGGCGGCGGCGGCTGCAAGCAGCGGGTCCCGGGAACCGGAGGAAAGGGCGGGCGGGGGGAGGAGAGAGGGGAAGGGGAGGGGGGGGGGAGGGAGGACGTCGCGCGCGCGCGCGCGTCCCGGCGCGTTCGCCCTTCGTCGAGATTCCGATCCAAGCAGCTACGCCGGAGGCGCCGCCCCGCTGCCAGCTGCGGGAGGCCTGCTCCTCCTCCCCCTCGTCGTCTCCCTCCCTCCCCTGCTTCCCCCCCTCCTCATCTCCCCTCCCTCCCTCCCTCCCTCCCTCCCTCCCCTCCTCCTCCTCCTCCTCTCGAGGCGGGCGTTTCCGCGAGCCTCCCCCGCGCGCGCATGCGTGCCGGGCGGGTGCACCGCCGCGACCAGCAGGCGCAGCGCTCGCCTTCCTCCGGGGCTTCTCCGCGGGTCCGCCCCGCGCCTTTCCTGGCGGGGGGGCTCCTCGGGGTCACCCGCAGGACGTTTCGGGGTCGAGCGGTCCCCGCCCGAGAGAGAGAGCGCGGCGGAGGCAGCTCCCCGAACGCACCCGGCGGCGGCGCCCTTGGAAGGGGAAGCGGCGGGGGCGGTGCCCCGGGGCACTCGCCCCCGCCGTTCCACATCAATCGGTCTTCCCTCCCCCCCTCTCTCCCTCTCCCTGAGCCCGCGGGGGGAGGGGGCTTGCTGACTCGCGCACTGGAGGGCGCCACCTCCAACGGACGAACGAACGGGCGGCGGCAGCGGAGGCGCACCGGGATCGCCGGGCGGAGGGGACGGCGAAAATCCGAAGCGAAAGCCGAAGAGAAAAAAAAAAAAAAAAAAAAAAAAGGAGGGGGGAGGGAGGAGAGGGAGACAAAGGCGACCCACGCGCGTCCCCCTGGAACGACAAAAGGCGCGGGTCCGGGCAGGAGGAGGAGTGCGAAGCCCGGAGGCGCCACACGCTGGGACCGGGCGGACCCCAGCGTGTGCCACGCCGCGCCGACGGGCGGGCGCGCCGGGAGGAGGAGCGCAGCAGCACGTGCGTCCGGGAGGGGCGGGGGGGAGGAGGGGGAGGGGAGGAACATCTGGAGATCGACCGGACGCCGCCGCCGCCGACCGGAGCCCCCGCTCCCTGGGCTCTCGGGGAGAGCTCGCGCAGCCCTCCCTCCCTTCCTCCCGTGGGAACGGGCGGGGAGAAGCCGCAGCAGCAGCAGAAGGGGGGGGGGGGGGAGGACAGGAAGGGGAGGAGACGAGCCGCCGGCGTTTCCCTGCCGCCGCCGCGTCGGCGCGCGCGTCCGTCCGTCCAGTAGCCTGGAGGGGGCGGGGGGGATCTCAGGCGCGCTTCCCGGAAGGAAGGGAGCGCCATCTGCGCGTGCTCGGGGGGGAGCCGAGGAGGGAGGAAGCTGCGCCTACCCGCGCCGCGGCGCTGGCGGCGGCAGCCTCGAGGTCGCGTCGGCCAGGAGGAGCGTCCGGCGGGGGCGGAGATTCTCGGGCGCGCGCGCGACTCCCTCCCTTTCCTCCTCTCTCCTCTCACCCCCACCCCCACCCCGTCTCGCGGGGGGAGAGAGAGAGAGGGAGGGAGGGAGGGGAGAGAGAGGCGGGCCGAGGGAACAAAAAAGAGAGAGGACCGCCCCTCCCCCTCTCTCCGCCGCCGCCGCCGCCGCCGCCGCCGCCCTTCCTGCCCGCGAGGCCTTTTTTTTCCCTTCCCCTCCTCCCCGGAGGGAGGGCGGGCGAATCGGACCTCCGCGCGCAGCGCCGCCGCTGCCGCTCTCCGTTTCCACGGGAGCGACGCCTTACAAAGGGGTCTCTCCTCCTCCCGGGCTCCCGCCGGCGGCGCAGCTGGAACCCGGCGGTCCGGATCGAAAATCCGGGATGGGCGGGCCTCTCTCTCGCCCGGGCTGCGTCGTGGGGCGGGATAAAGCGCGCGCAGGCGCGGGAGGAGGGGAGCGAAAGGAAGGGAAGGGGAGGGGGGGGGGAGGGGCGCACGCCTCCCCAACCGCCGCTGCCGCACGCGAGGAGGGGCGCGCGTGCGATGGCGCTGCATCCCACGCACGTCCCGCTCGCGGGCGGGCGGGAGAGGAGGGGGAGGATGACGGGAGGGGGGGGGGGGGTTCGGTCGGTAACCGCGGCGACGCTGCCCGCGAGGCGTGCGCGTTTGCGCCGCAGTCCGCACGGGGGGGGGGGGGGAGAGGGAGGAGGAGCGAGTGGAAGAGCGCAGCCGGTTCGTGGTGGCGCTGCTGTGCGCGCTCTTCCGCAATCACCGCGCCGCCATTGCTGCCGCCATTGCTGCCGCCGCCGCTGTTCCTCTTTCCCCACTTCTTCAGCACCGCTGCCAACCTCAGCTTTGCCATTCGCACTCTTTTGCGGCGCTCACTGCCGCCCGCCACCGCCGCTCTTTCCTTCGCTGGCGCTCCACAGTGCAGCCGTCGCGTTGCTTGCGGCTCGTCTTGCGGTCGCCAGGCGGCAGCAGCGGCGGCGGCGTTGCACCGCTTGCTGCTCCCTCAGCGCCATCCCTGCCTTATGGCTGCCGTCCTCGTTCTCCCTCTGCTGCTTTTGCGTCCCGCCGGCATCTTCAGCGCCACTGCTTCTCCCTACCGCTGTTGCTATTTTCGGCGCCGGTGGCCGCTCTCCCTGCGTGGCGCCGGCCCTACCGGGAGTGTTTGCAGCAGCAGCAGCAGCGCGCCGAGGCCGCAGAGAGAGGAAGAAAGGAAAACGAAACGTCGAATAGCGGCGCCGTTTGCTATTTGAATTCTTTTCTTTTATTTTATTCTTATTTTATTCGCCTCGCAAGGATCGCGCTGTTGGCGCTCCGCTCGTATTACCCCTCCTCGCGATATGGATCATTCCCTGCTCTCCCTGCTGCTGCCTCCTCTGCTTGGCATCCCATTATCAGCGCGGTTCTTGCTCCTACGATAGCCACCGGCCCGGTGGCTGCTGCGGCCCGTACCACTTGCCTCGTGGCAGCCTCGTCTGCCGACTAGCCCCGGCCCTCTCGCGGCGCGGCGGACGAGCTGCCCGCGCCCTCGGTCGAGCAAAAGGGTGGAAGGCAAAAACGCACCACGGGCGGGCTGGGTGGGTTGCGCTGGCGCAGAGCACCCCACGGAGCGGCTCGTGCGCCGACACGTGCGTGCACGCGTGCACGCCGTGTGTTGCAACCGCCTCGCGTGCGTCCGTTGCGTGTTTCGCGTGGGTGTGCGCGCCGCGCGTGTTCACGCGGCTACGCGGGCGCCGCGTGATGGCGGAGACGTTGCTCAAGTGTCGCACGCGTTCCTCGCCGCACGGGGACGACGCCCATTTCCGCCTCGCGCGGGCGGGCGCGATGTCGCCGCCGCCGCCGCGTCGACTCGCAGTCGGAACGCCGTGCGCCTCGCTCGGGCGCGTTTCCTCCCTTCTGCCCCCGAGTCGCGTTTCGGGGCAGCCTTTGCGTGCCCGGCCGGTCAGGTCACGCCGCCTCGTCGTAGGCAGGAGGTACGCCTGGCGACACCGTGCCCGCATCGTGACCCACGGCTCTTCTTCGCCTGCCGTTTCGCTCCACACTCAGCGGTCCACCGTTACTCATCCTCTTCTTCTTATTTACTCCGTCAACGCTCCCTCATTCAACAGCTTCGGGCTTTGCGTACGTTGATTGGTCTCAGGGCTTGGTTTTTTTTCTTCTTCTTCCATTGCAAGAGGAGTTGGGGTCACCCGTTCTCTCATTGTAAACAAGCTCGGCCACGTGGGCCCTCTCCTTTGATCCGACGCCCGTTCAGAGATCGACATTTTTTTTAGATCTGAACTTTGATTTTCCTCTGAAGATGGAGTCCGAACCACTTGAAAATCGGGAGAGATGCAGCGTCGCTGTAGGTCCACATGCAGGAGGAGAGTAACAGCCTGAAAATGGTGTCTTCCACACCTCAGGGTGTTCGGATCGCCCGCACGGTTCGTGCGTCTCGCAACACTGCTGACATTCCGGGGGGGAGGGGGGGGCGGGGAGAGGGTAAGCAGCAAAGTAAAACGAAGGCTGAAAGAGGGATTTCTCGGTGTCGCAGTGGTTGCTAGGAAGGAACCCGACTCTGCTGGTATTCCCATTCCGTGACCTCTTTTCGTTTCAGAGATCATCGCGACCTCATTTGTTTCAGCTCTGTTTTTTTGAGTCGTCTGCCTTTATCTCATTATCGTGACCACCTGGGACTGGTCCTGAGCTGGGAGAGTATCCCGCGCCCAACACTGCGGTCGCCTTGGCCCCGTTTTGGTGTTTCGCGTGTGCGTTCTTCAAAATCGGCGGCATCCGTCCACCTTTTCCGGGAGGAGCACTCCCGAAACGCTCAAAGGGGAGCCGCAGTTTCCATGGACCGCTGCTTGCACACCCTTGGCGAAGAATCGAAGGAATCGCTTCCATTTCACCAATGGGAAGGCAAAGAACAATTCGAACAAAACCAGAAAGGGCATTTTTTTTTTTTTTTTTTTTTTTTTTTGAGGGAGAGAGGGAAAAAAGGGGGGGAAAAATTCAAGCAGGAAACAACGACATTCCAGAAAACATTTTTGAAAACTCAAGTCTGAATGAAAAAGCACAAGGAGTTCCCCCGTGCCATATAAGACTCGTCATATGAGTACATACATACTCACTCAAGTACACAAACACAAGCAGTCTAGAAACTCTAGGCTTGTACATTTTTATACCACGTTCACTTGGAGTTACAAAGTGCTCAAACAATAATTCAGGGGCGTCAGATTCCAAAAAAACTGGATGTCAAGGAACTTTGGGTTTGCATTGGAGTTTTGGATCATGGGGAGGTGGTCAGCTTTGGTTTTGGACTGGTTTTGCTCCTGGTGGATGGCTTCATCACCTTCATTGAATGGCAGCAGAAGTGCAGCAACCACCATCACTTGCAATCTCTTCTGTGACCATCGAGTCCGCTGTGCTCCGCTGGAGGTACTGCAATCTGATTCTCACCATCAGCTGTGACCCTGCAGTGCCATAATATTCACCCATGCCCACACTATGCCTTCCACCCATCCTGCCCATAGTGTGGAGGGAGGTGATTGCAAACCTCCAAAGCTGAAGAGCACCACCGCTGCAATCTTGGTTCTCCAATCCATGTGTAACTATAGATACAGCACAAATTCCCTTGAATCTATTCGGCTGCTCCATCCAGTTTATACACAATGCTCACATTTGTATTTGCCATGTGAACTTGTAATTGTAAGGAGGCATTTTTTCACCAGCAGCAGTCGGCGGGATTATGAATTTGAGCGTTGCAATGTGGGTTTTATAGACTTTCTATAAACGGACACACATCTACAAATGTGTGCAAATCCTTAAAGCGAAATGCTGTATTCAAAATGTTGCTGCGCCATGGATGTGTGCAGATTCTGCATCACGTGTGCACGTGGTACCACATTCAAAACAAGGGATCGGTGAAAAGAGAATTCGGAAAAAAGGAGATGACTTTGGGACCGTTTTGGCAGGATGAGTTGTAGAAATTCGAAATTTATTTCAAATTTGGGAGTTATCACCTTGATCTGCAACTAGCTGTCCGTTACATTATTTTTTCATTCACTTGGAAACGAAGGAGTGATACGCTTAGTGGTAAGCCAGTGCACCTCATAGGGAGATGGAAAGAATCTCATTTAAGGGAATTCAAACAAATGCACCGACTTAAACGCACAGATACTGTTGTCGGATCATCTGAAAAGTTTAAGGACAGCAGAAGGAAAAAAAAAAAATACCATGTGCTCTTCAGCCGTCGAGAACGAATGAAGCGAACTGATCACAGGTAATTTTACGAGTCACCACGAGCCAAATAAATCGTTAAATATGTTTTTCAGCCTCGTTATGTTAAAAAAAAAAATAACGCTAATGGAACAGCAAATGTAACTTGCACCCTAACGCTTGTTCTTTGTGTTTCATACTGTATCATTGGTAGGCGAAAACATTCGAGATTAAAGCGTCAACATGTTTGCCATTCTACATGTTCGTTGGAATAACTTAATAATAGGTCCAATTTCAAAACCTGTGTTTTGAGAGTAACGATCCAGAAGCCAAGATCCGATATCTCACCGACTCGAAAGTGGTAGGGAATGTACTCGTCATGTGAATGTATTCCTGACAAGGCTCGTATTCATGTGGATTCTCAAGCATGCCTAATAGTGCATTATCTAAAGAACTTCTAATTTTTAGGAAATCAAAATAGCCATTTTCAGAATCAGAGTGCACATCTACAGTGGCGGAAAGGCTCTCAACAAAGAGGAGAGCATAATTTAGAATAAAGGGTTTATCTGAACCTGTCGACCTCATGAAGAATCCGGTAATATTCTTCGCTTACATCTATGAATGATTTTGAGCGTATGCGTCTCCCTTGCAACTCCGTACAGAGTCGAAAATTTTTGGAAAAAAAAAAAAAAACTGGAAATCGAGTACTTCTTGACCAAATTGCAAAAGAATAAATTAGCAATGATTAAAGAAGTTACTCTAAGGCACTGAAAGCCACCGGTCGTTGCATCTTTTTTTTTTCCCATACATCCGGAAACGAAAGTTTTCTTTATTAGCTGAAACGTTGAAAGGTATTCTTCAAGATTCGCTGACTGCAAATCAATCAAAAATTGGAGAAGGAAAACTTGAAAGGAAGGAATCGAATACCGTGGCTTCAAACAAAAACAAGAACGGGTTGTGTGCAGCTGCCACAGAAAGCAGGCAAAGAAAAATAAGAAAGCGAGAACTACAAGAGCTTAACAGGAGCTTCTTCTGAAGTCCAGTTTATCATAACATTCAAATTTATAATGTGCAGATTCCCGATTAAGGTTCCAGATGATTAAGCGAACGTGATCTGCTTTTTTCTTTAACTTTGGTTTGTATGCCCACTGAGGTTTCAGAAATTGTCAGCAATGCTTGTTTAATGGCTTGAAGGGAAGATTTTTTCCATACAGGGCAGACTCAGAATATGTACATTTCGTATCCAGCTGCTTTCAATGGTTCGGTGTTAAATTATCATGTATTTGTTTATTTGTTTCTTACACTTATTTCTACAGTTTGAACTGGAATTATTCGTGGATCCATTGCACTACAGATTTCCAGTTTCTAGCATGATTTTCGTATGCGTTTCATACGGTGAGATTATCAAGCATAGTACGAAGATGCCTTCAAGAATTCCACGTGTGAAATGCATGTGAAAATCTCTATGAAAATGAGTCGGTAGGGCATGCAGGTGAATACATGGGTGTGTGCACATAAAGGACCGAATGTTCGGTGTGCATACACGTCGTCGTGTCGAACCCTCGAGCAACTGCAACCTGAAAGGTGTGAGAATGGAAAATCCGTCTGATTTTCCCCTGAAAGTCGGAACCTGCGAGGTGCAATTCTGATCGCATTCATAGCCTTCGAACCGCTGCCATCACCTCGGAGGAAATCTCCGATGCTGCACGATGGGGTCCAGCTCTTTCCAGTACACGCGATGAGTAGTAACGAAGTTGACTTTTGGCCTTGTTGATGACGGTGGGAATTCGTTCAGGAAAACGTAAATTTCGTTTTCGTAAATTGCGTGGGCTCCACGGGAACGTCACTCGGCCGTTTTCGTGCCGGGGTGCGAGTGCGACACGCTGGGAACGTGCCTTTTGCAGGGCAGGGAGAGTTGGCCGGCTGGTGGGCTACTTCGTTCAGGATCTCTGGGCCATCAAGGTTCTTCCTTCTAGCCTGGGAAGGTAAATTGAGGATCCAAGCAAAGTACGTGCTTCTGTGGGAAAGGTTTATCAAAAGGTATTTCTTTGTAAGCCTCCCCCCCCTCCCCTTCCAAAAAAAAAAAAATGAGGGTCCAAATGGATTCGTTTTATTTGGTCGAAAAAGCTTTTTCCGGTTGCTGTGGTCAGAGTTGCATATTTTAGCAAACGAACAAACAAAAGAGTTCGTTTTTTGCGTAGCACGGGTAATACTATGGTGGGAAGTAATCTTTGGTTACTTGCCAAGGTTGTTTGTCATGGCAAGAATTTCATTGCAAGTTGTGGTGGTGAACCCCTACACATTAACTAATAATTTTTCCAGCTTACTGATCTGTTGTGTGTAATCAGTGTCTTGCCTTCTTTTCGAGAAAGTAAAACGTTTCCAGATCACTGTAGAATAAATCCATAACCATTTTGGATTTACCAAAGGAAGTTTCATGTTTGAATTCTTTATGTTTCCTGAGCGGAATTGATGCCAAAAGTATAATATTTGAAGATGGTCGATTACAGTAAATGGAAAGAAATTGAGGTTGGTTAATTTTTTTTTTTTTTAATTCCATTGATTTCATAAAGCATAACATAGTGTGCTGTACTGCATACTGTTTTGTGTTGCAGTCTTTTTGGTTCCTAGATATTATTCAGTTTTTTGTATTTTGCTTTGTTTTAAATCGTAATTTCGCCTTGATTTTATATTTCTCAAATGTAAAGTTAGCGCAACAAATGTTTTTTAAGAGGAAACAAAACAAGGGCTTACCAATGTGAACCTAAAGAATGAAATTTCATGTTTCTCTATGATCTTTTCTGCCTATAATTCTTTAATGTTTCCACACGAGAACAAGATGTTCTCGTCGTTTATTTAAGGAATCATGTTTATCATATTTCATGCAATATAGTTTCTTATTGAGACCATAATATGTTGAGTCATTCTTAATAGTCGATTTCCATGCCTGTTGGCTACCAATTCGTAAAGCCGTTTTGCAATGCTTGTTGTGTGTCGCATATCAAGAAGGAAAAAAAAGTATAGGTATCAAGTATTGATACATGAGGATGATTCTTATTATAAAATACATATATACAACTCGGTGCAGTTCATGAATAAGTACCATATTAGCAGAAAAAGAAATTTTGAAGCTGAAGTAGAAATGTGTGAAATGCAGGGATCCTTGTCAACTATAGATATGAAAAGTGATGTGCTTCCTCAAGTTCAGTGAATGAGAAATTGGATGGTGAGTTTCCCTGCAGATATGCGTGAATGCAGCCAAGTTGATGGAATCAACATTTTTTTTTTTAACTAATTTTAAAATATAACGATAATCATGTATTACATTTAAAATGTCAATGCAAAGAATTTCCAGAAGAGCTTGCATGAATGGGACTGAAACATTTAGTGAAGCAACATTTGTCTTTGAAAGTCGGGTACAACTCAGCGTTTTTTTTATCAAGTTGAAGATAAGAAGCATTGATGCTCTAAGATGTTCATGTTTGAAGCTGTAGTGAATTTTCATTAAATTTCTGTGATTTTCAAAATTGCAAATTTTGATCATACATGAGTAAATACAAGCAAGGCATCTAGGGCTGATTCTGCTTATGCTAAAGAGGTATGCCCTAAAGCAGAAAATAATAAGAATGTGATTGTGTGGGCATTGTATAACAAATTACCTGATGTTAATAAAGTCTCTCGTCAAAGTAAATAGCATCATATCCTAAGGTATATAAGGAGGTAATGATACTTTAATGCTGCAGTAATGCATGAAAGAAGCAATTGGGATAAATGTTTCATTACTTCATGCTTCCTATTCAGACAGTTGAATCTGCATAAATGGTAATAAATTCTAACAAGTGGAGATGAAAATAGTGAGCACATTGTAATAGTTTTGATGTCACTAAGAAATTAAGAAATGGCCATTCAAACGAACACATCTTGAAATACCAATACCAAAAGTTTTAGTAATATGAGATTTCAGTATGTGCACCATTCCAATCTGTTTCAACTATATTTCTTTTCATAATACATTTTTTTTTAGTATTGTTTGCACTTAGAAGGACAAAAGTTTGCTTCATGGTAATCAGAGAACTATTTTACATTTTCAACAAATTTTGATTTGGTTATTCATGGATTATTCAGGTTGTTTTTATACATGTGAGTGTGTGTAATATTTCGTCAAAAATTATGCATATAATACCAGAAGTGATATGTTGTACAAAGCATTATAGGAAGTTTTCAAAGTACTAAAATCATTAGTACATGTAGAATTTATTTATGTTTTCATTTTATTCTATAGTAAGTTTGTTGAACATTGTGCTGTTGTTAGCCTTTTTTAGATTGTATTTGCAGCATTATATTTGCATTTTTAGATTATATTTGTTAGTGTATTTGGTTTCCTGTTTCTTGGAAAAGCCATAGTGACTCATTTTTTTCACCAAATTTTTTTCAGATGAGTTTTGGAATATGATGCTCACTACAATGTAATATATTGCTAAAAGCTTATAAGTATTATCACATTCCTTTCTCGTTTTTTCATTTTACACTCTGTGTTAGCCGTATTGCTGTTTGGACTTTGTTACATTCAATTGTGTATAGATTTCCTCACCAAGTATCATTGATGAATATCGTTCATCCATTAATTGATCATTAGTAAAACCCGTGTAAAGCAACAGATCCCATTTATCTTTCGTGCATGTAAACTGGGTTTGTAAATGACCATTGGTCACCACAGTGTTGTTAGTTAGCAATTTTTCCAGCCTTGGATGTTTTCATTTAAGCATTTTGGCAATTTGTATGTGTGCTTTTCTAATGTATATATTTTGTATAAATACGTACATTAGAAAATGTATTTTGATAAAATCGTAAATATGCCCCCTGACCACAATTCGTGTGAATTGTCATCCAATAATATTAAATAATGCATATGTTGTTAAAATGGTTTATTTTATTCCGTAAGGAAGCAGAATTGTTTTTTTATGTATGTGTACATATATCTTAATTTCAGTAAGGTTTGATTTGGATGTGTTCTATTTTTAAGATGAAGTTCTTATGTTCTTTGAAATGTACGTAATTGTCAACACATATAATGAATTTGATTGTGCATCTTATATGAGAAAATTCATATCATTGGAGTAGTGAAAAATTGTGTTTTCTGTGTAAACTTTTGTGAAACTTTCAAGTTACAAGGTAATGTTTTCTCATGTATAATGCCTGCATTACAGGTTTCAGATGATGAAGATGACACTCATCCAAACATTGATACCCCATCTCTCTTCCGCTGGCGCCATCAAGCACGTGTGGAGCGCATGGAGAAATCAAAGCAGGAGAAAGAAGAGTTTGAGAAGGAAAAATCTAAGTAAGTTGAAAGATAAGATAGTCTAGATGTTAAAACAGCTGGCAAAAACGTCTGACTGATACTCAACAGCGCCTGCGTATAGCAGAGAAGAATAATGAACCCAATTTGAGTTCCTTGCATTTGGAGTTGGAACAGCTTATAAGTCAGGAAGAGGAATTTCAGAAAAAGGAAGCTGAGTTAGCTCACAAAGAGAAGGTAGTTACAAGTATAAGGAAAATTGGTGCAAGCTCACATCCAGTTGACACCATGGAATGTGGATACACTCAGTCACGATGGTTTTACAAAAACGGTCATTAATGTATCCAAACCTCCAGTGGTGGAACAGTTAACAGAAGAGGAGCGCCACAAACGCATGCAGTTGTTTGTTCAACAGAATGAGGAATTATTGAAGAAATTTGGCTTGATGCAACGCACTGAAGACAGCAAACGTTTTCTGCAGGATTGCCCCCAGTTGGTGTGTGAGGATGCTGCCAACTATCTGGTGGTCTGGTGTATCAACCTGGAGATGGAGGAAGTAAGGAAATGTGTAATGAAATGTCCATTATTTTTATGCAGAAACATGACTTAATGGCACATGTTGCCCATCAAACTATTTGTCTGCAATATATTCTTGAATTAGCAAAAGAATTAGATAGGGATCCCAGGTCTTGTGTGGCGCCATTTTTTAATCGGTAAGTTAAGAATCTAAGGGGTAGAAGTGAAGTGGATCCAGCATCCAGCTGGCAGACGAGCAGTACGTGAAGGCCTTCCAGGATGAACTGACTGCATTCAAAGAGCGTGTAAAGCATCGTGCTGCTGATAAATTAGAAGCAGCATTTCGAGAGATGGAAGAAGAGGAACGCCAGAAAAGGCTTGGACCCGGAGGTTTGGACCCAGTCGAGGTTATGGAATCACTCCCAGAGGTCAGTTGCATTTTGCCTTCCGAAAGTTCCATGTGCTTCTGTTTCCAGGAGCTGCGCTACTGCTTTGAAACCAGAGATCCCCAGATTTTGAAGGATGTGATTGCCAAGATGGACCCGCAGGAAGCCACATATCACATGAAGCGTTGTGTGGATTCAGGATTATGGATTCCATATGCCGGGAATCAAAACGAGGGTAAAGAAGAAGAGCAATATTCCGAACCCGTTGTATGAAGTGAAAAGCCTTATTGCATGTTTCATTTTGTTTTGTGCAAATTTATTTGCCAAATAAAGTACATACTGTATGGTTTTTTTGTTTGTTTCATTTTGTTGGCGGGTAGTGTACACGAGTGGTTCTCGTCACCGCCTGCGTTGACCACGCGAAAGTTCACGCTTGCAGCCGGGGTCTCGATATTCGTTGGCCCCGTCGCTCTTGACGCCGGCTCCAGCCTGCATCCACAGAGTGATCGTGGGTGCAGCAGGGCGCAAGGCTCAAAGCAAGAGAAGCGAGCCGTGGCGATTGCACGTATGGAGTCGCGTGTCCCGGCTACAGATGGCACTTTCCTTCTCAGTCGGCGCCCTGAACGTCACAGTGTCCACGTCGTGCAGGCGTGCAACACACGAAAGTCAAACACACGAAAAAAATAAAAAAAAAAAAGGCATCTTTCTACGCATCACTGAGGAAATTGCCGATGGGTACTTCCAGTTGGCTGCTGAAAGGCTTTCTTGCTGGCTTTTCATCTCGATGGGTGGTTTAGGTCTCGGCCATCCCGCGATGCACGCGGGGATCCTCGGAACACCGCGGCGCGGTCCACGTCCGCGTTGCGCGCGATCCCGAAACGGACGGACTCCGACAACTGCGGTGAGAGTGCGGATCCCGCGAACACGTAACGCGGTTGAAGACCCTTTCTCTGCAGAAGAAGAAGCCGACGCACGAGGCACCACCATCTTCCCTCGCGTGCCACTTGGAGGAGATTTCGGCCAGGAAGTTCCTCCGCATCCGCACCACGGGCGAGAAGTGGCGGCTTCGCAGCATCCGGGATTCCCAGCGAACGTGCTGCACCATCCATTTGAAATCCGGAGACGTGGACCCAGCCATGAGCGAGAAGAGCCCGATGCTGGGTTGTCACCCTGCTTTTCAAAGCGAATCACCCCGAGTTACGTAATTCGTGTTGTGATTCATCTGCCAAGTTATTACGCACATCATTGAAACGCACCTGAAACGTGTTGATCCCTATGGCTCCTCTTTATCAAACCTGTGGTGCACCGGGGTAAAAGAGGACTGCTTCGGATGCTGTCCACGGGGACAGTGCACCCCGCCCAGCGGTGGTGGCCTACTGGTGATGGCCAGCCGGTGGTGATGGCACCGAAAGGGTTTGAATTCAAGGCACTGTGACCCAACGTCGGACCGATGAGATTCCACCAAACCGCACCACGCGTGTTGTTGCAAAGAAGCGATCCCGCACGTGGGAATGCGTTTTCAGCCTGTTTTAAACCGGGAGTGTGGTTAAGCGAGCATCATCATTACAATGATCGCATCGCTTAAGTGGCGTTGGTGAGTAGGCTGCGGGAATGCTGCAGCATCCTTGGAACGAGAAAACATTGCATCTTTGTTTTCGTTCAGGGCTAAAACGTGTCAGCCTGCGAGAAATTTCGTCGGGATGTTGCGTTCAGGAGACAGCCAGGGTGCAGAACTTACTGGGCCCGTGGCGAAGTGTGAGGTTTGAGCCCTGCGTTGGTCCCAAACGGTGCACTTGCATCCCGTATGAAGCAGAGGATGACTTCAATGGTGGAATCATCCGAAATCACCATGTCATCTGCTGCATTGACCCGCAAGCGTTAAAAGAAGTTTCCGCTAAGTTTCCGTAATGAGTGGCCGACACATGGACGGCCAGGTCACCCAATATCTCCAATTCTTGAATGCTAACTGTAATTTAATGTCGCACTCTGAGGGTCGATCGCAGACCTTTTTCGGGCTATTCGAAACCTCGCGTCTGGCTTGGCATCGAAAGGCCGCGGGGCATGAGGCAGGCTCTCCGGGCATTTACGCCTTTACATTTCGCTCACTTTGGCCCGTGCTGTCCTTCTCTGTTCCTCCGCAGCCAGGAAGGGGGACAGGCTGGGAAGGTGAACCTACTTTCCTCTCGACAAACTACTTAAGGAGCGCGCGCGGTCAAAGCCGTCTCGTGGACTCGGTCTCCAGACCGAGCGGACCCAAGACATGGGGCGGCAGCGGTAGCTCGTGGCTCAAGGTTCTTCCCTGCTCAATCTCCTTTCTAGGCCACCTACGTCCACGAGAGATAGGAACCACGTGCACTCCCTGCAGCGTTGCCAAGTGCGCATGACACGGTATCAGCGGGGGGATAGCGTAGCGTCCACTTCTTGCCAGACGCATGCTGACGGTGCTTCCCTCGAAAAGGAGGCCAAATTGTGGAGTTCTCCCTGGCGTGCGCCAGCAGCGAAGGACTTACGTCGTCGCGGCGCGGCACAGAGTGGGCGGACGTCGCCTTCCCAAAGTGAGGCAACTGGCCTCCTTCCTTAAAAGTTCTCCCGGATTTCCTGCTGCCCCGAGGGCTGGAACGCCTGAAGGCAGGAGACGGTGAAGATCTGGGTTGCCACTTCGCAAGTGCTCCCAGAGGAACTTCGCCTTCCGAGGACTCTCCTCTGCAGCCCATTGGAAGACGTCCTTCAGGACCGGACGAAGTGGTCTCGTCTGACCATCACACCTCTTGTTGCAGTGCTGCCTTCCCTGAGGGCAAATAACGGCAGCAGCAGCCTACCAGCGTGGTGGTAACTGTGCTGCGCATTGCACGGGAAACGAAACTCCTGGGTGGCTGGGCGACGAGCCAGCGGGCGGACACAGCCGCTCCCCGTTTCCTGGCGAAGGGGGCTCCTTTGGAAAGAACGGATGATTGCTTCCCCCGAAGACGTTGTGTCCCTCCCTCGTGTGCGTGAGAGCTCCGGTGTTCCCTTGCAATGGAATGTGGAAGATGTTTTTGCATTGGGGTTTCCAGCGTCCGCACCTCGTTTCCTGGGGAATTCCGTCCCCAAACTACTTATGGCGATCGAATCGTTCTCGCAGCTCTCGATGGACTGCAGCGCTCCGCAAGAACTCTGGCGACGCCACAGTCAACTGGGAGCTGTGATGTCAGCAACGAGGGAAAGGAGAGGAGGCAAAAACGAGCAGGGTTCCTTCAAAGAGGTTTATACGAGTTCGAGAGGAACCGTTCATGCAGTCAAGAGTAGAGGCGCTTCCGGGCACACTCGGCCAACTTCGAAAAGAGGACACTATGTGAGGATTGAGGAGACACCTCGTAGCAGCAAGAGTGCCTGCACACCCCTTGAGAAGAGAGGGATGTCTCCAAGTCAGGTGTGGAATCGTCGGGTTCCCTTGACCGGCAAGGTTTGGGGGGGCGGCGGTCCGCGTGCGGCAGCAGCCTTCGCGAGACCCTTCTCACCCCAGAGTCCTCACCTAGAACTTTATTTCCCGCCAGCAGTGGAGAGAATTTATTAAAACAAAACATTTACGACAACAACAGAACAAGCAAACAACATTCTAAAGGATCACGA
This sequence comes from Raillietiella orientalis, assembly GCA_036172245.1. Lineage (NCBI taxonomy): Eukaryota > Metazoa > Arthropoda > Ichthyostraca > Raillietiellida > Raillietiellidae > Raillietiella > Raillietiella orientalis. The sequence continues at coordinate 353,430 of JAYWIR010000052.1, read as the reverse complement.
CCACACCTCCTACCACCGTCTTGGACGGGGATCACTCCTTCGGGAATTTGCCTTTGGGAATGGAGCGCAGCTAAGCATTTTCTTCCATCTTTTTCATAGTGCACCAGTATGTCCAGGCAAGGATTCTTCCACAGTTCCTCTTTCTTTGACAGTCATTTTGGGATGTTTGTGGCTGTCGTCACGTTCTTCCTCTTCTTATCACACGATTCACGTAAGGAGGAGTGTTCGTACCATGCGGGGGGGGGGGGAGACACCGTCTCCTTCGTATTATTATTCATTCACTAAATTATTATGTATGATGTAACAGTTCCCCAGGGATTTCCTGTCATGTCCTGTTTTGCGGGCCCGTCACCTCCATCGGCGCTCCCCCGTCGCGGCGTAGCGATTGGCAGGAGGGGCACGTGGGGTTGAGTTTCTTTTTCCCCTCGCGCCGTGCAGAACTGATCATGCATGCTGCTGGCCCGATCTTTTACCATCGGGACTCTCGCCATTACAAAAGATGGGGAGGCCGTCCTGAGTGTCCAGGACGTGGTGCAGCAGACTGCCTTTCCGCCCTCTCGAACAGGTTCACCGTGTGGATCCCGGAGCGGCTGGTGTCCTCAGCGAGGGCGTCGTGTTCTCTTTCTCTTTCTTCTGCATGCATTTCCCGTATGTCATCCTTCTTCATCCACGCGCTGCTGGCTGTGCAGCTTCCCACAGCTCAAGTGCTCGGTCCCTCCGCTGAACCGGTGGATCCGAACAGCCGCACCCGATGCCAAGGGTTGCCCCTGGCAGCGAGCTGTTCTCAGTCCCGAATAGTCCAACTGGGGTCTTCTTGTTGCATCCGAAGCCGCGTTGCCCCGCGAAACGGGAAGGGAAAAGGAAGTCACCAAAGCCAGTTCTTGCCAATTTTTTCGCTTCGAGGCACCATTCCGAGTTCTGGTGAGGGTTCACCAGCGCCCGTCCCCTCTTTTCCGAGGCGTTTCGCCCGTTCTCCCGTTCCGGCTGCGGACCACTCGAGTTGCTCGGCAGCCTGGAGTAGGCTCTGTGAGCCGCGAACGGCCACCTTTCCCCATCTTCCTTGAGCTTCACCACCTCTCTGTCCGACCCTCTTCGAACGTGGCTCCGAAGCGAGGCGATAGGCGGGCTGGTTTGAACTTACCCCGGCGACGGGCTGCAGGATATGCGCGGGGAGCAAAGCCGACCTCGATCGATTTCAAGGGTATAGAATTCGGTTGCGGAAAAATGAAAGAAACTGCACGCTTGCCATGGAAACCTTCTCCTCTCCGTGGTGCCCGGAGCCTCTCTCCTCCGAAGCTCAAGTGCGAGCGTCGCTGCCTTCGCAGGAAGAGCGAGCGTTTCGAATTCAGCGCGCTTTGCTAACGAGTAGCGTCATGGCGCCACCGTGCGCAACCATCATGGCGCCCAACATGCGATCTAAAAATACTGGGGGCTATAAATGCGGCCTGGCTAAGCGCAGCGAGCTCGAGGGGGGTCAAGTGGCTCTCCCCGTGGCGCGGCGCCCATTCCCGGAGGTGTCCGCGTCCAGCGAGCGAGCGAGCGCTCCCCCAGCCCGGAGGGCGAGAGCCTTCCCAGGTCGTCTGTTCGAAGGTCTTCGTTGCAGGGAGGCGACGGCGACGGCTCCTCCCCGGAGCATTCCCGGTAGCCGGGAGGTCGCTAGCTCGGGAGTTTCCGCTCGCGCCGACGGTTCTGGACCACGGGTCGGGGGCGTTGCGCCTCCGGGAGGAGGAGGATGCGCGAGGGTGTGGCGGCAGCCTCGCGTCGGGAAGACACGGGGATGCGGAGGCGTTCCTGGGAGGAGGCGCCTGAGGCGAAGCAGGAGGGAGGCCTTGACCCGCGAGAGAGGGGACGGAGGGAAGCCACGGCAGCGCTCGCGCACGGAGGCGGAGGTCGCCGCGTCCCCTCCCCTCCCTTTCCGGAGGGATCGAGGGGGAGGCGGCACGTTCGCGCTCTGCCGACGGTGAGCGGTCGTGCGATGCTTCCGGCGTTGACGCTGCTGCTGACGTGGATGCTGGCGGCGACCCCCGCGGGGGACCGCGCCGCCGCTCGTGCGGACAGACTCCACATCATCCTCATCGTCGCCGACGACCTGGTATGCGGGCATGTGGGAAGGGGGGAGGGGACGCCCCGCGGGGCAGATGCGGAGGTCAGCAGGAGCCCCGCAGGGGACCGTCCTTTCCGGAAGGCCTCGCGGGGACCGCGCAGCCGGAAAGGGCGGTCACGTGGCTCCCGCGTGCGCGCCGCGGGGTCGCCGGCCCCCGGGGAGGGGAGGAGGGGGAGGAGAACGGGTCGTTGGGGGCGTTTGCAGCTGCCGATCCGTCTCCCGCCTCCACGTTGCTTTCCTCCCTCCCCTCCCTTCCTCCCCCGCGGCGCCTCAGAAAGGCAGCAGGTGGGGAGGGGGGTGGGTGAGGGACGAAGGAGATGCGTCAACGATCGGGAGGAAGGGGAGGGGGCGTCTCTGGGGGATGCAGTGATCCCAGCCTCTTCGCCCGCGTAGCGGCAGCTTCGTGGTAGGAAATCCCAGCGCCCAGAAATGGTGCGAGAACTTCGTCCGCCCCCTGACCTTCGAACCCCGGGAGAGCAGGGCGCCCAGTGGACCGGCGTTCTCCCCTTCCCGCCCTCTCCCCCAGGTCAAGTCCCTAACTCTCTCGCGGAAGGGGTGGGAGAGGGACCAGTGACGGCAGGACCCCTGAGACCCCTCGTTCGATCGTGGTGCCTTTTTTTTTTCTCTGCCTCTTCCCTGCCCCATTCCTCACTCTGTCTCCCTTTCCGCGCCCCCTCCCTGCTTCGCGCGCGGAAGCGCGTTCAACCCTGCTGTACGCTCGTGGACGCGTGGAGGCGGCGCCTTCCGGCACCCACTCCCTGCAGGTGCTGCACAAGGCCGTCTGCTCGCCGAGGAGGGGGTCGCGGCAGGGGAGAGGGGTCCGGGGAAGGGTCGCTGCGGTTCTTCCCCAAGGGCGTGCCTCCAAAGCTGCCTCCGCTCCGCGGGGGAGCCGGATGAGCGCCCCGGGCGGCCACTTCTCGAGGGGCGAGGCGGCCCCCTCACGCTCCCCGGGGGAACGCGGACGACGACCTCGCCTCCTCGTCCTCCCATCCGCCCTCCTTCCTCGCCAGCAGCGGATCGCGGGTCCTCTGCGTCCCTTGAGGCCCATCGCTTCCCGGCTCCGAGGACGGACGGTTCCTTTCCCAGGGAAGAGAGAGAGCTGGAGGTCTCCCAGGAGAAGCACGCCGAGACGTCTGGAACCCTTTCACCGGCTGCTCGCGGCTCCTGGAACGCTGGGCCGGCTCCGGAGGCGCGAGCGTCTCCGGGAGGAGCGGTCTTAAGAAGCCTCTCCGGTGGAAGCCGCGGCCACAGGGGAGGCGTCCCGGGAGGGAGGATCGCGGCTAACAGTCCTTTGGCTACGGGAGCAACGGGATTAGAGCAGTGCAGGCACGCATAGCGGGCTCAGTGACGCGCGTGCAGCCACTCACATGGACAACGCGACCCTTGTGGCACGTTGCGATGAGCCCTGGGAGATTTCGTAAGGTCACAGCGGATGCCACGCGTGTTCTCGGCGTGCCGGACGTGCTGTGCCCCTCAGGCATGGCTGCTCCACTCGGACCGCGTGGAACACGGGAGATCACACATAAAGATGGGCTTTTGGTCGTCCTCAATGGATCCACCGGAGCGCTTTCCCGGGAGGAAAGGGGCCAGGAGTCTCTGCTCGAGGAGGTCGCGGAGGCTTGGTAAGAAGACTCGAAGGGATCCCTCCGCACTCGTTGGAAGGGGGATTGGTCTGACTGACCTCAAGGGGGCGTTGAGAGGGGAGCAAGATGGGCCCTGAAGGGCAGAGGGGGAAAGCCACCCTACCTCTCTCGCGGTGCATCCAGTGGCGCAGGGGATGACGGCGGAATGTCCAGGTGGACGCCGACAGAGGGAAAACGCGGAACGGACCCCTCCTGCGTCGCCCTCCCCGGCGGCAGGTCACAAGTGAGGGGAAGAATCTGCAACGATGCGCCCCGGGCGTTCTCCCCTCGCTCTCATCCCTCCACCGTGACCTTCGCCGCCGTCGTCGTGGCAGTCATCCCTGCAATTCCCGATCCGCGCCCTGCAGGCGGCGGTGGGCGAGGCAGCTGGCTGGAACTCCCCTCCACTCCGAGGCGGGCTTCCCTCCCCTTTCTTTCCCGTCTCTTCCGGGACGATCGGGCCGGCAGAAGGCGGGGGCGGACGGGCGAGAGTCTGCCAGGAGAGACCCACCTCACGCTCCGACTCCCATTTCAGGGGTGGAACGACGTCGGCTTCCACGGGTCCCTGCAAATCCCCACTCCGAACATCGACGCCCTCGCCTCCTCCGGGGTCATCCTGAACCGCTACTACGTTAACCCCCTGTGCACGCCTTCTAGAAGCGCTCTGCTGACTGGGAGGTACTCGTCCCGGATAGGTGAGCGGACGCCTCCGGCGGCGTCAGGGCAGTCCCTAGCACGCCGAGAGGAGAGGCTCCTTCTCTCTTCTTTTTACTCCTCCTCCTCTTTCCTACCTGCTCTTGCCCTTCCCTTCTTCCTCCTCTGCCCCTCCATTCGTCCTTTCCCCTCAGTATCCTTCGCTGGAAGAACTGAAACTTCCTGAAAAAGACGCTCTCCTTCCCTTTTAATTGGCAATTCCTCCTGGCCATTCCCGTTTCCGCTCCCAGGGTCCCAGCTTGCCCTGTTCTCTTTCGCGAGTTCCAGCGAGTGGCGGAGCCCTTTTGGAACGCTCTCGGGCGAGCCCTTCCCCGGGGAGAAGGACTCTGATGCTTCCCTAGAGGAGTGCTCGCTTCCCTCTGGGAACTTCATCCCTTCTCGCTTTCTGAACCCTACGGGAGAGGCGCTGGCCATCTCCAAAGTGCCCTCGCTTGCCTTCCTGAGGGCACTCTGCGGTCCCGAGGTCGAGGAGCTGCTCCCGCGTCTCGTCGAGACGGTGCCAGGATGGCCGTTGCCCGTCTCCCGGTGCGTACCCTCCCTTCCTGTCGTGTCCTGCGCGAGTTCCAGGAAGGTCAGGGGGCTGCGGTTCCGGGACGCCGGGACGCTGCTCGGCACAGGCGCCGGGGCGTAGTGGGGAAAGGGGATCCGTTCTTTCCAGGCCGGGAGCCGTCTCAGGATAGCGCGACGCCGCGCATTGCCCTCTCCCGGTCACATGAGCGCCTCCCCTGGTAGCCAGGCTCGGTGGACCGGGGAGTCCTGGGTTTCCCGGAAGACCGCCTTGAGAGGGCGCCCTCCTTGGTAGTTCTGGAAGGGATCCTTGTGGGGACCGAGGGAGTGCCCTCTCGCCTCCCCCTTTCCCCTTCGGGCCCATCCGCGGGGGCCCACCGCCCACTTTGTACCTCTCCCCTCCCCAGGCATGCAGCACGACGTCATCCACGGGGCGGAGCCCCGAGGGCTGCCGCTGCAGTACCGCATCCTGCCGGAGGACCTCTCGGCACTGGGCTACGTGACCCATGCGGTCGGCAAGTGGCATCTGGGCAGCTTCCGGCGGGAGTTCACGCCCACCGCCCGGGGCTTCCAGTCGCACTTCGGCAACTGGCTGGGCTACTGCTCCTACTACACGCACACCCTGTACGAGGTCAACCTGGGTCAGGCGAGTGCTCCCCGAGGGGCGGTGGGGAGGGCAAGGCTCGACCAGGAGTCTGACCCCGTTCCTCCTTTCCGACCGCAGGCGATGTGGGGGTCCGACCTGCGCTGCAACATGACCGTCGCGTCCGACGCCTTCGGAGAGTACCTGACCGACGCATACACCCGCGAGGCGGTCCGGATCATCAGGGGTCACCCTCCGGATCGGCCCCTCTTCCTGTACGTCTCCCACAACGCGGTGCACTCAGCCCTGCCGTGGAACCCTCTGGAGGCACCCCGGGACGCCGTGGAGCGGTTCGCCCACATCGCTGACGTCAACAGGCGCCTCTACGCCGGTAAGTCTCCCTCCGATGCCTCCCCACGCCCACTGCCCCGGACCTTTCCAGCCATGGTGTCCAAGCTCGACGAGTCCGTGGGGCTGCTGCTCCAGGCTCTCCACTCCTCGGGACTGCTGGACCACTCTGTCCTCGTCTTCACCACGGACAACGGTGGCCCCGCCGCGGGGTTCGACAGGAACGCCGCCTCCAACTGGCCCCTGAGGGGGGTGAGGGCGCGCTCCACGAGCCGGCCTCCGCCTCATCCCACAATTCGTCCATCCCGGGGAAGGGAGGGGAGGATCACCCTGGGGCACAGGGAAAAGAGGAAGCTGGGGTCCTGCCACCGCGGGTGCACGGCCTGCGCGCCTTCCCGCGCTGGTCCACCCGCTTGCGGTGTGCAGGCCACCCGGGGGCGCGGGATGTCGCATGCGGCGGAGGAGATGGCTCTCCCCGACGACGCGGATGTCCCTCTAGTACTCGTCTCCTCCCTTTCTAGGTGAAGGGCACACTATGGGAAGGCGGGATCAGGGGAGCCGCCTTTGCATGGAGTCCACTCTTCCGGGAGCCGCGCAGGGTGTCCACGGAACTGATGGACGTCACGGACTGGCTGCCCACCTTGCTCGAGGCCGCGGGTGAGTGCGGCCAGGCCGGGGGGCACGACCCCGCAGCTTCTTTCCGCCCCCAGGAGGGTCCCCTCCAGAGGGCATAGACGGGGTCAGCCAGTGGAGGCACCTTTGCTGCGGCGAACCGTCGCCGCGGAGCGACATCCTGCACCAGATCGACCCATGGGAGTCTGACTACTCGGCCATCACAGTGGGGAAGCACAAGCTGGTGGCAGGTCAGTGCGGGTGGTCACTCTCGCGCCTGGTATGCGGCGGAAGGGCCTTTCACGGACTCGTCCCGTCGCTCGGGTCCCCCTCCGCCTCCCTTCTTCTGCCCGGGAGGGGAAGAAGCGCAGAACCCCCCCCTGGTCGCTTCCCCCTCTGACGTGGCAGGGAGGGCCCGCGCGGGTGGTTAGCAGACCGCCATCTCTCCCTCGCGCCCTCCCTCTCCCCCAGCACTGCAAGCGCCAAACACCTCCTCCAGGGGACGCGGGCGATGCGTGGCTCGCATTTTGCTCGAAAGGGGGCAGAGGACGGCTTCTCCCCTCCTTCGTCGCCTGTGGGCCGAGGACGGGAGCTGACCGCCGGCCACCCGGACCGGGTCTCGGACTAGGTGCAAGAGAGAGGGAACTCAATGACCTTCGGCCGACCTTGCAGGTACCATCTACGGAGGGGCCTGGGATGGCTGGTACGGCCCCTCGGGAAGGGATGTCGGGGTGCGCCCAGAGACGAGCTACCGCGAGGCGACGAGGACGTCGGAGAAGACCCTGGGCATCCTCCGGGGTTTGCGGATGGATCCTTCGCCTCCGACAGGGGCCCAAATCCTCTGCGGGCCTCCTCCTCCTCTCGAGCAGGCGTCTTCCTGCAGCATCGCGTCTCCTTGCATCTTTGATGTGGAAGAAGACCCGTGTGAATACGTGAATTTGTACCACACGAATGAGACTCTTCGGAAAGAGCTTCTCGCCAAACTGCTGGAGTTCCGAAAGACCACAGTCACCCCCATTAACGCCCTTCAAGACCTGAGGGCTGATCCCAAGTACTTCGGCTACGTTTGGACCAACTGGAACAATACCTTGGAAGAGGGGGGAGAGATGCTGGCCTTCGGATCGTCCTAATAAAGCTGAGTTTATAGAGGGCAGTTCATTCGGCTTTGTCGAAATCTCCTCCTTTCCTTCTTCCCTTCCTCATCCTTCTCCCGTCTTTCTTCCCTTCCTCCTGTGGGCTTCCATTTTATTTTCAGTTATTATTTAAGAAAAGCCAGTGTTGTGATCCGACCGCCTGCACTTATCATCATCTTCCTGTGCACCTGCAATATTCTGATTGTCAAAAGCCGCGACTCGTTTCCATCTACGCATCTTGGCGCTATTCAAGAGACACGTTTCTCAGAAAAGATTTTTTTTTTTTTTCCATCTGCTGCAGCAATCGATAAAGTGATGTGACTTTCCAGACGTTGCGTGCATTTCGAGATTGTGGTGATTCCCGGTTCCTTTCCTTTCATATCGAAAATTAAAAATCTCTTTCGTTAGGCGAGATTTTTCAGAGCTTTCTTTTAGAATCTTTCTTGTTTTCGGAAGGGAAGGGGGAAACGGGGGGTCTTCTTCTGTCTCTTTACCACATGGCCGCATTCCGACACTTTTCCGAAAGATAATGTGCCCGCGTGCGTCTGGCAACCCTTGTAGGTGGGGTGCCAAAGCTACAGCTTGAGGCGAGTTCGAAGTCCGAAGTCAGCACGGAGTTCCATGGACCTACGCGGTGTGGGCGGAAAGCGATGTGGAACATCATAAAATGTCTAGAAGAAATGTGTTCCCAGCAGCATCATTGAACTCATGCATACGTATAGCTGTCCTGTGTTTGTTTTGCTTTACTGGTGAGTTTGGCGTTTTGGGGGCCCTCTTTGCTCCTGCACCCGTGCATATGTGATAAGTGAAGTTTTAAACTACCTCTTAAACGTGTGGGAAGCCGTATGTGGGATAGGTAGGTGCCCGTGGGGTCACATTTGGATGTGAAGGTCTTTCAAGATGGGTGGCCTTCTTGATCGGTGTAGCACAGTGCGAATTGCTTGCCGTGTAAAGCTCATTGCCTTCGTTGAATTCTTTGAATCAGAAAAAAAAAAAAATCGGTGAAAGCGATCTGCAACCTGCATACTTTAGTCTCACTTTCGCCTCAGCTTCATCTTTTGCTGAAACACGAAAACTTTCAAACTAGATTTGTATTTACTCGAAATCTTAACCGGATAAAGACTATCCAATGCAGCAGGATTGTATACCCAATGACAAAATGTTGCCCCATTGTCAGCAGAAGTGATTTCCAGGATTTGTTTTTGCTGGTAATTTCAATTACCGAGCCTATTTTTCTGTAGAGTGGACTAAATGCGTGTTTTAAAAAATGTGATTTTCTTCCTTTTTTTGGTTGTTTTTTTTTTCTCCTTCTTCTTATTAGCTTTCATGAATGAGTGGAGCATATTTTGCACCGATAATTTCAACCATCTCCCACGTAAAGCTCGTTTACAAGTGAAATATGAAATCCGAATTTCGAAGGAAATGCCTTTTCTAAATGACTACGTTCAGTGTGATTCCATTCAGATGCCAATTTATGAACTTACTTCCAAACTGCTTTTGGTTGATGTTTGTTTGTTGTTTTTCTTTCTAGACAATGTGAAAGGTTTATACTGTTACAAGTGTATCAGTACACATCCTGGATGTGGAGGTGCCCTTACTGGCTTATGGTATGCCGGATGGGCTTGTGATCTTTGGGATGATATGTGTGTTAAAATAATTGAGCGTAGACAGGGTGAGTCTTTGAAACATCTTGTGCACTGAAAGCACTTCGCATTCTTCAGGAGAGACCATGATAACTAGAGACTGCCTTTCCTCCCTTAAGAAAATAAGGACTGATACTCCTGCAGACACTTCTGAAGGGTGTCGTCCAAACACCAGAGATCTCAAATTAGGTCATTACGTTGTTGAAGACATTAAGGAGAATGATATCCGAAGGTTTGCAGTATTATAGCTATCTTTTGATAGCAAGAGTTTCAGAAATTACTACTCAAATGTCACCTGGTGCTTCTGTAACCTTGATGAACGCTGCAATGGCAGTCCTTCCATGAAGGAAGCCATATTATTTTCTGTTGTTTTCCCTATAATCATGTTTTTTCTGCTCTCTTGAGGAAAGCTGGAAGTGTATCATCTGTGGAAAACTTAGGATTTTAGCAAACTGTCCGTCCAAAATCAGTGTCAAGCGATTTTTTTTTTTTTTTTTTAATATAGCTTGTTTTCAAGTTTCCAGTTCATACCTGAGATTTCAGTATCATGTCACTGTAAGCTTCAGTTTCCAGGATAAAATTTTCAGCACTGTACAGAAAAACTTTGATGGGTGGATGTGTGTAGCATTTCACAGTCAGCAGTGCAAGCAGTTAAGCAATCAGATTGTGAAGATTTGCTCACAAACAGCTGAATATAGTAGATGGCAAGGTATGCAGTTCTGAAGCAAAATGGATGTTTGTTGTCAGGGTAGCCAGTAGCAGGGTGTTGATAGGGTTGCACACCTTTGAGTCGTGTCTTGAATCTTAAAGTTTTTCTCTGCTCAGAGTTTACAGTCTTCCTTCTCCCATGGGAAATGCAAGTTCATGTTCTATTGCCCTGGTCCCAGCTTCGCTTGCTGCAAATAGTTTAGAGGGCAATTGCCCATTGATTCATGCAATGCTGCCTGTAGTTGCAAACTCGAGTAAAAAATAAGATTATTCCTGAAAGTAATGAACATCTTCATTCAAAGACCCAATGAAGTTCTTCAGGAACAAATCGGATATTTTCCTATTGCACATGGTACTTGCTTGCATATGGGATGAATGCTTGGGTTTTCAATAAAAAGGGCACGCAGATACTACAGAATTGATTTTCTTGTGCCCTGGAGAGAGTTATCCTGAGTCTGTCTGCTTGTTGATTTCCTGCTAGTGGGTTTTCCTGCGACTTCCTTTATTTGTTATTCATTGTTCAGGTTTTCTTGGTTTCTTAGGTGTATTCGGAAGGTTTTGTGTATTCATTCGCCTTCGTTGTGTACGCCTGAAACGTTCGTATTGTTCGAGATCGTTAGAATTCCTTTCGTGAGCGGCGGCTTTCAGAGAATTCGATTTTGCCGGGATCATTTCGACCACACCTGAGACATCCGATGAATGGCAACCTCTTTCGATGGTGATGGAATTCACCAATTTGCCGTGCCCATTACCCCTGCCCTTGCTTGGTCGTTTCCTGGTTTCCAACCCTGGCATTTGGGAATGCAATGGTGACCTGGTTTGGGTCTTTTCTGAGCTGTTTTGCATGCATTGGGCGTTCTTTTGGCATCACCAGTCTGCTGTTCCTTCAGTCTGTTCAGCCTTCAGCAATGCACCATGAGATTTCATCTAAGGTTGTGTGGTTTATCTTCCTGTTTATTGAATTTCTTGTTGTAAGCTGTGAACCAGTCAGAGTACTTGTTTGGTCTGCAAGTTTTGGTGCCGTTGCTCTCTGTGGTTGACCTATTCCTGCAGTGAGGTCAGTGAATGTGGTTAACATGCTGTCAAATGATCACAATAGTTTCAGTTCCAACAGTTGGATGATTTTAAGATGTTGAAGTATCCATGCATGTTCCGCGTTTTTTGCTTAGTTGAAGGTTTCCAAGGTGTTAGCAAGTGAAAGAGCTGCAGTGTAACTTAAAATGTTTTAATTAGCTATCTATTTGTCGCAACGGGATAAATTCCGATGCTTAGTAGAATGTTAGAATGGGATGACGAAACAGTGCTCTGTAAAGTGGAATGCAATAGTTTGACTGCGGTGTTGAAAGTGTTCCGGTGTGCAGCAGCCCAAGGCAGACCGGCCTGCCTCTCGTTCTCGTGCTGCTTCTGTGTTTCATATAAAGTCACATGAGGGGTTGGTCAGATGCATTATGGAAGCTCTGTCACGGCAGCAAGTCTCGAAGATTCTCTGCTTGCTCAGCGACGGCTGCTGGTTTTGAGATTGTGCCGACTATTCTCAGCTGTGGCCCGGGCAGATCTCGGGCAAAGCGGCCCGCATAGCAAAATCACACCTGAATAAAATAGCGTTGTCTGCACAAACCTTTCTTTTGATTTTAGTCTTAATCAATTGGGACTCGCCCACGTTTGAATGCTCGCATGCAAGCCTGGACGAAAGAAAGATCTTTCGTCCAGGTCCACGAGATCTGCGCTACAGCACAAAGAACGAAGAGTCGGAGGGAGTTGGGGAGGTTGAGGAAGCCTCTGAAGGGTTCCGGGGGATCGCGTCATGTCGGGATGGCTGACGTGTTGGTTGTGGGAGCCGTAGCGACAGACTCGCCTCTGGCATCAGAAGGCAACGCTGCCGACTGTTTACATCATGGGCTGTAGACGAAACCAAGATGTCCCGTGCGTGGGCGGATGACGAACCGTTGCACTCTTTCACGCCTCTTCGCATGCCGTGTCGCAAGCGCCGCTGTTGAGAGCGCGCGTTTGCCCGAGGCGCTGCAGTGGTCCGGTTTGCAACAGTGCAGGGTGGGCTTGTTAGTTTAGTGGGGTGATGCCCCCCTCGAGTGGGGCCATCGTTGGTTCTAAACGGGGTCGGGAAGGGAAGCCGGACGATGTCCTGGCTGCCCGGCCGTGCGACCCTCGCGTTTGGAAGCTGCAGGGTGCCTCCCATCTTGCGAGCGATGCTCCGTGATCCTGGCCTCTCGCCAGGGGAATGGAGGGGAGCGCTGATACTTCCGCCGGCCGACGCAGTGCGCCCCTTGACCCCAACAGAGGGGTATCGGCATTCCGCGCGCGCGCGCGAATGGCCACTTTGTCAAGGTGCCTGGGGCTTCTTGGGGCTGGAGAGAGAGGGGAAGGGGGGAAGGGGAACTGCTAACCACCTGGCGTTAAGAAGAGGTATCTCTCCGGACCACAGGACGTGCGCAGCCGGGACAGATTCACCCTGGATTCTTTCCCGCGTGGGAGTGCCGTAGGTGCCGCGAGTGCACGCCAAGAGGTGGCTTCGCGACCAACTTGAGGGGGCCTGGGCGTAGCCGAGTCGCGAGATGGAGCCTCGAGCGCGAGCGAGGGAGGCCTAGAGCCTCGCCCGGAGTCAGCAAGAGCGTGTGGTCCTTGCCTCTTGAAGGTTCGTTCCTGTCGCTTTTGGGCAAGAGGGGCGCGGGCAGCGCCGGAATCCCCTTTCGTCCAGACCGGCCTCGTCTTGCATGGTGTAGGCTCCGCTGCACCCGCTCTCTGCCTCAGAGAAGATCCTTCCAGGTGGCCGCGCGCTCGAAGCCGCTGCCGCGCCACAGCTGCTGCCGGGACTCCCGTGCTCGCGCTCGGAAGGAACAGGTCCGCGTCCAGACAGTCACAGCGGCAGACGTCACGGCTCTCTCGTGGCACAGAGGACGCGCTGGACTGGTGACCGGGAAAGTGTTTGGCCAGTCGAAGGGCCCTAGGGATGATCGGTCCTCAAGGAAGGCAAAGTGAAAAGGAAGGGAAGGAGGAAGAAGAAAAAGGGAGAAGGAGGAAGAGGGAGGGAGGGAGAAGAAAGGAGAGGAAGAAGAGGAATAAGTATTTTCTACTGACGCGGTGGCAGTAGCGAACCGTCGCGAAGGGATCGGCGGCCATCCAAAGGGAAAGCTGCTTCCGCGAGGGAGACGGCCGCATGGGTCGGGAGAAGAAGGTGCCCAGGACCGCCCTGGGCACCTTCTTCCTCGCTTGCCATCTTCGATACCACCTTCCCACAGGTGGTGAGAAGTTCAGTGGAGCGAAAGAGGCGGCGCCCTCTGGAAGTCCGGCCGGAGAATGACGGGACGGCCCTCGGGCAATCCGAGGAGCAGCCTAGGAGGAGCCACGTGATATCCGCGCCCACCGGACGGCCCATCGTGAGGAGATGGCCGAGGACAGACTGCGAACGGTGCCCCCGAATCCCTAATCCTAGGCGACCTCCAGCTGGAAGTCGCCAGCTGGAAGGTCGCAGCCGGGTCCGGGGAAGAGCACTGGCTGGGTGGCTTCAGGAGGCGGCGGCAGGTGCCCGCGGAGGCGCGGAGTGATGGGGGGGTCGCTGCTTGGGGGGCAGGGAGTGACTGCCCTCCGGGAGCGGAGTCAGAGAGGGAGGAAAGTGGGAGCTCTCTCCCTATTCCCTACGCGGGAGTTGCAGCGCGCAAGTCCAGCTACAGCGAAGTCTGGCCGGACGTCAGGAATTGCAGGGGCAGGGCGGGAGGGCCGCTCGTCCGCCCCGGAGGTCGCGGGACACCCCTGAGGACACGAGGGAGAGGGAGGCGCGCGCCTCCCACTCTAGTCCTGGTGTGCTCCCTGGGCGCCTCGGACTAGGGGGATCAGGGAAGAGGAGGAAAGGGACAATGCTGATCCGGGACTTCGCTCTATCGCCGTGGAAACCGAGGGGCTCCCCGCACTCCCAGTCCGCTCATCCCTCCTGGCTCCGCACCCGCATGGGAGACGCGCATCTCGGCTGCAGCTTTCTCTCTCTTCCCACCTCGCCACCCCTATTGTCTGCTTTTGCGCGAGCGCGCCCGCAGCAACAAGATGCAACGCTTCCGGTGACCACAGTCCCATGCACGCTCCTCCCCCATTTCGACTCAAGGCCTCTGCCGACACATCCCGGCATCCCTCCCACCCATCCTCCTTCGGGATCGCGCGTCGGGACGCGTTCTCTAGAGGCAGCGTTTGATGGACTGGAGGGCCCGCGTAGCGCTCCCCCGAAGTACCGCCTCTTTGCCTATCCCGCCGCACCCCTTCCTCACCCTACTACTGCCTGGGGAAAAAGAGTGATGGGGGAGGAGGGGCAGACACGGTAACCGCACAAGGGCCTCGGCTGTTTCCGGCGTCCCAGCAACGCTCTTCATGCCGAACTGAACGGTGGCAGCTGGGTCGTCTCCTCCCCCACCCCCCGTGCCGACCCGCAGGTGCTGTGCCCTATTGATCGGAGGGAAAGGGGACGCTCCTGTCGTCACTTGGATAGATCCCACCGCTCGCGCGCGCGACGCACCTACGCCCGGTGGTGATGGAGCAGGTGACGCGCGACTCGCCTTGTTACCTCCCGTAGGGGATCGAGGAAGGGGAAGGGTTCCGTTCGGATCGAACCATCTCAGGGGCGACGGGTACGTGGACTCTGGAAGGCCCCGACTTTCCCGGGACATTCCCCTTCGCGTGCGACGCGTTCGGTGCGCCAGGAGAGCGCCAAGGAAACTCCAAGGGAACGTCGAGGGAACTCAGACCGGGCAGAGTTGGGAGGTCCCCTCTTTCGACGCACTGGAAGGCGCGGCGGCCCTCAAGAGAACTGGGCGCAGTGTCTGGTTGGTCAGCAGGCGTTCCCGAGGCGGGGCTTGCTTGGAACGGGTACAGGGGCTTAGGGGAAGGTTCGGATGCGGGACGGGGAGACGTCATCAGGTCACCCCACCGCACCGTGCTCACCGGAAGGCGGCCAGCTTTCGCAGCGCCTCTTCACCTCGCAGCCGGGTGTCCCGAAAGTTCCCCCTCTGGGCATTCGGACGGACGGGAGCGCCGATGCCTCTTCCTGGCCGCAGGGGTCAGCGGGGAAACAGGCGTTTGTGCCCGGCTTCCGCGTGAGGATTCTCCTGTGGCCTGGCGGCGCGTGGGGTCACGGGTCAACCCACGCGACAGGCGCGTCCGCGGAACGGCAGTCCCGCTACTCCAGGAAACGGAGCGTTCCGGGCTTCCGAGCTTCCCGGAGAGCCACGGCTGCTCGAGCGGACTCTGCCGCGAACGTTGTCATGGTTTATCCATCCCTCCCGCCCCGGGGGCGAGCGGGAGGCACATCGGCAGCGGTGCCGCCGATGCTTCCTGCACCTCATCCTCCAGGGTGCTCGGCTGCTCTTCCCGTGGGGGGGCTTTGCGTGCCGCGCGCTCCACAAAGGCATATGGCTTCGCGGATACAGCTCTCCGGCGCTGCCGTCCCTCCCCCCACCCTCACCCCCACCGAGGAGACCCGTCCTCTGGGCCCGAGAATCCCCCCCAGTAGATCTGGTGCCACCTGCGGTGCTCATGGACAGTGGCACTCTCTCCTCGTTCCGCCAGCGGCAGGGGGAGGCGCGCCACCGGACCAGGGGGAGGGGGGCGGACCCCGACCGCCTTGCCGGCGCGGAGGAAGAAAGTCTCCGGAGAACAACTACCCCGTCGCTCCTCGAGTTGCCCTCCAGATCCCTCTTGGAAGCAACCCCGCGGTCGTTTTTAGCGCTCCTTTTCGTCAGCGACCTCCCGCACGCAGCCGTGCTCCACCGGGAACCAAGCGCGACAGGGTGGAGGCACCCTTCTTTTCGGGGATCGCAACGAGGTGTTCCCTGCCCCATCCGGTGGGGGGCGTCATGCAGGAGGAATCTATCGGTTGCCTCCGGAAGGTGCAGAGGGCGCCACCATGCAGCGGTCCGTGACTCCGATCCTCCTCAAGGTTTTCCCATTTCCTTTTACTCTGTTTTTGGTTTTGCTCTTCCCCCCACCTCCTCTCCTGCTGCCGCCAACCGGCCGCGGTGGGGGAAAAAGGGAGAGGACGAACGGATGGAGCAGCCAACAGAGGACGGCAGGGGGGGGGTTCCGCTGCCTCCCTCCCAGCTGCTTTGTTTTTTGCTTCTCCAAGGGTGCTGAAGAGCCGTTCTCCTTCTCGGAGAGAGTGGGAGAAGGGTCACGACGTGGCTCTTTGAGCGCCATCCACGCCGCCCGGGGATGCGTGCTGACCCTTCAAGTTATAGGGGGGATGACCCAGGGAGGGGACCACCCGATGAGTCCAGGAAGGGCTCCTGAGGAAGGGGTTCCGTCCTCTCCCTGACTCCCAAGAGGGAACCCACACCCCGGTTGTCTCTGGAAGGGGCCACTTCTCGGTCCTTCCCCGAAGGGAACCCGGAAAGGATTTCGGTGTTCTTCCTGTGACGTGTGTCACGTGGATGTCCCCAGAGAGCCTCTCCGAGTGCTTCCTGGAGACTCTCCAGGAATTCACTCCGAGACCGCGCGGCGCCTCTTCGTTTCCTGGATCCTAGGTGGACCGTCGACGACGAGGGCGCGCGCTTCGCAGCGCCCCCTTTACACTGGTTTGCCCGAGGGCCGCTCCTTTGAACTTCCTCCATCTTGCTTTCCCCAGGTGTGTCGAACGCCCCCCCTCGAGCGGGCAGCAGGCGTCCAGCACTGTCATGCGGTCACCCCGCAAAGTGACGTGCAAAGTCCGCCGCTCCCACTGGACCCGAGAGGCTGTGGAGCACAACTGTTGCAGATGCAGGAAACGGAAATCCTTTCTGCACCTACTTGTAGACTGTGTTGCCCTTCGGCCCCTGTGGTGGCGATTCTCGACGGCCCTCGGTGCACCGACGGACAATCCTAGAGACGTGACGAAGCGCCTCTTCGTGCGCGATGCCCTTTCGCCTGCCGCATCCCCAGCAGTTCTTTGCTGCTGCCTACGTAGGATTGTGGGGGTCTGGAGCTACGCGATAGGAGGACGGCGCGACAGGGACGCCATCTACTTCGCCCTGCGCTTCCTGCGGACGGCAGCAAGATGCCCCTTCCCCTGGGGCGCACTCGAATGGAACGCCCTCCAGCGAACAGTGATCCTTTTCCTGACCCTCCCAATTTTTGTATATATTTTTTTTGTTTATTTTTTGTTCGCCCCCTCTCCCTCCGCTGCCGAGGCGAACCTCGCCGGCGTGCGTGTTGGTTACTCGGCAGTTCCGAGCACTTTCGGACGATGTAGGGCCTATGACCCTACACCTATATGTTTGATATTTTTTGTAATAAACGCCCCGGCACGGGGTTGGTTTAACTCCGTTACCGAGTGTTAGACCAATGAAGCAATGACTTCACTACGCGTTGAACGGAAAACATAAATAGAGTGCTTCGATTCACCTTCCCCCCCTGCCTCAGTGCTTGCCTCCCTGAGGGAAGCAAGGGGCAGCGACCTTCCAGCAAGGCGCGCCTCTATCTCTGGACACGGGGCAGCGTGGATGCGAATTGCGAAAGTCGCAGAGAGAAGACCTTCCCGCACTTATTAATAGACTGTGTCGGCCTCCGAGCCCTTTGGAATCGACTCTCGTTGATCCTTAAAATCCCGGTAGGCTACCCTATGAACATTTTCCGGTGTCTCTTCTTGCGTGACGCCTTGTCTCTAGCCGCATTTCTAGCAGTGCTCTGCTGTGTATGCAGAATCGTGGCAACCTGGAACGCGAAAAGAAGAGGCCACAATAGCAGGGATTCCATCCACTGGGCGGGAATCTTCTTGAAGATTGCCTCCCGATGGCCCCAATCTCAACCAAAGAATGCATGACTTGTCAGGATCCTGAACAGGATGCCGAGGACGTCTCCGGGCAAACACTGATCCCTTTCCCGCCTTCCTTTCCCCAGGAAACATTGCCCCCCCCCCCCCCTTCCACGTTTTTTCCACTCGTTTTTTTCTTGTGGTTTTCCCTCCCCCTTCGCCGATGGAGCGGACCTCACCGGTCTGCGTACCGGTTTTTTGGCAAGTTCTTCCGCGCGTGGTAGAACTAGGTGTTCTACCACCTCCGCGGTTTTCCCCTGCCAGAACATGGCCTGTGGGTTGAAGCAGCATTCCTAGATCCCCTGCCCCCCTAAAACAGGTGAACGCCTGGCGGCAGGAGATTGCAAATACTGGAGCAAAGTTCACGGGGGTCTTTTCGGAACCGCTCTTTCCCCGACGACGTTTGTTAACAGGCACCATCTACATTCCATCCAGGGAAAAGGGCTCCATCCTTAGCCGCCACGTTGGTCTCCCTAGCACAAAGGGGATGGCAGTTGGCTACCGCCCCGGGGAATGCATACCGAATGCCGACAGGGTGTACAAACCGCAGGGGGTTTGAAACCGTCGGTCGGTTGGTGGCGTCCCCGCGAGCTCATACCCTAGGACCCCCTCGACGCCGGCGACCCCCTTGGATATCACTTCAGCAGATGCAGTAGTCCACCAGTATGTGCGGACAGCCTGGGGCTGGCCTCGGGTGACGAACATCTCGCTGTGGGTACTTCCTTGCAGCGCCCGCCTCCAGTACCGGAAGAAGGGAAGCTGTGCTAGGTGACCCTGGACCCGTACTTGTTCCAATGTGCCCTCCGCGACGCATGGCCTCGTCTAGAGATGGCCTTCCAGCACGCGGATGCACCACGGCGGCTTCTGCGTGGAGCACGTCCACGCACGGGCCGATGTCGAATCCGGCTGGAATCGCAGTCCCGAGTTGCATCCGCGACACGGAGACAGCGCGCATGCGACTGGACCGTGGTCGACGACGGACAAGGGGTCACCTCTCTCTCGTTGCACGCGGGATGAGGAGATGCAAGGGACTGCAAGGAACACCCGGAGCAATCGCATGCGAACGGAAGGGCGGCGCGACCCACTTGCGGAAGCAAACGCTTCCGACTTCTTTCGTGGCCGAGATAACCTGAAGACTCTCTGCGGTTCCGTCGTCGTCGATGGCCGCACCGCTTGGAGACACTGACCAGACGTATTTCCGGGTACGCAATTCCTCTAGCTTGCACACTTTTCTGGCTGCAAAAAGTTAGTTAGCACTTTGACTACACCAGCGAACTCTTCCTGGAGCCCTCAAAACGGACAACACGCAGTTCAAATTATGACGCACGGACCCTCGAAATTCGAAGAGCACCAACTTTTATTCATAAGAAAAAAAAAAAAAAAAAAAACGCAGCGCGAGCCGTTTAGCAAAATTTCTGTATACAAACTTGGAGAAGGCACGAAGTTTGAAATATCTCTGCAGGCTGCATCCTCATTCAGGGGCTGTCGTTCAAACATAGGCTTCCGGTGTACTTCCGCGCTTCTCCTAGCTTTGTGTTTGAGCCTTCAATGAGAATGTAAATTTCTGCAAAGTGCTAAGAACACGCTTTTCATCCAAGTTCTTTATTTTTTCCGTATGTAGGAACTGCGAGTTTTCGGACGCATGCTGCTTCATTTTCTGCTTGTAATGGGGATATGTGTAGGCAAGATGCTGAGAGAATTCTTTCATTGTCTGAATATTTGTGTCCCTGCTTATAATGCTCCAGCCATTATGGATACTTTTCTGCAATACACATGCACATCACGAGATGCAAATGATACTCGGTGAACTTACACTAACAGAAGAGTTGCTTAGTTTGGAAACTTTGCCCCTGCTGAACTGGAAAAAAACATACTTTGTCTGCCTATTCATCTTTGCATGGAATCTGGCACCAAGAAGAAAACTAATTAGGAATTGGGCATATGGCGGCGTGAGAATGATGACTTTAGGGTGACTGTTAGATAGAACTGGAGAAACTGTAAAACTGAACAGTCCTTGTTCCACATGACCTGCAACCACTTCTTGCATTGTCATGGATACCAAATCTGATAACACCAATTCACTTTGGTGAGCTACAAGCAAAGCTAATAACACATGCCTCTGAACATAATAGTCAGATCTACTGGACTGCAGTTTGTTATGATAAATAGCATCTGCTTTATCCATGATTTTTTGCAATAAACCAGTCCGTGATCCAGTCTTTTCCAACTCATGGTAACGATGTAACACTATTTTTGGATTCCTAAGTTGTCTCATCTTACTGATTTCTTTAGCATGCTGCCTATCATTTGAAACTTCGGTTTCAACACAAGAGCTGTTTTCACTCTTGCACGGCTTCTGTCGGATGGTGTGAGGATCATCATCTCCTTCTTGTGAATAAAATTCATTGTGTTTCTTAGTCAGATTGGTGGATGAAGTTCCAAGGAACACTTCTGTCGACTCACTTTTGTTTGGAAGTGTGTCTTTCTTTTCCTGATGCGAACTTTGCATACCACATGCATGCATCTTACTTTATGATGTAATGAAACACATTAATAGTGAACTTTAATTACTAGCAATTGATTAAACTAGTGAAATGTACTTACCTTTTTTGTTGAATAAGGCATTCCATCGCAGACAGCAAAGGCTGACGGAATGAAGCATTGAAAACAATGTCATCTGCAAAACAGTATACAGAATTGTGTCCTCATAATTTTCAATCAAAGTTATGACAGTCAGGCTGTATTTATACCTGGCAAAGAGTCAGCAGCTGGACCAAGTCGAGCTTTCCTTTCATTTACAATATCAAGCATGTACTTGCTTCTTTGGGGCTGTGGCATAGCTAAGCAGCGGAAAAACTCGAAATTGGTCAAAAGATTGATATATTTCTTCTCATCTACTTCCATCGAGTTACATTTGATCTTGCAAAACGTTTCAGCAGTCATGAAATTTTCAAGCGAAAAGATGCCTTATAAATCCCGATACAGCGGATTATTGTGAAAACGTCCACATGCTCACTGGCTGTGTATGCTCATTCACAAGCATTAAAAATTAGTAAATTGGAAGTGCAGGCAACATTTAGCTAAATCCTTTGTTTGAGGCCTCCATGTATGCTAGAAATAAAGTTTCTATTTTTAAAAAAAGGGAGAAAGAGAGAGAGGGAAGAAAAGTTCGGTAATACAGTTCATTTCAATCCTTAACAATCAACAACCCAAACGTAGTGCCATCGTTTCATTTTTATGTACCAAACCTTTGTCAGAGAATGGAAAAAGCGAAAGGAAACACTCGAACGCAAAATTCCAAACTGCAAAATCTACTGTATAAATATGATTAAAATGGGAATGGAAGTCTATAAAACATATGAATGATCTAAAATTCTGGCCTCATTTACAGCTGAGCTTTCAGACATGCTACGGGGAGCAGGAACTTATTAGGAAACGAAACGCTTACTACCGGTAAAAGAATAGCGTGCTAAAAATGCAGCATCAACCCAATGGAGAAAGATGTTTCACTTTGGGGGGGGATTCCTTAACAGAAACAAACGTTCAGAAATTTCATATACAAGAGCAGTGTTCTCACGTTACCCTCACGGATTTCAAATCATTTTCAATTTCTGTAGCGTTTTCGGTCCCTTGTTGTGTCCTGAAGACTTCATATTCCAAACCACCACAAGATTTGAGATTTCTCACACAAAGCGGTGCTTGTACGATTTAGTATAAAGATTCGAAATTTACTTCAAGTTATCGTGATGACGAATAAGAAGGTAGACATCTAGAAAAGAACTGAAATCTATTTTCACATGTACATAAATGCACATGCAAACGTTGAAAACTCAAATTCGAATGTTTCACAAATCAGTTATAAGATTGAACGTAAGAAGAAAAAAGAACGCATCATAATTGCACTGATTTCATGCCAAAATTCCAATATTTTATCTTTTGTTTTCAAAAGTGAACGCGTATTTCACCCTTTGTCTCAAAGGATCTTTTTGAAACAATTACTCAAACTCAGTTCTTAATTTTTATGATATGCGAAAACGGAATTCTAATTTCTCATCAATAAAGAACTATTCTAAATGGAAAAGGAAGTGAACACTAACCACTGGAACGTGTACGACATAATGATTCAAATTAGCAGTATTAATTAAATAAATAATAGTTCTTAGCAGTTTATTGAAGGTTGAGAGGGGGGGGGGGAGGAAAATGTCTCTTTTAATTTCATGGACTCTTGGAAGAATTTCGTGTTTCACCCATACTTTGATTGGAGACGGACTTATTCTCCTTATTGCATAATGAAAAATTGGATGGGGTTGGGAAGCTCGATTTTGCGATCCAGATTTTTCGCATATACGAAAAAGGAATCGTTTGGGTAATAAATGAGCAATTACTTTTCAGGAGAAAAAATTAGATTTCAATTAAATATACCTCACAAAATTTATTGTCTGTTTCAGTATTTTAGGTAATGTGAAGCAGCAAGTACATGATTGAATATTAGTAGCAAACTGCCTAGAGTAGAGGTGTGTAGAAGGAAGACAAAAAAAATGAATGAATCTACATGCTTGCTTATTTGCCTTTCTCGAACTACTGTTCAGCTCGTTAGCTAGTTTAGATCATTTAATTGCACAGATCCCCTACAACCAACTTGAGAAGCACCTTGAAACACTCCTCTTACGATCGCTAATCTCGGCATCTTGTTCAGATCAAGGCTGATCAGATCGAAAGTCTCCTGATATTCTGATTTCCGACTGAAACTGATACTTCAACACAAACAATTTATTATTTATTCTATCCCAAATGTTCGATTCTATCCTGTGTTTTTCAAGGGGCTCTACAAAAGTTAACATCTTTAAAAAGTTCCATATTTTTGGCTATACAACTTTTCATAGGGTTCAAGGCGCTGTATTAGCTTACTCATTAGAATGCAATTTTTACTGATGAGTTCAAATTTCATTGCGAAGTATCGGGCATCTAGAAGTTTCGTCGGAACTTTTTTTTTTTTTTTCACTAGGAAAAGCAATTTTCAGTTGTTGTAATGAATAGTGAAATAATTATTGTCTGCATTATGGTACGTGCAAAACTTATTATCAGTGTCGATCGGAATCGTAATAAAAGTTGTGTCGAATATTTAATTAGAGAGCACATTTGGAATGGCGCTTACCTACATGCTAACTTATAATTATTATATTCTAGAGTCTCCACGAACTTTGGATCCGTTTCCAAGTTGCAGTTGTCAAGTCATTGGGATTCCCTTGAGAAGTATGATGGACGAAGACGAAAGTTGTTTGCTTTCTTATGGAGATTAAATAGGGTTTAAAAGGGTGCAAATTTAATATAGAAAATACGTATTTATATGTAATAGATAGAATCAATTGTACGCACTTTCTGTATATATGCATCCCATTTGTATATACAATGGACTCTTCAATAAAAGTATTGTTTCAGCACATGAGTTTTGCGTTGCAAGGTTTACATTAAACATGCAATATGTGTCCTCTTTTCTAAGGAATAGTAATGAAGGTCTTTTCCCGTGAGTTCGAATCTGTCTTCGTACGTCCGTTTTTCCAATACCAAGCGTCTTTTTTTTGTTTGTGGCATCACTGCTTGCGAGTAAGGTGTGATTTTAACTGACGACCGGTCAGTTCCCAATGGCGTAGTACCGCAATTCGCTTGTCATCATCATCATCAGCATTTGTTCATCCGGTTCGAGACGGAGCAGTTTTTTCCCTCGAGTTGAGCATCGTACGCCCAGAGTGGTTTGCTTAGCGGCTTCTGCGCGGTCCCTATTCGTTTCGAACCCTTCGCAGACTGGCGGCAGCGCCAATGCCATTTCCTGCACGCCCACTTTGGAGAAGCTTCCAGGGTGGATCCATTCGATTTGGATCCACTGGGCAGCCAGCATGCGGAACTTCGCGGTCCGGAGCATTATCTGGACCCAGCATCTACCCTGATGACCCCACGGCAGCCTCGCGCGCGTTTCCGCGTACGAGCATTTCCAACCACCCCAACGGCGCTTCACCGTCGTATGACTGACGACACCGCGGCTCCTTTTCCGGTCACCCTTCTTCGCCTTTTCTACCAGAGCAGACCGATGGCTTTCGACCACGCTCCGGCTTGCGCGCAGGAAGGCGATTTCTGGGGAGTGTTTCGCCTCTCCCTTGACTCCTGGATCCCGCCTGACTTGTTTTCGAGTGCTGCTTTCGAGAAAGACCTTATCGGGAAAACTGGGATTCATCACATGCGCGAAGCAGGGCTAGCAGCATTCCAGGAGCTTAAGGAGCAGTGGTTGTTTTCTCAAAACTGGATTCTCTGGTGGGGAGCTCTCGTATCAAGTTTCACGCTTCCTGTCTTGTGCATGCTGCTTCTCACGTTGGATGCTCTGCTTTTTCTGAGAATTACCATTAGGGGGGAATTCCGCTGACGGGGGGTGTCTTCTGCGCTTGTGCACAAGGTTAACGAGCTTGGTGATTCAGTTGACCAAGTTCCTTCAGAAAATAATCGAAAGCGAAGGGAGGCTCAAACCCTTTTTCTTAAGGAATACATTTAAGAGAAAAAAAAAAAAAAAGAAAAAGAAAACGGGAAGAAAGCACGCGCGCACGCACGCACACACACACAAGACGGGCACCGTGTGATGCATCCCAAGTAAGCCCAGAAACTGGACCTGGGCCTGGTGAAACAGACCAACAAACGAGTCCTAACAGTCCCCCAGTTTTCGGCGACAGTTGTAGGTGGGTTGTTGGCCCACCCAAAAGGAGATGGAACCGCTTCATGGCAACGAATTGGCAAAAGGGAGCGATGGCGGCGAAAGACGTTTTCAGCTGCTCCGGATCTGAGCCCGCGTGCCGCGGTCGCAGCCTCCTTCGGAGAAGCTTCACTTTTCAAGGAAGAGAGCAGTCTAGAATGGCTGCACCCATTTCGCTAGCGCGTAGGGCTGTTTCTGGAATCCATGCAAAGATTCCTTGAGAATTTCGTATTATTTCTTCGTGCCTTAATGCGGCGGTGCACTTTTAATGGGAAAAGGATGTATTGCAGATGAAAAATGCAGTGTTTGCTTTCTCCGTCAACCTGCGGCCCCTGGTTGGGCCCCATCATCTAATATCTTCGCCACGCATCAGAAAAGAGGAAATGAAAAAACCCTCCTCATCACTCCGTTGTGAGGGGGGGGGGGACAACGCGGGCGAACCGACCCCCGTTCGTTCGGAGGCAGAACCTACCCATCGGTGGAAACCTCCGCCCGTCCCCGTTGTTTCCCGATTCCAAGAGCAGTCGCCGGCCGCTAGGACGAGCGACCTGCGCTTGCCCTTCCTCGTTTCGAATGGGCAAACTTCCCTTCGAAGGTCCATCCCAAGAGAGCCGTCTGTTTCCCGCGGAGCCCTTCGCGGGGGCGCCGGTCCTGCTTGCGGGCACTTTTCGCGGTTTTTTTCTGCAGGGGTCGCCCCGAGATCGGAGCAAGCGGAGCTGACCACTCCCGTTCGATTCACTGCGAGGTCGTCGTCGTCGCCCTTTTCCGAAGCGAATGTGCTTCTCTCGGCGGGGCAGTAATGGATTGCCAGCCGATGGTCACATTCCGCCGCAGCGTGCGGTTCTTGTTCAGTGAGCAGGGATTCGGGAATCCGTCTTCGCGTCTTAACGGCACCCAAAGCTGCTCCTTCCCATGACCTAGTTTCGCAAGAGGATTTCAGCTGTGTCTCCCTTTTCTTTTCGTTTCACAGGAGGCGCGCGTTGCGGAGGCTTCCGCCGTTGCGTCTTGCAAACAGCGGATCGCTTGGACTTTTTTATTACGCTGTGAAACCTGCTACTTGCAAGTTTGCAGACACGGACGATACTTTGGATGCTGTTTTTTTTGCGATTCTCTGGGAGTGGGGGTGGGAGTGGGATAAGGGAAGGGGGGGGGAGAGAGGGGGGACAGTTGCTTGTTTTCACCGCCACGCGGACGGGCCACGTTTCCTGGTCACTCATACGGCTCGCATGTTGCACACACTGCCATTCCATTTTCCTGTGCCCTGTTGGGAAGCAAACAAACAAACAAACAAACAAAAAAAAAAAGAAACGCCAATTCACGTGCCGCTTTGCCGGGATCATCTGGAGCCATCCAACCGTTCCTTCTGCGAGATGTCTCCTTTCGCAGGGGCGTCGCCAAGCTTCCCTGGGGACGCTGCGCAAATGCCACTCCTGTCAACAGGGTTGCCAGGCGATCCACGCGGATGCACACCGGATGCGGTGTGAAAAAGTACAGTCCTCGCGAACGCGTGCAACACGGTCACACGCGCAATGTGTCCGCCCCGGTGCGCGTGTTGTTGCATGGCGCGCCGCACGTGGTCATCGACGAACCGATCGGTTCGTGTCAGCGATGGCAGCTCAGCCGCAGGAGAGCAAATGAATTGTCAATTCCGCAAAACCAAAGGGCAAGACGGACGCTTAAGGGTTGGGAAATGAAATATCGAAGAAAGGTGGCACCTGTACTGTTAAACGAGCAGCCGAGAGGTGAAGTAACATCAAATGCACTTTTAGAATGATGATGATGATGATAATAGGAAGTCTGGGAAACTCGACGAGGATGCCGTTTCGTCTCGAATCTTCTACTGAACCGTGAATCTTTAATTTGCTGGTCCACTGGCGTTGCTGTAGATTAGTGAGTGGGTCATGTGCCATTTTGTAACTGAATGTAATCTTCAGTGATTTCGACCCGAGATGTGACCTTCCTCCCTTCGCGGTGCACCAGCGTGAGCGGGAGTGAGCCGGGCTGCAGATAAACGAGGAAGCGATCGTTTCCCCCAGAGGGAAGGAACGCAGAAAGGGAGAGGTGGAGGAGAAGAGGGGACTTGCCGACCCACCTTCTTCTCAGCTCCCCCGCGCCCGCGGGCAGATTGCCTGCCCCGTATTCACCGGAACGGCGTGCTGAATGCAATCGTGGGCAAGGGTCGGATTCGTCGTCCTGCCCCCTTCCCCCCCCCCTCCCCTTTCTTCCCTCTCTGCCTCTTCCTCAGTGGATTCGAAAGGAGCCTCTTCCGAAGAACGAAACGAGCAACCTCGAACGAGCAGGGTTGCCACCACCGTTCTCTCTCGCTCCAGTCGCCAGCGAAGCTCCCCGTCTCTCCCCTGCCTCTTCCCGCTTCCTCTGAGAAGCGCGGGCGTCGCGCGGGTCCTCCGGGAATCCTCCCGCTGGACGAGAATCCGTCCCGACGGTCCCGCGGCCGCTGACCTTCTCTTCGAAGGGGTGTCCTTTGCCCGCAGGTTCGCTCCCGCACCATGCCCTTCTCCTCCTGCAACCCACATATGCCCTCCGGAAAGGCAGGAGGGTCGCTCGTAGACCCGGCCAGCGCCCGCTCTTGGCCCACCTGACCGCCGCCAAGCAGCGTCGACGGCCGCTCCGCAGCTGCGCGTGGCAGACTGGTTGCCTGGAAGCCGGATGAGCCACTCGGGGAACGGCCCCTCTGCCAGCCGGCCCCAGGGAGACGCCTCCTCCTCCTCGTCCTGCCGGCGGGCCGATCCCGCGCCCAGAGTGGACGGCAGTCCCTGGAGCTGGGCGCCCTGGCAGGTGAGCGCACCGGATGCAGGTGTGACTTCTTCCCGGGGCACCGGCACCACCGCCCTCGCACAGAGGGCCCATCGCCACGGTCGTCCTGAAGTCCTCTCTGCCCTCCTCCACCCCTCCTCATCCTCTTCCATGCCTCAGCCCGACCGGCTTTACCCTCTCGAAGGCAGGGGGCAGTCAGTCTGGCACTCTTTTCGCTTCTCCCGCGAGGGGGATCGGCAGCGGCCGGGAACTCTCCTTTCGCCCACGGGCTTTCCATCCTTCCTTCCTATCGAGTCCCTCTTGGCCTCACGGTTGCCGAGGCGACGGCTGGTCCGAAGTCGCGGCGGTTCAGAAGAGCAGGCGCGACCGTCCGCGGATAGCAGATTCGCCACCTGCAGCCTCAAAGATGGGAGGAGATGAAGGAGGAGATGACAAACAAGACAGGAGAAGGAGGAAGGGAGGAAGCGGAGAAGAAAAGGGGAAAAGAGGAAGGGGAGGGCAAGAGGAGAGGAGAAGCAGGAAGGGACAAGGAAGGGAAGAAGAGAAAGACTAAAGGACGAAGAGAAGAGGAGGAGAAAGAGAAGAGAAGGTGGAAGGGAGGAGGATGAGGAAAGGAGGAAAAAGGGAGGAAAGGAAAAGGAGGAGGAAGAGGAAGGGAGGAGGAAAGAAGAAGACAAAGAACTTTTTTTTTTTTATCCTGAGTTTTCCGCAGCGTAACTCGAGAAGGGGGCTGCTTAAGGCGCAGTTGTTGTGCCCGCGACGCCATCTCCTGCCCACCAGGGAAAAGGCGGACAGGGTGAGGAGGAGAGAGGGAACAGCCGAGGATGGCAGGGATGGTGAAGGCAAGCGCGAAAGGCGGTTTTGGGGTCGAGGAAAGGAAGGCTGGGTCGCGGCGCGCGCGCCGGCATTCACGCGGTAACCCGTTAGACGGCACTTCCCTCTGCTCCCCTACGCAACCCCTTCCTCCTCCTCCTCTTACTCCCTTGCGTCCCTTTCTCCCGGATTATTCCCCCCCCCCTTTCCCTCCCTCCCCCGCAACTCCGAGCGCGTGCCTGTCCTCATTCTCCCGAAAGATTTCCTTGAAGTCCCGGGGAAGGCCGACGCACCCGACAGCCGCTGCTCCGCCGCAGGGACCTCGCTCGCGCTCCTCCACTCACGACGATAGCGACGACGACGAAGCAGGCAGGACTGAGAGAGCTGCCTACGGTTGCCATGGTGAGTGTCCACAGTCCGCGTTTTCTCGCGTGGGAGGGAGGGGGGCGGCTTTCGGACGGTTTTGTTTTCGGACGGGATGGCGGTGACCCAGCCGTCCAGGTCGAAGGGCAGGAAGGGAGGCCGCCGTTTCCGCCTCTTGGGCATGCACTGCGGCCTCCCTGCCCTGCTCGCGACCACCGTCGTCCTCCACCCCTACATCCAGGTGGATAGGCCGCCTCCAGCGGAGAGCGCAGAACGAGGCGGGGACGCGCTGGCACGGTCTCCGCTCGGTCAGGGAAGGAGGGAGGGGACCTCTGGTCCAGAGTCAGCATCTCTCTCCTGCCGACGTGCCGCTACCTGCGAACACTTCTGGACCGCATTGTCATCGCGGCCGTCGCCTCTGGCTTGAGAAGCCACGAGCAGTCCACCCCCAGGGGATCGAGTTTCCTCTCCCGTGACCGGGCTGCTGACCTCGCGCGTGCCTTCCTCCGTCCGGCGCATTAACCCCTCCCCAGCTTCCCTTTCTATACCCCACGCAGAGGCGTCCCCTGCAGCCAGGGAAGGAGAGGAAGGAAGAATTGGCAGCGCCCTGTGCTCACCCCTTGGTCTGTCAGCACTTCCCCAGGGCGCAGCATGAAGAGGAAGGGCTCCCTGAGCGGGCAGAAGGGGCTCCTATTCACCCCTCCTCCGCTTGTTAGCGCTTGGCACCAGATGCCTCGGCGGCACCCTGACCGTGATGGTGCCGCAACTTAAGCAAGGTGTTTCCATGTCCCCAGGGCTCGACGCAACAACAACCATGCGAGAACACCAAGCGCAGCACGCGCATCATCATCTCCATGCAGGAAGAGATCGGCGCTCTCGCCCGCATCCTCGACGTCTTCAAGGTCAGTCTAGCGTTCTTGAAGCGGCCGCCTCGCCTCCAGAGAAGACGCCCCGGAAGGAGGCGCCTTCCGGGGGTCATCCGGAAGGGCGGTCGGCCACGCAGAGTTCCGGAGCAGAGAGTCCTCTTGTGGCCGTCCCGCTGCTCGCCCGTCTCCCGGGAGACGGGAGTGCTGCTTACTCGCCCTCTTTACCCCGGCATAGACCCTCTGCTTACACGGCGCAGTCGTCGACAGGGAACGCGCGCGGCCCCCTTTCGCGCTGGAGTTCTTCAAAGCGGAGCATCCACTGCGTGGCGTTGGACCACGTCCCCGCCTGGACCTCTCTGCCCTTCGTACCCCCCTCATGGCCACTGGGAGCGCTTCGATAGAGGAGGCTCGTCGTGGCCGGCGCTGCCACCTCCGGCAGCGAGGCGCGCGTGAGCTGGAAGCCGACGAGCGACCACCGAGTAGGAAGCCGACGCGCATTCTCGTCGCTGCCACTCTCTGCGTCGCGGAGCCACCTCTCGGTCCGGCGCTAAACGAAGGAAATCGCGCGTTCCCGCAGGAGGTGGAGGAGGATTTCTCACCACGCGCCTGGCCCCTCTCCCTTTTTCGCTTCTTCCGCCGGCGCTGCCGCTCCGGCGAAATCCCGATTCTCGTTTCCTTCTCCAGAAGAACGGGATAAGCCTCAGCCACATCGAGTCCAGGTCTTCCGCGAGGGATCCAGGGGAGTACGACTTTCTGATCGAGTTCAAGGAGAGCGACTACGATCTTCGGGCCATCATCGATGACCTCAAGCAGCAGTCCAAGTACCTGCAGATCGTCTCGCCTAAGGCTACTGTGGAAGGTACTTCCCTTCCCCCCTCGTTGCCAGCAGAAGGTGGAGTTGCGGGGCGGCGCACGGGGGCAGCGGCGCTGGAGCGTTGCTTCCCGTCTCCTCCTCCCGAAGACGCCGTTCCCTGGTTTCCCCGGAAGATCCAGGACCTGGACCAGTGCAAGGAGCACATCCTGAGCTACGGGGCGGAGCTGGACGCCGACCACCCTGGATTCAAAGACGAGGTCTACCGGAAGAGACGGCGCCTCTTCGCGGACATCGCCTACAGCTACAACCAGTAAGCTGCGCGCTTTCGGATGCGCCCGCAGGTGGGGTGCGTGCTGAGCGCTGGCCCTTCCCTCCCTCAGCGGGCAGCCCATACCGAGGGTCGAGTATACGGAAGAGGAGATCGGAACCTGGAGGAAGATCTACAGGAAGCTGCAGGACCTCTACGCGAAGCACGCGTGCCGGGAGTTCAACCATGCGTTCCCCTTGCTGGTCCAGAACTGCGGCTACTGCGAGGACGCCATACCCCAGCTGGAGGATGTCTCCAACTTCCTGCGAGGTGGGTAGCCCCTCCCACCACCACCTCCGCGGGCGCGGCGCGGAAGGGAGGAGGGGGAGGGGTCGCGCGCGACGGCCGGACAACACCCTCAGGCTGCACGGGATTCACGCTGCGCCCCGTGGCCGGGCTGCTGTCGTCGCGGGACTTCCTGTCGGGGCTCGCCTTCCGCGTGTTCTTCTCCACCCAGTACATCCGGCATCCCAGCTGCCCCTTCTACACCCCGGAGCCGGACATCTGCCACGAGCTCCTGGGGCATGCTCCCCTCTTCGCCGACCCTGACTTCGCCCAGTTCTCCCAGGAGATCGGATTGGCGTCCCTGGGCGCCCCGGAGGAAGACATCCTCAAGCTGGCCTCGGTGAGGGTGGGGCCGGGGGGGAGACAGGCGGAAGGAATGGCGGCCCCTCCTCCTGCAGTGCTACTGGTTCACCGTCGAGTTCGGCCTGTGCCACCAGGAAGGTCAGCTGAAGGCCTACGGGGCGGGGCTGCTGTCCTCCTTCGGAGAGCTCGAGTACAGCATCAGCGGGAAGGCCCAGGCCAAGCCCTTCGACCCCTACGTCGCGTGCACCCAGGAGTACCCCATCACGGAGTACCAACCTTTGTACTTCGTTGCTGAGAGTTTCTCCAGGGTCAAGGACCAGATGATGTAAGCGGGAAGGAGGGTCCGCCCCTCCTGCCTACCCCACTGCTCCCAGGGCCTTCGCCTCCACCATCCCGAGGTCCTTCACGGTCCGCTACAACCCCTACACCCAGAGGATCGACGTCATCGACTCGAAGGAGCAGATCCAGGCGCTCGTCTGCGACGTCGCCTGCGAGTGCCACCGGGTGCTCGAGGCCATCCGCAAGCTGCCCTGAGCGGCGGCCCCTCTCGCATGCCTAGAAAAGCCTTAATAAAGCGCTTTCCGTAGTGTCAGCCCGTCGAACTCCTCCCGCGCCTCAGGACCGCACTCGGGGGTTAGCCTCCAGGCGCACTTGACTACCCAGGAAGCTCCGGCGACCCTTCCGCTTCGTTTCTCCCCACCCCCCCACACCTACACCCAAATAGACATACACTTCCTCTCCGCCCCAACTCCCTAGGGACGTGTTGTACAAAAGCTCAGGGACCTCCCCTCCCCGAGGCCGCGCTCCGCACGAGGAGCATCGGGAAAGAGACCTTCGTCGCACCCTGCCCTCCGACCCCCCTCCGCGAGTCGGGCAGAGGGCGCACCCGCCACCCTTTCTGGGGCCGCGGGCGTTCGCGCAGCACTCGTGCGCGCCCGCGCGTCTCTACCACCTACTCGTGCACAGCCCATGCATTTATGTACGTGCACGAAATACGTGCTTCCACGCATTCGTGCGCAGTGCATACAGGTGAGTACATACGTATACACGATAAATACATCTACTCATCTGAATGACTTGGTGTGCTTAGTGCATAATTAGTAGGTGTGTACTTAGTGCATAGGTACAGGTACCTATGCACTAAGTACACCTACTCATCTGAATCTGTGCACTAAATGCGCATATGTGCCTGTATTTCTGCATATTTGCACCTGTACCCTACAGGCATGTAAGCACATGCCTCTGTACACTAAGAACGCTTACGGGCCTGTACTTGTACCCTACGGGCATATACGTACATGTTCCTGTGCACTGAAGACATCCACCTGTACTTGTACGCCAAGGACACCTACGTGCCTGCACTTGTACAGTTACGACCTGTACCTTTTGTACACCTACGTGCCTGTACCTGTACCCTATGGGCATCTGCGTACATGTCTCTGTGCACTGAAGACATCTACCTGCAGTTGTGTGCCAAGGACACCTACGTACCTTTACTTGTACAGTGAGGGCACTTGAGTGCCTGCACCTGGTACCTACGGGCATGTACGTACTTGTATATGTAGGCTAAGGACGCCTACGTGCCTGTACTTGTAGTCTAAGGACACATAGATGCCTGTACCTGCACCCTGTGGGCATGTACGTACCTGTTCCTTCAGACTAGAGACACCCACGTACCTATTCACACTGGGGCCATGCGCAGTGAGTGCGCCCGCATCCTCTCACGGGCCTTCGCGCGCGCGGCCCCCGCAAACGGCGCGCGTGAGTGGACGGGGAGACGACGCGATAGTATTTCCGGAAGTCGCTCCGCGGGTGCTCGGGGTGCCCGCACGGAAGGGGCCTTCAGGCGGCTCAGGCAGAGCTTCCCTTGCGGGCCTCCCGCCCGGTGGGAAAGCGATGACGTCACCCGGCGACCCGGATCGGCCTCCGGGTGGACCGCCAGAGTCGGATGGGGAGAGCAAGAAAGGAGGGAGGGGGAAGATCGGGAGAGAAAGTGGGGGCGGCGACGATGGGATCAGCGGAGCGACCGAGAAGCCCACCGGCGGCAAGGCCTCAGGGAGGGGTCAGAGGTGGCAGCGGAGGTTCACGGGCAGGCGGGGAGAGGTCTCGAGGGCACGGGCGGCATTGAGAGAACTGGCTGAGGGCCGCCACGCTGGGGCTTGGGGCGGGTATCACCCTACGGCGGCTCGGCCCGGGACGGACCGGGACGCGGTGCATTTCCCGGTCGAGAAGAGCGTCCCCAGGGGCGGGAGCGCTCGCGCGCACCAAGTGGTTCGGAACCGCCACAAGCCCGAAGTGTTACGTCACGGTCGAATAACGGTGGCTACCGCCCTGCGGGTTGAACGTTCCGAGGCGCGGAGCTCCGCGCGCTCGCGCGCGGGCGCCGGCGGGAGGAGGTCGGGCGCCCGGCCCGGGCGACACGCTTCACCGGACAGCTCGCGCCCCGTGGCAGCTCCGCGCGACCGGCGGCGAGTCGAAGCGGAAGCGACTGCTCCGCGCCACCGCGCAGTTCCCGCTGGGACGCGCGCCTCCGAGGACCCGCCACAGACCGCGCGCGCGCGCCCCTGGACGCACCACCACCACGCGCGCGTCCGACCCACCCGCACCAAACCGGGTGCCGCCTCCGCCGCCGGCTCGCCCCCGTCTCCGCCAGCTCGTGGCCCCCGCAGCCCTCCCGGGCCCTCACCCACCGTCGCTCCCGGGCGCCGTGGCCGCCTCCTCCCGCGAGGCCGCGCGCGTCCCGATGGCACCCCCCAACCTGGACTGCGTGCTGAAGCGGTTCGACATGCTGATGGACCTGGACGCCAGCGACGCGGAAGCCGACGGCGAAGAAGGCCCCCCGCCCGCCGGTGACCGCCTCGGGGCATGTCCCCGCAGCCCACCGAAGACCCCGGTGAGCACGGCGCCGTGCGGCAGCGGTAGGGGCGGCGGGCGCCGCTCCACAGCGGAGGACAGGTCGGCGGCGCGCTGCTGCGTGGAAGGGTTCAAGGAAGCCCTGGAGCGAGAGTTCGTGAGGAGGAGGCTGGTCCCCTGCCGCGACCTGGAGGTGTGCGGGCGGGAGGGAGGCGACCATTCCGGGCTCCCGCCGGAGGGCAGGGAGGAGGAGGAAGAGGACGCCTCGCCGCCCGGCGCCGCAGGGACGGGCACGAGTCGCCAGGACCCCTCCGAGAGGAGGGAGAAGAGGACGCAGGAAGACGAGGAGGAGGAGAAGAAGAGGAGGGTGGCGGCAGCGGCTGCCGCCGCCGCCGCCGCCGTGGTGCGAGGAATTCTGAGTGGCGGCAGCGGCAGCGCCTTGCGGGGAGCGCCCCAGCAGAGGAAGGACGGTGAAGGCGAAGTGACTGCCGGGTGCTTCGCCAAGGTGGCGACGGACGGCGACGAGGAGGAGGAGAAAGAAGAGGAGGAGGACGACGACGACGAAGAGGAAGAAGAGGAAGAAGAGGAGGGCGGCGGCGTAGGGCGTCGCTCCCCATGCGCCCTCCGAACGTTCCACCTCCAGGAGAACGAGCCGTCGGTCTTCTGCCACCCGGAGTGCCGCGAGCTGACGGCGGAAGACGCGGAGTACCCGGACGCCTTCCGCCGCCTCTACGCCAAGGGCAAGGAGCGGTCCATCCTCAGCCAGAACGGCACCATCCGAGGCTTCAAGAACCGTGTCAAGGCCGGCGTCATGTTCATCGAGGAGGACCCCGTGGCCAAGGTAAGGAGGGCGCCCGCGGCAGGGAGGCGCAGATGGCGGCGAGGCGACCTTCCCTCCCTGACTGGCCCCTCCCTCGCCCCAGGTCTTCGGGGAACGAGAAGCGGGCAAGGTGGTTGTGTATGTGACCAGCTTGGGCGTTGTCAGGGAGACGTACCTCAACTGTCAGAAGGTCAGGAACATTCTCAAGACGCTGATGATCAGGTAACCCGCCGCCGCTCCCTTCCGTCCTGGAGGGCACTGCCGGGATGGGAAGGGAAGGGAGGGGAGAGACGGCAGAAAGGCTGGGGCGACCGGGAGAGGAACGCCGGAGGGAAGGAGGCACTCGTGGCGGCAGCCAAGGCTGGCCGGGTCGCCCTTGCGGAGACCACCCCAGGAGGATGGGAATGAAGTCTTCGTGTTCGAATGCTCTCCGTGTCGGCGGCGCGCCCGCAAGCGTTCGATCCCTCCTGCTTCTCGGGGCAGTCTCCATGGTGTGTCGGGTGTCCTCCCTTGCTCCTCGTTCGCACGAACCCTCGCGCGGTGCGCGCGCGGGGGTCACGCGACTTCTCGGGGCGAAAGCGGGCTCTGCGCCGATTGCCCTCTCGAGTGTACGCGCACGCGCGCAGCTCCTGCCTGCGCCGCCACACCTTTCCGTGCAAATCGGCAGCGGAGGGAGCGAGGGGATTGGGGAGGGGGCGAAAGAAACAGAAAGGGAAAAAGATGCGGACGGATGCAATGCGGATGGACCCTTGCTTGATGGGCCATGAGTTATCTCTCGCACACGCGGCCAGCTGCTTGCATCCACCGCTCCTGGCAGCAAACTCCCTTCCTTCTCCTACTCCTGCTCCACCCGCTTGCCTACGCCACCCTCATCGTCCCTCTTCCTCCTCCCCACCACCGCCAACTTCACCACGATCATCATCGCCATCGCTACTACGACCACCACCCACCACTGCACCAGCACTACCCATCACCACCATTGCCGTCACCATCCTTCTGTCCTCACCACCACCGGCACCGACCCCTCCGCCATCAGCGCTTCCTCCTGACTCACAGCGAGCAGCTGACACGTGGATGCGCGCGACCTGTGCCGTCCTCCTCGGTTCCTCCCGCGCCCCCGCGAATGTCAGGAGGCATGACCTCCGGATGACCTTGGAGATGGTCAGGGAAGGGGTAGGAGGGAGAGCACCCCGCCGCTACCCCCGGGTCGGCTGTCTGAGTCCCTCTCTCCCTCCTCCTCCCCGGTAGCCCGGCGCGCGCGCGGGGGAGACTCCCCGAGGGAACGTCCCCGTCTGTGTTCCTCCAGATTCGAGGAGCGGGACCTCTTCGAGAGGAGGGACCTGCAGCTGGAGATGACGGAGCGGTGCGGCTGCCTCAAGGTGCGCATCCCGCTCGTCTTCGTGGAGGGTCGTCTGCTGGGGGTGAGTACCTTCGTTCCCTTCCCCTCCTTCCCCCTACGGGCTTCCCGGGGGTGCGCAGGAGGGCGCGGGATGCAGGGGGTGGTGGGTGGCTCTGGGCGGCGCTGACATGCGCTTCCTTTTTCCCGTTTCCCTGCCTCTCCTCCTCCTCTCCCGGCCCGGTGCTCAGGATGCCGCCGTCGTCGAACGCCTGAACGAGAGGGGTCACCTGCGGTGCGTTCTGCGCCCGTACAAAGTAAACAAAGAGCCGCAGGGCGATCCTCGATGACCTCACGCAGCGTTTTTAGCGATGGCGCACCAGCGGGCCCTGCTCCCAGTGTGGCGGGCTCCGGTGGCTGCCCTGCCTCGTGTGTCACGGCAGCAGGAGGTCCGACTTCAACTCGCCCGTTCCGCTGCGGTGCCACCACTGCAACGCCTCCGGGCTGCGCGTCTGCGAGGGATGCTCCGACGAGTGAAGAGATCGGCGCCGTCGTCGCCGCCCGCGCCACGCTCGCTCTGCCTCCCCTTTCGGAAGGAAGTCCCTCGCCGCTTCCTGCCTTTAGGAGCGAGGAGACGACCCCCCGTCCCCATGCTGCAGCTGGAAGAGGGTCCACGGGAAAGAGGGAGCCGCCGTCACGTCGATGGCTCCGCGAGGATTCTTACCGCCGATGGAACAATAAAGAGAAAGAAAGCAAGGCGTTGTCTCTTTCCGGGCCTTCCCCTGCCATCCCCAGAAGGGGCGCTCGAAAGATCCGGCTATGAGGATTTCTTCCGCTTTACGACGTCCCACCGAAGGCGTTTCCTTCCCCCTTTCTTCCCTTCCTCTTCCTCCTCCATTCCTCCCTTTTTCCTCCTCTTCTGCTCCTCCTTTTCCTCCCTTCTTCTTTCCTTTTCTTCACGTCTCCCCTTTCCCTTCCTCCATCTCCCTTCCTCTTGCTCGTTTCCTTTTTACCTCCCTCCTCCCTCTCCATCCTTCTTTCCTCTTTCCCTTCCTTCCTTTCCACTTCCTCCTTCACCTCTTCCTCTCTTCTTCTCCTCCCGCCTTCACCTCCTCCTCTTCCTCCCTTCCTTCCCATTCTCTTCCTCCTCCACCACCACTTCCAGATTCGTGAGAGAGCGCCTCAGGGTGGCACAGCAAATGTCGCGCGGATCAGTCCGGACTTCCCGCCACGCTCAGTCTGCACTCTGGAAAGAGATGGATGGGGATAAAGAGGAAGATTGGGGTCTGGAATCGGGGCGAAGGGGGACACAGAAGGGTGAGAAGGACAGAAGTGCTGATGCGCCGCTTTTCCGCCGCTCTGAGGTCCAGCTGCATCTCTGGCGAGCTGCACCTCCGAGTCCCTCCACTCGTGGGGCCTTGGTCTCGCTCTCGAGTGGGCAGGATGGGATGGTGGGCTGCGCTTCGACTCGGGGTCGTCCAGGGGCATCATGGAGAGGAGAGAAGGAGGGGGAGGGGGGGGAAGCAAACAGCTGAAACCTGGGAACGACGCGGGATCGCTGGGTGGGCGTCCCGCGTCGTGCGGCCATCGCCTTTCAGATGGCGCGCCCACTATGTGGCGCCTGTCGCGCGTCTCTGGGAGCCGTGCTCGCCTAGAGCCGTTTACACCTTATTCCCGATCCCACGGAAGACTCCTCCTCCGGTTCTGGGTCTTCTTCTGCCGCATTCCAGGGGTGTGGAGAGTCACCGCCCCCGCGACGGTGACGCGTGGGAGAAGCGCGCTGTGCGCCTGCGCTGCTTCCTCGAGGCGAGCAGCCGGGCATCCGCTTCCGTCCTTCCTTCTTTGTCCCAGAGAGAGCCCCGGGAAACGAGGGACACGCTTTCTGGTCCCATCTTCTCTTCGCTTCTCCTCGCCACCCTTTCTCCGCTCCAGAAGCGCTTCTTCCAGGAAGACTCGGTAAGTGCGCAGAGGGATTCCAGGTGAGACGGCAAAGCCTCTCTCCCCTCCCCGCGGGGATCACCGTTCTGTAGGAGGGACGGCCCTCGTCCCGACTTCTTTCTCGGACGGAAACCCCTCACCGATTCCTGCTTTCGGGCGCGGAGGCGACCCGCCGTCCCGCCGCGCCCGTCGACCCCGGTTGCGCCGGAGATGTCGACTTGGGTACGCTGCAGAGGCGTCTGAGACTCCGAAACTCTCTTCCCCCTTCAGGAGCAGAAGATCTGGAGGGGAATAGATTCCTATCACTAGGACGGCCTGGATGGCAACTCACCCTGAGGGCTCTTCGGCGGTGGAAGGAGGAGGAAAAAAGGAAGAGGAGAGGGAAGAAGAAGGGAGGAAGTGAAGGAGGAGGAATTGAGGAGGAGGAGGAGGGAGGCAGTAGCGCCTCCGGGAGGAGCCTCGGTGCCGCGCGGGTGGTCCCGATGCGGACTGACGGGAAGGTCATGTGCCCCGAAGGCCCTTCTCGCCTTCCTCGACCCGCTGCGGAAA
The DNA here is from genome assembly GCA_036172245.1 of Raillietiella orientalis. Classification (NCBI taxonomy): domain Eukaryota; kingdom Metazoa; phylum Arthropoda; class Ichthyostraca; order Raillietiellida; family Raillietiellidae; genus Raillietiella; species Raillietiella orientalis. The sequence goes on along the minus strand of JAYWIR010000052.1, from coordinate 314,915 downwards.
AAGGGGGGGGGGAGTTGGAAGAAGGGGAGGGGAGGAAGAGAGAGATTTTCCTTTGCTTTTCTGTGGGGCTGAGTGGGGGATGGGGCAAGGGGGTGGAGGCCATGGCTGACGGGACGGGAGGGGGCTGAGGCGAATGCCAGCCAGGACGAGCAACGCCGAGCAACCAGAAGCCTCTTCTTGGACTCATCCCTTGCGGGCAAGCGCCGTGAGCTGCTTAGGTGGGGGTGGGAGGCTTCCGCATGAGCGTTGCTGGGCACCCTGAGGGAGAGGGACGGGGTACGGGGAAGGAAGCTACCGGGCGGAAAGACGCCTCCTCTTCAGGAAGGGTCACCGCGATGGGTCGCCCGGCGGGGAGGAGGAGGTTTCGGCGCCTTCCGCGCGATATCGCCCACCCCCATCCCGTCCGACCAGTGCGGCAAAGGAAAAGACACGCCACCTTCGCTTGCGAGCAGATAGGAGGAGGTAGCGGAGATGGCGGTGATCCGAAATGCCGCCCACGGTGACGCACAGCCATCCTCTTCTGGAGGACGTGTATCCCTTGGGTGACTTTGCTTCGATCCGGACGTGTCCAACCGTACGTCACGAGCAAAACGCGCGCGTCCGTCGGTCTGCAGGGAGGAAAAATGTTCTGCGTCGTCGTCAACCTGTTGGCGTGACCGTTCAAAGGTTTCCTTGACGGCCCGTTTCCAGCCGGTGCGGGATGATGGCACGTCACAGCACTCGCGTGCAAATTAGCGCGCACCGTTCCACCGAACGAGATCACAGAATCCCGGCCTAATGGTGTAGCTGTTTCATCTCGCATTCTGACAAGAAAAATCCCTCCCCCCCCCCGCCTTCTCAATTCCACCTTTTTTTTTTTTGTCCCAGAGATTCTTCTGGACGTCAAACGCATGCTGCCGCGTTCTTGCGATTGCTGCACCGTCCTCATGGGAGAAGCACGCCCGATCGAGATCACCACGCTTGAATAACTCGATCAGATTACCACCTAACAAGGGGCAATGCCTTCCTTCCCTCATCTCAGTGCTCCCCGGACACAAAACTAGGCGTCGTTTCTGAATACGGGGACGTTACATTTGCAACAGAAAACCACCCCATCGCAGCGGGATGACCCCAACACAGCGCTCCACCTTGCATGCTTTCCATGCTTCCCACCACGCTCCACGTGGCGCTCACAGCTGATCCCCTCCCCCCCGAAAGGAAAGGAAGAAAGAAAAGAAAGGGAGCTGAAAAAAGCTTCAAGCAATTCTTCGGGGTGATGCTCGAACGTCGCGGAAACCGCAGCGACGCAATGCAGCCCGCCCCGGTCCCTGACAGCCAGGAAGATTAGCGGCCGCCAGCCCGCGTTCCGGGAAGGGGACGGCGGCGCATGCGCCAGGGCCGGGGCAAAACAGGAGAGAGCAAAATGGCTTCGTGCAAAACGAACGCTTTGGAAAACCCCACAGCAAAGAGATTAACGAATTCATGCCTGGAAAGTAATCGTAACAAAATCAAACTGTAATTCCAGGGTCCAAACACTTTAATAGGGCTATTAAAAGCTCCGCATTAATCACTCGGTAAGGAGTCCTTCCCGCGAAATGGGTGGCACTGTTAAGGCAAAGACCACACCATTCGTTTCATATGGTGACGGTGGCCCTAAGGGGAAGAATTCCCGTGACATTGGAACCTCGCAGAGTTTTCTTCTTATTCGTCCTCTCCTGCTATTTCAATGCACACAATTGGATCCACGCAGCTGATGGGGGCACAATGGCACAAGCAATTCATCCCGGAGTTGCATCAAACTGCTCGTCTCGGTATGAGCATTCAAACTGATTCATATGGATATTTTGCAGTAAATGACGATTCCCGATTAAAATCTCCAAAGTGGGTGGGTAGTAATGTATTCTTAGGCTTTTTACAAAATCAAAATGTTGAAAATAGATAAATGAAGTCAAGAATTCAAAGTCAGGCACAAGAATGTACATTTTTTTGTACATGGACGTGCAAAAGCCATAGTAGCACTAAATTATAATAGCCTTGCAAGATACGGGTTCCGAATCACTGTATATTGGCAAATAAAATTAAATTAATGATGAGATGCCTATTCAACAATTTCAACAATCTGGGATGCAATGAGGTTTTGTTGCTATGGTGGCAAGATCACAGTAACGAGCTTCTCAAAAGTCATACCGCTCCTGAAATAATCCATTTTTAGACATTGCCTTGTGCACTCAACAACACAAAATTCAGCAATCCAAAAACAAGTTCCTTATCCCACCCCAAACAACAAGCCACACCACACCTTACCCTATTTCCCTCTTTTCTTGATAGTATCCTGCAACAGCTATTAGTCAGTCCAGTCCCACCCTCATTCAATGTCTACCTGTATAGAGGACATCACATTTGTAGCCAATCCTTTCAGTGTTCCAGCTACTTTGGTAACTCCAGCCTTAACACTCTCTTTCACATCCTCAAAATCAGGAGCCTGCAATGTTGATGTACTTGTTGGTTGAGGGTGCCCAAAATATTCAGCTGAAGAAATGGAAGAAGAACCTTGGAAACGCATAAGGCTTTCTTGACGTTCATACTGATTCAAAGTGCATCATTTGAACATGCTGAAAAGAACCAACAAACCTCTGAGTTTGTCTGAGCACCAAAAAGTTGATCTGAAGATATGGCTTTAGCATTTCCATATTTCTTCTGCATCTCATCACCACTGGGAGATAAAACTGAGGACAAAGGCACCTTCCTATTTGTGGCATTTGAGTTACACTCTGACAAGAAGGTGGATGGTTCCTTACTAACATCTTTTGGCCTGGAGGACAAAGGAATCAGCTATCTCCAACAAATCTACTCACTTAAAAGGTGTCAATGACATCAGCATGTCAAAGTCACTTAACAGATCCGGTTCTTGAAATACATTGCTGCGAGTGCTAACAAGTCCCTCCTGTTCAATAATCTGCATGCTGCTCTGTGCAGAATGGCCAATTCCACTAAACCCAAAATTGACATCAAAATCATACATGAGGACACTGAAAATACCCATGAATGCCAATCCCCATTCCCAATCTTTCAATCTGTTCAGCATGCTGGGAATCTGAGGAAGCAACAGCCGGATCGGCATAAGCAAGTCTGTTTGAATCCCTTTTCTTAGGCACTTCTGAAATTCCTTTCTCAATCCTAACTTGGTCAGCAAGTGCAGCTTCTTTTTCTAAAGTATCGAAATTTGCTTGCACACGCTGACCCAATGCTGAAGGCCTGGAGGCAATCTAAGATTGATATCAGTATTTGTTAGTGAGTCTTGTACATCATTTGATACTTTTTTGCCTAGCATTTTACGATTAGATACATTGGTTCTAGGTTTTGTACTCTCTGAAGACTGGAAAGTAGCAGAAGGTTCTCCTGCTAATTGGGCAGCACTGAATTCAGGATCTGTCACACTTGAGTGTAGCTGTGCCCCAAATGAAAAAAATCAATCATTCTTACAAAAATCAATTGTAAATCCCAAAATTACCTTCGCCATTTCTGGCACGTACATGTCTGAATTATCATTGGTGTGCTGGTCAAAAAAATTGGTTTCCGTCACCACAGGAGAACTAGTCTCCTTCTCACTGGAAAGATGGAACTGTGAGAAAATGACAGTTTACTGATGAACAGAAATGAAAATAACCTGAGAACCATGCAGCTTGAAGGCTTGTACAGCTTGATTTCGTAATCTTTCTCTGTACAGTTGTGCTGGTCTGCTCTGATACTTTATCTGAGAATCTGCCATATCGCATCCATGTTGTTGGAAAAATGCTAACTATGCAGGCAATCAAATTACTCTACACAATTTCATTAAACTAACTGCATTTGCATTTCCTCCCAGCTGCATTTGCCACAACTGCAACCATGTCCAATTCGTATCTAGCTGTGAAGAACGCACAAAGGAAATGTGAACGCCTAAATTACGATGGACTGCCGAGCAGTCGATGCAGATGAAGACCCCGTAAGTGATACTGGCCCAGGTTGGATTCTTTGAATCACAATCAAAGCAAACCTAAACATACACACTCTAAGTCCAAATCACTGGATCACAGAAATTCAATGCATGCCTACAGTTAGCGATACTTAATATTAATAATAGTAACTAAGATTTTTTGGTGACGTACAGATTCATCACATGCACGTTACCACGTTTGTGAGAAAACGTATCTTAAAATAACAAAAATACAGTTGAATCTAGAAACCTTATTGCCCTGCTTGTTCCGCAGTTTCTTAAGGTGAGATTCGATTACATCCTTTGAAGCTTTGTCTTCAATTAACATAATTGTAAGATTCACAATAAAATAGTGCCACTTTTACAGTCAAGACACCGCTTACTCTAAGACACGTTTAGCATTCCAGAAGTGCCAAATCCAAAAGAAATTTTTAAAAACCTGCTTTCTGAACACTTGAAAACTCGACTTTCATTCACGGGTATTGCTGATGTCTGATTGTTATTATTATAGATAAATCCGTTGAAAGTCGAACACAAGTCAAAGAGATTGACCAGAATTGATAATCTTAAAGAATTCTTATTCAATAATAACATGAGTATTCTCACTTAAACTGCACAGAGAGGTGCTTTAATATGATAATTTTAGTATATTCATACCTACATTAAGCAGAATTTCACAGAGTACCAATCAAAGTCGCAATGACATCTCCATTATCAGTGAAAAAATTTTTTTTTGGATCTAAACCTTTTCCAATTATTTATTTATTTTTCGGCATTCAATGTAAATGCAGTGTTGTTTTCTCTTAGTCTTGTATTCCGTAAACACAGCAGTCAATTTGGATAGCTGTTAACTTTATCCATATACCGACAATAAAAGAATTTAATTCTTTCATATAAGAATTGGAAGCTGAAGAAACGGACATTCATAAGAATACAAATTACATTTTGTAAGAAAAACCCTAAACATGTCATTATTGAGGTTTGCACTTCTTTTAGGAAGAAACCATTTTAATCGCTCATTTTTAATAAATCAAAAAAAGTAGCAGAATATGATCTTTCTACCACAGAATCGCTTTCAATTACTGAAGATACACTAAAAATACAATGCGGACAGCTTCATGAAGTCTTGAAATATGAATATACGTACTCGATGCGAGCGCATTTTCTGTGCGGTGAGCACTACACATCGTCTGTTCACCCATCCTTGGGAAAACTATCTGCTACTAGGAGACAAAAAGTGCGGAAGTAATGTGGAAAAAGCTACAAGACTTGCTGCGAGGCTATGGCCAACGATTTTAATGGGCGTGGAAGGGAAAATAGAATTCTTTGAAGGCACGAGTCAGAACCACGGCATGTCAGAAAACTTCTAAATTTGGAGATGCAAAAGATAGTCAATCGTTCATAGAATTCTCCCGTGAAAGAGATTTTTTGCATCCTTTGGTTTGCTGGAGGTGGGGCTGTGCTTCCAACAAATTCACCCTCCGAACACGATCCAGACATATCACAGTTCCCGACAGAGCTGTTGGATAAACCTGCATCTTTGAATTCAGTTCTGAAAGAGAGAAAAAAAAAACAAAAGACTAATGTTAAACAAATAACCGATGAAAGTGCACACAGAAATTCAACACCAATCGCTTCTGGAGACTTCCAGCTTCTCTTCTATCCGATAATTCGCTGATTCCGTATAGGGTGGTCACCTTTACAACCAGAGATCTGCACCACTGAGTGTCCTTATTCACAAACATCATCTAAAACACAAAGGTAGGGCTGCCGTTCTGTGCTGCTAGCATCAACCTAAGCGAACGCCACGAGGTTTGGTTTTAACCCGGATATGCCGGGGCATTTATTCATAAAAAATAAAAGTACAATAACATTTTCTCGTGTCACTGCAACTTGCTGGTTGCCAGTGCACAGACTGACCATCCAACGCGCTGGGGAAGGAATAGACCAAACAAAAAGAAAAAGTGTAACGTGGGGAAGGGAGAAATATCTAGAGGTAGGGAGGGCGGGGAAGGGATCACTTTGCGCGAGGATCGGTTCTCTATATCCTGTATATCACGAGGTTTGGCAATCAAGAGTCAAGTCAAAAAACAACTGGCTATCGTATTTTTTTTTAGTTTTTTTAAAGAACCTTGTGGTTGCATTCCTTCACCTGCAATTATTGAGCTAACAGTCAGCATCTCTTTCTTCTCACTGAAAACGGACTTTTACAGATGGAAAAAATGCATTCTTTCCTGGAGTTCTGCAGCGGAAATGTACCGATGGGGATTATAAACTAGTTGCCCAGCGGGTATCAGTGAAGGATGAGAATCATACCTCTCTTGATTTTCATTAATCTCTATCTTCGAGATTAGCACCAATATCTTTCCTTAAGGGCTCTCAAGTTTCCTTTTCCTTCAACACGCTGAACAAATTTTCTCTCATGCGATTTATTGTGATTTCAATTGATGGAAATCCTTTTGGGTTCTTTTCTGTCTTCGCTGTTTTTTCCCTTCCAGCATTTTTTGCAGGAATTCATTTGCAGGTTTTCTTTGTTTTGGTACGCTAAGTACCTCAAGAACCGGTCGTGTGCTTCGCGGCGCACATGGCTCTTTAACACTGCTCCACGCCACACGCGGAGGGTGCGTGTTATTCTTCAAGATAGGGGGCACCCCGGAAGGGGGATTCCGCCCTATGAATCCAGGAAGGCTCGAAGTCCGTTCCTCTCACGCTTGGGGAGGGATCTCCCTTCAAGGGGATCGCATCTCCTACCCTGGTTGTCTCCGAAGGGAATCCCCTTCCTCATTCTCTCCAGAGGGAGCACCCCGGAAGGGGGGTGGTCCTCTCCATTTCATCTTCTCCTTAGGGAACCCGCAAGGGAACCGCTCCTGCTTCCTGCTCTGAAGAGAACCCCGAAAGGACGCTTCCGAATTTCAGAAGGGGCGTTGTAGCTTCCCGCAGGGGAATCGCTCTCGTTTGCTTCCTTGCACTCTGTGAAGAGGCGATGTAAAAAGCACACTCCTCTGACGATGCAGCGCCATGATGCTATCTTGGAAATTATCAAGAAGGCCGCAATCGATGAAGCCAAGTGGACTCTGGTGTCAAGTAATCGCAGAGTGCCAGGAACCAACTCCACCCTAAAAGCAAACCTGGTTTTAGAAGAAAACGATCGAATAGGTGTGCTGGACATCTCCTGCCCATTTGAAAACGGAAAGGAGGCGTCCACCACGTCTAGGAAAATAAAGGAGGCCAGATACCATGATGTCGCCATGCAACTCAGAACACTGGGAAAATAACCAAAGTGCAGGCGATCCTTGTCGGTCCACCTGGAGCATGGGATCCCGAAAACGACAACGTTCTAGAATACCTAGGAATTCCGAAGAAGCTGATAAGGCTACGACAGCGGATGATGGCCACCTGCATCCGCTTCTCAAGTAGCATCTATGCAACACATGTAAGAAGGAAAAATGCAGCCCAACCAGACGATCTGGACCATGCTCTAACCCCGGAAGAGAGCACCGAGGAACCGTGAAGAACATGGAGGAAACATCATTCGTAAAAGATTCTCCAGAGCCATTCCAGCAATAGTTATTGTAATAACCCAAATGCTCAATAAATTTTCTATTTTCATTAATCTCTATCTTCGAGATTAGCACCAACACCTTTCCTTAAGGGCTCTCAAGTTTCCTTTTCCTTCAACACTCTGAACAAATTTTCTCTCATGCGATTTACTGCGATGGGAAGTCGTGCAATCAGGGAAGCACTCTATGTATTCCTCTAAAAACAGCACTTCGTCGGTTATTATTTACTGTTAAGCTCATCTCCTGAAGTGCACACACATCGCCTCCAGAAGAAAATCAAACAAAATGAAAAAATCTACGAGTCCCTTAGGCTTAAAATAAACTAACAGTACCAGGACATGGGATTGAAACTTGAGGAAGTCCTCTTGGGTTATGCTGACCTACAGAATAGAACGTAACTCGAGACTTGGACTCTAGTCCACTAGGGTCAATAAAAGATAGCCATAGTTTGCTTTTTCCTTGCGAGCTTTCATCAAAGGCACTAAAACCATGCAGACTGTTTAATTGACATGCATAATTCGCATGCAAAATTTTAGACAGTCTTCATTGTTGTTGCTCTTAAGAAAAAAACATTGCTTTAAAAGTCTCTTGTGAAATGCAAATCCCTAGCGAATCGTGCATTTCCTTTGTGTGTTTATACTCTGTGTTTTCAAAGAATTCCACTCGCTCCTGTGAGGAGGAAGGCATACGTTGGAAAAGAATAAAAATAGTTTCATTCTCATTCAGGATTTGATTATTCAGATGGAACTTCATAGTTCCAGCAATTCATTCTGATTCACAGTTTTTAGAGATAGTTTACTGTCTGAATGCATATTTGTGTTTAATGTTGATAATGATTTATTGGGTTCATTATTAATCAGCCAGTATTTTTAACCACAGATCCAGCTGAGTTGGTAAACTATATGTGAGCATTTTATTACTTTCCTTATAAGGAAACTCCCATTTATAGCTATCTGATTTTACCGCGAAAAATGCCGCGCCTATTCATTATAAATGTTTTGCTCGAAAGTGAATGGCTAATGAGAGCTATACCAACATTATATATATTTGTACTACGTCGATTCACTATTGATACTAATTTTTCTCGACATTTTTCTCGTCTATAAACAATGAAAAACGAGAATTGCAGAATGAGATTAGGTATGTTGTCAAAGGCACTCCTGATGACGTGTATTCATTTTTCTGCTTCCCATAATTCTTTTCTGCAAAATATCGAAAACGCGTGGAAACAAGTAGCAGGAATGCTCTTGCAGTGGTCTCAGCATACATCCTGATTGTATCAACGTCCGAAAATCGCAGCTTGGGTCATTCAGCTGCAAGACCGTGTCCACAGAGCAACATCACAAAAAAGCAACCATTTGAGGATTCTAAAGGACACAATCGTTCGCGATTCGTGTTTTTTTAGGAGTTGCGTAGCGAGGGAGATTACTATGCCCCATGTCGCACGCAAACGACTTTTTGCTTGTTTGCCTCCGTCAACTTAACTGAAATTGAACACCGGCATACGTTGCGCTTTGGAAATGTTTTAGTGAAACTCCTTCCCAGTATGAAAACGTGGTAATTATGGTTTAGCTGTATTACCTTGTACGCTAATTTGGGAATTGGAAGTGATCAGTTGAGCATACTGCTTTTTCAAAATTTTGATGCATCCTATGAAGCTTTCTGCTGTTAGTGACTGAAATGGTGTACACCCCAAACAGTGAAGATGTTTTGAGGTGTTCGTTTGATTCTTGGTTTTTCCTGTTCAAGAATGTAACCATCCCTGGGTATGTAAAATAATGACCGTGCATGATTACACGTTGGTTTTAAAGAACATCAATACCCATCACAGAAACCGTGTACGACTACCTACGTGATGATGGACCTCTGTTGCTGCCTTCTGATATCATTAATGGAAACTGGCCAACCACTGATGATGTGGTACGTAAACCCTTGATCCTATAATCAACTATGTAAATATCTTAAATTAACAAAACCAAACAAGGAAGTCATTCTCATGATTCCATTGATACTGTATTTGCACATCCGATTACGGTATTTATTTTAAAATCATTGACCGAACACACGTTTCGAAATTGTGTTTGCAAGTTTTTTTCATCGCTAGAAGAGTTCCCTGAAGAGTATTTCCGAGAGAATCGCCGATGTAATCGTGGAATTGGGCAATTGCTGTTTTCCTAAACTCAACTGGAGTTCCCCAAAGGTAATACACTAGTAGAATCCACATCGAACTTTAACTAATACCCTGTTATTTAAAATGATTTTGTTGCATTAATACAAGGTTTTACTCCATTCTTTAGGATGCTACTTGGGTTGCACACAATCGTTCCCTTAAGTGCACTTCAGCAGACGATATATTTCTCTTATTAAAGAGTTCACAATTTGTACTGAAAGACCTGCAGAACCCATTTGAGGTAGGATTGAAACCTTTCCCCATTGTAATTGTGATGTGGAATGTTAACACAGATGGTTACATTTGTTTAAATATAGTATGGCTTTCAGTGATTGAGTTTGATGTTTTGTGTTCTTTCCAGTTTTCATAATTAGGCACTGTTTCTGTTTCTTTTTCTGTTTGATATCACTAGTACCTGAAGGTATTGCCAAAGAACAGTATGAATGTATGCATCAACATTCTTGTTAGAAACAAAATTTCCATCTCCATAGTTTATGATTTCATGTAAATTAATGACAAGAGTTGTTCCCTGGGTATTACTTTGTCTTTCCTTTATGCAGGGATAACATGAATTCATTGAATTTGCCTGGTGTTCTGTAGAAAATTTGCAATTTGCTTTGTAGCATTGTGTAGGAGGAGATAACTTGCAAGTGCAATACATCATGGTACTGAAGAAATGGATGGATGTTTGCCCATCAACTGAGTTCCGATGTTTTGTGAAAGATAAATGTCTTATAGGTAAGTCATAACATGTAACTACTTTTATTTGAGCAGGTATCACTCAAAGGCATGTCCGAGCATTCTACCCATATCTGATTCAAGAAGAAACACGCATTATTAGAAGAATATCTCAGTTTTTTGAAGAAAACATCGTACAGAAATTTCCCTGCAGTCATTGTAATGTAGTTATGCCAGCGGTGATTGACTTTTAACTTTGCTGTAGACACTTTTGACATTTGTGAGGAACGTGGACGATTATACTTAGTTGATTTTAACCCTTGGGAACTCTGGACTGATTCCTTGCTATTTTCCTGGGAAGAGTTAAATGAAGGCTTTCAAGAAGTTCCTACTTTCCGCTGTTTACGGGAGAATTCAGGGATACAACCCACTGAACACAGTCAGTATGGAGTACCTTCAGATTTGCTTTATGTTGCTTCTGTGTGTCAGGGGAGAAGCTTAGCTGAATTTTTGTCTCAGGTAAAGTTTTTGTGGAAGTGTAGTTATTATTAACTTGAATTCATCCATAGGAAAAGGAATTGCAGGATAAAGAAAGTGAAGCCACGGAACCATCCTGAGTCCTTCAGATCATAAGCATGAAGTATGTATCCATATCCAGTGCACATTCATGTATTAGAAGTTTATGTTTTTGTTTCACTGTTCATTTCTGTCATAAACTTGAACCAGTTCATTTGCTAACGTGGTAAAAAAAAAACAAAAGAATTATGGCACTTTTCTCCTGATAAAATGAAAAACTTGAGCACAATCAATTTATTTATTGCATAAGAATAGAAAAGGAAATCAAACACCCCATTTTTTAGTTGAAGGATGCATCTTAAACATTTAGTTCCCATCATCACTAGTGATTGTTCTCGTTTTAGATTGAGCAGTTATCGGAGCAGTATGTTCGGAAGAGACAATAAATTACTGAATATCATCGGAATTCTCATGTCTTGCCTTTTGCTTATGTTTGCTATAAAAGTTCATGGCAATTGGATCATGAAGTATGAAGTATGGTGAAATCATGGGAGAGACACAAATCTTCGAGAACAATGCATAGCAAGTGTTATCGGGAAAGCAATCTTTTGTTGCCAGTAGTTTAATAAATTTAAATGATATCCAAGTTTTCAGGTTTTTTCTGTTGCTCAAGGGTCCCTAGGCAGGATAATTTCGAATGCCTCCAAATTTCAGCAGTTACATATTTTGCCTCAGAATTATTTCAGGCACCTTATGCTAAGACAAACTTGGGTTACCTACATGAGCATTTGAGTGCGTTCATATAATGCGAATATATTGATACATCAGCACCTTGGGAGATGGAAGGCAATATCTGTATACATTCAGCTCAAACTTGAATGACACCGGAAAGTGTTGACTTTTACAACAAATCCAGTTTCTGTGGAGAATCGTCTACTTCATCTGCCTTTGGCCTTTCAGCAATCTGAAAAGGGACTGATTTCTTGCGGTTTCCTTTTCGATTTTACTGTGCTGTTGCCTAGCGTCTTGGATGTATCGGATTCTTGCCCAGTGCATATCAGGCATAGTTACTAGTGGCTTGTCTCGATTGAAGTTCGACACGGGTCGTTTTCTTCTGTGCTACATCGAGTCTGCCTTTGGCTTCTCTGTTCGAGCTGACTCAGCGTGGACACGTGTTCCCAATTCTCAGTCTGCTTTCAATCAAACGTAGGAACCTCTCGTTCTCCCTACAGAACACAACCTGTCGAATCTTCCAAGCAGTAAGGGAACCTTCTCTCTCTCGAAGCGGAAGAGCACAGCTAACTTTCTGAAGGGAAAAAAAAAACACATTTTCAGAACCAGAGCACTGTTGAGCGTCTCAAGGGGGAATTATCAGATAGCACACTTCTGAGTTTTCTCGCGAAGAGATATGCAGAAGAGAAGGGAAGCAATATAGACGGATCCTCAGGTATGGATCGTTAAACAGATATGGGAAATAGAAGACGTGCTCTCCAGGAAAAGAAAAACTCCATAAGTAACCCCAGAACGAGGAAACGAGACTTAAAAAAAATGCTATAGGGGTTTGTTTTGTTCCCCTTTTCTGTTTGTAGATTGCACTTTGAACTAACTATTCCGGTTCTCATTGGGCTGGGGAAAGGTAGATGCGACAAGATATATTATAGATATGTTCCTAACATTCATTTAACTAAGTTACAATTCTCTGATTGAAGATCAAACTGGAGATATTTATATCTCATAAATCGACACCTTTTTTCAAAACGTAAAAAAAGAATTTTCGTCGATGACTTGAATCGATTAGTGTAAACCTTTTTGTGCCATGCTAGTTTATTTCCATTGACGTCAAACTCCCAAGTGTTTAAAATCGTCAGGACTAAAAATTATATGGTGGTCTGAAAGTGTAAATATCTCACTAAAGTTGCAAATATCTGATCCAGTAAATGCAATTTTTTTAAAAACTCACTTAAAAGCTCGGGAAAATACAACACTCCATACCAGACTATTATAAATTTTCGGTAGTCAATATTGCATGCATGAGACAGCATGAGTATGGCTGCTGGTTTTACAGAAACCAGAAACAGTTTTCTGTAAGGTAGAGTTGTGATATCAATGTACAGTGTCAGGTGGAAGTGACTATTGAAGCTTTCAAGAAAGTTTAGAATCTCTATCAGTAAGGCTAGCTGATTGAGCACACTGAATGAAACCCCATGTACACTGATCACCTGCTCAACAGCAATTCCAAGCTTAATTTGGTGAGTTCCTGCTAAGCCGGATTAGAATTGACTCTCTGGATGGATGTACTGGATGGTTATACAAGTAATCCTGGTGATATTTTGCATAATGGATGCACAGGATGAAGTCTTGGCTTTCACATTTCAGTTCCTTGGCGATGTCTACCCTTTGCTGCTTTATGTCGAAATAACCTGGAATTAGAGTCTTATTTTTACCATTCTTATGTGCATAAAGCAATTCTTACAACCACATTGCACATTTTATAGGGAAAATTTCCTCTTTCCTATATCTTAGGGATGTGGCACTCCTTCCTGTACATTTGGTACAAAATTCGATTTGCTGACGAACTTTCGTTTGTGCGCTCACACGGGAAAAGTGCTTCTATCCTTGCATCCCAGAATGCAAAAAACAAAAAGTAAGCCTTATAAAAGGCGTCATTATCATTTGTGTTTGTATTTATCTTCAAACCAAAGGAATTTCTCAATTGTGCGTACTGTTTTACGTAATTGGATCATTCAGCAATGAAAATTGTTTTGGTGATTAATAAACAAACGTAACAGATTCCGAAAGACAAGATAGCAAAATCGGCAAAAACCAAATAAAATTAACCATAGCATTATAACGAAATTCAAGCAGTGCACCCATCACTCCAAAAAATGCAGATCTTGAAACAAAAATCTTAAATTTTTCAAATCTTCTCTAAAGCTCAGAGGCCACATTGGTGATTATTTTCTCCCTTACTTATTTAAATTCAATTGAAGGCAGAGGCTCTGCCTCTGCCTTCAATAAATCTTACAAGGATGTGTGAATAAACGCTTGGCCATTGGTGGAATTGTCAGGAAGCAGTTTATGTAATGTCATTATAAAAATGAGTGAAGCATCAGAAGGGGAAGCATAGTGTTAGGGAATGGTATTTCGAAAGCCATTTTGCATGTGTTATTTTATTGGTTAAGGTTTTGTATTTATGCTTTAACCACCAGCAAGTAGTTTATTTATCTGTTACCGTAAACTGCAAATTTGAAATTTCTATCTTGTAGCTAGGAACTTTGGTTGCACAAAAAGACCATTCAGCAAAGCAGGCACGTAACATGAACTTCAACTTGTGAAAAGTTCATTATTGAAGTACACAGGATAAAATGCTATCATAGGGACTTTGAATCAAATCCAATATATGCCTTGGTTTTATTAGAAAAGGTGTGTATTGAAATAACTAATTTAACCTGTAAATTAAGTGATGCACCTAAATTTAAACAAGAGTTTTCCCCAAATGAATATCTTATAAATATCACGTGAGCAATCTGGGTGATTTTGCAGCATTTGCATTTAACTGCATGAATCTAATTAAAAAAGCCTTAGATCATTTGCTTTATTGTTGACATAATAAAGATAGTCCCGTTTAAAGACAATGCTGATTGAGACAAAAGCTGCGCTCATTATTTGATGAATGTTTTGAAAAATTATGTGCAAATAAGTCAATATTAAGGAAAAAGGAAAACAAATGGACATTTGAAAAATCGCGATCACTAAAATGTTCGTAATGTTGAAATTCATTACAGAATTATACTGTTGTTAGAGAACTGCTCCTCTCAAACTCAGGCATGCCAATCGGAACAAGCCTTAAGCACCTGTAATAAATAAAAAGTCAACTTAAATGAACATAGTTTATTGAGAATTGCCAGTGAATAAGTTCATACAGATCATAAATTTCAGTTGATTTTATTTCACTGATTGAGCATTAGATTGATTTTTGGAGGTATCTGTTATATCAAGCAGTTTGTGTGCAATAGCAGCAATTTCCAGACCATCTTGAACCGCAGATGCAATTTCTGTCTGGTAATGCAAAGGATTCACTGGAATTTTTCCCAAAAATGGAACATTGGTGATCTGAGCTAATTCTTCACCACCACCAGAACTGAATATGTTAGAGCAATTCTGAACACTATGTTAATAAAAATGTCTTCTGGACAACATACATGGCAGTGTGGACAGCAGTATCCACTCATATTCTCAATAATCCCCAATATTGGGACTTTTGCTTTCTTGCAAAATGCTACTTCCCTACGGGCATCATCAACAGATACTGCTTGTGGTGTGGTTACAATTATGGCACCATCACACTGTTTCTGCAAACTATTGTGAAAATTTCATGTATGAAGAACATGTACTACTTGCACTTTTGTTCAAGAATCTACAGTCTAAGAATTTACTGTTAAAAGATGGATATTCTGCTACTCAATTATATGAAAGACAAGTTTACCGTAGCTGCTCAACAACTGATATATGTTCATCTGAGGTTCCCGGAGGAGTGTCAATTATCAAGTAATCAAGGCTTCCCCAACAAATATCCACCAAAAATTGCTTGATCATAGCTACAAAATTCCATATAAATACAATGAAATAGTGAATTCCGGTATATTAATGTAGTAACATCAACATAGAAACTCTTACAAGAGTTTATTTGTACACCAGTCTGCCTAATTACCTGTTTTTTTGGGTCCTCTCCAAACAACAGCTTCATCTTTATTTTCCATCAAATAATGAATGGATACAACTTGCAAAGTTTTCTCCGTATCAGCATACACAGGTACCCACCTGAGATCCAAACATGACATTCATTTACCGCAGACAAATAAAATAAAAGCACGGTATGTGCACTCAATAAGCGTTTGAAATACATGACCATTTAAAAAATATTTGGATACGATACCATGGTGTAAAAACAAAATTGCTACTTTCCCTTCAGGGGATTGGTGAATCTGTCGCTCGGTCAATCCTAGCATTCTCGGTACTGACGGCCCACAGAGATCAACATCTAAAATGCCAACAGTCTTTCCCATCCTTTTGAAATTCAGGGCCAAATGAACAGCAACTGTCGATTTGCCCACTCCTCCTTTTCCAGACATCACCACAATCGTGTACCCAGGGCGAGGCATCTCTTGTGGGTGCAGCGTGCGATTTGCACTCCCTGTGCCCCAAAACAACAAACGCAGGGGGACGAGGACCACCCATTCCGTCCGACTCACTGTTCCCACCTGAGTTGGGGTATTTTCCGTACGATTACGGAAACCTACCGAATGCATCGGAAGACTCGATTGCGTTGCCGTCGAAAATCGCCGTGATTCTAAGATTTCTTGAATTAGAGGGAACTTTGAGCCCCGCGTAATCAAAACGGAAAGTCAACATGATTGCCCATGTGTTCCGGAAAGCTTCGAAATTTTCGAGAAGCTTCGATCAAGACATCCGAGGGTGATCCAGCAAGACTTGGAGATCAGAATCTTGAGAATGGTTCACTGTAGAAAAATTCCAACGCCATTCGAAAGCTTAGTGAATACAAAATGCCATAAGCGGATGTGTGAGGGGGATGGTTTCTTCAGTAGTGCTCTGATTGACGGGATGGTTTACAATGGAGTAAGATCGTGCCTACGAGCTGTACAGCGTACTCTCTTTGTAAGGTACTGTCATCCTTCTGGGTACGATATCTGTACCATGTCATTCTTTAAAAATTATCTTTACATATCTTGCTCCGGATTCACCGAATGCATGTTGGACGATCCGTTTGCATCTACATTCAGTAACCCTAGAACAGATTGGGGCTTCTCATTCAAAGGCGGTGCCGAAAATCTTCATTTGAACAAGAGGCCTCAATAAGCCAGCCATTTGAACATTATAATCATTTGGATCGCAACAACGTTTACATCTAATCATCTTCAATGTTATGGAAGCTGTCAAGAACAAGTTGTATGTAAAAAAAAAAAAATACAAAAAAAAGCTTTCTGACCGCGGAACATCATTCAAGGATGAGAGAAATTTCACCTCGAGTGGAGTCGTCACAAAAATATCGCAATTATGGCCCTGACGACAGACATCTAATCTCGTGTTTTAAATAATGTGAATGCAGATGGTTTTATCAGAGAGGTATTGCAACTCTCGATTATTTTAGCCTCCTCTGAGATCGATGCTCAATGATCCACAAAGGACTTTGAGGAAGCACAGTAACGACAAATGGAAGTCCAAACGAGTGAAGACAAGTAAAATACTGATCATACTGTGGAAAGTGGATTTTTCCAACTGTTACAAAGGGGATTCAATTCAATAGATTGTTACCAAGGACGCAATCTTGGTTTATTCGTGGTGTCAGTTTGAATCAAGGTGGTCAGTTAGAGTGGTAATCAGAGCTTGATTCAATTAAGTTGGAAAAGCAAGACTCCAGCAATATTTGGTGGGAAAGTTGGGTGTTGGGAGTCCTGCTTCATAAAAGTTTCAATCCACGAAACCTTTTGAATTCTGGCGAGGGCGAGACATTCACGAAATGTTCGTTGGTACTTCGGTCAGTCAGACCAGAAGAGTACTCAGGATTTCTTCACTTTGGGCGACTGCAACTGGAATGCAATTTTCATGTTTGCAAAAAGTTCTAACGTAGTTATGCGTATGGTAGGCATAACCTACGTACACCATCTTAGTACATGCAAGAGCTAAAAAATAAGCCGAATTGTTCCTGGAATTGTACAGAAGCTTACAATGAGATACACAGCAAGCTGAAATGTTTGGAAAATTCCGATACGACATTGGATGAAGGAATTGACCAGATGCAGTCTGAATAAAGGTACATTGTTATTCTCTCAGGCAGCTATGCAGTACACTCTGATGTTTAAATCCAATGACATGAAATTGATAGTCTTGACCAACAAATACTACATTTGTGATGAAATTCATGAACCAAAGAACTGTGACAAACCTCAAGGAAATATTTGATTGTGCGTTCTGGTTCATCTATTAGCAAATGCCAGTGACCTTGCAGCATCTTTTGTATTCATAATTTCACAATATCTCTTATCAGACAGAAGACTTTGATTCTATTCAACCATTTCCAATTTTGTTACAGTCAGCCACAAAATTCTACTCTAAGTCATTTTAAATTTAAAATGTCAGAATATAGAACACGTATTGTAGTTAGCATAAAGATGCAGATTATGGAGATGCCTCCCAATTATTCATCAGTATCATCAACTGCAGCATCTCAAGCCAATCAATCAACAGAGGTATCCAGAAAGCCAAAACAACAAACACAGACCTTAATTTTTTCACCAACAAAGAGAAGCTTGCAATAAGATAACAAATGTGCTTGCCGAACGTTTCATGGGCAATCTTCTCTCTTCCTTCGAAAGGAGGAAGTTAGAGCAGACCAATATAGATGCTTGGAGGAATGAGCTTTAAAAAATTTACATGGAGTTTCCGTTAAGGGAGAATCTGTAACAGATAATGAAAATAGGGACTTGGGCAATGTTGCATGTTTTCCAGTCTTCCCCATACCGAGGACCGCTGGACTGAGTTTCTTGATTTAAACTAAAGCTGCCACAAAGTTTGAACATCATTTTAAGCACTCATTGTTAATAAACGCACTCTGCTACACTCACACTACAGTTCACATTGAATATTGTACAGGGAGAGACTCTTCTTGTATGTTTTGGAGGTTCCAACGGATGGTCCACGCTGTAAATCTTCCGCACCGTCTGATGCCAATATCTCTTTTTAGTAGGCAAGAAGAGAGGCACAGGACGTCCCAGTCTGTCATCTGCAGACTCCTTCGGAGCTCGGTTGATGAAGATGCTACAGAAAAAGAAGACCTTGGAACCCAATCGCACAGATGGACTACTCCCGGTCCTTTGAAGAACCCTGAGGGAACTTCATCCTAGGTTGGGATGCCATTTCCATGGTCTCCCTTTCCAGCACGCCGACTACTCCGTTTGACGTTTTGAAAGACGTACCGCCTCTCGTACGGGTTCCAGTGCTTCGAGAGGGAGGAATCTTGGGGATGTACAGCTCCCGGTACGCTTCCTATCTCGACTTCCTGCATCTGAAATATACTGTTGCATAACACGTGGGCGGTGTGCTTCTGCCTGTCCTAGTCGTGCACTCTGCAAACCGTCGTATCTCGCAGAACTGTCTCGATAAGACGTTGGTCACAGCGAAGCGTCTCGACTGGGTGGGCATGCAGACGAGCGCTGCCCCTGTGCCTCTCTTCTTCAGAGGATTCGTGGTCTTTAGGGCTAATGGCATCAAAGGGTCTGGTCTGAGCACGGTCGTTTCATCCCCGGATGCGGTTCTCGATTTCTTTACCGCAGAGGACATGGTCGATTGTGGCTCGCTCTTACCACAGCCGTCCGAACTCCTCGGGCCGATATGCCGTCCTTCCTCGGACGTCTTGGAAATGGTTGATGTCTCCCAACGGACCGAGGTCGCCCACGACGACGGCAATGTCTTTAGGTGCGGCTTTGCTGCGCTCAGGAGCGGCTGCGCGGCTTCCGCCTCACCGGTGCCTCCCTTTGTGTGGCCCGTGCCCGGGTTCATCGGAAAAAGGTGGATGCCTCCGGGCCAGGACATCCCACGAAGCGATCGGTCCCCGGGAAAGATGTTGGAAGGACGGTGCGAGAGATCACGTTCTTCACGAGAAGCACCCTCCCCCCCTCGTCTTCTTCTTGCCGGCACTGGCGAGCAGCCGGGCGTCCAACCTGTCGTTCGACCTCCAGGCAGGCTCGGTGGTCAGTCCCGTGGGTCTCCGCAGTGGAAATCCCTTTGGAGTTCTCCCGTTTTCTCTGCTTCGTTCCAGATTTTCTCCCTTTTTTCTACCGGGTTTTCCGTTTTTTGGTTCCCAAGGATTATTGAAGGACTGCTCGCCTCCTTGAGGGGGGAGGAGGTCATGAAGCTCTTCGACGCTGTCGCCGCCTATCAAGGGTGCATGTGTGACTCTTCAAGTTGAGAGATGACCCCATAGGGACCACCCTATGAATCCAGGAAGGACTTCGGAGAAAGGGGTTTCCTCCTTCCTTACGCTTGGTAGGGGATCTTTATCGCCCTAGTCGTCTCCGAAGGGAACCCTCCAGGGGTTCCCGGTTCTCTACGAAGGAAGATGGGAGAATGAGGGAGGCGATGCTCCGTGGGTGGTGCACACCTTGCAGCCGACGGCACGGAAAATAATCGCTTCGATCTTTTGGAAAGTCACATGGGGCCGCCAGCGTGGGCCGGATTTTCCAAATTCGGTCCGCGGCTGCGGCCTCCGCGACCCGCGACTCCAGGCGCCGCGCGCCTGGAGTCGCGGGTTCGAATCCCGCCCGGGGAAGAAGTAGCGACGACGACGACGAGAGCAGGGGGCGAGCGGTGAGTTCGAGTCCCCCCCGCAAGATGACGCTGGTTTGGGTGCCGTGGCACTGAATGACACTCGGTCATGCCGGGGCATGTATTTATAAAAAAATAAACGATTCCTGCCACTTTAAGGGGAGGGTGCGGGCGTTCATGAGCACAGGGGACCACTGCATGTCTTCCTGCGGAATACCCAGTACCACGCTCCAGCTCAAAAGTCCATGAGGTCGAGCACTCGGGATCGGCGGCTCTGGTGGAAGCCGGAAACTCCCAGATGCCTCCGTCTACCGGCCGGGATCGGAAGTCGACCCTTCGGGGTCCTTCCAGGACATCAAGGGGACCCCCGGGGTTTTCCTCTGGTGGAGAAGAGGAAGCCGGTCGATATCCCCTAGGAAGGAGGTGCCAGAAGCGCGCTGCTCCCTCCGGGGTGAGCCCTTCAGGGAAAATGGGAAGCGCCTCTTGAGAGGTTCCCTTCAGAGGAGGAGGGGAGCAAACCCTTTTCGGGAGATCCCTCCGGATAAGAAAATTCCAGAGCGGATCCTTTTCCGGGTTCCCTTGGGAGAAGAAACAAGAGAGACCCCACGACCCGGGGGATTCCTCCGGAGGCAACCAAGGCGGAGGGCTCCCTTCAGGGTTCCCGCTCCCAAGCGCGAGTGGAATGGACCTCTTCCTCCGCAGTCCTTCCTGGATTCGTAGAGTGATCCCTCGGGGGTGACCCCCTAACCTGGGGGGGTCACGCACCCTCGGATGCGGTGGACAGTGGACAGTGTTCGGAGGAGAGCTTTGTGGCCTTCCCGCAAGGTGGAAAACGACCCTTAAGCAGTCAGTCTTCGGTGCCGGACGGGGTCCGCAAGGTAGCCCTGAAACGTCCCCATAGGGGCCGGAGTGCGGTACCGCCCGCAAGCAGGTGCGTGAGGGGGGATTCTGATTCCGCGCACCTGCGACAGTATAGGCACCCTTCCCCCCCCATAAAAAAAAGAATACCCGGAGGAAAAAAAACCCAGAAGAAAAGCAGCATCGGAAACGGAAGAGCCCCAAAGGGATTTCCGTCAACATCAGTCCAGTAGCGACCCCACAGGGGCTGGAATTCCCAGTTTCCTGTGGAAAAATCCTGTTGTGACACCCCCAGTGCGACTCGGGGTGGGGTGAATCGATTTCGCCCAGGCAAGGGAAAGGGAAAAAAAACAACTCGCCGATCGATCAAACAAAACCGTAACCATGCAGCGATGTGAGAATGTTCGCTGCAGGCTCGAACCTCCTCAAGTCATCTCCTTCGGATGAGGATTCGGTTTCCGCATGCAAGTGCGGGAGGGTGGAAACGAGGGAGAGGCACTGGTTTGGGGGGGAGGGGAGGAGAAGGGACCGTTGACCGCGTACCTCTGTGTCTTTGGCGTCCAGCTCCAGCACCGAGCGCTAGCCTTCCTGAATCCCCTTCGGAGCGCGGGATATTCGGTCCGGTCCGGCACTCCCTGCCGCAGCCTCTCGCGCCCATCCCTCGTCTGGGAAGGCCCGTCGGCATCTCACGTGCTTGCTCTGATCCCTGCGCATCCCTGACGAGGAGACTTCTCTCGAAGAAGGACCAGACCAGCGGTCCTCAACGCGGGGTCGTGCGGGGGGGACGGCGCCTCCTCCTCGGAAGGGTCCGCGGACAGGTTCGGTTCTGGCTCTCGAGTGGCCTGACCACTCTCCGGCCCGGGAAGAGGGCTCTGCAGGTGAACGCGTGGAGCCGACCTCCCGCGCTTCCGCATGCGGGGCAGTCCCGCGTGGTTCGTGGTCGCCTGCCCAATGCTCGAGACTCGCGCCACGCAGGATCCCTCCGGGACAAAGTACCAGGAGGCAGATCTGGATCTCTGGAGGTGGTCCCAATAGCCTGCGGGTTCAATGTGGCGTGTCCAAACCCGAGCTGATTCCATCGCTTCGGTAGCGGCGGTACGACCCCCGGTGCGTGCGTCCAGTCCTCGGGAGTTTTTGAGTCGCGTCCACTGCGACCTTTGGTCCCGCCGCAGTCCGCAGGACTTGTGGGTCGTCCACACTTGCAGCTGGTGCTTGCAATGCGACTATGGCATTGCAAGTTCGTCTGCTACCCGGTCACGCCCTTGGGTGTGGAGCTCATCAGATTGAAACGTTCCGTGTTGACGGCACGCGAGCCGCAGTTGGACGGAATGCTTTCTGGCGTACCACGTGCTCTATCAGAGGTACCGACTGACTTCATAAAGCGCTGATTAAAGTTGCTATTGCGATTGTTTATTTACACCACATTAAATAAAATATTTTCATTTTCCCAAATACATGTTATTATTTAAAAATTATATTTATAATTCCAGTAAAATCAACAATTCCTTTGGGTGTGGCACAATATAACAAATTATATATGACACAGCTATAATATTACTCTATTCTCGGTTTTCTCCAGTCCGACTTGTGGTTGGGTGAATTTATTTTCAACTTCCATTCATACATGCGTTAGTCAATGTCACGGTTTTCACTTTGAAGGTTAGTCTGCGGGCATCCAGTCACTGAGTTTGCGTGGGGAATTCACTCACTGGACTATGTTCCTGAATCCTTCGCAAGATGCAATAGTACGTCCAAGTAGAAATATGTCCACAGCTTCTGATCCCAATTTCCCTTTTCACTAAATCTTCCAGCATTTCTACAGCTGGTGTGCTGTTTATTCCGATCCCCACCTTTGTCTTTCTCGCCACGATGCTCGTGATAAACAGAGAGATGGTGATGAGGACATTTGGGTTGTATCGGGGAAAATTGCGGTTCCTTTCAAACATCCCTTCCAGGATCTTCATCTTGTCCATCCTCTGCAGGCCTGTCACCTCCTTCAGCTTGGCCCAGTCCCGGCGCAGCGTCGGGTAGGTGAGCACGTGGAGTTGGGTTTCCCTGGCGCCACAGACCTTGCACATCTCGTCTCTCGCGTTGCCTGACCAGTGTCTCGTCCTCGTGCCTCTCAGGATGACTCCGAGATAAAACATCAGGAGGTCTTCTTGATTGTCGGGTGGTAAATCTCTCGTTCAGACTGTGGTTCCAAGCACCAGCAGGTTCACCTCGTGGCATCCGTAGCGGCTGGCGGTCGTACACAAAGCGTCGTCCTCCTCTGAATTCTCCTTCACTGCTTCTCGGATGTTTTCTCTGGTGATGAGGCGCTAGCAGTTGGATTCCTGATTTGTCCAGAGATTCGATATGCGTGGGTAAATCTCCCCATCATCTTCCTAGTGAGGTGGAACAGTCGCATCCTTTGGCGGTCGCCACTGGTTGCTAACTGCTCGCAGTCCTTGATGGTCATCCTTGGCCTGTTGAACATCCACTTTCTGATGTCCCAAGGGACGTACAGGGAGCATAGGACGATCTTCACCAGTTCGTCTCTCCAAACTTCTTTACTTCTAGGCACTATTATGAGATGGTGGGCGTTCACCAGTGCCTGCTTGCGCTTCCAAGTGGGATCGATTCTTCCCCACTGTCCTTGTGTGCCTATTAGGGCACACATCAGGCCTCTAGAATTGTTGAGCAGCTGCGAGTAGACTCTGTGCGCTGCATAAGGCCACTGGTCCCATTTGGTGGCAACATCCACCAAATGGGACGGGTCCACGCGACCTGTCACGTCTCACGTCCAGGAGAACCACGGATCGCTCCTATCTCTCTCTGTCGTCACAAAAGTTATTATGCTATTCTCGTTTTTTCAGAGAGGCACCTCCCTGAGTAGCAGACAATAATTAGCCGATATAAATAGAATTTTGTTTACTGTGGTTGCTAAGGAGATCACAACAACGCAAGTGTATGCGTCCATCTCAAACATGGATAGCATCAACTTTTGCCGCGTGTACAAGGTGAAAACATTTGCCAATCGTGTATATGGGTCCATACTCCATACCGATAGTGTTCGCCGAACACATGCGTGCGTCCATAGCACTCAAAGTGTTAAAAGAAGCAATAAACCCACAACGTTGTGGTAGAACACGCGTGGTCCTGCCACTGTCACATTAAGAAGGGGACCTGCTGGGTTGCCGGTTCGTTCACAGACCGATGAGGTTCACCCCGGCAGCGGAAGAAAAGGAGAAAACAAAATGCAGAATAAAATAAAAATTGATGAAAGAAATACAAACACACACACACAAATGGAGGGCCGGGAAGGGATCGCTATTCACTGAAGTCTTCTGCATGCTCTCCAGCATGCCGGCTAGGTCCGTCTGCATGTCACCAAAGTGGGGCGATCTGGCTGGCTGTCATCCGCAGAAAGCGGAAGTGAACCCTCCATGACGTCGTTTTCGTTCGCTACTGCTTCAGCATCTCTCCAGGCCGTCACAATCCCGCGCTTAGAACAGCTAATGCTGCGTCTGGCGGCGGGGCCTCTCCCCCACGCAGAGGAGCTTGGAAACGTCCCTGGGGTTGCCAGCCGGGGTCCGCAGGGTCGTCCCGGAACGTTTTTACAGGGACGTGAGAACGGCACCGTTCCAGAAGGAGGTGCGGGAGGGACTCTGGTTGCCCGCACCTGCGACAGTCAGGCCTCCTCCCTGCCCCCCCCCCCCGCCCGGGTCCAGTGATGTCGGCAGGCGTTGCAGGGAAGACCCCAGAGCAACAGCAGAAATGCCGACCCGACCCCTGCCACTTCAGGGGTGAGGGCACTGCTGTCCACGAGCATCGGGGGCCACTTCAGGTCTCCTGATGGAATACCGAGCAGGTATCCCCAGCGCGCAAGAGCACTTGGGATTGCAGCGTCGATCCGTAGTCGCAGTTCGTGGGGGCTCCCACTGGTCACGAACCGTTCGCGTGCTCCTAGGGTGAGTCTTGGCCGTTTCTGACACCATTCGCTCGTGGGCTGCGGGAACGTTCACGGGGAGTGGGATGGCCGCAGTCGACCCCCTCTCCCAGAGTTCCTTACCATCTTCCGCCTCGCTTCTTGCACCAGATACCGTTTTCTCTGCCACGTGGGGTCCACCTCTGTCCGCTGTCCCGGTGATCCGGACAGCGCGGATGTGAGACCATCGGCTGCGCAGGGCCACCTCGCGTAGGCTCTGCAGGCAGGTTCACGGCAGGTTCCAACGTGCGTGTGCATCTGCCGCATGTGTTGGAGTCGGACCGCATGCGGGTGCCACCCTCCTGGTGCGGCCGCCGCAGGAACTTCGTCCCCACGAGTGGCTTTTTGCCTTTCCAGAGTAGGTCCCTTTCAGAGCGGGCCAACAGCTTAGCTGTCTTCCCCGGGAGCGCGTGGTTCCTTTGGAAATCCACCTTGCTGGGTGCGAAACCTGTACGGAGCCATGTTTTTTTTTTTTCGCCACAGAGAGCTCCCGCACTTCTTGCGCGTACTGTGGTTCGGCCACCTGCGTGTTTCCTTCTCGTTTGAGCTTTGCCTTCGTAGGCCGTTTACTGGTTCTTCGTATTTTATGTTGGTTTTTGCAGTTTCTGATTTTCCTTTTATTTTTCGAGTTTTGTGATTTGCTTTCGTTTCGAGTACCGCATGTTGTTCTTTTGTGGTTTTGTGTCTTCAAGGTTTTTTCCTGAGCACCTCGTTCTTCTGTTTCATGTTTTTTTTTTTTTTTTTCCCCGAGAGAGGATGCGTCTGCCTGCCGAACGAGTGGTTCGTGTGGGGGAGGGCACCGTGAGCGCCCTACGCGCCTGTTGCCCTATCGTGGCTTGGCCGCGGCCACTGCCGGAGGCTGGAAGCAGCGGCGGCCGACTTGCTCCTTTCAACGTTTTCCATGGCAACGCCGTCCGCATGGGGTGACGAAAGTTGGCTTTCTGGTTTTGCCACGGTTCGCCTTATTCCCGTGGTTTTCCCGTAACTGCCAGGTGCAGTCTTTTCTCTTTTTTAACAACAAAAAAAGAAAGTCTCCAATGTGACCTCCAATATGCAGCTGGACGAATGCATGAATGCGTGCAAATTTCCCATGAGGCAATTATGGGGATGATTTCTCTGCTATTCGAATGAGCACCGTCGTCGATTTAACTACGCTTAGAATCCTCCACATGCATGTATACCCTAGGTAGTGTATACAGGGATGGAAAGCGACGCCTGCACGATCCGGTTGGGAATTCGATAAGAGATTTGCAATCGGAATGCATCGGCCGGCGCAGTGCGTCTTCTTATCTTAACCCCTCCTCCTCCGACTTCCGGTTTTCATCACGGGGCCGTGCGTCCCTGTTCCCGAGCACCTCCAAATCCGTACTTTGGCTCCTGAACCTACTCAGCCTCTGGCATCGTACCCTCTCTCTCTTCCGCTCCCCGTTCTCTACCACTGGCCTTGAGTCCGAGAGGTGGCTGCAACAGCCTCACCACGTAGCGGGTGACTGCGGCCGACGTGACCTCAGATACGAAAGCATTGTACGGCCGCCTGCTTCGCTGCTGTCCTCAACTTGGAAGTTTCTTTGCTTCCTCACCGCGGGCACCTTGCGGCTGTACTTTGCTTTGCAAAACCGCTCGCGGTGGTGCCTCTCAGGCAGGCGTGCTGGAGGAAGGCAGGTCGTGCTGTCTGGCTGCAACCGCAGGTATGCATCTGAGTGTACTGACACGTGCGCTCAGTGAGAAAGCCATCAGAGATGCAATCTTGGACATTCCCTGTGTACGTATATTGGCTGCGTGGAGGTATATGCGTATAGGCCGCATCCACGTGCAATAGCTGTGTAACAGAACATTCCGCTTATGAGATCAGTTTGGACGTCTGTGCGCTCAGATGGAATCGGTGAAACCATTCACTAGAAAAGGAGATGGGCTTACAATGCAGACTTTTCCATAAAAATTCAAAGTTTTTAAATGGCGGCGGCGTGATCGTCACTGAAATCATTTGAGTTCAATCGAACCAGCTCGAACTCATCACACTCACATAAGTACCTTCGTACTGCTAGAATTTTCTTCAGAAGGGGGAAAAAAAAAATGTCTCCGTAAAGAAACTTTGAAGGCTCTTTCAGACCGAGCAGTTCGCCCTTTTTTTTTTAAAAAAAAAAAAAAAATTTCGTTCACGTTTCGTTTGTCTATGAGCTTTCACCGTGAGTAGAGAGAGAATTCTTCTCACTTTGATGTCAAAAAGTTTGAATGCTAAATTCTACTTCCCCCGCCGGCTGGCGTTGGTCTCGGAGGAAACGCGCCGCCGGCACGGTGTAGAAGAGGTGGCGCTTGCCGTTTTCCCTCCTTCGGCGCGCACCACTTTGGCCTCCGTCCTCCGCCTTTCCCGCTGCTCGACGAAATAGGGTGACCGTTCCCGTGAGGAGGTACCACCCACGCTCCTCGGTGCCGTCCGCGGGCCCACAGACCTCTGCGAAGATCGCGTTGGGGTAGAGTGGGAGCGGCTGCACTGTGGGCGAGGGTGCGGCCGCCCTCATTGCCGTGGGAGCGGAGGGATCGATTTTCTTGGTTCGAGCGCGCCCACTTGCTGACCGAAGCATCAGCCGAATAAGAAACCAATCGCATGGAAAACGATGCTGCGAAATAGCAATAGCACAATTTTCACCGACCGACTGTCAAAGTAAATTGTTTCTTGGTTTTCTTCTCTGAAAACTTAAATACGCAATGCAGCAAAAATTTAACAACAGCAAAAGTGATCCGCGTATTTCATTACAACAGCCATGTGCTGCTGATTTCCATAATTGCCTTCAGCCCAAGAGCTGGAGACCCCAGAAAGGATTTACCCCTTTGTCAAATAGAGTGGGTCATTATTTTCGTTTCCTCATAAGCTCTCGGTTCTTTTCAAGAACATGCTCGGGTGACCCCTACTGCTTTTTTAGTGTGAAATTCTTTGCGTAAGGGACGTGGGGTTTTCCATCATCCTCTCATTTCCACGTAGGCTTCCGCTTGTCCCTTCTGAAAGGAAGGGAGGGCATCTCCAACATGTGAAGCAAAGAGGCAGCAGACTGCCGCCAAACAGTGGAACCACAAAGACGTTGCCTTTTGAAAGAGTTCGTTTCTTATGGAAACGGTTTGGGTTGGAAATCGGTCTCGTGGAAATCGGCGGACACGTCTCCAGGACGCGACCTCTCTTGACCAGTGCATGGGTACTCAAGCCACTGCAAACTTTTCCCGATAGCCTTAGGGTACGAAGTGGAATTGTCGTCGTGGGTAAGACTGCCCCCGTTCCGGGTAATCACTCTCCACTCGCCTTACTGAGACAGCAAAACTTGGAATTTCCCTTCCGTGATTTTTTTTTCCCCCCCGCATCAGAGATTTGCAAATAAGAATGCAATCCACCTGAATACGGACTAAGAAGAGAGTAGAACGCCGGGATGCTTTATGCTTGTTTTTTTATCAGATGTGTCAACTTGGACCCATTTTTCGATCTTTTGCATCATCTGTCACGATTTCACCAAAGGCCACACAAAACGAAGCCCCCAAATCGCAAAAGTGGATCACCGTCAAAACACCAAAGTGCCTAGATGGGCAATAAGTAAAAAGGGTTGACTAAAATTAAGGAGGAATTGCAGAGCTAAGATAACCGTTGATAAAACAACCGAGTCCAAAACGCATATCGAATAAAAGAGGCGTTTGCACAGCTACACAGAGACACCTAAGCAGCACAACCCAATGAAGTGCCCTACGATGATGCAAATTGGGAATGTCCGCTGCTTCTCACGGACAATATAGCTGCTCACCATACTTTTCCATTATTATAATTATTACAAACAAAGAGGATAAACTACACAGAGCAACAGTCTCTTTGGAAGCATGTTAATCCAGATGCTCAGTATCCAGAGACCCTGATTTTTTTTGGGGGGGGGAAAGCAATGACGGAACGAGACTGATCGACAAGTATTGAAAGGAAGCATTCGAAAACATGGGAAGCAGTAAAAATCCCCTCGGCACCAACTGTCAATGGAATGGACGTCGACGAATCGATTTCGAAAAATTCAAGAACAATGGCGGCGACTCACACGTAGGCCTGAGGAAATTCTTTCGAGCTCCCACGTGCACTGTTGCCAGATTCGGAGCAAAATTCACTCCGTGCATATTTTCTCAGGGCGTGAATGTATGCTTTACCCTGTTGTGCCTGTGGAGGTTTGGGTCTGCACTTAGCTCCGAAAATCCCCGACGAAACCTCGATGGTCTTCTTCCCTTCTGAAACGGACGTTAAGGCTGGCTGAAAGGACTTATCACACATTCCCAAACTGCCAGACCTTTAGCAGTCGCATTTCAAGGAGTCGTGAACAGAGGTGCATTTTCATCGACTTGGTCTGGTAATTCAGGGAACGACGCATGCAAAAGAGTATTGCCAGGGCAATTTACGCCAAATACAGTTCTCACGCTTCTGAGATTGGTAGTTTTAATTATGATTGCGACCTAGGTATTTGAGAAACGATTTGAACTCTTGTTTGGGATATGATTTGTTGTAGATCATAGCAGCCAGTTTCTGATTGAACCATTCTTCCTGATACCTCAGCAATGTGGAGTCTGCAATCAAAGATTTAAATACGGTATTTCGAAACGCATTACTGGGTCCATCAAATCCATTAGGCGAGTTAGGTGCATGTGTCATTTTCGGTAAATGCAAGAAAAAAAAAAAAAAAAAGACTCCATGTCATGAGAATGGTCATCAGATTTATTGTGATTTTCGTACCAATTAACAGAAAACCTTTAGATTTTAAGTTTGCATTTGCTTCTGGTGATGCGACTTCTCATTGCTCTCCCGTGTGATTCCTTGTATTGGTTCCGTGGGAAAATAAACTATGTATTTAACTTGAAAACTAGTTAGTTTTAGTCTCAACATCATTAGATGATTTAGGCACTCAGGAAGGGCTGTCAGGATGATCTCGTGAATTCTTTCACAAACGCGAGTACCCGTTCCTGTGAACACATTTTCTTTTCCAGCATACTTATAGATTATAAATGAAACACATACGCACAAACGTGTATGGATTTCTTTTGGTCTGACGTCATAAAGGGGATGAGATGACGAAAGTAATGGTTATGGTGATGGGAAGTGGAAGGGGGAAGAGTGCGAGTGAGGGGGTCAAATCGAGGGATGATGGGATTTATTAGGATGGTTTTGCTAAAAATGGATGGGTGTGATGGTAGAAGAATGAGTATAAGTAGGTAAAAAGACTAAATAACAGAGGAATTGGGATTGAATTTTAGAATAATGCTAGAATTAAACGTTGACAGGTTTTTGATGCTTTTACATAGAATGCCATCTGCCCTTGGGTTCGAATGAATACTTTGGGATCGATTGGATGATGTAGGTGTATAAATCTGGGATTAATCCGGCAGGCTTCTTGTCCAAAGTAAATTCTTCGTTCATCTGAGGGATGGATTGTTCAACAAGTCCTTCCTGAATTGCGTGAATCTTTACTCCAATGGAGGGAAGATTTTTTTTTTTTTTTTTTTTATCGTACGCGGAAGACGTCTGGTAATGCCCTGCTTGTGGGCCCTATAGTCCCGAGAAGAATGGCTGGGTGGTGGTTGCCTACGGTGGATGGACTTTGACTGAAGTTCTCCCAGAATTCATAAGAATAAAATTTGAGATTTCCAAAGTATGAATATTCATCCGATCAGAATCCTTGGCTCGTGGTGGATTTGACGATAAGAGGTGATGGCTCTCTCCCTTCCGTTGCAGTCGCTGTCGAGACGTGGATGTGAAGAAAGGCCGTTGGTTACGGTCGACAGCAAGATGTGAATTCCAGAAGAAGTGAAGTTGTTAACTCCAAGACGGTTGACGCGAGACTTTTCTGATCCGGGGCAGGATATAATAGAGAACGAGAAAGCAGATGGCGGTGAAAATGATCGCATTGGAAAAGAATGCACATTCTGTGAGGGTTGACTATGAAGGTCGCCACTGTTAACGGGGAGATGGGGTCGAAACTGGTCTAATCGGGTGATGAATCTTCGACAAGCTGTTAGAATGCTTGCTCAAATTTCAAGATGATTGTACTGATATTCTTAGTATGCATATGGAATTGTTTTTATCTCTCGTGGCCCCCATAAGATTTTCAATTTGGTATTTGGTAACTTCCTTTACAAATTATACAAGGTGGTACAGTTTGAATCCTAGGGGCGTGCACGCTCTAAGTAACTAAGTAAGTCCACTTGATGAAGTCGTTAAGCAAGGTTTTTTTTCATTTTTTTTTGGTTTTTTTCGAGTCTAATGTGGTGGAGGTTATTTGCGCTAAATGAAGAGACTGAGGAGCATGCTATGATGGATCGAATCGAATGAAAGTGCTGACGGGAGTTGGTACAGCTGATACCTCTGAATAGACTCCGATAGGGATGATGTTGAAAGGTGATAAGCAAATGGTGAATAGAGGAGTTTTCTAAGATTATGAACGTTCGTGATGATTCATTAATGGTGGAGGCAACTAGCCATGGAGTAGGATTATTCCTTCCCTTAGGATTGTGATTCACCTGATGAACGAGAGGAGTAATGCTGGAAAGAAATTTGAGGATTCAGGTGAATGAAATTAGGGCTGCCGATACTCTCGATTGATTTTTCATCGAGAAATAGGTGAAGTGAAGGGTAGACCGGACACAGTGGGATCAGCCTACTCCTAGCGATAGCAGCGTTACTTGCCGCAGGTTGAAGTCAGGGACCAAGAAACGTCCATTGGTAGAAAACAAAGGGTTGAGAACGAGCACGTGATGCGGACTTCGAGAGCGTTGGTCAGGGATGGGATAAGGATTTATTACTCTGCACCAGTTGATCTCTGACAGTAATACTAACAAACATGCTATTTGTAGCAAAGGCCCTTTTCCATTGAAATTACGTTCTTGGAACCACCATTCGCATTGATGCGTCACATATCTAGTATACGTCATGAGTGGTTGATGATGTGTCATCAGCATTCGATTTTTAACACGCTTGCAGACTTCATTGACGGTTGCAGATCAACCTGATGCTGCAATCGAGCTCAACAGAAAGCTTAAATTGCTCTTCTCGAATTAAAGGCGACAAACTGATGAGAACTGGGAAGTCCCAGTTCAGTTTTCCGTTCCTTGGAGAAGGGTCCATCGTTTCCTAGAAAATGCCCTCCCCCCCTCCCCTAATGGGCACAAAGCAGGAAATTCGTTTGAGTAGGATCAGAAAAAATGGAAATACATTTTCGGATTACCGAAGCGCTTCGTCTTATTTCTCCTTGAATAAGTATTGAATCATCTGATTGCCAGTTCCATCAGAACGGGAAACGGGTACTTAATTATGTTCTGAGGGAACGTAACATCCCATCAGAACACCTGTAAAGGAATGATTATAAATTTAGGGTGGGAGAAATCCGTCCGGATTTCAGTTTGGCTTCTGTATCTATGAAGAGGATCTCGAGGACGGCTGATTTCAGTAAAGTCAATAAAAGGCGCGATGCAATCCCAGACGCTTGTAGACATCGAGGGTTGACGATAAAACGAGATTTCGTCATCGTGATTCACGGAGAGGAAGAGCACAACCTCGGGGCGTGCAAAGAAACACACGTTGTTTTCGTAATTGTGCTGAAGCGTTGCACGGCGGACACCATTCCGGAAAACGCGGGTCGTGCGGGAACCGTTTTTCCCCGTACGCATTCGAAATTCGCCGCGGACTGCTGTTTTTTTTTTTCGAGAACGTCGGTTGTGCTCTCCTCGGAAGATGTGAACTTTGTACCCGCTGGGGACGTGCCATTTTGGAAGCAGTTCCCCCCTTGGCACTTCGGCAGATCGAGGGAAGAGCGGAAGGTCACCCCGACTCGCAGGGTTCCCAGATCGAAAGTAAGAGTTTGCGGATCGCGGAGGAGGAGGAAAAGGGCAGAGGTCACGTCTCCGAACCAGTCTTGTCACGTCATCCGATCGAAGAAGCGAAAACGTGTCGTCGGTTCCCTCCATCAGGTTGATTCCAAAAAAAAAAAAAAAAGGAGAGGAAAAGGAAAAAAGAAAGGCACGCGCGCGCGTAACGTTTGGCTGCTCCCTGGAAATCTCGGTTTTGTTTACGCCGCGCGTGAATGTCACAGAAAAAGGGAGTCGTTGGCGGCCGCTCGGCGACCACTTGGACCGCGTTTCGCGTGGTTTCCACGGACCGAAGGCCCTTTCCTGCCTAACGACCTGAGAGGGATCAGAAAACTCCTCGGTCCGGGATAACGTAAATATTCCTGGACGTGTGCAAAAGTCGTTTGGCACACACGGCAACACGTGTGCCGCCGTCAACTGCGTAGTTGCGTTCGAAAACTCGTGGAAATGTGGCTGCGTGGAGGCACTGCTGGTGGTGGGCCGTGAATGTTCCCAAATTTTCAATTTCCCCATTGAAAAGCGACGCTCATTTCTTGTACGGGAAAGTAAGCAGTTGTGCTACCTAAGCCGCCCCCGTGTTGTTTTTAAGTAAGCCATTTGTGTGTGTGTGTGTGTGTGTGTGTGTTTTTATTGTGGTTGCCAAGTTGGGAATTGAGTTTTAGCCTCAAACTCACCGTACACTCCGTTCCGAAGATGATTTTCGGTAGTTGCTGAGGTTTTTTTCTTTTGTTTGTTTTTTGTAAACCAGCATGGAGGATTTTGTAAAGGTTAGGGTTCAATGAAGGAACCCATATTTATCGCAGTTTTTTTGGGTTAGTGTATGCTAGCTGATAGGTGTAGGTCGCCTTGACGGACAACCGATTCTTCTGATTGATATGTATGGTTCTGTTGAGGCGCGTGTATTTTGCATTATATGTCGGCAAATTGCCCGTACTACTTCATCAGTGCATTGGGGAGAAAGCACTTATCATAGTGGAAGAGTATTTTTTTCACAGAGTTGTATCTGTTACATTGCTGGTATGGTATGGATGCCTTCCTTGATGTGTTGGCCATCGAGTAAACCGAAAGTTCCTGTGCATGTACATGATATATTCAGTCAGGCCGTTGATGTGGCCATATACCTGTTCAGTCAACTGTATTTAGCATAACTTAAATTATACCCATTCTACATCAGCTTGAACGACGTGCTTTAAGACCGTATTCTGTGTGCACCTCCTTATTTAAATAAAAACTCAACAGTGTCTGTTAAACGAGAATATGAAAGTTGGAGAGACATTGTGAGGGAGAAATCACGTTTTTTATGAGTTAACGGATTGTATGAAATATCACTATTGGTACATTGTATGAATAGGATTTAAATTAGAATTTGGTACCAGTTTGAACTAAATTAGAGGCAGTTTAGTCCACAGCTGCATATGAGGGGATCAAGACATCTGACAACATAATCTTATGTCGGATACTATTTACAAGTGTGTTTTGATGTGATTTTCAAGTTTGAATTTGAATGTAGAAAGCAATGATGAAATCGAATGTAAGCTAATGATTATTGCATAAGGCAATGCATAATTTGTTTCGGTATGCATTTTATGATTGGTATGTTTCTTTGGTATTAATGATACCTGAGTAGTGCTGTTTGCTGATCTGTGGTAGGTTTTGACCAATGAAGCTTTGAGTAAAATAAGGACACAAGATAACAAGTGTAAATTATTATTATTTTTTCCTGTTCTCCCTCTTTAGCAAATGTCCTCTTTACATCCATGACAAATGATGACTGATATCCCTAATTCAGAGAAAAAAAGTCCCTTAGATGAGTTGCCATTAGGAAGATCTTTCCAAAGCAACATCCCAAGGCAGGAAAGTAGTCATTCAGTGACTCCATCTGACAGCGGATTGAATGGCAGCCTTATGAGAGAAACATGGCAGCATGAATTAGCTGAGGTATTGTGACTTGGAATCAGCAAGAGACTGATAAAAGGTGAAAGCTTGAGAATGAGATTGCTACCCTTCGTCAAGTATTGAATGCCAAATTGAAGGAGGCCCAGGAATTGAAGAAAAAACTAGGTATTACAGTGTGGAAAGAATTGCATGATGATGTTTACCAAGGAATTCAAAATGTAAAGGATTCTCAGGTGTAAGTTGTTATTTGTCAAATATTGCATGTAGAATCTGTTACAGATGCCGAGAAGTAGGGGACAAAATGCATGAGCTTGGGGAAGCAGTGAGCAGTTCTAGCATGTGAGTTTTGTTTGTTCAGTCAATGTGGTTGAGGATTACGTTTATTTGTGATTTACTTTTTGGAATCCCTCACTTTATTTCTTCGTAGTGCTTTCATTTTCAGTGAAGTACACTCTTAGATCAAAAATATCCTGCTGGTTTCTTTTCATAGCTGAATCTTCCCTGTGCCTGTGCCATCTTATGGGCTTTTTGCTTTTTGTTGAGCATTATGCTAATTGCAGTGATTTTTGGTCAGTTTCTGAATGCTTATGTGTATTTATCTTTTACATTCATTGGAATGAATCATTAAGCATTTTATTTTTGAATAGGAGCCTTTCCTTTGCCATTTTGCTATTTTTTTGATTCTACTTTTTTCAAGTAAAATAGGCCTTTTAAAATTCAGAAGCAGAGTTGTCAGAGAAAAAAGAATAAAGCCATTCGTTGTGATAGAATCATAATTACCTTTTCATTAATGAGTCTTGGCATCTTGCTGCTCATTTGGGGATACATAGAAAAAGAGTGCGCCTACGTTTCGCTTCATTAAAACTCGTCCAGTTCAGATGGGTTGCGTGACGAAAATGAAATGAAATGAAATTATTAATGTAAGAACATCCAGTTCTCATATGGGCCATTGCTTAGGTTGGTAAATGTGTAAGCATTCCGCAAAGAGTCTAAATATGATTCACATTAATTTCGAAAATTTAGAAATGTAGTGCAAGGATCACGTCGTAAACTTATTTTTGTCGTGAAAGTTTCTGTTGAGTAACAAATCATTAGAGCTGCCTGTTGTATGTATGCACGGATGAGTTTTTGGGTGCGCAAAGGTTCACAGGGAAGATAAATTACTGAGATGAATGTGATGTGTGAACATTGAGTAGACAGAATGGCCTCCGTTTTAACAAAACAGTTTCTTTGGGCTGAATAAAGTAGTTGAATTCTAAGCGAAGGAGCAAACTTTTAATTTGACAGATTTGAATCCAGGCTTGCTTGCGATCAGATGGCTTCTGTTGCGAGTGATGTGAAGCGCGCGACTTTCAAAGTGTTTGTGGAGAGTATAGCGAGTTGTACAACCTTGTACTGTGATTCGTATACACTTTGCGGAGAAAGAAGTATCCAGGCGAAAGCAGAAAGGGATTGATTTGATGGTTTTGCATCGAAGGCAAAGAACCAGTGGGCTTGGCAGTAGCTGCATCTGTGTGGCGTGGGATTTGTGGGTGATCCTCTGCCATTGTAACGGTCTCATCAACGTATGAATCAAGGAGGAGGAGGAGAGGCTCTTGGAAGTAACAGCCACGGATGGGAGTCCAGAACTCCATGGTGTTCCAAAGGCACGCCATGAATTCCTGTGAAATATGGCTCTTCCTCCAAGATGAGGAAGATCTCTGACGTCGTTTCCCAAAGTGATTGCACGCTTTGAGCAAAATGATGCTCCAAATGTGCACAGAGATTGTGCAGCATCGCTTCGACGCGTTGATGTGCTTCAGATGGCTTCCCTATCAGATAGTGTTGCTTTGATGACTTCGTCGATGAGAGCGCGTCAGTTGGCAAAATTTGTGATGATTTCAACTTTGGAAAGCAATTCAAATCCCGAATCGCCTGCGAAGACGATCCTCACGTCGAGTTTTTGGATTCTCATTAGGAATTTACGTGGAGATTCTGTGGCGAGCCGCTTGCGTCCGCATATACCCAACTGCTTGTTAGGGTTGGTTGGGGTTATTTCGATGAAAGTGTTGAGGGCGAGTCATTTGTACGTAAGTCATCGAAATGAGCGCAAAAAAAAAAAAAGAAAAAGAAAGGAAAACTCATTTTGAAGCCAACCTGTAAAGTGGATGGGAATTTTTGGAGCACTCACAAATCGATTCCTTCGATGCGGTGTTTTGCAGCGTCGTCCGTTTCACAATTTAAATTAATCATTTGGTGCGATCCGGTCGGGCGTAAGTGGCAGTTCGTTACCGTGGCAGCAGAGATTATCTCAGCCCTGACTGATATCGACACTCCGTTCGAGAGGCCCCCCTCCCTCCCTCCCTCCCCCAAAGCGTGTAAAAGTGTCTTCGCACGTCGGTTCGCATCTGTTAACGGGGGGAGGCGTTGTCAGTTGGCAGCGTCCGTCAACGTGCCGTGTTGCGAGTGTCGGTAATTACTGCATTCTCCGGAACACCGTGAAACACGAAAGCGGATGGAGGGCATAAGTGGAGAGAGCAGCAGCGTGGCATCGCGTCGACCGGGAGAGCGCGGTTCCCACGGTGACAGCCGAAACGTAGGATCAATCAGTGGGGAGGGATGGTGCCGTCGGTTTCCGAAGACGGTGTCGCTGCCGGGGGGTGTGTGGACGTCGGCCCGCAGTGAGCAAACCTCTCGAGTCGGCGGTGTGCATGTCGATCAAGACGGGTCGCACTTGGCAACGGCCACTGCCCCCGTTGTTAAGGCCGGCGGATCGCGGACGAGCTGATTGATGGGTTTCGATGCCGTGCTTTTGCGACCGTCGCTGCTTCCGCAGTCGACGAAGAGGAGCCGATGGAAGCTTTTACGACACCCTTCCCCCCCCTTCCCTCCCTCCCTCCCTCCCTTCCTCTCGAAGGAAAGGAGGGGAACACTACCGTGCAGCTTAGGGGATCGCATGCGAGCGGATCGAGTTGGCGGTGGGGCCTCTGCTCGAAATGCGTGCACCGACACCGTATGTTTTCGGTGTGCACGCGAGGCTGCCCCGTTTTCCACATCCCTCACGTCGTAAAAGGGTTCGTGCGTCCCCGTGGAACGGAGCTCTGAAGCTTCGGGCATTCCTTTGCCAGCTGCGGTTCCCCCCCAACAGCCGAACTTTTCCATCCGCGTGCTCAGCAGCAGTACGCGTTTGCCGCCCCCGCCGTTGGGTGTTTTTTTTTTTTTTTTTTTTTGCACGTCGTAAACTGTTGCTGTGGTCTTCCACCGTTTTTAATTTATAAATTGCGCGAGGCAGCGGCAGTGAGATGAGGCAGCAGGCGAGCGGTCGAGGTTTCTGGCAAGGCCGCGGGCACTCTCTGCACCGCCGATGCCAACTTTGGCAAGTCCGCGTGGCGCGGGGGAGGCAGCGACTCCGGCAGGACTGCTGCCAGGAACTCGGAACCCCCCCCCCCCCTTCCCCCCTTCCTTTGCGGTGACGACGAGGATCGCGCGATTCCGCAGCTTCCGCGCGCGCCCGAAGTGTCCCGCCGCCGCCGCCGCCGCCGTCTTTGCCGCGTGGTCCGCGCGGATCGTGCTGCGGCACTCGGATGCTGCGCCGGCGGTTGCTCCCACGACCGGGTCCGTGCTGACCGCTGCCGGGGTCTCCGGGTCTCCCGCCACCACCCTCCAAGGTGCCGCGGGGCCTCGCGCGTTCTCGGCGCGCACAGACGTGTCGTCGACGCCGGAGCCCCTTCCGGGCTCTTTCGCTCGCCATCCTCGGGAGACGGTTTTCCGGGATGATCGATAGGTACACTTACGAGTCGGTTGCGTACAACGCCCCCCCCCCCTCCCCTCCCCCTCCGATTCGTTAGGACCGGCGGATCGCGGGCTCCATTCGTTCCGTGGAGTCGCCCTGCGATTACGTGAATCCTTTTCCGTCCGGGGAAGTTTGGTGTGGGCACCGTTTCGAAAGCGAATGCCTGCGGGCTGCTGCCGAGTGTGCCGTGGGTTCTTTGCATTCGTGTATGTACGCACTTTGTACAGCATTTCCCTCTTCTGCTTTGCTTCCAAAGTTGATTCGTGATGCCACGCTGTGTCCGCGTAACCGCCGGCCAGTTTTCGCGAGCTGCTGTGCTGCTGCAACCACTTGCAGATTGTACAGGCGCCCACTTGCATCATATTAAGCTTTGCGCAAATCAGTTCTTCGTTTTCCCCTTTTTCGACAACATGCGTGGGCGCGTTTTTTTTTTTTTTTTTTTTTTTTTTTTTTTAAAAAAAAAAGAAAAAGAAAAGAGAGAGAAATTCTTGCAGCTTAAAAGAAGGAAGTGAACAAAGAGTAGGGTGGAGGTTCTTGCAGCGGATGAGAGAGGGGCCGACCAATCCGCCTGGAGGGGGTCGAGTCCGGGATGCTGCTACCTCTTCGTCCGATGCGCCCGAGATGAGGAAAGCGCATCGTCCGTGTGAAAGAGGGCGTTTGCAAATCGAAGGGCACTCCGTCTCGTTACGTGCGATCCAACTTTCATGGCGCCAGCGGGTGGGGGAGGTTCTTCCACGCCGAAAGCGTATGGGAGAGCAGCGGAGGAATTCTTCCCAGGGAGGAAGCGGATGGTGGACGTGGGAGTGGCCAACCGACCGCACGTTGCTTCGGTGCCCATGCCCCGAGGTGGACAAGAAGGAACGGAATGCTTCCGCCCCGTGCCGCTTTTCCCGCAGGTCTGCGCGCGTGCACTGCTTCCGGGATCCTTGCGTGCCCCCCGGTGGTGTCGTACTCGCGCGCACATCCGGCGGGCCGGCCCTTCGTGATGTGTTCATGCACGCCACTTTCGCAGTTTTCGTAAAAGTCAGGTTCAGCAGTCGGGGTGGGGGGGAGGGGTTAAGTGCAGTCGAATCCACCGGGAAGGTCGTCGGCGTCGAAGGGAGCACGGCGTGTTTGGGACCCTCCGACCCGCGGTCCCTCATCCGTGGAGGGGGGTGAGAGAGAAAGATAGGCACCCATCCCGTCTTTCCCCGGTGACGGCGGCTTCCCCCAAACAAGCCCTAAGGTGGTGGCTCGAACAAGTTGGTTGGTTGCACGAGTGCTTCAAAGAGGGGAAACGCCCCAATTTTTTCGTTGGTGAGTTCCGTGGGAGCGTTTCTGCACGCTGAGCGGACGTCCGTCTCCCCGCGCGGGCGTGGATGCTGCTGATTCGGGTCCTCGGATGGAGGAGGCTGCTCGACACGCCGTGAGGAGAGGAAGAAGCGAAAAGTGTGCGGCGACCGGGGTGCGCTGTGGCGCGCACCCCGGTCGCCATGGAAGGCGAATTTCACGTTCGTGCGGACTTTGGGAGATTCCGCTTGCGGCGGGAGCGGATGGACTTTGGGTGCGTTGGTCCGCCGCCGGTGCTCCCGCGCTCTCCGGGCAGCCTTTCCCCCCCACCGTCCCCGCGTCCGGAGCGTTCTCTATCGATCTGCCCTTCGGATACGGGAAGAGAGGGGCGAGGAGGGGGAGAGAGTGGGGTTCCGTCGGTCGCGCACACACACACACACACACACACACATCTGGGAGAAAGGGGGGGGGGGGGGCAGAGGAAGAGAGGGGGAAAAAAAAGGAAAAAAAAAAAAAAAAAAACGGATGCGGTGCAGATGAAATCTGGATTCGCTTCCCAGGATGATCATCCGTGCATCCATGGGGCCACCCGTGCAAAATCACCTCGCTTTCAGCGCCCCCCCTCCCTCCCGCTTCCTTTTTCCTCGTCCCCCCTTTTCCCGTTTTCCTCCCTGCCCTCGTGCTCCCCCCCCCCACGCACACTGTACCAGTGGGCTGCCCAAATTCGAATTCCGGATGTTGCGAGTTGCGCGACAGAAGTAATCGATTTTCGCCTTCTCCTTTTCTCTGCTTCATTGTTTTTGATTTCAAGGGAATAAGCGGAGCAATCCCGAGAAAACAGATGGACGTTGCAAAAGACCTGTAAGTGTTTTCAGAAATATATATATATACATATATACATATATATATACATATATTTTTTGGTCTCTGTGTTGTGTTGTGTTGTGCGTGTGTGTGTGTGTGTGTGTGTAGTTCTTGCATTTGATCATGTGTGGCGGAATGCTATTTGCCTTTTTTTTTTTTCTCTCCTCTCTCCCCTCCCCCCCGTGCCAGATACCAGAAGACGAGTGGGGCTTTGAAAACAACCGCAGAGAAAACGCAGTCCGTTCTCGGCGGCCTCGGCTCGTCCCTCAGTGCGAAGTTTGGTGATTTGAAAAACACAGTTGCCTTCAAGTCCTTCGAGGAAAAGCTCGAGAGTGCCGTGAACACCGTCAAGGTACGGGTGGGGAGGAGGGAGAGGGGAAAACTGGTGGTGGTGGCGGCGGCGGTGCGGTCACCGTGCCTTCCAGACATCCATGGGGACGTCCCGGTCGGCCTCCGCCTCCAGCTTCGACGAAGCGCTGAAGGAGTCCGAGCACACGCACTCGCCCGCGCAGCAAAGCTCTGCGATGAGCATCCCAGAAGACAGAACGGCTCCCTAGGAAGGAACGCACCATATATACATCTCTTTCTCATTCTTCTTCTTCATCCACCCCCCCACCCCCCTTCTTTTTTTTTTTTCCTTTATGTTATGTCCGGGGTCAATTATGGAAAATAAATGAGCTAGGATATTTCCAGCTTCGAAATCGGAGAGCATTCACAAAAGAAGAAGAAGAAAAAAAAGGGAAGGAAACTTTTTATTTTTATTGGCGGGGGACACACCGACCGCCGCCGCCGCCGTCCAGGGGAATGTGTTGCAGTAGTAGTAGTAGTAGTAATCCCTGCAAAAAAAAAAACAAAACCAAAAAAAGAGAAAGGGAAAAAAAAAGGAGAGACGACTAGATTTCGGAACACTTTTTTCACACTACTGGCGCGCCCATGTAACTGTGGACGAGCTCCAGCTTGGTGGGCAGTTTCTTGACGCGGGCGAACTCGTCCTCGTCCAGCGCCAGCTGGATCTGCTCGTTGTAGCGGCACGCGTATTTGTACAGCTCCAGGATGGCGGCGCTCGAGTTGAAGTCGTTGGCGTGCGCGCGCGACTCCTCGGCCAGCATGGCGTTCATGTCCTGGTCGGAGATGGAGGGCATGGCACTGATATCACGGTAGTAGCGTTCCACCCACTCCCGGTACTTGGGTATGTCTTTGGCATAGAGGAGCTTGCAGCTGGGGGAGTCCTTGCCCAGGCGGTGGTCCGACGTGGAGCACGAGTCCATGAAGGTCTGGGCTATGA
Source organism: Raillietiella orientalis (assembly GCA_036172245.1). NCBI lineage: Eukaryota > Metazoa > Arthropoda > Ichthyostraca > Raillietiellida > Raillietiellidae > Raillietiella > Raillietiella orientalis. The sequence goes on along the minus strand of JAYWIR010000052.1, from coordinate 272,914 downwards.
CCGACAGGCAGGCGTCCACGATGTTCGACTTGTGGATGTCGAACACGAAGTTGGGGTTTTTGATGAGGTTCACCCAGAAGCGCAGGGGCAGGGCGTTCGACTTCCAGGTGTGGACGATCTCGTAGTCGGTGATGCCGTGCTGCAGCGCCTGGTCGTCCAGGAAGTCGAACATGTACTTGATGGCCAGGGGGAGGGCGCTCACGCGGTGCGTCGTGCTGAAGATCGTCTCGAACAGGTCGTCCACGAACTTCTGCAGGGGCAGCTTCGTGGTCAGCAGGCGGGTCAGGTAGATCTCCGACATCATCTTCTTGCCGCGCTCGCCGTTGCGCTGCTGCCCGTCCTGGTCGTGGTGGCGCACCAGGTGCCAGGTGAGCAGGCTGCAGTTGTCGGTGTGCACCGGCGAGATCGTGCGGGACTGGGGGGGGGTCCCACTGCGGAAGGTGAGCGACTCGTAGCGCGGGGTGCGATCCAGCGTCCGGTCCAGCGCGAAGGCGAACGGCGCGGGCGTCTGCTGCAGGTGGGACTTGGGCATGAGGGTGAAGCTGGCGTTGTCGGGCACGCTGTAGTGCGACAGCGTGTTGAGGCGGCGCATGCCGTCCTCCACCTTCGACGTATTGTCCTCGTCGTAGAGCACGAGTCTGTCGTAGGCGTTCCGACGCCACTCAAGATCCAATTCCTCTATCGACGGGCGTTGGGAGAAAGGAGTACTTCGGTAAATCACATCGAGCGCTTTCTCTTTCACCTGAGAAATCGTATCACAGTCGAGCACGCGCACCGGAGAGTCCACAGCCTCACTTTGGGGTTCGACTCTGCTCGCGCACAGTGTTTGCTTGGACATGGATACGTATATGGTCAACCGTTCGAAGCTGACCGACTGGCGGACCAGCTTCTCCTCGCTCAGGGAGTAACGGGCCTCGCCGGTGACGGCGTCCACCGGCCCCTTTTCCACCTGCTGCTTGATCGCGCGGTACAACACGTACAGCGGCTCGCCCGCGCAGCCGCGCACAAAGTTGTGCAGCATGAAGGCGAACCACGCCGAGAGCATCTTCTCCGCGACGTACTCCGTCCTGCGGAGCAGCAGCTTCGGGTGGTTGCGCCCGTCGTTGTACCGCTCGATCAGCTCCGACAGCAACGTCTTCAGGATGTCTGTGCAATACTCCAGACGTCCCTGCAGCGCGACCATTATCAGGGAAGCGACGTTCACGCGGTCGCGCATGCAGAAGTAGCGGTTGCCTTCCAAAGTCCGGATAAAGATAAGCAAGAAGGTCTTGTTGAGAAGCAGCTGGTTGAAGCAGCAGAGGCCCTTCTCGTGCAGGGAGGTTTCGTGCCACTCCGGCTGCAGCACCGGGTGGTTCTCGATGTTCGGGAACAGGATCTTGATCGTGTACGATCTGTAATCCAGGTAGGGGATCCCGTCCGAAGTCAGGTCGCCGGTCAGGTCGGTCATCTCCGTCTGAAGCTCCGCAAACGCTGGAAGAACAAGAAAACGGGGGGGGGGGGAGGGCGAAAGTAGAACCTCGAGGGCGGACGGGACGGGGGAGGCCAACCTTCTTTGCATTCCGCAGCGACCCTCAGCTCCAACACGTCCATCTGTTCCTTCATGTTTTTGACGACGCGGGAGCTTTCCTTGGATTTGCGCTTGTAGGCAATCAGGATGAAAATGACCATCAGGATCAACACGGCGCCGCTGGCGATGACTCCTATGATGGCGGATCTGGGAAGGAGGCTCTCCGCTATCCCGGGGTTGTTGTAGCTCAGCTTGCCGATGTGGTACGTGAGGTTCCCACCTACGATGACCTGACGAATGAAACTGTGCCGCCGCTGCTGCACGGCAAGCGCCCGGGGCTGACCTGTACTTCCGGCAGGTGATTGTAGTTTTCCTTCCCGCCCGCCGCCGACGCAGGGGGCTGCTTTGCGGGAGGGCGGCACGTCAGCTGCGAACGGGACAGCGAAGTGACGTTGCAAAACTGAGTGCCGATGCGCACAGTGACGTCCGACTCCTGCGTGGCGCGGTCCAGGTTGTGACCGTTGATGGTCAGGTAATCGCTCTTGTAATGCTTGATGTTGTCGAACACGTCAAACACGGGATTGGGATACAGCAGGAAACCCAGCATGCCTCCCTTGGACTTCAAGTTGCGGACGCTGGGCACCGCGTCCAGAAGGAACCCGTAGTCCAAGCTGGGAGGGTTGTCGGCATCCAGGAACTCGTCCGGGTGCACGTCGATCGCAGGGGACAAGCAGGTCATCCTGGAGTCGTCTATGACTTGGCACGGCTGCCAGGACGGGTGATGAGCCTCGCGCGCCCCGGGCGAGTACTCACGTTCTCGAAGGTCCTGTTGTGATACTGCACGTAGATGCGCGGGTCCTGGACCGTCAAAAAGTGGAACCCCGTGACGGCTATCTTGATGCCTCCTGCAGGAATACCTTTCGGGACCCTGGGTTGCCCCGCCGGGCCCGATTCCAGCTCGGAGATTACAGGATCCACTTTGTATTCGAAGAGCGTGCGGTTCAGAGAACGCGGCCCGTTATCGAACTGCATGTGCAGTTTGCCCAAATCCAGGTGGGGGGAGGCGGAGGTTATGCACTGCGCCTCGGACCGGCTTCGGCTACGGTACGGTATTTTCCCGGTACGAAGTACATGGGGGGGGGGGGAGAGGGCGCGCGCTGAGCACTCACCTGACGATTTCGCAGGGAAGATGGTCGTTGAACTTCTGAGTGTGGATGGAGGCCGACACGAAATTCCCGGCGTCCATGAACCTTCCTCTGATGGTCACTTTGGTTCCTCCCGACTGCGGTCCGAAGGCAGGATGGACAGACTCCAGAATCGGATTTACGAAAGTGAAGCTTTCTCTGGATTCCCCACGATAGTCCCCTATTTTTACTACCACTGGTCCCTTTCTGCTAATCGGCTCTCCCGGACTGTTTAGCTTGCAAGTCACTTGCTGGGTCTGGACGTAGGTTTCCTCGAAGGGGGAGCACGAAATGGCAGCAACCAGGATGCCCCCGTAGATGTCTTGGAAGGTTTTGCCCAGGTTGATCCCGTAGATGGTCACGTTGGTTCCCCCTTCCCAGGGTCCGGACTTGGGTTCAAATCCGATGATTTCCGGATTGGGGCAGATCTGGGACTGGTTGAGCCACATCCCTTGCTCGCACTGTTCCTTCACTTTGCACAGGGACGAGGACTGGCACCAGCCGCAGCCGTACTTGGCGGGAAGGGCCAGGCACAGGCCGCAGCTGTCCGCCATCTGCTGGCAGCGGTACACCACAATGTGGATGTTGTGCGGGTTGTCGAGCGGCTTGGAGCCGTCCCAGATCACGGCGAAGGATGCGGTGACGTTCGGCGCCGGGGAGCTGTAGCTGAACTCCACCTCCTGGCAGTATATGTCGCTCTCCAGCAGCAGCGCCTTGACCTGCCGCACCCGGCCCTCGATGTTGAACTGACACACAAATCTCATCTGACTAAGCTGCTGCTACTCCTTTGATAAAAGGTGCGTGGGCCGTGAGCGTCCTACCTTGATGTTGCCGATGCTGTCCACGTGGACGCTGATGTTCCTGTGCGAGCCCGCGGCCACCAGCAGCTCGTTCGAATCCTCCCGCCTCTGCTGCTCGATCCTGGGGCAGAACAGCGGTCCGCTACGCAGGCTCGGGCGATCGTTCTGGAACATTCCGACAGCTGCCGGCCGATAAATGCGCGCGCGGGGCTCACGTTGATGCCGTTGATGTACAATTCGTTGCGGCAGTTCTCCGTGGTGCCGTGGTTGCACCGGTGGTCCTCCACGCACCAAATGCACGGGAACGGGCTGTTGACGCACTGCGTGCACGACGCGTAGGTGTTGCAGTCGAAAAAGGTGAAGTTGGTGGCCACCAGGTCGTTACCATCTTTGATGCGGATGGACAGCACCGTGGTGAAGTGGTCTGCGGGACGGAGATGAGATGGTGGGGAACAGCACTGACGTTTCGGCTACGCACGTTGGCCGGGTTGCATGGCGGGCAGCAGATCCGTGCGCGGGGTGGGGCAGGATATGCTGCTGCTGGAGGGAGAGCTTTCGAACCGCCGCGCATCCGTGGTGAGCGAGCTGGCGCCGGGATTGCTGAAGATGCACTGGAACTGCCCGCTCAGCTTGTTGGGGAGATTGTCCACTCCCATCTCCAGCTACGGGCCGCACGCGCACACACACACACGCACCCTGTGAGGGCCTGCCCAACCGGAACGGCCTGCTCACCGTTCGCGCCGTGGTGTACTGCAGGCTTTCCGGCTTGATGGACGTAATGTTCGGACAACGCTGGGTCTTGTACGAAACCCAAGACAGGGGGTCCTCCAACGTGTTGTGGCACACTTCCAACAAGGTACACCTGCAAGCCCGAATGCGAAACGTGGCGTTTTGGGGTTGTTTCCCCCCTCCCCCCCCCCCCCAACCTGTTCTGAAGAGAGCACCATCCGCAGTACGGATCCAGAGTTCCGAGACAACTGCTGCACGTCTTGTGAATGGAACAATCCTCAACTTTGACCTTGCTGATCTATGGGGGAGCGGTTCGCAACCACATGAGAACGCTTGCGCGGGGTCACACACATACCTTTTTTGTCGTCATGACGTATATGTGCTTCTGGGGAAGGTCGAAAAGCATATCTGCGTTGACCGGGGAGCCTTCGTCGATCAGCAGGTTGGCATATTCCTGCCCCGCATCGTTGGATTCGATGACCACTTTCTTAAGGTAGCCATCGTCTGTTCCGAGGAAGGCGACGTTGTACTGCGATATCGACGTGACGGCGATCGACGTCAGCAAAGCATTCCATTCCAGAACGGCCACCGAATGCACGGGGATCTCTCCTCCGAATGGAGTGTTGACTTCCATCCCGCAAAACGAATCATTGATTTGAATTTTCTGGAAGAAGAAGGAAAAAAGGGGGGTGAGGTGGGGGCGAGGCCTTGCCTTTTTTTCATCCATACCCCGAAGTTCACGCAAATGCCCTCCCCCCCCCCCCGCCCCCTGGACGCACGACACGAAGCGTAGCTGCTGTTTTCGGCGAGCGGGAGGGACGAGGGATCGCACGGCGCCGACGGGAAGCAGCGCTTCCGGGAATGGGGTGCGCGCTGCTCTCTGCTCGAGCACAGCTTCCGGAGGAGCATCCGAGTCCTCGCCAGTTTTCGACGCGCGCGAGCTACGCCCAGCGCCCCGCCAGCGAGGCATCGGTTGGGACATCCTCCGCAAAACACCCACCCACGCGCATCGGGACGGCCCGGTTCGGGCGCCAACGGGCACAGGGCGGGGGGTTCTGGCGCACAGCCGGGTGAAAGACTCCGAAAGCCTCCTTTTTGAAGACTTTTCTCACATTGAAATTCCCCAAACTTCCTGATGGGGGAAGTTCACCGTTCCGCCTGTTACGTCACGGACGAGGTTTTATTTTATTTCGTCCCCCCCCCCCCCATCCCGCCCCACACCTCCTCCCCACCAAGTCGCAAGCTCATATTAACTACCCATCTGCTTTGTCAGGAAAATGCTAATAGAGAATAAATTATTGCCGAAATCAAAATGCAGCCGCGATCCTTTAATCCGAGAGTTTCCTTGGAGACGCCGTTCCGCGTTCAGAATTCAACAGCGATTCCGCTCTTGTCATTGCTCTTCTCCTTTTCCTTCGGGTCGTCCAATATCGGAGAAAATAATCGAAGAGCGATTTCCCTTTAATACGATCTAATTATGCCTCTCCCATCTCAGGGAGGAGTCAATGCGCCCGAACTCGCACGTACCAATAACACGTACGTCTTATGTAAGATCGTTTCTACTCCTCGTACACGCTTTTGATTCTCCGGGAAAACGAACTTCGGCTCCAAGACGCATCCACGGCCTGCGAAAGGGTTTTCCGAAAGCTCCTCTTTCTTCCCCCCCCCCCCCCTTCCCCCCTCCCTTCTCTCACCGGGAAGAATGAATGCAAAAGCAGAAAAAAAAAAAAAAGAAAACAAGCAAACCACTCCGGGTTCAAGGATAGCAAAAACGTCAGTGACGATCATTGCTGACAGATGATTTTTAAAACGCGCAACGGACGAACGCTTTCTGATTGGGCGAGCGAGGAGGGCCAACGATTTCCCCCCCCCCCCACACTCCCCCTCGGAAGCGACGTTTGGAAAATGATAAAAACGCTTTATCGTTTGGGAGCGTTTCCAAGGCTCCCTCCCCGTTCCCTCCCGATAGCAGGCTGCAGCAGTACAGCCGGCGACCGAAGGAAGCAGCGCCCACGCCGACTCCCAGGGTGGCGACACCGCCCAGCAACCGAGCGGTTCCCGGGAAACGTCCCTCTGGCCGACGGAGGACTCGTCCCCGGGAACGGAAGGCCGGCGAAGGCTCCTTCACCCTTTGCCCCCGCATGACCGTAGGCGCGGGCGTTCCCCATCCCGGAAGAGGAACGTGACGCGAGCTCTTTTCGGGTCCGGAACGCGGGGGGTTTACACCCGGGTACGCCCGGGGCGCGGAGGGGGGGGGGGAGGACGGGCATCTCCGACGATGCATAGGCAAACGCGGAGGTTCCCGATTCGGGACAAAGTGAAGCTTCCGCGGGGCAACGGCACAGCAGGAGGAGGGGGAAGAGGGGGATGCAGTGGTTCAGGGAACCCGGGGGAAGCGCCGGCGTTCCGGTATTCGCTCGGAAGACCCGCCGAAGGAAACGTGCAGAAGGAATTCCGAGTACGCGCCTCGGCATCCCTCAAGATGTTCGCAAACCCATTGATCTGCCGTGACATCCGACGCTGCCATGTACCGGAGGAGGGGTGAGAAATCCTCGCCGGCTGCATTCTTCGGCCTTCAAGACGAATGAGGCAAACGCGTTATGCCACTCCGACACGCTCGGGATCAAAGATCCCTTCCCCCCCCCCCCCCCGGATGCTGCGCTCGCGAATTTATAAAGCTATTGGGGCGCACCCATCCCTCCGAAAGGATGATGGCGCTGAGATAATCAATAAGCTTCGTAACGACGAACCAGGGCGGCAGCAGCAGCAGCAGAGGAGGAGGAGGAAGAAGGGGGGAGGGGAGAAGAAAAAAGAAAAAACAACACACACACACACACAGACACAGAAAAAAAAAAAAAAAAACCGAATTTTCAAGTTCCGGAGAAAGAAATTCCTTGCATTCCTGACACGTCTGCAGCCAGGCCCAGTTCGGTGGATTCCGAAGCATCATCCGATCTCCGGATGCTGCTCCGAGGGATCGACACTTCGGATCCGATGTTTACGACTTTACTGCGCACTTTATTACGGCAATCGGAAGTCCGCGTCGACGGAGTCGCGAGATGACGAAAACGCAGCTTCCATTTTGTAATGATAACAAATTACGGACGATAATTGAAAGCGTCCGAAAAATAAGTCACGAAGAACCGTTGGGCCGTTGCCTTTTTCCGGCACCACGAAGCACGTGCGTTCGCAAGAACGACCTCGCCTCCGCGCGGGCACGGGGGCCCCCCGTCCACCCGCTTCCAGAATCTTCTTGCGGAAGTCCAACGGGAAAAGTCCCTCCGTCGACCGCCACCGCCACTGCGGAAGGCGCACCTAAGAGGCGGCGGCGGCCGGCGGGCGAGAAAGCGCAAAAGAAGTCGCACAGAGGAGGAGGGAAAAAAAAAAAAGAAAAATTCCGAAAAGCCTCAGCAGCATCTCTCTCTCTCTCTCTCTCTCTCTCTCTCTCTCTCTGGGAATGAGGACATTTTGACTACGTGGTTATTTACATCGCATGACCGTAGGAAGAAACACACGCAGGAAAAAGAAAAAAACCAATCAACCATACCGAAAGCAGATAAATAGCAGAGGGGGCCCAGCGTGTGTCTGGACGGAGGAGGGGGGGGGGGAATCAAAGTGGGCTCGCCGAATTCTTTTTATCATCCTCGAATGTGGGAGCGCACGGCTCCTCGGAAAAGAACTGTCCTGCCTGACCTGCGGAGCGGAATGACTCGGCCCTTGAGCACCTGCAAGCGCAGGAGCATTCCAGGAAGGGGAGCGGAAGAAGAAGAAGGGGGGCGGGGGGGAGTGTCCGTTTTAAGACGATAATTTGCGTGCGCGCGCGCGCGGGTGAGGCACTTCAAAGAGCACACGCATTGGGAAGAGGGCCGCTGGCCGACGGTGGAAAGGCGGTTCGCTTAACCGACGCGAGAGGGCACTCGCGTGGTTGCATCCGCGTCTGTACCATACGACGCAGAGCCGCAGATTCTTCGTTAAAGAGACAGCGCAGCAGCCGATGCCAAAATGGTGGATACATTACGGATCCTTTTTTTTTTTTTTTTTTTTTTTTGCCAGGGGGATGAAGGGACGGAAAGTGAAAACTGAACGCAGCTGAAATACGGCGCTTCGAAAGCCGATGAAGCGCGCACACGGGAGAAAAATCGAACCGGATCGTTGTTCGACTGGAAGGACAAGAAGGAAGAAAGGGGGGGAAAGGGGGGGAGAAAGGGTGCGCAAGTACGAATGGGAGGCTGGCGTGCGTACGGGACCAAAGGATCCCAATTCCAGAAAGGGTGAGGAGGAAGAGGAGGCGGGAAGGCTGACCGGGAAACGAACCGGGTGCTGCGGTCGCTGCCCGGTTTCCAAGGAGACGCGGAGATCCGCCGCGCACACAACCGGAAAGGCTCGGCCGTCCGCCCCGGCCGCAAAAGAAACGATTATGCAACGCGCACGAAATCACCGAGGTGGATTTCTTCTGCCTAAAGGGTGGGCGCCTCGCGTCTGAAGCCACCGCGCACGTTCCAAAGTGCTGAAGCAACCCCCAAACGCACACGGCCGCTTTCCATACGACGGACGTGGAGAATCCTTCTCCTCCTCTGTGGATCGTGAGATGAAATTTCACGAACAACGTCGCCAAAAAGTCGTGAAAGTGCATGCCTTCGGGGCACCTCGATGCCGATGGGATTTGCAATTACGGCGAGGAGGTCAGCTCTGCGTGATGCAACGTTCCTTACGGGGAGAGCTCGCCAGCAGCAGCAGCAGCAGCAGCCCAAAGCGCAACGACGCCAAACACACGGAAAGAAGCCTTGCACTTGAGGACGGAGGAAGGGGGAGGGAGTGAAGGAAAGTCGTCACACCGGAAGTGACCCAGGAAATGCCGTTCCCTAAAGCAGATTGCACGCGGAAGCAACGTCGGCAAGTGAAGCCACCCCTGCCTACGGGGCAAGCGCGCGCGCAGGGATGGATCAGTCGAACGGCTTTCCGGGAAGGAACGATGACGTCATCGAGCGTGGCAGGTGAGGTGCCACGGTCTCCGGGCTGCCTCGTGGGTTTCCAGGAGCGACGTTTCGAACGGGCACGCTGCAAGCGGAATGCGCGAGCCATCCCATCCTTTTTTCGCACGCGGGCCATTGTGCTCCGCCGAACACGCGAACACGTCGGACCGTGTCAAGAAGGACACGCCGAATTCCGAACGCGCGGAAAGCCAGCTACCCCAGCCCAGCCCGGAGGGGAAGGGGGTGCGGCGGAAGAAGGAAGATTCGGCTTGAAAACGCCCTCAAGCAGGCAGCACCCCCGTCCGCTCCATCTTTTTTGCCGAGAAATACGGGGAAACCGACGCACGCCTTCGACGCGTTTCCGGTTCCGTCGATTCTGTCCCTTGTTTTCCCCGCCACTCCCCCTCACCCCACCAACATCAGGGTGACTAACCTGGGTGCTCATAGACTCAGCGAGGATCCCGGAAAGCAGGAAGAATCCTCCATCCCCGATCCGCCAGCAGGATGGAAGTTCACGAATGGCCGACGGCCACTTTACCTGCCATCCGACTCGACCACGTCCGCGGGCACGGGGTAAGGTCTTCTTCCCCTCGGACCGAAATGGCCTCCAGAGATCGAAGCGAGGAAGAAGACGAGCGAACCCAACGCGTGGACCTCCGTCTCCGTTTACCCGGCGCGAAATTTTAGCGGTTTCCTGCTCCTCCATCTTTTTTTTTTTTCCGTTCCACTTTTTCCTTCCACACTCCTTTCCTTCCTCGCCGATGGTCAACCCCGGCGGCGAAAATGCAAAACGGACGGCTAACGAAAGGAGGAAAAGAAAAAAAAAAAAAAGAAAGACACCGCGAGGTTTGAAATGAGCGCCCGAAAGGTGCGCGTGCAAAAAGAGCAGCTCGCGCCGGAATGCTGACCGCCGGACACTCTTTGAGTGGCAGCGCGCGGGCAAGAGGCGGCGGCGATGTTCCCAAACCTCAAGGCGAAAAGGGCGTTCGGAAAAAAAGGATGGCGCGCCCTTCAAGAGGGAAACTTCACAGAGCGCCCGCGCGGAGTGAAGTGCTGCGAGGCAGGCGGGGAGCAGCAGCAGCAGCATCCCGCGGCCGGGATGCGATTCGAAAACGCACCGCGCCTCTCGCTTGCGCTCGCGCCAGCGGCGGGTCGCCAGGGCGACTCTGCTGGTCGTCGCAACGCCACCGTTGCCGTTGCGACGACGGTCATCATTGATGGTCGTCGAGAAGACGAGAAAAAGGCCGCGAAGCCACCGCCCGCTGCTGCGTGCAGTTCACGGCAAAAGGGGGGCCGTCGAAATCGACGTATGCCACCGAAACAAAAGTGAAAAGCCACGCGACCAATCTCGCGTGCGTTCTCCCCTGCTGCCGGCGGATGATCATCCCGGAAGAGGAATGATGCAAGAAAAAAAGACGGCCTGAAAGGCATCGGAAAAGAAGACGGCGCTATCCTATCGCGCAGCACGTCGAGTACGCCGCAGCGAACTTTCCGCGGGAAAACTCTTTTGTCTCCCATCACCATCGCCGGGGAAGCTGGAACGGGGCGGTTTCCCGGCTTCCCGAGAACCCGCCGAACGCTCGGGGATGCAGGCAGAGCCCCCCCCCCCCTCCCACCGTTCCCCTCGTCCTAAAAATGGAGGAGCCGAGCAAGGTACGGCTGCAGGGCCCCGCCGCGCCAACACGGCGCAGGCGCGGAGACCAGCAGAAAAGACGCACACCACCCCGTTCCCGCCTTTGCGGAAAGGCGTCCCTCCCGGGATTAAGCGAGGTCGCCGAGGAGGAAAACCTCCGCTGGCCGCGCTTTCCGTTCCCCTCGTCCCCCCCTTCGGAGAGAGGAATGCCGCGACGGAGCTGGCAGAGACGCCTTCCTGCTCTCGACGAGACGGCGGCGCGCGCACCATCCGGGATGAGTCGGGGGCGCAGGGATGCGCGCGCCGGAACTTCCGACGGGCTGCAGGGCGGGCAGGGTCTCCAGGGCAGGAGGAGACCCTGCCTGCCTGCCTGCCTCTCAGGCACTCGCCCTCCCCCCCCCCCCGCTCGGGAAGCTTACCGTCTCGGTGCACTTCATGCTGGGCGAGATGAAGGGCAGTCCTCGCTGCCCTCTTCCTGCGTAGCACTGGCGAATGTTTTCCGTGAATTTGGCACGCACCGCCTTGAGGGAGTACACGCAGAGCGCGGAACGGCGCCCCGCGCGGAAGAGGTCGTCGTCGCCGGAGCGGTTGGTGGCGAACAGGGCGTACAGCACGTCGCTGTCCACCTGCACATTGAGGATGCGGGCAAGGGACAGGGATGGGCGGCCGAGGTACGCGGCCCGCACCAGGTTGTACGACGTGCCGTTGCGTCCGGAGCACTGCAGCGGGATCTCCGTGTACGAGTAGTAGTCCCAGTCTTTCTGGCAGACGCGCACCAACTTGGAGATGAGGTCCGAATTGGCGTGGTCGTCGCGCAGCTGGTTGGTCAGGAAGTACGAGAAACCCTGCGAGCTGAAGCCGTACACGTATCGTATAGGGTACCGGCCGCGCGAGTACGAGTTCAGCAGCATCCGCGTGGCCGTGGTCACGGAGATGCGGATCACTTTGAAGAGGTTCTCCTCGTTCAGGGAACGGCTGGCGACCGCCGGCACGTTGGACCGGTACGCGTCGTTGCCGGTGTACGTCACTCCGATGTACATCACCAGCGGCTCTTCCGGGGCGGGGCCGGGAGCCAAGAAGGCAACGGTGGACGCGGTGGCGTTGTTGGCCACCACGACCTCGTTGGTGGCTTGGTGCTCCAGGGCTACGTTGTCCAGAGGACGCAGGCGGCACGTGCCCTGGGAGACGCTCCCGCACTCCACCAAACGGTTTCGACTTTTGTCGATCAGCAGCACTTTGTTGACGTTGTCAGTGGACTGCCGCACGGCGGACGGCAGGCAGTTGGCGTTGTACGGGGAGCTGCAGTCCGGGCTGTCTTCCTTGGGGCCGGTGACTCCGGTCGTCCTCAACTCCAGGTCTGCATTCAGGTGGTAAATGCGGTTGACCGCGCCGATGTACAGGTCGCCAGTCACGTTGTCGATGGCCAGGTGGTTGAACTGCTCGGTGCCGACTTCGTCGGAAAACTCCCGGACGATATGGTTGGAGGAAGACGGTCCAGCACCTCCAGACAGAAAGGATTTCGCGAAGACAACGATACACAACAATGTCCATTCTTCTCTTCTGGCGATCATATTTATGAACCATTACGGAGCAGAACACTTGCGATGAGGATCCCTTAGAGACGAAACAGCGTTGCTTGGAGATGCTTCTCTGACTGGAATTAGAGGGGTGGGGGGGGGGGAAGTCAATGAAGAAACCTTGAATTCGTTCCGGACGGAGAATGTACAGTACACAATTTCAATACAGCAACCGGGTAATGAAACGACAACCATCGTTCGGATTCGAAGCTTAATGAGAACTGCCACGGAGGAGACGACAGAAAAATCAATCAGCCCACGGGCGCTTTTCCTTTCATTAGCCATGCGAACGAAGAAGACTCGGACCGGGCGGCAAGGGATCTCCGTCTGCAGGGCGGGGTCGGCTCCTGACCTCAACAACACGGAACATCCCCAAGACGTGCACACACAACCGCAACGAAAGTGTCCAACTTGGGGTCGGACAGGAAAGAGAGCGGAGGGAGGGGAAATCTTGCGCGACTTTTTTTTCTTTTTCCCCTCCGCAAGAGAGCCCGTCGAACGTACGCAGCATCCGTGTGCGCCATCTGATCTCCCGGAACACGCCGGAACCAGCTAGGGGAGTTTACACGAACCACGACGACGACGACGACGACGAGGACGACGTCCACGGCGGTGTGGCGTCCACACGCACGCGCAGCTCGTCACCGATTCAAAAGAGCACCACCACCACCACCACCACCACCACCACCAGCACACCACCATGAGGCTTCCGCAAAGGAGCTGCGCCGGAAGGCTTCCTTCGTGTCACTCGGATGCTCTGCCTGGAGATTCCCAAACGACGCTGCCGCGGGCTTTGCCGCTGCCGACTCTGCAGCACGTCTGCGTCTGCGGGGCTCAAATAGAAGGCAGTGACGTCATCCGAAATGCACGTCGCGAACGCATTCATGCTACTACATGCATGTCATGAATGGCTGCTCGCCGGTGCTCGCCGCTCGGCTGGCGGGCGGGTTCGAGGATTTTTCTCCGGGACGGCGGGGGTTTCGGAAAAGATGACGATGACGACGACACGATGCCACCGGCGACGGACGCCGGGAAGGAGGGAGGCAGGGAGGAGAATGGGCTGACGGTGGTGCAAAGGCCTGCCTACGGTAGCCATGGTGATCGGCTCGTTCCGGACGGGAACGTCTCCCCGGTGCGGACGCTCACGTTCTCCCGAACCTTCTCCTCCTCATCCCTCCTGCGTGCAGCCTCCCTTCCAGCGACAGCGAAACGGCGTGCCGGAGGGAAGATTTTCCTTCTCGGGCACACTTCACGTCCGCGTTCACCTCGAGCTCGGATCACACGCGCTCTCTAACACAACCACGAGCCGCCTTTCCTTTTTTTTCTCTCTCTCTCTCTCTCTTTTCGTTTTTTTTAAAGAAAAAAAAAAAAGAAAAAAGGAAGGCAACTCAATACAGAAAGCGATTTTCGAATTCTTTCGCTGAGGATCGGTGAGCCCTCCGATGGCAACTCGAGGAAAGCTGAAATTCAATATCGTACCTTACGGAGGCGTCCCCAGAAGGGATGGCGGCGGCTCTCAGGGGATGCAGCAGTTCTTTTCTTCTTCTTCTTCTTCTTGCTGCTGCTGCTGCCGCTGCTGCTGCTGCGCGTGTGTGTGCGCGTTCTTTTCTTCTTTCTCCCGGGAGCACATCAGCGGGGGAGGGGAAAAAGGAAAAAAAAAAGGGGGGGGGGAGAGAGAGAGAGAGAGGAACACAAAAAAAAAAAAAAAAACCCCTGCTCCTCCTGAAACACGGGACACGCCGAGCGGATGAAGCAACACCACACTGCCTGCGCCCCGGACACACACACACACACAGGCGCGGACACACTTTTTCTTCGGCTCGCTCGCCGGCCGACGCCACCTCGTCAGCGGCAGAAGAACACTGGCGCTCCGCGGCCGCCCCGCATAAGCTCGCGCCCGCCCTCTTTATCGCGTGTGATCTCATCGAACCGAGTCTAGCACGCAAGATGGCGGCGCCCAGGACGGGGATCCCGCCCATTGGCTCTCGCCCGCCCGCGCGCGCGGGCGGGGGGAGGGGGGGGCTGAGACGCGGAAGTGGTGCACTACACACACACACGCACACGCACGCACGCTGCGTGCTGGAATCCAACTCTATCGAAAGGGAAGAAGAAAAAAAAAGTTGGGGGGGGGAGGGGGTAGAAGAAGAAAATGCTTCGAAAAGTGCGTCCTTTCGATCGTAGAGCGGATTTCCCCCCCCCCCCCTCTGTCTCTCTCTCTTAAAAAAAAAAAAAGAAAAAAAGAAACGTCGCCGGCTTCAAGGGAGTCTCGTTCGTTCTCTCTGCTTTTTTTTTTTTTTTTTTTTCCTTCCTGTGATGCTTGGAAAAGCAGTGGGGGAGGGGAAAGACTTGGGCGGCCAGGCCGAGCGCCCCCGAGCCATCCCGGCAGTTCAGAGATGCTGCCGAAGCGGTCGCGTGTTCCCCCCTGGGGAAGAACGCACCGGTGCCAACCCACCAACGTGTTCGCGGTGCGGCCATTAAAAGAAAAAAAGAGAGAGAGAGAGAGAGCAGTGAGAAGTAAGCATGAAATGAATGGATCAGGTGACAAGTGCTTCGTCGACGCGCACAGGAATCCGTGCGGAATAGGGAAATGCCGAGCAGCCGACCGCGCAGGCTCAGTTCTGCTGTAAGCAACGGTGTCACGATTTCCTCTTTCGCGTCCTTTGCAACGGAGCGACACGCCAATTATGGCGTTCGAGGGCCGCCCCGACGTGTGCACACGCGTCGAGCGCCACGTTTTTTTCTTGGCGCGGCGGCGCCGCCGCCAGCGGGAGGGAGCGGCCGACGCGTCCTCGACGCCCCACCAGCCCGGGCGACCCCGGAGCTCGGCGGGCAGCAACGGGAAGAAGAACCGGTCCATCTCCCCCCCCGAAGAGGCCGAGGTTTCCCTCTTTCGCCGCCAGTCCCGCAAGTGCACGCGCGCGCCCGGTGGAGGGGGCATCCCGGCAGAAGACGCCTCCCCCCCCCCAGCTGAGGGTGAAGCGAATCGCCTCCTTCGCCAGCATCAGGGAAGGGCTCACCGCAAGACCTTCCCAAACGAGGAAAGGGACGCCTTTTTTTTTGTTGTTGTTGGCTGCGTCGGAGAACGAGCATCGCCGTTAGAAGAAGGAAAAAAAAAATCATAAACAAATGGAATGGAGCCCGTTGCTGCGCGCGCAGGGACGAAGGGCACGCAGATCGCTTGCCCGGTGCCCACCTACTGCAACGTGGGCGCGCCTGACCCCTGACGAGCGCGACACGCTTCGGCTTCCCGGCCTGCGCGCGCCCGTGGGACGTTCCCGTTGCTTCCCGGCGGGTTGGTTGCGCCGGCCCATCGAAAACGGGAGCGGCGGGATCGTGGTCCGGGGTCCGCGCGCGGAATGCGGAACGCTGTGCGCGGGGTTGTTCCAACCGGTTCAAACAGCCTGCTGTGCCCTCGGGCGATTCGAAACGTGCACTCCCCCTCGGCTCGGGGCATCGGCTCTTTCCGGAGGACGTCCCGGCGGCCGCCGGGGGCTGGAGCTCCTCCAGGAGTTTTCCCGAATTCGGCGCCGCTCTTCCCTGCCGAGGAGCTCCCAGGAAGCGGCGCCCGGCAAGTGAGTCGCTTGCTGCGCACGCCCGCGGACCGAATTCCGGTCGCCATCTCGAATTCGGGCGACTCGGCCGGTCCGTGGCGATGTCGCGCCGTGTTCAACGACCCTTGGATGGGCTCTGCTGGGTGTACGTGCAAAGGCGAATCCGGCAGTTCAGCCGCCTCCCTCCTCGAAGATCGACCATTCTCCTTTTTTTTTCCTTTTTCTCTTTTGGCGGGAAGTGCGTCGTGTTTCAAATGAACTGTTTCCTGTTCCCAGCGAAAGTTTCAGATACAGGTGGTGCCAAGTTATGCAAACGGGACTCTCTTCCCTCGATGGCTTTCGAATTTTTGAAGTGTCTAAAGAGCATTCCTTAGAGGTAATAAAAAGAAGGAAAAAAAAAAAAAGGCGTTTGCAAGAGACTACGGTTGGTTCATTCGTTGATTTTATTCAGGCATTTGCAATTACTTTCAGATTTCACATTGCTCCCATTCTGGTTTTTATAGCGATGGAAAAATCAATTTTTTTCCCCCCTGAACATTAAGGAACCGACGATTAATGGATTCCAAGGTCCAAAGCAGTGATTCGGTGTTGCATTCGTACCATGGGCTGGCAGAGGACTGAATGTTTGCATCACTTTCGAAACTCGACCACTTTCCGCTTGCATTGGGGGGATGGGGTCATCACTACTTCAAGTGACGCGTTCCACGTTGTTTTTTTCCGGGCGTGGCGGCGGCTCCGCCGGGAGGGGGCGGTCGACGAGTCCTCGACGCCGCCCCCACCCCACCCTCGCCAGCTCAGGCGAAACGCGTCCATTTCCAGGCCTGGAAGAACCGTCCGGAGCGATGCCCGTCTTAGCTGTGTTCCCGAGGACCACGGTCCGAAAAGGTGACTGCAGCCGTCTTCGGTCTTTCGCACTTAACACTGGACCCAACCCTTTCCCTCACCGTTCCTTGCGAATTTTTCGTCCGTCTCGGTGACAGGCGGGATGCAAGGGAACTCGAGGAAGCCGTGGGGAAAGCCAGCCACCGCGCGCCGAAGAAGCGTTCCTCTTGCGCTACGCGGACGTTCCGGCAGACAGGAAGGATTGGACACGGTTGGGGGGAAAGGGGGCAAAGAGAGAGGGGAGTGGGGGAGAAGATCCGCCCGTCCGCGCTCTGGGTCCGCGCGCTGGTCTTGGTCCCGAAAGGAATCGCGGCGTCTTCCTGCTCCAGCAATGGGAGGGTGAAGCGTTGCGGGGCGTCCGCGGCAAGAACGAAGCAGTCGGGGGGGAACGGCAGAAGCGGTTTCGTTCTCGTGACGACGACGACGACGACGTTCCCGAAAAACTTTCGGATGCAACCCGTTCGAGGGAGGGAGCGATCGATTATTTGCAGCTGATCGGTTTCCATCCGTCTCTCTCATCCACGTCGGATAATCTCCTCTCTGATCTGAAGCAGTCGCCAGGATTGCGTTTCTCCGTCGTCCAAGGCTTTGAAGGGGGTATCCAACTCCCCCCTCCCCCCCCACACACGCATACCCTCCCCCTCCCCCCGAATGCATTCTTGCATTTTTCAATTTCGCACCGGATCCGCTGTTATTTTCCGAGGATTATCTCCCTGAAGATGAAGATCTCCTGCCTATCGGCGGACCACTCTCCCTATTTGCTTGCGAACCGTGGATGCACACACGCGAGTCCCCGGCCGTTTGCTACCTTAACTGGCCCTCCCCCTTCCTCCTTCCCCCCTCTCCCCCTCCCCCCACTTATCTTTTATCCTCTTTGCTTCTATGAACTTATCCTGCTCGAGGTTCGGGCAGGAGACGGGATCCCCCGAAACGGCTCCCCCTTCTCCTCCCGTGGAAACCGGAAAAAAAAGGTAAGTCGGGCGCTCGTGTGGCAAACGCAAAGCGCGACGCTAATTTCAGGGACGACGGGGAATCGGCGGAAATCCCGATTATCCCCGTCCCGTTCCCCCGATCACCCGGCGTGCCTTCGGATCCCGCGTGTAATGGACAATCGAGGACTCACCCCCTCGGTGGCGGCGGCGGGAAAAAGGGGAAGGGGAGGGAGGGGGGCTCACCCGAATCGGGTAGCCGTCGTCGTCCTGCTCCTCCATTGCAAGAAGAAGTTGATCCTAACGAGAGGGACGTCATCCCTTACGCTGTTCGCTTCGTGGTGAGAGCTACTGGATGGCCCCAGCTGGGTACAATGGAGAAGGACCTCGTGGGCATCCTGCAAAGGATGGACCCTCCTCCCAGTGGTCCGTGAACCCTTCCCGGCCCTCCAACTTCTTTTTGTTTTCCTTATTTTTTATTTTTGTGTTTTCCCCGTCCCCGGTCGCTGCCGGGGAGAGTCACGCCGGACTGCGTCCTCCCGGCAGGTTGGCCGTTAGTGGGTCCTCGTACCACGTTATGCATATGCGCACCCGGGTGGTAACCTCCATTGCAAGATGTCTCCGCGCCGTCAAACGTCATCACGCCCGCACCAATAATCGCCGACGCACGCCCGGGCCGGGGCGCGCGTCGGCGATCGCTGCCTCCCTCGCGAGCGGAACGCCCGGGCGACCGCCGCGTGCTCTCTGGATGCCCGCGTCAATCACGTCGGACGACGGGACTCGGCCCCGGGCTCACGGGCTACGCAGAGAGCGCTCACGCTGAGCTGGCAGGCAGGGCCCAAAAAAAAATCCCTGCTCAAGGGATCAGGGAATTTATTCTTGGCCATCGCCGGGTAGGAAACCAACCCTCGTCTCGGTAAATTCCTAAGTGGACAGCGAGATTTTTTTTTTTTGCCCTCCCTTCTTAGCATCCGATGCTCCCTTCCGTGACGTTTGTCTCCAACCCTGGAGGGATCCGGTCGCCTGGCCACACACCTGGCACCGTGATGCGCAGGCCTCGGTGCTCCTGCGCATACTGCTGCTGCTGCTGACGACGACGACAACGATGACGCTTCCATGTCCGCGGACCCTCGTGGCCACCGGGAGGGCCAGGCGTGGTGGTGGTGGGGACGGTTCCCGGGACGCCTTCCTTCACGACAGGACCTCCACGGGGCACACGCTGCCCTCCCGACTCATCATTGCACGCCCGTGCAGATGGGACTGCACCGCTGGAGAGAGAGCGGCGGAGAAGAAAGCTGCCCTGTGCCCTCCTACCTCAAGAGAGGGCCCGGGAACCCCACATGAAGCTCTAGAGATTCCATCCCCCCCCCCCTCCTTCCTTCCTCTTTTTCCACTTCCCGCTGCCATCGCCGCCACCCGGTCGGCAAAGGGCAGGTGAGCTCAAACGAATGCTCCCTGGCCGTCACCTAGGAGACGCCCCTCCATCCGGCTGCCACTCATCCTGTAGCCTGCTCTCTTCCCCTTCCTCTTTTTCCTTGCGTGTCTGGTCGTGCTCCGGGCAGCACGACAACCCAGCAGCCCAAGGACATCGCCTTCACCTGTGGCCCGAGGTCTTCTCGCGATCAGGCGAAGTGGAGGCGTTCCTGGCACTTCCAGTAGCTGGGGCATCGCCCCAGACTTTCCTCCCACTCGCCCCCCCACATTCTGGAGTCACTAGCGCCTCTTCCCGTACACTTCTCCCGTGCACCTCTTCCGTCCTGCTGCCACGTGTTTCTCCAGGGAGGTCATCCGGAGGGTCCTTGGGACAGGTGCCGAGGTCGCAAGGACCGCTTCCCGAGCGCGCGCGTCCCTTGGCTGCTCCGTTGGACTGCTGACCGTCATCCGCAGCTGCTGACGAGGCGCCCCGAAAGAGCGAGCGTCTGTCTTCAGGAGCCATTGTCGCTCCAAGGCGGGCTTCCTCCCCGCTCGTCTTTCATCCCCGACGATCGCCAGCGCACCCCGGTGCACCGCACCTGGAAGGTCAGAACGGTCCGGCTTCTGCGACCGCGTTCTCCTCAGGGAAGACTTGCGACGCCATCACTGGCGTCTTCCCCCGTCCCTCTATGGAGCGCATTCGGCCGGAGGGTCTTTGGATGTTCACCCCAGAGGCGATGACAGGGATGGGATCTCACCGCCACCACCAGCACCCCAGCACTGCCAGCTTCACCATCACCACAAACACCAGCAACAGCACCGTCAGCTTCACCACCACCAGCAGAAGCACCGCCAACCCTACCACCAGCGGCTGGTGGTGATGCTTTTGGAGACGGCGCTTCTCTTTCTGCTGGTGGTGAAGCTGACAGCGCTGCTGTTGCTGGTGGTGGTGGTGGTGCGCTCCCATTCCTGTCAGAGCCTACAGGATAAACATCCAAAGACTTTCCCATCGCGACTGGATGGAGCTCGCTCCATAGGGAGGGGAAGAAGGGCCGCTAGAAGAAGGGTGAAAAAAGAAAAGGGCGGGGAGCGGCAGCAGGAACTTTGAAGGGTGGAAGGGGAGACGCTTCCATGACTGGGGGGAGGCCGTCTCTTGAAGGCGGGCTTCTCCCCTCCCTTCTTCCATCCCTGAGGATCGCGAGCGCGCATCGGTGCGGCGTGGCTCGGAAGTTGCCGTCCTGCCGGCGGCGGACGGTCCGGCTTTCTCCCGAAGGGAGGGAGCCTCCTCTTTTCCCCTTCGGCACCTGCCAAAGAACGGCGCAGCGCCTTCAGGTGAGCGGGGAAGCCTTCGGACGAAAACTCCCAGGAAACGCAGCACCCGTTGCCCGGCACACACGGTTTCGCCCAATCAAAAAGATCGGGGCGAGCGCGGACGCCTAAAAATAAACCTTCCGAAACTTTTCATTTCCGATCATTAGCCGTCGTTCGTTCGCATGACGACTGGTTTCCATGGCGCACCCTCGGTGCCGCCTAACGAGTGCAGGCGGAAGCATGGAAATGCAAGAACGCAGCATGAGAATCTGCACGCAGAATGGGCTCGTCTCGCGGTGCCCATAGCCCGGGCCTGCGGCGGCGACCCCGAGAGCGTGGCGCGGTACGCGCACGACGCTTCAGGGTTCGTTTTCCCGTGCGCCTGTGGAAATCGATAGCCAGGCAGTCCGTGAACTCGACGGGCATCACGGTAACCGGGTCAAGAAGAAAGGGGGACAGGAAGGGGGGGGACGTGCAATTAGCGCTTATTGATCATCCGGGAATGAATTTCGCTGTTCGCATCGGCGGACCTCTCTCTGTCCCCGCAGCGCGACTTCACCTTCGAAGCTCCAAGCTCAGCTTCCGTACCGACGCGGACGCACGCAGCGGAAGTTCGCGGCCGGCCGCGCGCGTTTCCGCGAAGGCCCCTCGAAGAGCGCGCGCGCCTCGCGTCTGGGCCCTTCGGTTTTGCGTTACGAAAGGGTCGGGAGAGGCGGCGACCGTCCGTTCTCCGCGTTCCCGACGCGGCGAGAGGGACGCGCGCGGAGGAAGAGGCGCAGTCGGTGCTCTCTCCGGCAGTTCCGAGCTGGTCCCTACCACCAGCCACCGGCCACCCCGCCCGGGGTCGCCTGCCTCCACGGCCTCGGGGGGGCCGGCGATGCGGACACCTCGCTCGTAGGTCCGCCGACAAAACCGCGAACCTTGGCGGAGGAATGCGGCGCGCTCGAATATCGATCTCCGGGAGTTGATCATCAAGTTGCAGGAAATTCCTCCGTGCGACGTGACGTCAGGTGGGTGATTCCTCATCGTCGAGGAGAGGAATTTTTTTTTTTTTTTTTCCTCTTTTAAAAAAGAAAGAATCTGCTCGCGAGCATCCGCCTCGTCCTGGAACGGCAATGTACGGTAAATACATCCTGCAGGGTACATCCACGTGCAGCCGGTCGAGGGCCGCGCGAGTCGCGAAGAGCCTCGCAGGATTGGCAATGGCGAAGCATTCCGCTACTGCATAAGTGAGTTAAATCGTGTGCTTGCAGGAGGCATCCATTCCGCATCCGCATCCCAGTGCGTGCGCGCCTCCTAGGAATCGATACAGAGCCGGAGTCTGTTTGTTCCCGGTGATCGCCCCGGCTCGAAGCGGCGAATGCTCTTTTTGGGCCTGGCGGCGGATGGCTCCAGCGAACATGGGTCCTTTTTCCTTTTTCTTTTCCGTTTGCTTTTATTTTTGTTTTTTTTACTGTCGCGATTTGTTCCCCCCCCCCCCCTCCCCATGCCGTACACGATTGGGCCGAGACGCCATCAGGGTGCAGCCATCTCGTTCTTTTTCGTGCCGCGGTGCTGCTGCTCTTCCCTCGCGCGCGCGCCCACCGGCTCCTCTCCCAGGCACTCGAGGATTCGCTACCGGCGTTTACGTGGGATTGCAGCTGCCGGGAGCCACGCAACAGGGGGACGCAGCGAGGGGGGGTGGGGATGCGCCATCCACCTCGCCGTCCGCTCCGCGAGGATGGCAACGAGGTGGTCCCACCTGGAGGGACAGCATTGCCGCAGGAGCTTGCCGGCATCCTCCAAAGGATGCAGAGGAACGCCCCCTGCAGGACGTGTCCCCTTCCCGCACCCCCACCCACCCCTTAATTTCTGCTTACTTATTTTTCTTTTCCTTTTGCCCTCTCCCCTCTGCTGCCGCGGCGAACCTCACCCGGCCTGCACCCCGGTAACGCGGCAGGTTTGCGATGAAATCGACGTGGTTGGACCACGGGTCCAACCACAGAGATATCGTGCATGCCTATTTACTTATAAATAAACGACCCGGCGCACCCGGGGGCATTCCCACCGGCAAGAAAGGAGAAGGAAATGTCATCCGCGCGAGAGTGCACAATGCTCTTCTTTCATTTTCATCCCCCCCCCCCCCTTTCCTCCTGCATGCACGCGCACGCGAGGAAGCTTCTCCGCGCGACGGTCCATGTTCTCGGTCGTTACGGAAGGAGATTACTCATGGCTCTGCCTCGAAGGAATTCCTTCTGGTCGGCACGCTCGGACTTCGGGCGCAAAGCGTGCGGCGGTCGCCTCGTTGCATTTTATTATTTCTTCTTCTTCTTCTTCTTCTTCCGCAGTTCCTTTGATTACCTTTGTTGTCTGCAGGAGGAATTCGCGGCGTGGTCTCAGCCCCCTCGGCGCGCTGGATCCACGTCTTGGAAGCTGTAAACCGAGGAGGAGAAGAAAAAAGGAAATTGTGCGCTCGCGCGCGCGTTCTCTTGTTTTGGAAGTCGGATTGCATCTCCGGTTCGTCTAGTTTCACTGCCGAACTATTCTTCTATAATTAGATACATCCGTTCACCCGCAGTAAAGCATTTCGTTGGTCCCGGAGATCGGGCCGAGCACCAAAGAACACCGCCCGTGCCTCGCAGACAATGTGCAGCGCTCGTTACGGAGGAATGTGGGAGTTGGGCTGCCAAGGACACCTGATGATCGTAAAGATCCGCAAGGAAAGCAATCAGCGAATGGTCCCACCACTTGAAACAGACTTTCGAATCTCGTGCCGTGCGGTTCTCCATCCATCCGGGAACCTCCTCCTTGTTTTCCGTGCGCGCGCCGAGGTGATTCTGTTTGCCTGGCAGTGGACCGCGCGAGAAAAGAGGAGGGAGGGAGGGAGGCTGCGGAAGATCACGGCGATCCGTCGTTCGAGCCCCCGAGAAGTCGTCCAGACCGGGCGAATTCGCGGAATTGTTTTTCTGGGGGGAGAGAGAACATTTCTACTCTCTCTACTCCAGGAGGATTGGGGGGGAGGGGGGAGACGATTCCATTAGAAACGTGCAGCGGAAACGAAGGAAAAAAAAAAAAGAAAAAGCCGTGGAACGTTTGTTCCTTTGTCTTCTTTCTTTCTTTCTTTTTTTTTTTTTCTTGTATTTCTTGCCCAATCGGGGGTGCAGCATGCCATCTACTAGCAGCATAGAATTGCAATCACGCAAGAACTGAGTTGTTTCCAAACAAATCAGTTCTTGCGCACACACGGAAAAAAAAAAAAAATGCACTCAGCATGGAAAGTAGAGAGTTCGGCAAGACGTGCGTCGTGCAAGCACATTCCAGAGTTCCAGAATGAAAGGAGGAGAGTCGGTGGTGACACTCTCGATGATGTACACCACCAAAAAATTCCAACCCGATAAACTCCGCATCGAGGTTTGTTTGTGCTTTTTTCCACCCGGTCACAACCCGAGGACGTTCATCTTATAAAAAGAAACCAGTTGGGTGAGGAACGCTGGTTCGCAACCGAAAAGAAAGGAGGAGGTTCAGGGGGGAGGGTCCACCGACACGCAGGTCGGGATATGCAGAATTCCGGAAAGGGAAAGGGAAGGGGGAGCGGGGAGAGAGTACAAAAAGAAAAAGAAAACATGAGGAATTCTGGGGGAACAGGTCAGGGGGGTTCTTTGAGTTCGCTCCGTATACACCGATCGCCGCGCCCGTCGAGAGTCCTCCCGGCGCGAAGAACCGCCGCAGCAGGTCGCGGGCGGTGTCTTCCTGGCGCAGGAGTGCTGCTGCCCAGCCTCCTCCACCACGGTTCCCGGAGGGCACCGCTGTCCCAAAGCAGGTGCGGCGACGACCCTACCGACCTGCACCAGGAACGGCAGTTCGGGGATGCACCCCCTGCGGAAGCGAGGTTGCAGGCGCTCGTTGCACTGGAATCTCCCGTGGAAGAAGAGCAGCAGGGCCTGTTTCCAGGGCAGAGGGAACGCAGAAGTGCCCAGGCACTGGGAGGGGGAGGAAGGGCCGCAAGTTCTTCAGGGGGCAGCACTGAGAAGTGGAATCCTCGTCTCTAGGGCATGCGGAGTGGCAGCATCCGCCAGCTCGCGCGCGTCCTCCGACCTCCAAGGAGTTTCGTCCTTCCCGCGATGGCTCAGGACGAAAACTCCCACCTCGCCGGTCGGCGGCTGCCGTCGCTTGCCCTGAAGGTAGACAGCGCTACAGCGAGCGGTGTGGCGGCCAGAGTCGACCAGTTCGCCTACATCACCACTTCCAGCGGTCGTGGCAACAGATGAAGGCAGGTGCCCGTGACGTCGCCACGTGTCCTGAGGGAACACGGCCTCTGAGCGCTGGAGGTTCCATCTGGAAGGATGAGGAAGGACCGACCGAGGGAAACTGCAGGGAACGCATGTCAGGGCAAGGCACCGCGTCAGAGGAACACACCGGCGCTGTGCCCGCAGGAAGAAGATCCGCACCGCTAGGGTCACCATCCGTTAGCAAAGACGTCCCGCAAGACGTCCCGCTCCGCAGGTGCTCTGGCGCGAAGGGAAGAGTGAAATCCCCGCACGAGGCTCCTTGTCGTACCCGAAACCGGGTTCTCCCGGCCCTGGTCGTCCAATAAACTGGCCGGCCCGGACTGCCAGGCTTGTCGATAGGTTCCGGCTCGGTGCTCAGCCAGACAGCGGGCGCTGCAGGGGATCTCCCAGCGTAGGGGGGCACTGAAGCGGTCGCAGTTTCTCCAGGTAGGCACTTCCAAAGCGGCAACCCGGGCCTCCAGAGCTTCCATCCTCCAGACATTTCGGTTCGTGGAGCAGGCAGGAGATCCACCGGTGGGCTACCAGTAGCGAGGAAGGATGCCTCAGAGGTCGAATCTAATCCCACGGTGTAGGTTCCGCGGCATTCCGGATCTTTCTGGAATTCCTCGAAAGTCATCCGGCCGCAGATCTGGTGAGCAGCGCGGGAGACTTGCAAACCGGCAACCCCCCGAGAGCCGGACGCGGAACTCCTCCCTCAGGAAGGCCTTCCTGGCCTTCCTGAAGAAGGCTTCCTTCCTGCCCTACATCCCGCTGCTTCGTAAATTCTCAGAGGCAATCGATTGCGTTTCTTCCAAAGACCCTGCAAATTGGGAGGATATTCCGCGTCATAAGAACAAGAGCTACTCTCAAGTCAAAACACACACACACACACAAAATGACTCCAGTAGTCTAAAGAGTACTAGAAATTCGTTTTAGAATGAAACTGGAAAGAGGGATTTTTATTTTTTTTATCTGGTGCTACTCAGAGCAGGCAGCCATTGGAAGTCCTTCGTAGAGTAGCCAGAAGACACTCCAGTAGGGATCACCTGAAGTACGCCCGGAGACGCCCGCTGCATTTCCGTCCCTGCTTGAAGCAACGAATGCATCGCTGCTTCCAATGGTCCAGGAAACACAGCGCGCACCCAGGGAAGCATCCGAGACGGCATCCATCAAGCTTTACAGAAATGGAGCAGGGGTCATCTGAAGTACGCCCGCGTGCAGGGTACTCTCATCATGTGCTCACTCGTCATGAAATCCCAAGGTCCACGGGTCACCAAAACGTGGATTGTAAGCAAAAGACCGACGGAGAAGAAGTGCACACTTCACCGTGCGTCAACATCGTGCTGCAAACAGCCAAATACCTGCACGACGGCTGCCTGCAGGGATCCTGCAGAGCTTGCAGGACGCACACAGGTCAGAGGTCGCGGATAGTGGCGTTCGTAAAAGAGGAGTGAAAAAATGGTGCTCGCCTGGGCCTCTGAGACTCGAATGTCGGTGGATATTCCGACTTGGAAGTGGAGCGGGAGACTGTTGGGTCTGGGCTGCATTCCAGGGAATGCACGTTGAAGATGTTCACCCCCTGCGACATCTGTTGCCACGACCGCTGGAAGTGGTGATGTAGGCGAACTGGTCGACTCTGGCCGCCACACCGCTCGCTGTAGCGCTGTCTACCTTCAGGGCAAGCGACGGCAGCCGCCGACCGGCGAGGTGGGAGTTTTCGTCCTGAGCCATCGCGGGAAGGACGAAACTCCTTGGAGGTCGGAGGACGCGCGCGAGCTGGCGGATGCTGCCACTCCGCATGCCCTAGAGACGAGGATTCCACTTCTCAGTGCTGCCCCCTGAAGAACTTGCGGCCCTTCCTCCCCCTCCCAGTGCCTGGGCACTTCTGCGTTCCCTCTGCCCTGGAAACAGGCCCTGCTGCTCTTCTTCCACGGGAGATTCCAGTGCAACGAGCGCCTGCAACCTCGCTTCCGCAGGGGGTGCATCCCCGAACTGCCGTTCCTGGTGCAGGTCGGTAGGGTCGTCGCCGCACCTGCTTTGGGACAGCGGTGCCCTCCGGGAACCGTGGTGGAGGAGGCTGGGCAGCAGCACTCCTGCGCCAGGAAGACACCGCCCGCGACCTGCTGCGGCGGTTCTTCGCGCCGGGAGGACTCTTGACTGGTGAGGCGGTCGCAATGATCGCAGTGCCATCATGGCAGCCCACCACGTGTTCGAGACGACCACCAAGCAGCGAAGTGAAGTCACCACGATGGCAGCCGCCTGCGGGAGGATGGCTGCAAGGTGGCCTCACCTGGAACAGGAAGTGGATGAGGAGATCGCTGGTATCCAGCGCCGGTTTGAGATGAGCTACGAACGGCGGACACAGGTGACCCTTATCCCCTGACTCCCTTTATGGTTTTTCTTTCTCATTCTCCATCCCCGTTCGCTCCATAACTTCCACGGTGTTTTTTGTTTTTGATCCCGTTGCAAACCCAAAGATTCCTGCCCCATCTCACCGGATTTATTTCATTTTTGCATGTTGTCCCCACTTCCCTCTCCCATGCCTGACTTTCCATTATCCCGGCCTGTGTGTCGGTGGACCCTCCCCTTGAACTTCTTTGTCTTCTGTTGGGAACCAGCGTGTTCCCGACCGGTTTATTTTTTTATAAGACAAACTCCCCATTGTGACCGGGTGAAAGAATCCGCGGGCACCTTTCTGCCTCTCGGTCTTGCAGACCGCCCTGCACCACAAACCAGGAGGGCAAGCGTGCAACTTGGGGAGGGCGCGCGCGCACGCGCAAGTGGCACGACGGGAAGAGAGGGGTCTGCAGCAGTCCTCTCTGGGCGGGTGGAGGGGTGGCTGCTTTCCCGGTTCCGACCCCCGTCAGCCACATGAGACGAGGAAAACCCTTCTTTCAGAAGACGCCCGCCAAGAAGGTCGCGTTTTCCAAAGTGCCGCAGCACCCTTGGCTTCGGAAACGGGCAGCTGGGGGGCGATGCCACTTCGCTTCACGTCCCTTTCGTCTCCTCTTTCTTAAGTCCGCGCATTCGCAGCAGCAGCGTGAAGTGGAAGTTCACCTCCGGCGTGAGAGCACTGAGCAGAGGGTATGCGCGTGGCGATCCCACTCGTTCAGGAGCACCTCAGTCAAGGGAGTGCCATGCAGTGCGAGGGCATGCACCACACCTCAAGCTTCTCCCTCACCCATGGAGAATACCTGAGGTTCCAGGATTCATCCACGCGGCCCGACTAAACGCGCTACCAATGGGGACCGGGCCCAGCATGGAACCAGAGGGGACGCGCACGTCGGCGCTGCCGGACGGAAGACGACGAAACCTTCCCTCGTCTTTTAAACGGATGCAAGAGGCGCTTTAATCTGTCCACTGCGCGACACAACGCGATCCAAGAAATGAAGAAAGAGGGTGGAAACAACAACAGCCACGAACGAATCCCTCCTCTTTTCATCCACGTTTGATTTCGTCTTCTGCATACGTCGATTTTGGAAGGTGTGTTTGTGGGAGGGGGGGTGAAGAAATCCCAGAGATCCTCCCTCTTCCCTTTTAGAAACGCCTCCTCGCCTCCTTGCGTCTGATCCGGCATCTGAGGATGTGCAATAAAAGAAACATGGAGCTACTGAGGGTGTTCCTCCGATGTTACCCATGCCCCGAAGAGCTGCTTTTCGTTGCTCATGGTTGCGGTGCATCTATAATGCCGAAACGAATGCCTCGCCGTGTGGCCGAGACAACAGTGTTGCTGCAACACTTTACTTTTATTCGTCCTTCGCGGTGTCCACAGCTCTACCATCCTCCTAGCATCCCAACAGCGTCCACGAAAGAACAAAGCAGGAAAAACCTCCGGTCTTTTTTTTGTTGTTGTTCTTCGAGGTGTTCGGCTTTCCTGTAGGAGTCCCACGGTCGACCGAGGGAAACGAACATTCAGCTGCCCGGTTTTCCGCCGGATTCTTCTTGCGCTGGGACCGAGCCGTCTAAATCGAAACGTGTTGTCGCTCGCTCTCAAAAGAGTGTGCACCAACTTGGCAGAAGGGGTGGGGGAGGGGTGCCTCCTCCTCCGGCAGGCACCTCTTCCCTTGTCGACGACGGCTTCGAAATTTTTGCCGCTCGGTATTTACCGCTTGCTTGCGCAACCGACCTGTTTTCCTCCCCTCCTTTCAGGTCACCAATAAACGTGCCCTTCCCAGATGCTGGGGCGCAGTCGGTGCTGTTGTTGCATTTAACGTACTGCACGCATCTTTGCACGGAAATCTCTTTCTGTAGATCCACATTTGACGTTCGCTGCTCCTCAGTATCTGCCATGCATCGACGTGTTCCCCTCGTGCGTTCGAAAAAGCTGGAGCAAAAAGGTTTTGTCGGATGCTCGCTCACCCATGGCAACCATCCTTTTCAACGCGGAAGCGTTCGTTGGAACCTACTGTTAACCTGCTGTCGGCAAATTCATTGTGTCCTTTGTGACTCCTGAAGCGCGAGAAGAGACAGGGTATATGCATTAAAAAAAGAAAGAAGAAGAAGGAAAAAAAAAAGAAAACCTTGCGAAGGCAAAGATGGTGTTGACAGTTTCTGCTTCGGCGAAAAGGATGTAGCAAAATTATAACCGACTTTGCGAACTTTGAGGGACGAAGCGCTCTCGGATGAAAATTGGATTACAAGGACGGAGGAGGTAATAAATTTTGCAGTTACGAGTCAATAAAAGCTATCCGTGATCTTGAGGTTTCGGTAAATTATCGATTTTAACTCCTCGCTCGTTCTTGCGCTCAACGCAAAGGCTATCATGGAGAGACCAAGGGAGAGATTGATCTTCAGTGTACATGAAAGATTCCCGTGGCAGTTTACTGCGGCTGCCGAATCATTCGCTCGCTCTGATTAAATTAACGAAGCCCCGGGCTTTCTCCAGGCACACCATTGCTGCATCCTGGTAGTTGAGAGTACTTGTTGAACGCTGTTCGAATGTATGTTCTGAAACCTCCCAGGGGCTCCCAGAAGCAGTGGACGATTCCAGACACTTTGGTTTCACACGTGCCTCGCCATTGCAAGAGCGTCCCGAAGCAAATATCGTTTTTTTCCCTTTTTTCCATTTTTTTATGGCATCGTCCCCTGTGTGTGTGACCGTGAACAGAGAAGCGCGGTTCTTCTTCCCTGGTCGATGTGAACGCAATTGCAATTGCAGCTACTGCGTTCCAAGCAATCGCAATGCTTTTTAATTTGTAGATCTTCCGTGTAAATCCCGGAATTAAATATACACAGGGATACGCACCAGTGATTTCATTTTCTCAGAACTGGCGACCCTGATGGACTCGCTCCCCCTCCCCCCCTCCGGAACGCGCGTCACGCAACAATGGTCGCTTCCTGTTTGGGGGGTTGCGTTGGAAACTTGCTGTGGCCGAAGCCATGCTTCCTTTCATCCCGCTTTCTCCCTGCCCCCCCCCCTCTCCCCCTCCCCTACGGGACAGAATTCCGAAAATTTCACGGGAACCCGCCCTTCGGGGCACTCTGGTGCATTTTCCGTTCGCCGGCGACTCTCAGTGCCTTTTTGTGACCCCCCGTGAAGACAGCCGTCGTCATCCTCGTCACAGGAAACCATCCGTTCGATCTCGAGTTTTTCTGCTTACGACTCCGCGCGTCTTTGTGACTGCCTGGACCGGCCCGCGACGTGGAAGGGACTCCATGGCGAGAGAGCACATGGTGATGAGAGGAGTGCCCTCCTGCACTCGGGCATACCTCAGGTGACCCCTGCCTCATCTCTGTAAAGCTTGATGGATGCCGTTTTGAACGCTTTCCGCATTTCACGCACGCACGCACACGCACACACACACGGGGGGGGAGGGGGAGGGGGGGCTTCACGTTGCGATCCGGCATAATAATATTTGAAGAGGACATCGGCGCGAAGGTTGTTCTGAAGACTTCCTTTTTATCCATGAATGGCAGGATCGAACTTTACATCGCACGCGTCCGTAGTATCCTACTAGGAACAGTGTAGCATGCTGTCCCTTTTAAGATACATGGAATCGAGCAGCTCCCTTTCAACGCATGTACCGAAAAAGTTACCAAGACCTACTTTTCCATTCGCTGCGGGAGGAGTTGCTGGGAACCGGCAAGACGCAGGGAGGGAGGAAGGAAAGAGGAAGAGGAAAGCCTCTTCGGCAGCAATCGATCATTTTCTGAATTTATTGAAAGGTGCTCGGGAAGGGGGGAGGGGACGCCCTTAAAAGATACGTGGGTGATTTTTGCTGAAACCTTCCTTCCTGAATTTCCCGAACGGTGTGAAGTGAGTGCCTCACGCTGTTCCTCCTCTTCGCAACGCCGCCTACTTTCTGTGGGAGTTGGGAGAGGCAGCCACAGCTGCTGTAACAAAGTGCCGTTTCTTGAGAAGCATCGTTCGTCGGAAATTTGGTTCGATCTCCCTACTTGGCAGTTGGCCGTCGATCCTCGGAGGAAGAAGAGTGGGGGGGGGGGGGGGGGGCTCATTCAGTTGTGCCCATCGTGCCCGGTGAGAAGTTCCTCCTGGCGCTTTTTTTGCAAATGGCGAGTGCACCCCGTTGGTTTCCGAATCCAAGCCACGCCTCTCTTTCTTTCGATGTCTGCCCGCCATCCTGCGAATGTGCAAGGACATCGGGCACCACCAGGTCTTCCTTTCAGGTGCCCTTCCTGCTCTTTCTTTAACAAAAATAAAATGGAGTATGAAACAGAAAGGTTGCCAGCCGAATTCATGCTTAATTTTCAAGGCAAATGCAAAACCAAGTGCAAAGGATGAAGTAAGAGCGGACATTATGGAGGCACCAAATTGACTTTTTTTCCCTTCTTTCCAAAGGCATAGAAAAACCTGGGGTCCGATTCATAATACCCCCTCACCCCCCCTGTTGAAAGATTCCCGTTGGACAGCCGCGCAGCAAGACTGAGGCATATCCTCGTTCCCGGAAGTCACAAAACCCAGCGTCCAAGTGCCAGGGAGGCTGAAGATTCTCGACGCTGCCGTGGGCGCACCATACTTAAGAAGACGGTGCACCATCTTCTGGAAGAGGAGGGGGTGTTTCGCACGCAGTCCGCAGCCGTTCCGAAGACGCTGCTCGAGAAAGAACTGCGGCGGAGGGTAGCAACTCGCTCGGACCTTGGAAGTAGGGAGGGAGCCGAAATGAAGACATCAGAGACGTCAGGGATGCCTACCCACATCGACAAGAACTACAACTTTGCTTGTAGTGTCGTTCGTAATAATCACTTATAGATAGTTATGTAAAATTTTGCTGAAATCACGTCATGATTTCGAGATGCGTACATATAGTTTGCCTTATTTAAAAAAATTACCAGCTTTAAACTTCCATACGAGAAAATCGCTATACGTCCACATTAAGATGTCTGCCAGCCAGAAAGCACGTTAAAAAAAAAAAAAAAAAAAAAAAAACGCGCGCGCGCGCTCTGAGTTTGCATGGCACCCCTGCTTCCTCAAGCATGTAGCAATGTCGCATGTCAAACGCAACTTGTTTCATATCTGGCAATCGAATGAAGCAAAAAGTGACCTTAATCGTTACGTTTAGCGGGCAGCAGGAAACGTCGCTACGTTCACTCAGGAAAGTGAGATAGGGCGCAATGCGGCGTGGATGCATAATGATCTCGGAAAGACGGCGGAATGTGAGCGGAAGGACCGGAGGAACTCTGCAGGGTCCGTCGCTCCAAACCAGTAGCGGGCGGATGTGGGTCAGTTGGGCTCCGCTTAGGGCGGGCCGGTTCCACAGACTTGAAAAGACCGTGTGGTGCTGCCGAAGAGTGCGCCCGTCCGATTTTCGAATCCTGCGAGCGATGCACCGCCGCGATTCCCAGCAACTCTCTGACGAAGGTCGCAAGAGGCGGCTCGGGTCTCCTTCCCGTTCCCTACCCGAAGTGACTGTCCGGGAAGACCTTTCCAAAGTACGGACAGCGATCGGGATTCGCGCTCCGAAGTGGCGTGAAAAACGAACAGCACGGATCACGGATCTGTCGAGCTTTCCTCGAAATTTCCCAGCTCTGGATCACTTACATCACTAGGCAGCCCTGAAAAAAAAAAAAAAAAAAACAAGAAAGAAAATTGCAGCGAACGTGAAACTGGCGCTTCGGAGTATTTCAGAAAGCGTGGCTAGACTGACGGGACCTCAGCGTCGCCACTCTTGTAAATCACTCTGTCAACAAAATGGTTGCGCGATCTGATAGAGTTATTTGCTGGTGCGCCAGCCAAGACGTTTCTGTCTTGGAAACGACGACGCTTCACTTGCGTGGATCCCGGTACGCAGGATGCGAGCTGATCCTACGGGGCATCCACGAACCTCCTCCTACTTGGTCGGTTTCGAACAAAGAGCTGCATGCATGGGAGCTACGAGCTCTTTCGCCAAGGTTTAGCGATTGCATCAGAAGCCTTTGGAGCAATATGCTTGACTGGTTCGGCCAGCAGACGAGGTTTCAGAGCATGCGCCCACATCGCCAAGTGTTTCGCCACCTCCGTGACACGCGTCGTGACGTCTTGTCGATGGCTGTCGGGAATGAGTCTTTCCGAAGTTATCACCAGCGACTTCCTGTGTTCTTCCGCCCGCTCCAAGTTTGCCTTCACGGAACACACTTACCAAGGTGGTACTGTGGCTGCATTCGCACAGTGTTCCTCCTCCTTCAGTGCTGATCAGTGCAGGTCTTCCCGTGGTAGGGTTCAATTTCCCGAATGACCTGTCATACATCTCGTATCTCAAGAGCTCCACAAGTTGATTCTCGAGTGCCATATTGCAACTTCGCAGCCTCTCAGGATCTTCGACTGTTGCGCTACCGGCGTGCCGGAAGATGGATGCCGTACGTTTTTTGCTTGGTGCCTTGACTCTTCATCCTCCTGAAGCTGGTGCTGCAAGCTTCTGGAAGGGGCTCAGACCGAGAACGCTTGAACCTCCATAAATCTCACGTCTTGAGAACATCTACGTCTTGTAAGTCAGCGTCAGCTAGAGGGCGTCTGTGGCATGCTGCTACTTGGGCTTAGAATGAGCTGCTTGGCACTTTGTGCGCCAACGAAGATGGGTTCGCCTGAACGGGGGGAGTGCCGAAAATAGAGCGAAGGTCGTTTGTTGCAGTTTGTTCACATTTATGGGATGATTATTGCAGTTTGGCAGGTCTTTTCCGTTATGGCCACCGGAAGTCTTGGAAGCAACTCGCTTAGCTGCTTCGGCCAGCAGGCGAGGTTTCAGAGCGCGCACGCAGAACGCTGTTGGCTGCCTCTGTTTTGATGTCCACCTGCACAGGAGGGATAAGATTGTTTTTTTTTTCTTCTTCTCTTCTTTCTTTTCTCTGAGAGGATCGCCAACGGATTGTTTCCGGTTGTCATCATCATCAAAAGCGGCTGTTTCAAGTGCGCTCGCGGATCCAGCGGCCGCACCATACCGGAGCGAAGGTCACGTAATTAGCCCACGGGGACTGGTCGGGCACACAGCAAACAGAAAGCGTCGCATTCGTCACTCGTCGGAGTAATTATTTCAACATGTGCTGTGTGTGTACCGCAGGTGGTTGATTCTGAGGTTCCCATTGGAATTCCCGCTGGCAAGAGTAGGGGGATCGCAACGGGATCTGGGCCTCTTCCCGGATCGGGAATTTTCGAAAGAGGATCCGGCGACACGAAACTCGATTTGCCCTCGTTTCCGTTTTACCTTTTTGTTTTTTTTTTCGCAAAGCTGCGCGTCGGGGTCGCTGCCGCGTCCTCTCGGTCGCATGCGAGTGAGATGAGAAGCCCACACGTTCCTGGCCTGCAGATCGTTCGAAACGGAAGCGGTTCGACTCTGCGGGGCGCCCGCAAGATGGGAAAGTTCAGGAAAAAAAAAGTTTCCTCCGCAGAAAGGGAGAGAGAGAGCACGTCAAGCCGTGCGGTCTGTAGGTGACATTCTCAAGGAACGGTCGCGCGACTACCCACCCTTCTTTACAAGCTTCGGTGAGCGAGGGGAACAGCCCTTTGTTCTCCGGGAGCGTCAAAGCACCATCTTTCGGGTTTTCAGACCCTGATCTTTTCCTTCGAAAGCCAAGAAGCTCTGCGACAAAGGCGCTCTCCTCACCCTTCCTCCCCAAAGGTCACGGAAAAATTCCTCGCAGCTCCCGTGGCAGGAATTCGAGTACTTCCTCTGCGTTCGGTACCTCGGGCAGCAGGTTTCTGGTCGGGAGGGCTGCCCCCTGAAACGTCGGGGATTGGTGCCCAGTGACCGGGAATGCATTCGAAGATCCGATGACACAGGAAGGAGGGAAGGCAATCATTTTACTGGACGTCTCTTGTCTTTACGAGCATTCACCAACGGGATTGGAAAGCGCAGGACAGAAGGAGAGCAGCCCCGGCCACTGAAGGAGTGCTTGTTGTCGTAAGAGCAGCTGCTGTTGGCTCCCCGGGATCTTGGGATGAGTAGGAATGACGGAACGCTGAAAAGGGAAGTGAAATTTCCGAAGAATGACGTGAAGAAAAGTGGCGCGCTCGAAGCGTGCCTCCTTACCGGACGGGCAATGGAGCCATCGGGTTAGAGTCCGTACGCATCTTCTGACGTCATTCAATGCATACCAAAATATGAACGGACCTCTTCGAGGGGTGAGCGTGCAATAAATTGGGCGCGAGAATGCATGCGGAGCGCCCAAGTTATTGGGCGCTGCCATACAAATTTTCGACCGTCGCTGCTAGCATGCATGCGAAGCGCTTGTCTCTCTTCGCCCGCCGTGGTGATGGTCGCTTTCCACTCAGTTTTCCACAAGTTCTAAAATGACTTCTCCCTCGA
The DNA here is from genome assembly GCA_036172245.1 of Raillietiella orientalis. Classification (NCBI taxonomy): domain Eukaryota; kingdom Metazoa; phylum Arthropoda; class Ichthyostraca; order Raillietiellida; family Raillietiellidae; genus Raillietiella; species Raillietiella orientalis. The sequence goes on along the minus strand of JAYWIR010000052.1, from coordinate 237,442 downwards.
CCGCATGCTTTGCTGAGGAGGCACGAGAACAGGAGAATCACAAATCCCATCGAAGGCCAGCGGGTAAAGAAGCTCTTGCAGTTGGTGTTAGGAGACGGGCGCGCTTTGCTCGCAACGTTTGGTGCAACGCCTTCGAGGACCGTCCGCTCTGTTTCGCAAGGCTACGAGGGTTTCCTTGAGACTCCGGCCTTCCATCAGAATGGGGAGGGGAGGTTCCTTGCAGGCAAACAAGCGGGCCAGTCGACTTGCAAGAAAGCCTCTACGAGCATTCATCAAGCAGACCGATTCAGGTGCTGAGTATCTTGCCGCCTGCGAGATATTCAGCACCTGAACGGCTTGACTCGCAGGGTTCTTGTGGATCGAGTCACTTTCCCATTCGTTCGCACCCCGGGATGTTTATTCTCCAAAAGAACGAACGAACAGAGGGAATCCAGTTCCCTGGGGGGCAGGGACAGCAACAAGTTTCCCAGGAAGGGATCGCCGACACTCAGGTCGGTGACTCTGGAAAGTCCGGAATGGGAGGGAATGCGTGACAACTCTCGACTCCCCGGATCAGGCACTCTGGTCCCGGAAGTCCGACCCTGAGCCAGCAGAAAGCTGTTCTTTCTTTCCCAAGCGAACCCCCGCCTCGCAGCCTCGACCCCACGTTTTTCTCCCGGAGTTTCCACGTTCCGAAGTATTCGCTCCGAGGGTGGAGATCCATGAGGACAACCGAGAGGATTTTTTTTCTTTTTCCCTTGAGGGGAATGCCCTTGAGGGAGGCCAGATGGGAATTTGTTTCTCACCTGACTCGCGCCTCCCGCTGGACCAGGGGATCGCGTGATCTCTGACTCTCCTCCGCTCGTGCCTGCCTCGAAGCTCTTCGCCGGGATTTTCAAAGGCAAAGCGGCGCTCGATGGGAAGTATCGGCCCCCTTCATTCATACGAGGAAAATCGTAGTGCAAGTGTTCCACCACAGCGCAGGCACAGAGACGCAAAACGTGAGACCTGTACGCGAAGAGGAGCGAGAGCTGACCTTCAAGATGGCTGCCAGATTGCACTTGGGCGGGATCGCAGTCTGACCTCAACCGGAATCGCAAACTGCTTCCCGGTTTCGGACTGGGCGCAGGAACTCCGCAGCTGATTTCTCAGGGTTCCCAACCGGGCGATTTGTTCACACACGGGTACTCCCGTGATTGCAACATCCAGCTGTGACTCAGCCCAGAATAAATCTGCAGCCAAGTCACATTTCAATAGGAGATGTCAACATTTACATGAACCGAACTCTACGAATCGCGGTTCGTCCTGCCCTGTCCCTACGATTTAAGGACTCCTAATTGCCCTCCACCGGGAAAATTCCTTCCTGCTAACTAACCGGAACGAGCCCCATGCTGATCGCATAGGATGCTGCGCAAAGTACGGCGAGAGAGTTCCACCGAGTTCGACGTCCAGTGTCCGGTTCTCGGCCCCTGGCAATCTCATGTGACACGACAAACATTCCTTCCAAGCTGTGGTGTCAGCAAACGTCGCCGACCAGCGAGGCGGAGGAGCTGCACTTTAGCCCAGGAAGAAGCAACCTCATTCGGTTCCCCACGCCTGCCGCTGTCGGGTGCTGCCTCCTCCCGTGGGCCGGCCACCTCTTCGCCTCTTCAGGATCTCTCTAGAAAATGCTCGCCCGCATCCTTTAGCAAAACCGCGGGTGTCCCCATCCTCCCCATCTAGGAACGTTCGTTTTTCGGAGGGGTTTTCGAGTGTCGGACCGACTTTAGGCACCTCTTCTGCGCGCCAGTGTCATTTTCGGACGGGGAATCCTCTCCTTGTTGCCATAGCAGGGCGTCCCCCGCACGAGGTGTTTGCGGTGAATCGTATCCTAAAAATAGAACAGCGCGCATTGTTACCAAGCGCCAGTCCCGTAACCATGGGACTCGCGCGAGCGCTTTTCCGCGCGCTTTTGCCTGGTGCTCCTATAGATTGCGGATTTTCGTAGGGACGAAGAAAACGGTTTCGATCTGGAGGACAGCATTCGTCAGGTAACCAAGGGAAAAGGGAAAAATAAGCGTGCCGAACTTAATTTCAGCGGGAATCAATCGATCAGTTAATTGATGCGCTTCTGTGGATGCGATCGAAAGCAAGCATTGAAGCGGATCCGCCCTCCTAAACGGGGCGCGGAGCGGTCCAAAATATCGGGAGTCCTGTAGCAGAGTCTCTTCAACGAGTGCGAGAAGGTGGCTGCTGCGTTTGATGGAAGGGGCAAGAGATTTCCTGGGGAGGGGGGATTCTTCCGTGGGTTGCAAAAATGCGGGTCCAAGCAGGGCCTGAGCATTACGAAAGCAACGGCATCGTTCGAACACGAACGGAAGCACCCCATGCAATCGGTGCAATGCAGCTGTCATAGCGGAGGCACAGCGGAAACCGTGGAGGTTTTCCGCCTCCGCACTGTGGCCGTCCTCTCTCATCGCATCCTTCCCCACGAGAGATGCTTCTCTCACCGCCCGAGGCGCAACTCGTGCCGTCCGGTTCGCCCTGCGAGAGGTTCTGCGTGCTGGAACGCACCGTCTGCCTCTTGAGGTTCCCCGCCCGTCGAGCGACCTTCAGCTCAGCTTCAGCACGTCGCCGAACCTCGAGTCCGGGACTCCCAAGCATTCCAGGACGGCCACTCGTGCTGATGGCCGGTGCTCCTTCGGCGGGGCAAGCCCGAGGAATGCACCCTCCTCGGACGCGGCCCTCCGCCTCCTGGAGTCGGTGCCGGCTTTCTCGAAACGCATGGGCGGCGGCCAGCGGGATGGCATCCTGGAGTCTGCCCGGAGCGCCGGCACGGGGTCGCAGCTTCCAGGAGGATCCAGAAATCGACTGGTTGGGCGCCAGCAGCGCCCAGTGCTCTACACTTTGATCGTAGCCAAAAGGCCGAGTAGCGCCCAGTGCTTGTGGCGTCCAGCCTCCTCGATCCAGCTGCTGCTGATGCAGCGGATGAGGATGCCCTGGAGAGACTCACACCTGCATCTCGGGATGCGTCGTTCCCGGAGGAGACGTAGCCCGCAGGGACAGCAGCATGCCGGACTGCGCCGGGAGGACAGTCGATTTCTTCCGAAGCCGAGGAAACCACCCCTTCGATTCACGACGACGTCCAGCCCTGTCGGAAAGATCTTCCTCTCCTCCTCCCCACACGTCGCCAAAGGAACTCCCGTGCTCTCCTCCGAGTGACGTCGTTCCCGTTCCCCTCGGTCCGGAGCAACTGCCGCGGAGGGGTTTCAGCAGGGCGCTTCACCACCCCTCGTTGACAGCAGGCAGCCCCCACTTCCGCCTGGTGTCATCTTCTGTCGCTGGTGCCATCACCCGAGCCTGAGCGCAGCGTCATCCGTTGTTGCTACGGAAGCCGGTTGCGGAAGCATCGCGGCCGTTTCGCCATCCGCAGCACGCGATGTCTCAATGGAGGGACACCGCTGCGCATTCCCGGTGCCTCCCCTCTCTCCTCCCGGGTGCGCCGCCTCCTGGAATCGTCACAGAGCTCTCTGGCGGCCCCCAGCGAGAGTGCCGGGGCACCGCCTCGCTCGGTGCCAGGGGCCGGGTGGCGCGACGCGGCCGCGGCCCGCGTGGTGGATCCTCTCTAGAGGAACCCCGGAAGCCCGCAGAGGGAACGCACTCGACCCGGTCGCCGGACGGCGGGCGTGGCCGCCGTTTCTCAGTGCCCTGTTGCCTTGGAAGCGAAGGGAAGCAGCGGCCGAGACCTCATTGACCCTTGTCCTTGAACGGAGGTGGAGAAGTGGCCCTCATCTTCTCCTCCCCATTGCCTTGGACATTCCGTGCGGTCTCATCCGACCCCGCGTCCGAGAATGCTCGGCTCCACCCGCTTCCCTCGAGCGGCGGAACCCCCCGCGGGGACGGGCGGGCCACTGGGGCGGGACGGAGGGCTGGTGTCCGACGCTTTCCCTCCTCCCCTTCCGTCTGGGCCCCTCCGACGCCACAAGGGCGAACTCTGCCCGGCTCGGTGCCTCCCTCCGCCCCGGGTCGCTGCCCCCCTTGGACTGTGGGGAGGTGGTCTTGGCCCTTAGGACGGGGAGCAGGGGGAGAATCGAGGGATGCGGCCATCGCCGGAGAGCGAGCAGGAGTGCCCCACGCCCCGGACCGGGGTCTCCCGGGTGGGGCCGAGGTACCCAGAGGTCGCAGGGTGGTGACCGAAAGGGCCCGCGCACCGGGGAGAGGGCTGCGGAGTGCGAGTGTGGATCTTGAGGGGGACGTCAGAAAGCAGCGGTCAGTCGCGGTGAAGTAGGGGGGGGAGGTGGAGCCTCAGGCAAGGAAGTCAGGGTGGGCGGGGGGGGGGAGGGTGAAAGGCGGAACTTGAGCACGCGCGTGGAGGCCCGTCGGGCCGGCAGCGTCGGGAAGCGTGCAGAGGAAGGTCCTCCCCTCAAGTGTCTCGACAAGGCATCGGGAGATCTGTAGCTTCCTCGTCGCCAGCGGAGGTCGCTGGCATGCGGACCCCTCGGTCGGGCAGCGCGAGGGAAGTCTCCCAATGTGCCGGAAGCAGAAGAAGGAAAGGAAAAGGTCAGAAAACGGGGAAGGGAAGGAGAGGGGAGTGCGGTTCCCATGGTTACGCGCTTCCGGCTTCCGTCGCGCACGCAGAAGGGGTTGGTTGAAGAGCATCCGGAAGTGCTTTCGCGAGCCGAGGGCGTTCCGGAAGCGCCGGATCGCCCTTTCGCTTTCTTTGACTTCCTCTTTGACCTTCCCTCACCCGAGCCATGACCGAGGGCCGGTCAGCGGGCGAAAGTGCTCCCCTTCCGCCACCTCAGTCTGCTTCCTTCTTCTTTTCCTGGACGCGCTCCTCCTCCGCCCTGCGAAACCGGGGGCTGCCGACCTCCATTCTGCCAGAGGTGGTGCGATCTCAGCACCGGCGCGAGAGACCCCGGGATGCTCCCGGACAGCGCCCATCCGAATGGCGGAAAGTGTTGCCCCCACACGCACACCCAGCAGCACAAGGAGAGGTCCCTCTCGCCGCGTTGGAAGAGCCACACCGCCGCCTGTGCGGCGGAGCATCCGAGATGGCCTCGCTCTGGCGACCTCGTCGTCCCGAGGCGACGGAGCGCCTCCCTCGACACGCACAGGGGAAACGGAAAGGGGGAAGGAGACGTAGGAAGGGCTGTCCCCTCCCGGCTTCTTTTCCCCGGTCACGGCATCGAAAATTCCGAGAGAGAGAACGTCCGGATGCGCCATCGGCCCGCACGCGACGCGCGCTCCCTCTGCGGAATCGGCAGCGGCTCTCCCGACCGCGCGAGCACCTGCGTCTGCCCGGATTCCGCCGATGGGGGAAGGCGCGCGCTCCCACGCCAGCGCCGCGCCCCGGTGGCGTTTCGAACCCGCGCGCGCGGCGCCTCCGCTCGCGCTCGTTCGCTCGCCCCCCCTCCCCATCCATCCCTTTCCGACGGACCGGAAACTCCTGCACGCTGCTCCTGCGAACGTCCAGAGCGAACCGAGAGAGGAGGAGGAGCGGGGTCAGCCGCCGGGAACGTCGCGTCGCACCTCCAGGCGAGGCGGAAAAACGTTCGAGCGAATGAGGAATGGTCGAACAGCTGTTGTGCTCGAGCACGCGGGGCGCACGAGCGTCCCGGCGAGCGCCCGCTGCCAAGCGGCGGCGGTCGCGCTCGCGCGCGTAGCCGGCGCGCCCGTCCGCGACCTGCCCCGCGGGCCTGCCGGGGAGCGCGCGCGCGCGCGACCCGGCGCCGAGGATCCGCGACGCGTCGCTCCTTCCGCTTCGTCGGGGCCGTCGTCACCCGGGGCTGCAACCAGGGGCGACGGCGTCAGCAGCCGCTTTCTTTCCCAGGCTGACGAAGGAGGCGGCGGGACGCCCGCGAAAGCCCCGCGCGCCGTCGTCGCCCCCTCCCACGAGCCCGCCGCGGCGACGCAGAGCTTCGGGATCGAGTCATTATCATTATTCCGAAACCCCTTCGGGAGATTCTCGCAGGTGGGTGGGAAACGCGGGCAGCATTTTCCAAGTCGCCGCCAGGAGAAAACTTTCCCAACACACACACCGTCGGAATGCGGTGCACGGAGCTCTGGCGCTCCAACGCACGCGAGGCGCCCCTGGCAACGGCCTGGTTAGTCACTGCCAGCCGGCCAGCAACAGCAGGATGCTCCAAAGATATTTCCTCTCACTGTGACCACTTGGACGAGAGAAAAAAGGAAGGAAAGAAAATTTGAAACAAACAAACCGAATGGTCGCGGTAATCGTAAATCTCATCATCTATACAAATACATGCGTGCATTCGGTTGTACAAGAAAATACATACAAACTATGCGTAATGTTACCATTGGAAAATTTTATTATCCTCTGATGCTTGCAATAAAGAGAAGCGTCACCACCGTCTGCAGGTATCCCTTCTGCCCCCTCTCCCCCCCCCAAAAAAAAGAAAAAGATCGATACAATCACAAACATGTACTGTTCTCTTGATTCATTTTGTACTTTGTCCTGTACTGTCCTTTACCCTACCAGACACAGGACACACCTTCGATCACAGCGGCGGGTTAGGTTAGATAGGCGTAGGTTAGGACCGGGGGGAGGTCAGGTCAGGCTTTCTCCGCAGCGGGGGTCAAGCTGCCCGCATCTTCTCGAATGGCTGTTCGCAGCGCACTTCTTACGACTTACGGGAAAGTCGGGACGGCTGAATCGGGCTGATGAAGACTGTCCGGATCGGTGCTGCCAGTTGGTGTACCAGCTTGGAAGCGTACCGTGCGCTCTACTCATCCCCCCACCCCCTCCCCCAGTCCCCCGCCTGTTTCAACTGCACGAGAAAGTTGACATCTTTCCGACTTGTGAGGGGCACCGAAGGCATATGCGCCGGGGGATCCGTTTCCACGTGAGCAGACCCAGTCGGAGGAGGCGCCCACCACGAAGCAGCGTGGTCCTGGTCAGCAGAGGGGAGGGGCTGCTGATCCGTGTGCATGTGCTCTGCTTACCGAGCACATGCGAAGACACACACTGTAAAGAAGACTCCTTGCCCCCCCCCCCCTCTCCGATGGAGGACTTCGCGGCCCTCTCGCTGTCCGTGGCGGGGTCTCCGACCAGCGGGCTCCCGAAACTCGCAGCCAGCTGACGTCTTCGTTGAATCGTGACTGGAATTCAAACCCTTGCACGTAAGAGGGCAAACTCCTCCTCGGGTGTTCCCCCTGCCTTAAGTAGCTCGTTCCGTCGGAGATCGGACGGGATCGCACGGTTCCTCTCCTCGAGATGGCGCACGCATCCGTTGGTGCTCTCCGAACCCCCCGTCGGCGGTTGCACCCTCCAGCGATTTCCCGTCTGCCTTCCCGACCTGTGAAATCCTCGGCGCAGGGGGTGAAGCACGGCACCGTGTGTGCCGCCACTCCCCTTGCCTTCGTTTGCGACTCCTCCTACGACCGGACACCTGTCCCGCGGTTCCCCCCACGGTTCGTTGCAAGCCTTCGGGCGGAACAGCGACCAGCAAAATACGCGGCTTTCCCTACGCCCATCAGCATTTCCCTGATGACCACCGAGCCTGCGGTGGAAGCAGCGTGGACCTGCGAATCGTCTCCTTACCAGCAGTTAAAGCTACGCCTGGATTACATTCCAGTGGGAGATCAGGTCACGGTTAGGTTTTTCACCTGGTTTTTCCGGGGCATTCATCATTAAGATAATAGCAAAAGACGCGTCAATGACAGTACAGTGGGAGGAAGACTTGGTTCTACCACGTGCTTGAAAGCTGTCACGACCGGTACGTCGAGGTCCGTTTCCGCGGCGGACCTTGGTCCCTAGCTAGGTAGGAATAAGGTGAGTTGGTAGTTTAGGTCATCTTAGGTTAGGTTCGGTTAGGTTGGATAGGGATTGGATGGATTAAGCGGCAGGTTTTCCACCCAGTTATTCCGGGGCATTTATCATTAAAATAATGAAAGTACGAACGAATGGTCAAAGTGGTGAAGAAGTTGGGTCAACACGTGCGCCGAACTTGCCGGTCACCGGTGCAGAGACCGGAGAGGTCCGCTCCAGCAGCGGAGGAGGAGGGGGAACCGGAAAGTAACAAAGCAAAAACACAAAAACAAAAAAGGGAGAGAAAGTTTTGCTGGGGAAGGTGTGGGTGGGGTGGAGGACCACTTTTCGCGAAGAGAGGTCCTCTGCATCCTGTCCAGGATGCCGACGAGTTTCTGTCCTTTTCTCACCCAGGTGAGGTCCATCTCGAGGCACTTTTCAGGAAGATCCCGGCCCAGTGGATGGCGTCCCTGCCACCCTGGCCTCCCCTCTCCGGTTCCGGGCTGCCGCGATCCCGCGGATATGTAGCAGTGGACGGCGAGGGACAGAGCGGGACGCACGAAGAGACGTCTGAAAATGTCCCTGGGGCCGCCCGCCGGGATTCCTAGGGTCATCGCTAGGCGATCCTGAAGAGGTCGGAGGGCGGCACAGTCCAGCAGATGGGGTGCGGGAGGGTGTCCTTCTCGTCGCACCTATCCCAATCGGCATCCACACTCCCTCGCTGTCCAGTGGTGGAGGAGCGCTTTGCATGAGGATTCCCCCACGCAACACCGGCAATGCCAACTCCCGCCAATCGAGAGGGAGGACTCCACTGTTGCAGCACGCTGGGGGACACCCCACCTCCTCCGGAGGGATGGCGAGGCAGCTCGCCCCTGCGACGCGACACTCGGGGCCGCAGAGCGCCGTCCGTGAGCTGTAGAGTTGGCCACGCGCTCAGAACTTTTTTCCCACCTTCGATGAGGAAGGACGCTTCCCACCTCGCGGGAAGGCCGCTGCGCCTTGCGTCCTTGATGGAGGGCAGCACCGGGACAAGGGGGGCAGGGACGAGGGCCGCAGCAGCTTGCGTAGGCTGCACGAGATGTGCCTCAGGGGCTGCCGAACGTACCTGTCTGGCCGCAGGCGGCCAGAGAGGCCGCCTCGCTCGCGCGCCGTGGGTCTTCCGCCTTGCGGAAACTGACTCCTGGAGCCTGGCGGTGCAGTTCGCGGCGAAGCAGGAGATCCAGCTGTTCTCCTGCACCAAGGCAACCAACCATTCGACGCAGCCGATTGGCCACATTACCTCAGACTCGTGTCGTAGCCAACTCGGCAGCTCACGGACGGCGCTCTGCGGCCCCGAGTGTCGCGTCGCAGGGGCGAGCTGCCTCGCCATCCCTCCGGAGGAGGTGGGGTGTCCCCCAGCGTGCTGCAACAGTGGAGTCCTCCCTCTCGATTGGCGGGAGTTGGCATTGCCGGTGTTGCGTGGGGGAATCCTCATGCAAAGCGCTCCTCCACCACTGGACAGCGAGGGAGTGTGGATGCCGATTGGGATAGGTGCGACGAGAAGGACACCCTCCCGCACCCCATCTGCTGGACTGTGCCGCCCTCCGACCTCTTCAGGATCGCCTAGCGATGACCCTAGGAATCCCGGCGGGCGGCCCCAGGGACATTTTCAGACGTCTCTTCGTGCGTCCCGCTCTGTCCCTCGCCGTCCACTGCTACATATCCGCGGGATCGCGGCAGCCCGGAACCGGAGAGGGGAGGCCAGGGTGGCAGGGACGCCATCCACTGGGCCGGGATCTTCCTGAAAAGTGCCTCGAGATGGACCTCACCTGGGTGAGAAAAGGACAGAAACTCGTCGGCATCCTGGACAGGATGCAGAGGACCTCTCTTCGCGAAAAGTGGTCCTCCACCCCACCCACACCTTCCCCAGCAAAACTTTCTCTCCCTTTTTTGTTTTTGTGTTTTTGCTTTGTTACTTTCCGGTTCCCCCTCCTCCTCCGCTGCTGGAGCGGACCTCTCCGGTCTCTGCACCGGTGACCGGCAAGTTCGGCGCACGTGTTGACCCAACTTCTTCACCACTTTGACCATTCGTTCGTACTTTCATTATTTTAATGATAAATGCCCCGGAATAACTGGGTGGAAAACCAAGAAGAGGTGATTCCGAAGGGGCCATCCGAGGCGGCTGGGTAGCTTCCTGGACTGGAGCTTCCCCTCCAGGGATGCGGAAGGCTCCCATCGGCAAGCGTTCCTGTGGGATCTGCATCAGCTTAATGAAAAGCCATCATCTAATTGAGGTTCCGGGATCTCAGAGGCCCTGCGAAGAGTCAAGCGAGCGGACTCCTGTGTTCCTGCTGAGAAGCCGTGGCTTCCCTGTTTTCCTTCTCCGGTTGTCCGCAGGCCTTCAGGAACGGCGTTGGGGCGCTTTGGAACGGATGACACCCTACCCGGACCCAAGACGCTGCTGGTCCTCTCTCGGGACAAGTGCCAGCTCTGCGGCCTCCATGGGGGTCCGACTGGGGAAGGGGTGGGGGAGGGGAGGGGAGGCCGCTGGCGTTCCGCGGGGCGGACTCGGTGGTGCAGATGCTCGGAGGTGACCGCGGCTTCCTTCTTCCTCCGGGCCGCCGGCAGGAAGTGCTGGAGCGCGGCCACAACTGCGAGTTTCCCCCGCGCATCCCGCCCCCTCAAAAAAAAGGGAAAAAAAATAAATACATAAAAAAAAAGGGGGAGAGGAGGTCGGGCAGACAGGATGGAGAGGGGGAGAGAGGGAGGAAGAGCGGGCTGGAACAGGAACCAGGCGAGGGCAGCAGGGAGGCAGCCACATGAAAGGCCTCGAGTCCGAAGGAGGAAGAGCGCGGGATGGCTGCTCAGATGCTGCGGAAGAGGGAGCCGGCCGATCCTTCTTCTTCGCCCCCGGGAACGCAGGGACCTCGGAGACACCGGGCGTGCGCCCTCCTTCGTCGGCCATTTTTTTCTCTCATCCTCGTCCTTCCTCTTCCTTCGGGAGAGGCGGGACGCGAGGAAGGAATGAGGCGCTAATCCAAGATCGGACATCGGAGTGCCAGCGTGGGTGGTCCCGGTTCGGGCAGGCCCCCAGCCCTGGAGATACGCACAAAGCGATGACGGACCGAGGGAGCACCTCAGTAGATCTCGGAGCTCGCTGGGAATCATCCTGGGCAGGAAGAAGCCGGCCCGGGGATCACTGGGGAGGAAGGGAGGAAGCAATGGGCCGTCCGCCGCCCGTGGGGGTCGCCGCCGCTGGGAGAAACGCATCTTCCGTGACCGCGGGCGGCCGCCAAGTGCTTTTCGGGATCTCCGCTCGCTCCGCCTCGCTGCGCCGTGCTTCGTTTCCAGTTGCCAAGGGCAACGGGAAGGAAGCGGTAGGGAGGAAAGAGCGAGGATGAACGGCGGCACCTCCTCTCCCCCACAGCCTCCCACGAGGCGCTCCCGCATCTCCTCCCCGGCTGCTTCCTTAGGAAGCTGCGCGCCGCCTGCCTTCCCGGAGGCGGAGATGACGGGCGAAAAGCGGCAGCCCACCTCCTGCGGCCCGCTCCCGGAGAAACCAGAAGGGAGAGGAAAGGGAAGGAGAGACGCCTCCGGACAAGTCGCTCGGACGCGAGCGCCTCCACACGATGGGGGTTGCCGACTCCGCATCCGCCCCCCGCGCTGCCAACTCGCCACGGGCCTCCCCGCCCGCACGCCCGCACGGCTCAGCCAGGAGGAGGCGGCGGGGAGGAGGCGCAGGGATCCGGGAAGAGTCTGGTGGAGAGGGAAACGCGCGCGCCAATCTCCCGTCCGCGGCACTTCCATGGTGCTCTCGGGTCCTCGGGGCGCTGGGCAAGAATGGAGGGAAGGGAAGTGGACAGCGAGGACGCACCCACTCCCGTCCTAGAGAAGGCGGCTCGCCCGTGCGTTCTGGCGGGACGCCGCCTCTCCCCCGCGCCCCTGCTTCCTGGAGACTCCGCATGGTGGGGTCGCCCGCCGCCAGGTGAGCGGCGCGCATGAAAGGGGGGAGGAGACGGCACAGAACCCCTAGGGACTGCCACGAGGTGGCGCCTGACGTCTCCGCCTCGAGCGACCAAGGCCACCAGCTCGCCCCCCTCCTCCACCTGCTCTTCCCGACCGCCCCGTTCTGGGCCCGGTGTCTCTCCTATGGCTCTTCCCGACAGCACATTCCTCGGCGACTCGCTCCTCCCGGCCCGACGTGCGTAGCCCCCAGCGGAAGGGCATGGATGATAAGTGGGAAAGGAACATGAAGCAGTAGGAAGGGAGGAGGAGGAGGGAGGGAGGAAAGGAGGAGAAAGGAAAGAAGAAGACGAAGACGAGGAGGAAGAAGGAGGAGGGAGTGTTCCTCTTTGCCTTCAAGTGTCCAGGTTTCAGCAGATTCCCAGGGAGCGGCCCTGCGTCTCATCCCACGAATTCGTTTCAGAGCATCGTCATTCAGAGATGCGCATTCCTCAGTCTCCCAGAATTCCCTTCCGGGAAGGGACTTTGCGAGCGCGGCCTTCTGCTCGTGCCTCCAGCAAGCCGGCAGCCCGAGGGCAAGGGTCTCAACCGGGACCCGGCAGTTCACCCCTCGGGAGGACGGAGATGAGGGGCACCGCGAGCGCTGCTGCGCCCTCGCCCCTTCCTCTCTTTGCTTCACCCCGGCCCGAGGGAGTGCCCGGAGGCGCCGCAGCGCGATTCACGCGGACAGATGCAGCGCGCAGGGACGTGTGGCTGAAAGACGGGGGGCAGAGGTAGGGAAGGGGAGATAGCGGTGCAGCGAGGAGGAAGCGCGCGCTTTGGACGTCTCCCTGGGGCGCTTTTGCCCGCGTGAGACCGCTGGAGCCAGGCGTGGCGCAGGGAGGGGACGCGGGGGTCTGGAAAATAGTTAGGAAAGGGGAGGCTTCTGCGCTCCCCCTTCCCCCGCCCCCTCCCTTTCCCGGAAACTCCCCCTTCCGGTGCGCCACCATGGGTGCATGGCTGCCTGCAGCCTAGACAGAGGGCGGGAGGCGCGTCCTCCCGGCCCCTCCTCCGCTCCGTTGCCGCTGGGGACGCTGCGGTCGCCTCGCGCCTGCACGGCGAGCCTTCGGGGCTTCCCCTCCTCGCGACTGCTCGCGCGGCGGCAAGCGGACGGTCGTGTCTCCCCGGCAACCGGCGCTGGGAGGCGCGTCCGCAACGCCCCGTGGCGGCCTCGCGGCGCAGCAGGCGCGCTCCTCGGCGCCTCCCGGCGGAGGAGGCGTTCCCCTGGTTACCGAGGGCAGCCGCGCGCGCGCATTCCGCCTCCGCTGCCGCCGCAGGAGATCCTCCACGCGACTTCCCAGGAGCACGCCGCCCCGTCGCCTTCTCGGTCCTGTGATGGGGAGAGGGGGAAGGGGAGAGTAGGTAAGGACCCTCTCTCCCTCGGGGCGACCTCCTCTCCTTCCTCCCTCCCTGTCGCGTGAGGGAGGCCCCCGGCACTGCCACGCCCTCGCCGACGTGCGTGCGCGCCGGGAGCTGCGGCCCCTTCAGCTCTTTTTCGCCCCCTCCCTTATTCTGCCCTCAGGCGCGACAACCCTGAAGGGACGGTGAGGCCTGGAAGTCGCCGCACCGCCTTTGGCTCCCCGGACGCGGGGAGGGGCATCAAGTGGGCCGACGGCCCAGACTACTCGCTCCTGGGAGATCCACCCGTGGGTATGCCGTCGCCTTGACCTCCCCCTTCCTGCCGTAGACCCCGCGGCAAGGGAGGGGCGCGCGACCTCCGCCTGTCCCCGGCGTAGCCACCCGCGCTGCAGGCGGCCGGCGCGCGCGGCGGCGGCAACGCGATGCTCGTGAGAACGACGGTCGTTTCCAAGGCGACGGCTCTCCGACGCCGCTCCTGCGTGGGGCGTCGCCTTCCTCGTCCTCGCCCTCGCAGCAGAGCACCGCCTCCCTCAGTCGTCCCCCTCGGGACGCCCTCGGGCGAGGGAGGAAGGTGGAGAGGTCAACGCGCCGCCACCTTACGGTTGCGCTGTGACCTGCCGTCCCCACCCCGTCCCCCCTTCCTCCCTGCACCACCTTTCGAGTAGGCGTCCGCGGAGCAGCACGGTGTCGCCCACGGGTTTCGTCGGGAGCGCGTCCTTCTCCCCGCCCGGGGGATCACCAGAATGCGCCCGCGCGTCCTCTTTTCAAGGCGAGAGATGGCAGCCAGCCCTCCGCCTTCCCTCCGGAAGAAGAAGGGGGGGGGGGGACGGCGGATGACGCCCGTTGCCGGGGAACAGACCTCTTCCGAGAAGGGGTGTCTCTCCGTGGCGATCGGACGGTTATGTTAGGGGAGGGGCATCCCCTCCGGCAGGGATGCATCCTGCGGTGACAAGAGAAGGGCGCGGAGGCGGGGGGAGGGGGGTAACTCCCTCCGTTGCCCTGGAGAAAACGACCGGTGCGGCGATGTCCTCCAGAAGGGTTTAAAGGTAGGAGGCCGCTGGAGGAGAGGGGCGAGGAACATGCGTCCGAGGAAACTCCCCCACCCCCCGTACCGACCCCCATTCTAACCCTCTGTCCCTGAGAAAGTCTTTCCTGCATGCACAGGGATACCGCCCTCGACCGCTCCGCGGTCGCCCTGGGCGACCCTCGGCGCCGGCCACTGAGCCCCGGCTGGCGCGCACGCCGCTTCGCCGTCTCCCTTCCAGGTCGCGCGCGCGGCTGTCCCCCTCTGCCGCCTCGGGCGCATCTCGAAGATCCGGGGCCCATTGCGTGGGCACCTTGTCTCTTCTTCCCCGCCTTCCTCCTCCTTCCTCCCCCTGTCCTGCAGGAGACACTCCGCTTCGTTTCTCTCCCTTCTTTCCGGGACCTCGGAGTTCCCCTCCCCCTCCTCCGGGAGGGCTCCTCGGGACCTTCGCCTTCCGAGAGCCCCGGAGACGGCGGCGGTGTCCATGGCGACGACGACCCGTCCAGATGACGGCGAGCTAAGTGGTGACGGGTTGACGGTGGTGGAGGCCGGGTGGTCGGCGAAGGCGGGGGGGGGGAAGGGGGAGGCGCTCTTCTCGGACCTCACGCACCGTCTCCCAGCTGCCTCTGCGCGCCTGAACGGGCGGGCGGTACCCTGGTTACCCAACCCTCCCCAGCGCCGCAACTAGGGACGTCTCCGAGGAGAGGCAGCTGGCGCGGGTGCAAACGTTTCCCGGGGGAGGGCGCCACCTGCCACCGAACCCTCCCTCCCCTTCTGGGGTAACACCCCCACGATGGAGGTCGCCGGGACGGGGCTGCCCGAGTGGCGGCCGCCCCGCTGTCGGTTCGCTCGGGACGGCGCCGGCCGCGGCTGCGCCTTCGAGCCGCCCCTGCCGCAGGTCGGCAGCGCGATCGATCGCTAGCGCCGCCACTCGGACAGCCTCGCCCCGGCGACGGCGCCGACAAGACGAGCGGTGGGCGTGTTCACGTCCTTCTTCTCTTTCCTGTCTTCTCCCCCTCCCCGTAACATCTTGCCTCCGCCTGACCCTGGCACCGAGCAAGGAGACCCTCCGGCACTCTTGCTGGGGCGCCATTGAGCGCTGCGCCGATGGCGGCTCGACCTCCGGGCGGAAGGAGGGAAGGCGGGCGTGGAGCGACGCGGGGCCGAGGGAGCTCTTTCCTCCGGTCCGTCGTAAATTTTGGCCTCGGAGAGTCAC
This sequence comes from Raillietiella orientalis, assembly GCA_036172245.1. Taxonomy (NCBI): domain Eukaryota; kingdom Metazoa; phylum Arthropoda; class Ichthyostraca; order Raillietiellida; family Raillietiellidae; genus Raillietiella; species Raillietiella orientalis. Next base: position 222,133 of record JAYWIR010000052.1, on the reverse strand, counting down.
CGAGAACGTGGCCACGGCGCCAGTGGAGTTCTCTGTCCTTTCGGTCCGGCCCTTAGGAGGTGCTACGGAGAAGAGGCGCCCCTGGTCGCGACGCTCCGGAGGCCGAGGTCACCCGAGAACTGCCCCCCGCTCGGGAGAGCAAGAGCAGCTGGGAGGCAACGCGTGGGTTCAAGAAGGGAGCAACCCCCCTCCTTCTACCCCCCAGCTCCCCAGGCAGGAGCCTCGGATCGCGGGCGGGAACGAGGAAGCGGGAGCTTCTCATGGCCCGCGGCGAGGGGCAGGGTCACGCCCTCTCCAGCCCCTTTCATGCGCGGCCGCGCGGCGCCTCTGGCGGTCGCCTCGGGCACCGCGAGCAGCGACCTGCTCTGGATCGGCGCGACCAAAGGGCGGCACCCCCCGGTTCCAGGGACGCCGAGCTGACCCGAGAGAGGGGGCCGAATCTTGTCGATCTTCAGGGGGTGGAGAGCGGGGTCACCCGTGAGAGATGGACCCGGCCCTGACGCGGCCCTGGCTCCGTCTTGGAGACGCTGTCCGGCGATTCGGAAGAGGGAGTGGCCTGCGTCCGAGGTCTCCAGAAGGTCACGCGAGCACACATGGCTGGAAGGACCTCCTCCCTTCCACCTCTTTCTCCTTTTCCTCCCTCCTCCTCCTGTTCCTCCTCTTTCTCTCCCGTTCCCTTCCTTCTCATTTCCTCTTCTTTCCCTCCTCCTTTTCGTCACCGGCACTATCGCCACCATCAGCGTCGTCGTCTGGGGAATCGTGGTCATCTCGATCACCATCCTTAGCTGCTTTCCCCTACTCCGCAGGCCCGGAGCAGACGTCGAACGCGCCGCCGTTGCTTCTGGTTCGCCGCGGTCCAGCTGCCTGCAGACACCTCCAAGCGTCGGGAGACAACGGGGAGCGCTGCCCGTGGGTGCATCTGGGAGCGCCCCTCAGCTGCCCTAAGGACCCCGTGCCCCTGGGGACGAGGCTGCTGCGCGGCTTCTCCACTCGGGGAGGACTTGCGCCGGTATCCCTGGAGGCGGCGGCGGCCCCTCCCGTCCCTCGTCGCCAGCAGGATCGCGGCAGCCTGCCACGCATCGGAGGGCGCGGGGCCTCCGCCTGCAGCAAGGAGCTGGAGAGGACTCCCTCTGCGCCGCCGCAGGGGATGCGGCGAGGTCAAAGGGCGCGCACACCGTTCGGATCTCCTACGGCCTCATCGACCGACCATAAAGCTTGGCGGCAGCGGGGCGCCCCGGCGTCGTGGGTCGCGAGGACCACACAGGGGTCGCCCCTGCCACAAGGTCTCGTAAGGATCCGGAGGGATTTCCAAGAAGTGGGTTGGGCGAGTCCGACTCCACTGCCTCTCCCTTGGCCATGACAGCCCTGACCTCCCCGCAGAGACGCCAGGCGCTAGCCTGCGGGGGGTCAGGAGGGAAGGTGTTTTCCTGCCACGGGGACCGGGGACCGACCGAGGGGCCTCCCCGTGGGTGAAGCTTCCCTGGTCCTTCCTTCACTCCCGCGGACCCCGCCCCTCTCCGCAGGAGCTTCCGTTTCTCGGGCAACGGGCTCCAAGGTCCCGGAAGAACCGCTGCGCCGAGGCGCTCGCGCGCCTGTCCGCAGTCCTCCCTCGGGGGCAACTGGCGGCGCCCGTCGGCGATCGCAGAAAGGTGGTGGTGGTGCTCTAGCCGCGGCAGCAGTGTTGCTGCTGCTGCTGGCTGTGAGGGTGGGGGGTGGGTCCCATTTTTGCCAGCGCCTCCGGGGTAAACATCCAAGGACTTTTTCCCCACGCGGCTGAATGCGCTCTGCGGGGAGCGGAGGAAGGACCGATAGAAGGGTGGAAGAAGAAAAGGGCGGGAGCAGCAGCGGGAACTTGCAAAGGTGGGGGGAAAGTCGCTTCCATGGCTGGGAGGAGACAGAGGGAAGCTGGGCGCTCTCCCCCGGAAGAGTGGAGGCGGCAGGGCCTTCCTCCGCCTCGGGCGCGCAGGGTTGGCGGAGGAGCGAGGAAAGGAGGGGGCGCGAAGGGACAGTCCCCATCCGGTCTCTCTCCCTCGCGCGCGCTCTTCCCTGCCCGAACTCGGCGAGGCGCCCGATGGCTCTTCCCTTTCCAGGAGTCCTCCTCGAGGAGCCGGCTCGTGTCCATAAATCCGTCAAGACGCTTTCCTTTTCCCAACCATCGATCTCGGGGCTCCGCGCTCCCGGGATCGATCTTCGTCGATTGTCGTTTTTGCCGTGTACGTGTGTGTGTGTTCCGTGTGTGTGTGTGTTTTCTCGCAGCTCGTTCCCTGTCTTCCGGAGATTCCTCTCCCCCCCCCCGGTGCAGCCAGCCGGCCTCCCGGCAGGGAGGAAGGAAAGAAAAGGCGTTTGCCTGCGGCGCCGCTGCACAGCAGCAGATCCCGGACGTGCGGGGGCGGCAGGACCTTTCTACGCAGAGGAGGGGCTGCTTGTGTGCCGCCCAGAGACCGCCGAACGGCACGGAACGAGGCGAGCCTCGGATAAACGCGCTTTTTCGTCTTCGTGATTTATTTACGTCTTTTGTTTAATTCACTTTCCCGTGGCGCCCGCGTGTCCCTCGCGTGGCGAGCGCACGCGCACGTGCCGGAGGAAAGGAAAGGGGAGAATCCGATTACGCCGCCGTGCATCCTTTCCTTCCCGAATCCGATTACTATTCATGACGTAATCATTACTCCTCCCTGTTTAATTCATGGGTTTCCCCCCGCGCGACGCTGCACGACGGAGGAAAAAGGGGAGGGGGGGGGCTGCGCGCACAAACGTGCGCTCACGCGCGTGCAGCGCGAAGGAACCGCGAAGCACGGAAAGGAAAACTCGCCCGCGGAAAGGGCACAGCACGAAATGGTGGGGTGCACACAGACCGCGCAAGAAGCATCGGTGGTGTTCGATGTCTGGGATGTGTGTGCCTAGAAGAGGGGGATGGGGTGGGAAGGCAAAACCCATTAAGAGGAGCGCCTGCGCAGGTGAGTCAGCAACACACACACACACATCGGTTCAGGGTGCACATTCAGAATTAGCTCTCGTGAAGGCGGTGCTCCCTTTGCAGTTGGTCCTCCCAGCCTTAATCTCCATTACGGTTATTGCAGATGTAAACAAGGATGCCTGCCAAAGCACGCTCGCCAGAGTTTTTTTTTTTTTTTTTTTTCCTTTTTTTTTTTTTGGAGGGGGGGGGGAGGGAGATCTCTATTTATCCTACTTTGATTTACGCCGTCTGAAATAGCGCAGTCATTTTTCCCGAAATAAAACAAAAGCATTTCGGTGATCTCGACGATTTGACGGCGCGCCCGTGGTCCTTGGCAAGCTGCGGGATCTCAATAACCTCTTGCCGGGAAGAGGCGCGGAACACGGGTGGACCGGAATCCGCGAGCGTCTCCCATCCTTCCGCCGCTTCCGTTTGAAATCGTAAATCTGTCGAAAGATTTCCATCTTCGTGATTCACGGTCTCCGCACTGCTGGAGCGGGCAAAGCGGACATGCCGTCCGGCTGCCCATCCGCTCGTAGCCGCTTCTGGCCGGCCGGGGGACCTGCGTCGAGGGCCGCAGGCGGGGCTGCGGTGGCGCGCCCCGCACACTTTTGCACGCGCGCCGCGGGCCAGGAAGGGGGGAGCTCCCGATGCGGAGGACGCCTCCCTCCTCCCCGGGCAAGCCTTCTTCCGCAGCTCGCGCGACCACCGGTTCGACGCGCAGCCTCCTTCGCTCTCTTCCTCTCCCTCCTTCGGCTTTTCCCCTTTCTCTTTTTCGGTTCGCGAGCAGCCGATCGCCTCCGTCGGGAGCTCACGAAACTCTTCGACGCCGCGGGCGGCGCGAGCAGTAGCTCCTCGAGGTGGGACCCCGCGAATCCCGGAAGGGCTCCGGAGAAAGCAGCTCGTCCCTCCCAAGGACCGGCGGGAGCACCCACCGTGCGCCGACCCATATGTACGCCGACCAGCCTCACCTCGCTGGAAGCAACTCGACACCACCACCCCCTCCTTCCTCCCGGCTCCTGCCACGAGCTGATCTCTGAACTCTGACTGCTCGCAGACGGAAGTTTCCTCTTACGCCGTCCCCCGAGCGACATCCGAATCGAAATTCCGCCGCTCCGTCGAAAACTCGCGCGTCGCACTTTCTTTCCGCCGCGCCCCCTCGCAGATGGACGCCGAGATGCGACGGACACACGAAGATCACGTTCGCAGCTTCCAAGACGGTCCTTCCGTGCACGTCACGTGCCGGATGTCGAGAGTCCTGGTCCGCGTCACGCGTCAGATGCCGACATCGGGTTGGATAGAAAGCAAGCGTCACATCCGTATCCAACGTTCCTCCCGGTACGCGGCCCGAAAGAGGGCGGCAAAGCCCACCCACCCCAAAAAAAAAAGGCCAAGCAAACGCCACATGTTTCCGGGCGCCATGTTTTAGGCAACGGGGCAGAAAATTCCGGAAACGCGGCCGCTCTCCTCCTCAGCAGTTCGTGCGTCCGTGGCGGCTTCGCTGGCACGCGGGAGCGAGTGGGGGCGAAGGAAGGGGGGGAAGAGGCGCGCGCCTACGCGTTTTTTCGTTCCATCTCTGAAGATCTGCCCTCGTGGATTTTGGATGCAGCTACCCCTCCCCTCTTCCCCCGTTTCCGGTTCGACTTGGGAAACCTCCGGCGGAGGGCCGTCGCCGAGCTCCAGCAAGCGCGCACGGAGATGCGTGCCTGCGAAGAGCGCGAACGGGAGAGCGGGCGTGAAAAGCTGCGCAAAAGAAGAGAAAAAAGATCGCCGACGCGCGTAGCTCCGGTCAGCCGGCCGCTCGCGAGCTGCCCCCTCGCTGACGCCGAAAAGCGCGCGACGCCCCCCGGTGGATTCGCGACCGAATGCAAGATCGCATCCATTCCGTTCCCGCCGTCCTTTTGCTTTCTTCCGGGAGCAATTTCTCCGTACCGATCCTCTTCCTGGTTTCGGGACGACATCCACACGCACGCATTCGGTTTCCACGGCGAGCAGGAAGTACTCGGAAACGCGAGCGCATCCTCGAAGAGTTCTCCTGCAAAACGGGAGCGAGTCGAGAGACTCCCGGACGGCTGCAAGACGAGCGGCGCGTTGGTGGACGGCGCCCACTCGTCCCCGGGCGAAGAAGGGGCCCCTTCCCCCCTGTGTGCGCGGACACCTCCGTGTTCCAGCTCCGTTGGAAACCACAGGATGTCCTGCTGTTCCTGCACTGGGGATCGCCGTGGCAACCGGCGCAGGCACCACCCCCTTTTCCTGGGGAGCTGCCTCCCCGAACGGTCGCTCCCGCACCTCCCGCTGGACTGCAGCGCCCTCGCTCACCTGCGGCGGTGCGACTCTCGCTTCGGCGCTCCGCCACCTGGACGGCGCCGCTTCGGACGAGCTGCGGCGCTCCTTCACGCGAGGCGGGGTGACGTCAGGTGCCCTCGTGGCAACGGGATGTCGTGCCTCCGCGCCATCGCCACTGCCCGCTCCGAGATGGGGTCTCGTCAGCAGCGAAGGGGAGGAGGCCGCCGGCATGGCAGCTGCCGCCCTCGTGAGGTGTGTGCCACGAGGTGGCGCCTCACCTGCCAGAAGAAGTCATCAGAGAGGTCGCCACCGTACACAGCCGTGTCTAGAAAGAAAGGAGCGAAGAAAGACCAAAGCTGCTCCCCCCCCCCCCTGTTTTTTTTGTTTATTTATTGCCCCCTCCATCCCGTTCCCTATTTTCATGGAAACCCGCCTGCATGCCGGCGGTCATGCCCAATGAACTCCGTTTTTTTTTTTTTATTTTATTTTATTTTTTTTTGAAGACGGGGGAGGGAGCATCTCTTGTACACACAAGGAAGGGACGCCGTTCCCCTCTGATCTGTGGTTTATTTTTCCAAATGAACGCCCGGCGTCACCGGGCAGAAGAAACCTCGACGGGCCTGCTTCCTCGAAGGGACCGACGCGCGGATGCTCTTCTTCCCTCGAGCGGTCGTCGCTCTGGAAACGGGGGGATTCCGGCGGAGAGCGGCGCAGTCGAGGACCCGCGGAAGGACAGGCGGACTTTCTGGTTGAACAGAAACTCCGTTTCTTATCGACTGACCGCAGATTAGTGAGGCGCCCAATTAGCCGAGTTAGCCGACCATTACGAGGACAGGAATGGATGGCGGGGTGAGGCTGCCACCGACAGCAGAAGGCGATAAATCGTCGACGCGCACTCGAGCCCCGGCAGAATAGAATGTATTGACACTCCATCTACGATTGGGAGGATCCGGGGATGATGAATGGGTGATCAGCGGCGCTCCCTGGGATTCCATTACCTCACTTCGATTCCCGGCTACCTTTCCATTTCGTTTGACGGATCGCAAAGAAGGAGAGGAAGAAGAAAAAAAAGAAGTCTCAGTGACGACGGTGATGGAGGAGGAGCATCCTGCGGGTCCATCGCACCTAGCGAGGAGATTATCCGACGAGGCCACGAAAGGTCCCCCCCCCCCCTTCCGGTTTGATCGCGTCGGAAAAAATTCCCCGCGTCGACTTCCTGGAAGTTTCCATTTTCCTGCCCCAGAACTTTTCCCGCGACTTCCGCGTTTCGCTCGGTACGCCTGCCGCCGCCCATCTTCCTTCTTGGAGCCCCCATAATAAGAAAGAAGGCCGGACACTGCGTCTCCGGGCACCGGGATGGGAAAGCAAGCTGCCATCGGGTGCGCCGGGGCATCCTTCCCTCTTCGGCAACGCCGAAGAAGTCATCAGAGAGGTAGCCACCATGCACAGCCGCTTCTAGAAAGAAAGGAGCGAAGAAAGACCTATATCCCTCTACCCTCCCGTCTCTTCTTATTTATCTATTTACTGTCCCCTCCCTCCCTCCGTTTGTCCCTCTGCCGGAAGCTGCTGCTGCAAGAGTTTTCTGTCTTCTGCTTTCCTGTTGTCGCAGCGAGCTGAGGTGCTGCGCCGGCACCCGATGCCTCCCGATGCGACCACGAAGCGGACCATCTCCGCGGTCGGGAGTTCGTCTTCGCAACGCTGATCCTCCTCGCGGTGCTGCACCCCCTGAGGGAACGTAGCGGGAAGCAGCCTTGCGGCTAGATGGAAGGTCTCCGCTAGATGGTCTCACCCTCCGAGATCCCCACAAGGACCAAAAAGACTCGGTGAGTAGACGACGGGCCGGCTTACAGATACTGCGATCCCGGGGACTGCCCCACCCCGAGGTCTTTTGAGCTGGGGAGAGCTGCTGCTGGATATTCCGGAGGAAGACCTGCAGTGGCCCCTAGTGCTTTTGGACGCACACGCCTTCCTCTTGAAGTGGCAGGAGGCGGCGCTGCTGCTGCACTGGGTTCTCCTGTGCAACGCCCGCAGGCATCACTGGACACGGAGGCGGTGGACCCCAGCCGTGCCAGGTGCGAGGAGCGCGAACCCTTCCCGCACCTGCTTGAGGATTGTGTCGCCCTCCGGGGACGCTTTGCCCCGACCCCAGGAACCCCCGCGGCAACTCCAGGAACGCTCTGAAACTCCTCTTCGTTCGCGAAGCCCTTCGGCCGGCAGCCTCGCCAGCAGCCCTGTGCTGCCTACGCGGGATCGTCTCTGCCTGGAGCCACGCAAGAGGAGGACCGAGCGACAGGGGTGCCATATCCAATTTGCCGTCTGCTTCATGAGGACGGCAACAAGATGGCCCTACCTGAAGGATTGTATGCAAAGCTTGCCGGCATCTTCTAAAGCATGCAGAGGACCGCCCCCAGCAAGACGCGATCCATTCTTGCACCCCGTTACCCCCCCTACTCCCATTTATTTTTGTTTGCAGTTTTTCTTTTTGTTTGTTCCCTCCCCCCCCCCTATCCTCTGCTGCCGTGTCGGACCTCAGCATGCTGCGAACCGGTAACCCAGCAGGCTTCCGGTAAAACGGACGTGGTTGGACCACCGGTCCAACCGCACAAATCGTAAATGTTTATTTCCTTATAAATAAATGGCCCCGCGCACCCGGGTGGACGACTCGCGGCGCTGCGAGTGCAGGTGGTTCTCGCTGCTTGACGCTCGGAAGACGGCGCTTGGCGGGCGCGGACGTACCGAGACGACGGCGCCGACGGGGCGAAGAACTCGGGACGACAGACAACGAAAGACCTGCAGCCGAAAGCGGCAGGGGAGGTTCGGTTCGCTGGGAACCTTCGTGGCTGCAGCGTTCGGTTGCATCTCCAGCCTTTCCGATTTCTTTCTCTCTCTCTCTCTCTTCTTTTTCTTTACGAAAAAAGGAGGGTGGAAATCATCTTGGGTCTTCTGCTTCGCTGCTTTCCTTCCTTTTTTCTTTTCCTTTTTTTCTGGTTCTCCGAGTGCTGAAGAACCGCTCGCCACCTCACGGGGGGCTCAAGAAGCTGTTTAAGTATCATCCACGCCACCCGAGGGGGTGAGTGTAACTCTTCGAGTTGTAGGGGGTGTCCCCCGGAGGAGGCCGTCCCATGAATCCAGGAAGGCTCTGGAGGAAGGATTCCATTCCTCTCTCTCTCCGGAGAGAACCCCCGGAAAGGATCCGCTCCTCGTTCCCTTCTCTGAAGAGGACCCCGGAGGGACACCGTCTCCCAATTTCCCTGAAGGACCCGCTACCCGAAGGGAGCAAAGCGCTTCTTGCATTCTGGAGAGGCACCAATCCACCAGCTCCATGGTACGCGACTGGGGGCTCCCTTTTCACAATCGGCGAGCAACCTCAAAGGACTCCTTGATGTCCTGGAAGGACCCCGGAGGATCAGCTTCCGACTTCAGCCAGTCAGCAAGGGCATTAGATGTCCAGCACTGCCGCCGCACCCAAATAGACCAGCCAGCGTCCTCCTGCGGTGGGAACCCGGAACCCACGTTGCAGCCCCCCCCCCGTTCACGGGGTGGACCCTTCCCCGAGCGGGATTCGAACCTGCACCGCGCTCAAAGAGCGCGGCCGCGGGGGCGTCCACGCGGGAGATTCCGAAACTGCGGGGCTGTCTGGGTAAAATCAACAGAGCAGCGTTCCTACTCGATGACGGACCCTTTATAAACAGTCCTCCTCCTTCCCTTCCGGGACGCCTTCCCCCCACTTTTTTCCCTTGGACCTCGCGAGTCCGCCCTGCCCAGGAGAGACTTCGGAGATGGGGAATACAAACAAGCGCGCTCGGGAACATCGCAAACACCGTGGACGAAGCCTAGCGCCTGTCCTTGCCGCCGCTCCCGGGGGCGCAGGGGGCTTCCGCTCTATGAATAATTCCCAGCGCTCCTGGCAGATCGCGAAACTGCGCGCCGCCGCATCCCTCCGTTTGTTCTTCCTCCTCCAGCTCGTTCCAGTCCAGGTGAGCGGCGCGCCTGCAAACTTCCGGGAAGAAATCCCCGTCCCGGCGGCTGCTTCTGCTGCTCGCGGAAAAACCCACGGATGCACCCGGCCCAGGAAGAACACACCATCCACCAGTCTCCCTCCCGTTCCGCTTCCGCCAGCTCGGGATCGGTCCGTCCTCAGCGCAGCCGCGGACGCAGAGCTCACCTTCACCCGAAGCCGACTGCCGAGCCGAGCAAAAGGAACGCGCCGGCATCCCCGTTATCTTAACGCCTGAGTCGCACCGCCGACGCGGCTGTGCATCGAACCCATCTTCTCCATGACGCAACTTCTGAAGGTGCACCAACCTCCCACCATCTTCATTTTCATCATATTTTTTTTTTTTTTCCTTTTTGTTTTTCGGTACGGACGCTGGAGGATTGCGCCTCGCAGCAGTCGCCCTGGTAAAAGGAAAAAAGCAGCTTCCTGCTGGAGGCGCTTTCTCTGCTTTTCCGTGAGTGCACACGCACAGTCCTTTGTGGCACATCCCTGACACACCCGTACCCTGGCGCGCCAAACAAAAAAAAAAGAGAGAGAGAGAGAGAGAGAAGGAGGCTGCGTGCACGATCCTTTCGCCACGTAGGAGCAGGACCCTCGGACAAGTCTCTCTCGTGCAATGTGGAAGACCATTCGGGCATTTCGTGGCCGATCTGTTCCGGCCGCTCCGATCACCTCCCCTGTTCGGAAAGGAACGGTAAGGCGGTCTCCTCGTGGCTTCCATGGAGACGTGACGATTTTGCCGAATGCGCCACGGCTGCGCCATGGGTGCAACTACCCAAGCGATTCGGTCTGTTCAATCGGCTGCAAGCCAGAAGCAAACAAAACAAAGCAAACAGAATTAATGAAGGAATGCCAGGAGAGCTGGCTGCTCCGTCCCGATGTGTCCCGAATCCCGACGCTGGCTGAACACCCGCATTCTTCGCGGACAACAAGGAAGTCGGATGGTCGCTCGCAATGGCCCAGCTGTGACCTGGACCCCTTGCAAGCGTTCAGGGAGCGGGGAGCCACTGCATAAATCATTCCTCGGCGCTAGTCAAATGCAATCGCCGGTTGCACCCGGGGATTCCTTTGTCCGGAGACAATGGCACCGGTGCTCGGGAGCAGCGGTAAGCACTGCACCCCCCCCCCAAAAAAAAAAAAAAAAAAACAATGAAAGGCGCCCTCGACTTGAAAAAAATTTGCCAGATGAGACTTTCGTCGGAGTTCTTCCGAGGAGGATTCTTTGCACTTTAGGGGATGTGGCAGCACTGCTACTCTCCACCGCGGCCGAAGTACTCTCCCGGCCGCAGCAGGTAGCGTCGCGCGGCAACAATGGCATGCACAGGAAGTGACGCAAACGCGGGACGCTGAACAAAGGCTGCCACCTTTCGGGCGTGGGGGTAAAGTCATCTTCCAAAAGGGGACAAGTGAATCCCGTTCGGGGCTCTTTACCCTGAAAGTATGAATCGAAAATTTTTCAACGATTACAGGGAGCGTTTATTTATTATCGTCATTGTCGTGGCTGCTGCTGCTGTCGTTTTTGTTCTTTGTTTCCCCACGCAGAGAACACCAGACGGTGCGTGAAAAGATGGCACTCGTGGATGTGTGGTTGGACAGAGTGATGCAAAATGGAGAGTCCTCGAGGCATGTCGCTCTTTCTTACCCTCCGAGAGGAAGCGAAGAAGAATACATAAATCAAAACATGTTTACCCCTATGGCCTGCATCTTCCTGATTGGCTTTTAATTTCAACGCTCGCTTTCGTCTTTGATGTTCCAGCACGTTTCTTTTTTTTGTTATTGTTTTTTTCTTTTCGTTGTTGTTGCTGTGGTCGTCCCCGCCGTTTGAAAAAATAAAAATAAAAATTGGCGACGGGATCGGAGATAAAGATGGCGGTTGAGAATCATCGTGGGCAAGGGAGCAACGCAGACAGATGGCAGCCTCAGATAATAGAGCTGTTGCTGATCCCCGCTTAAAGTGATGAGGACAAGCAGATACCGCGCTGACGCAGATCCCGGGAGATCCCGGGTATGCGGGAATTCCGCTTCGGCGAGCGCTTCCCGAAAGGGAGAGGGCGTCTAAGGTCGCCTCCTGCCGCGTCGCGGTGGGAAGCGTCCGCTCTGCGCCTCTGCGGGAACCAGGTTCCTCTACCAGGCGTTCCGGCCCCGAGGACGTCCTGAAAAGGAGCAGACCTCGGCGCGCCGGACGAAGCCCGGGATCCCGTATCTCTTCCGCCGGGATGAGCGTCAGTCGAACGGCTGGACCCCGCGCGACGCTCTCGCGTCCTCCTCGCCATCGGATCTGTTGCGGAATCACCACGGCAGGCAGCTTCCCCTGGTTCGCGAGAGACCCTTTGGCAACCAGCGAGCCGAGCGCCTCCCGAGAAGAGTCAAAACGGACGACGATCCGGGGATATCCGCTCGCTCTCCCCCCTTTCGAGTTTCCGGGAAAAGGAAGGAAAGCAGGAGCGCGTGTGGGGTCCTCTTCGTGCGCCAGAGTCGCTGCTTGTCTTCCAGTGGCTCGTTGAGCTGGTCCGTTCGAGCGATTGACGGTGGCTGCTCGGCCGCGCCGATTGCGCAAGACGTCGAGGACCGGCAGCGGACGCGCACCGTGACGGTCACTTCCATTTCTGATTATTCCTTTTCCTCCTCCCCACTGGCATGTTAACGACCACCATCACGACCGAAGATAGGTGACCTAAGGAGCCTCAGCAACTGGCGTCCGAACACCGTGTTGAATGCTGAAGACTAGTGGCTGGCGAAACTGCAGTCGTGGCGATTGGGATGGGTGGTGGACAGCTTCATCAGCCCGGAGCCGTCGTATGCTGTTCCCGGGCCGAGCATGGACGCCAACCTGTTCCTCGAGAACACCTAGTTTCGGTTCCAGAGAAGCACAAACAAAGGAAACATGGTCGGCATCCCGAATTCCGGGACGCCCGCCGGTGGTGGGCGGGTCGGTCAGGAGAGAATGGGGTCGCAGTCAACTCGCGCAGAGCATTCGGCTGCGCCGACCAGGAGCTTCTTCTGAAGCTTCTGGAACGCATGGACTTTCCGGCCTCTTTGATGACCTTTCTGAGCTCCTGCTGGCGCGACGCGCTGACCACTATTTCTTTCGGTGGTCGAAACTTGCATGGCGTGCTCGTTCGCCGCGGCATGAGGCAGGGAGACAGTCTGAGCCCCTTCCTCTTTAGCACTTACTTTGAGCTGGTGCTGAGGGCGTACAGGGAGACTCTGGCCCGCCTGCCGCGCGCATGCCCAGGCACATCTGCCGTGTCAGTGTATGCGGATGATCTTCTGCTGCTGCTCCCCATGTTCACCCTGGCGTCGGCGCTCGAAGAGTCCTTCGAGCTGTTAAGCCATGAGACAGGACTGGAGGTGAACAGGGAGAAAACGTCCGTGGTAGCAGTCGATTCGGCGTGGGCAGGGCAGCTGGACTGGATCCGCTTGGGGATCCCCACGTTTCGGTACTTTAAGTACCTCGGTGTGCCTCTGGAGGAGTATTCTCTGGCGGAGGCGTGGTCCAACTGCCTCCAGAAGGCAGAGTCGGCAATCAGCCATTCCAGGATGGCAAGTTTCTCTTGCCCGAACGGGCCGCTGTGTGGAACGCATTTGTGGCCCCCCTCTTCCGCTCCCTTCTTTTTCTTTGCCCTCCACCGAGTAGTACTAAGAGGCGGACGAAGGGCCTCCTGAGAACATCCCTGTGGGGCACAGAGAAGCCCCGAGCTCGCTTGAAGGACTTGTGCGCTCCGCGTCGCGAAAGAGGTTTCGGTCTCCTGACACTGGAGTGGCTGGAGCTGCAGCTCCAGTGGAGGGCGAAAGATGTGGAGCACCTAGTGGCGAAGATGTGGAGCACCAGCTGGTGTGAGCCTGCACGACGTCACCCGGTCAAGCGAGTCATCAGCTACGTGGGACTGTCTTCGTTCCTGGCGTGGGACCCCGATGCAACGTGACCTGCTGCGGACTGGAGCTCTGGCGAATGGCCAAGTTGACCAGGACGAACACCTGGAACTCCTGCTGGTCCGCGAGCAGCAGTGTCTGGTTACAGGAAACCGCTCGCACATGGGTCCAGAAGAAAGAAGCAAGTCCGGAGATGCGACAGCGACTTCTGTACTCCTTTCACAACAACCGCTCGCTGCAGGACGTCATCGTGCAGCCCAGAACGCGTCCGTGAGCAGAAAGGACCTTTCTAGCCGCGGCATTGCCCTCCCTTAGGGAGCACTTGAGCAGCAACCAGCGGGACAAATGGGAGGTCAGTTGCGAAATAGGACTTCGAATGAAGGAATTTGGTGGTTGGAGCACGGGCCAGCTCACGGACACTGAGTCCCCAAGTGTCCCTCCAAAATGACTATTGCTCTGGGGTGAGCTTCTGAGAGTCTCACAAGAAGACCTCGAGTAGCTCCCAGTGCTGAAGAACAGCCGGGCCCTCCCCATGAAATGGCAGGAGTCGGCACTTCTGCTGTTGCACTGGGGTATCCCGTGCAACGCCCGCTGTTCCCACTGGACCAAGTGTTGCAGGTGCGGTGAACAAGAACCCCAGCTCCCGCACCTGCTTGTAGACTGTGTTGCCCTCTGGCCCCTGTGGTTGCGTTATGCAACGGCCCTTGGCGCACTGACGAACAATTCCAGGGGCGCCTCTTCGTGCGCGATGCCCTTTCGCCTGCCGCATCCCCAGCAACTTTTTGCTGCTGCCTACGCGGGATTGTGGCGGCCTGGAGCTTTGCAAGTGAAGGACGGGACGAGAAGGACGCCATCTTCTTCTCCCTGCGCTTCCTGCGGACGTCAGCAAGATGGCCCCACTTGGGATCCATACTCGGATGGAACTTGCCAGCATCCTGGAAAGGATGCAGAGGACGCCCTCCAGCTGACAGCGGTCCCTACGCCAACTCTCCCATTTTTTTTTTGTAAACAGCATTTTTTTTTTATTTTTGTTTCTCCCTTGCCCCTCCGCTGCCGAGGCGAACCTCCCCGGCCTCTGTGCTGGCTACTCGGCAGGTCCCGAACACTTTGGAACGCTGTAGGGCCGATGGTCCTACACTATGTATGTTTCTTGTAGAAAAGAAACTCCCCGGAGCATCTGGGTGATAAACCACGACCGCCACCTCCACCGTAATCATCCGGAATTTCCTCAAACCTGAGAAAATCGGGCGATTTTTTCTTTTTTTCTGGGACGGAAGGAGAGGAGGGATAGAGAAGATGGCGTCGGCGTCGCTAAGGACGACCTACGCATGGGAGTCCTCTGGAAAAAGGCGAGGGCAGGTCGCCACGGGCGAGTGCCGTGGGAGCTGCCGTGGGAGCATCTCCAGCGCGCAGCTGACCGAGCGTTCTCGGGTGACAAAACGCGCCCTGGAGCCCTCGCCGGGATCGGCGCGCCGCGTCGGGGCTGGGGAGGGACGACAGCTACACATGGTGCCCTCTCTCGGCCTTCCGCCCTCTCGCAAGGGGCGGATGACGAGGGAGGGAGAAGCAGGGAGGTGGTCGGCGCGTCTTCCTTCTTGCATCCCTCTCGCGGCAGCGTCCGCGCGGTCCTTCCCTCCCTTTCCTTCCCTCTCTCCGGTTCGTGACGAGCCTGGAGATGCCTCGTTTATTGGGGACAGCTGCCGGAGGGCTGGGAGGCGGCGCACTTTCACATGGAAGCATCCCCTGTCCCTCCCGCCCCTGTCGCGCGGTTTCGCGGGGCTTCTCGCGCTCGCTCGCGTGAGCCTGCCCGGTCGGCCACGGACGGGATGCAGAAGCGCATCTCCGGGCGCCGCCGGAAATGGGGACGAGTGGAAGCCTCCCCGCTTGCGCTTGCCCCGCCTTCACCGGCCGGGCCCTCTCTCTCTCCCTCCCGGGCTCTATCAAGGGAGGCCCGGAGGCGTTCGAATTGCCCCCGAGCGTTCTCGCCCTCCCGAGGGGCGTGGTGGGACGGGAGCGAGACGGCGGTGGCTTTCGCGCCCTCTCTCTGTCGCTGTGGAAGATGACCCCGATGCAACGTGACCTGCTGCGGACTGGAGCTCTGGCGAATGGCCAAGTTGACCAGGACGAACACCTGGAACTCTTGCTGGTCCGCGAGCAGCAGTGTCTGGTTACAGGAAACCGCTCGCACATGGGTCCAGAAGAACGAAGCAAGAGGTCGCTTCACAGAGGAACGCGGGCATCCTCCGCCCTCTTATCAGCCACACCCTGCTGGCTGAAGTCTCCAGAAAAGCGACGAATACCTCTGCCGTTTCCTCCCGTTCGTGCTAGAAGGGACGGGGGGGAGGATCCTTCGGCGCACGCCAGACGAAGCTGCACCCCACCACGAAGGCGTGAGAACAAACAAATAGAAGAAAGGAAAAAAAAAGGGGAGTAAGGTGGGATGGAGAGAGGGAAACGAAGTTGCACCCACCTCGAAGGCGTGCGAACAAACAAATGGGGGAAAAAACGGGTAGGGTGGTGAGAGAGGGGGTCAGCAATGGACTTCCGAACCTCAGCACTGAAAACTGATGCAAGGAAACTGCGCAGGCACCCATGAGGTACCCCCTCCCCTAAAGGTAGTGCCCATTGTAGTGTACATACACAGGAAGGAGCCAACGTACGGGAAGCGCGCAATGTGGTGGTGGGGGGGGGGGAGGGTTTGAGGGTCCGCGCAACAGACACACTTCACCCCTTTTCTCCTCCTTTCCTATCGCCAGGGCTTTTGGGTAATCGGAAGACACCTTTGAGCGCTTCTGCGCCTGAGCGAACAGCGCCACACACGGAATTGTACGGAAAAAGACGTGGGGTTTCGAACCCGCTTCCTCAGTGGCAGTGGTTCCTGCACGCTACCCCACGAGGCACTCACCCACGTTGGGGTCTCTCGCGCATTTAACCCGTTCCAAGGAGTCGCCTCGCGACCCGGGTCCAGCCCTCAACTCGCTGCCGCACTGCTTTCTGGCGCAGCCCAGTTTTTCAGGGTTTTTTTTTTTTTTTTTCGTGTGTTTGTCCCCCCCTTTCCTCCTTCTCTGCCCACAAGCAGCAGACAGCCCTCGTTTGGGCCTAACGATTTCGTCCGGAAATCTCCATCGCGCGCGAGAGAATCCGTTTTTCCGCTGATGGATCGCGGGAGAAAACGCACGAAATCCGGAACGGCGATCGTTAGCTGCTCGGAGCAGGGAAGCGGAATGCAGTGCTCCCACCTTTGCTGCATCCTCGCCAACCTTTCGCGAAAAAAAAAAAAAAAAAAGACGAAAACAAACAAACAAAGAAGCACACACGCAAAAACAAAAAAAGGAATGGAGAGAGCTCGAGTTTGTCCGAAAGTCCAGGTTTTTCCTTCCATCCCGGGGAAACATCCTCCTCAAGGGCAAGACGGGCAATCGAAACCCGCATTCTGGATCGCCGCCCTGAGCGCCCTCTTGGCTTGCCAGCTTCTCTCGATGCCATCTTCCCGTCAGGTGGTGCAGCGACCGTCCGCTCCTTGCATCTCGACGCCCTTGGCTCCCCTTTCTCGGGAAGCCTGGAGGTGCAGCTTGGGGCGGAAGCAAACGGCGCGAGGGCTCGAAGAACGGAAAGTAGGATGAAGGCCAGCGCTGGAAACACCGCCAATGCCTAAGGGGAAATTTCGTAGGGTTGAACACGCCGCTGGAACTCTCAGATGTCCCGAGCTCCACGAAATCAGGTGAGCGACCAGGGAGGAGCAGAGTTGTTTTTTTTTTCGTGTGTGTGTTTCCGGACGCCCCCCACGCCCCAAAACGAGGCGTATTTCCAAGTGATGGGGCTGTTCTACCGGGCGCGGCGAGCGCCAAGACCGGATCTCTCTTCACCGTCGCCCACGGCATGGAAATCCGTTCGCCCTCGCCGAACACAGTTTTTAGAGTACAAATACCGAGGCGAAACTGCCGGTTCCCCCCCCCCCCCCCCCGGCTGCGGTAAACCCCGATAGGAGCTCGTGGGCACTCCGTCGGCAACGCAACTCATCACCAACTCACACTCGCGACTTACCACACTAAAGGATCGACGGAACGACCATTAGTGCGTGCCAGCCCGGCTCCTGTCCAAGCGAGCTGCCGGCGCCGAGGGACTTGGTGCCGTTCCTCGCGCATGGGCACCGACCGAGAGTTGCCCCGGCGGCGGGTGCCAACTCCGGCAAATGGTCGCCTCGGTCCAGGAGGACAGGCGGATTTCCTGCCGCCCCGCCCACTGTGGCGCCTGGAAAAAGGGAACGATTCGGGCGTGGGCGGAAAGAAACGTCCGGAGCCATCCCGATGCCTGCGATTCCCGGATGATGCTCGCCGCTCGTTGCAGTAAATCCATGGACTGCCCAAGGAAGGCCACCCGGGTACTCAACAGCCCTCTCGCAGCCACGCTCAACCCAATGCGGCAAAGTCGACATGGTGATGGCCTTGCGAGATGGCGGGAAAGAAGCAGCAGTTGGGATGCTGGACGGCGCGTCAACTGGCTGACTCTTCCACTCCCGCTGCCTTCCCCAGAGGAATTCTCCGCTGGGCGGAGCTCCTGGACATTCCTCCCGGAAAGGCAGAATTTGCCCCTAGTGTTCGTGAACAGCCCCACGCTGACCCTGGAGTGCCGGGACTCGGCATGGCATTTGTTGCGACCCCAGGCAGCGTGCGAGTCCACCGGTGGACGAGGGGCAATGAACGTGTGTCGGCAGGAACGGGAAACCTCCCTGCACTTATTAGATTGCGTTGCCTTCCTGAGTGTCTGGGAGCGCGTCTCTGAGACCCCCCAACTCCCCATGGACGACGGCATGGGGATCTTACGGCGTCTCTTCGAGCGCGCGACTCGACGTCGCCTGCGGCTTCCTTCGCAGCCCTGCGCTCCCTCCGTGGGTTTGTGGCGGCGAGAAGCCGCGCCGAAAGAGGCCGGTCGAGCGGTGACGTCATCGCAATCGTCTGCCTCCTTCGTGAGGAAGGCGACAAGACGACCGCATCTCTGCCAAGACAAAGGGGCGAAGTCGCCAACATCCTCCAGAGGATGCCGAGGACGTCAGGAAGAAATGTGTGCTCCCCCCTCTTCAACATATTTTTAAACTGAACTTTTGTGTGTTTTTTTCTTTTGTTTTCGTTTACCCCCTCCCCACCTCTTTAGTGCGGGCATCATCGGGGGAGCTGCTCGCGAGAAACAGCGCCTCCGGGACATTTCCTTTCGTAGCGGTGCTGCTGAGAAACCCTCACGACAAAAGGCGTTTTTAAAATATTTTATATGACTGCTTTTTTGGGGGTGGGATGGGGAAGGTGGGGGAGATTTTTTGCAACAAAATCCCCGTAGTCACCGTGTGAAAAAGAAGATGCCCGCGTCGGAGGCTTTGTGGTTAAGGCTTCCGCGTGTGGCACTATGCGTCGCGGGTTCGAATACTCCGGCAGAAACTGACGTCACTGCGTCGATGGGTGCCGAGTTTCTCCTGCAATGGCGCTGGTTGGCCGAGACATTCGGGCGTGGCACAGGGGGTCGTTCAAGCCGGAGGCCACCGATGAAGGCCGGAACAACGGGAGTCGACCTTCGGGTCCTCCCAGGAATCGAGGAGTGGGGAGTTCCCCCTCCGGTCATACAACGGAGAGCGGACCCTTACACCGGGGGACCTCTTTGGTTTACAAGATGGAGCAGGAGCCTTCACAGGCACCTCTCCAGTTGTTCAAAGGAGCGGACCCTCCCCGTTGCGGGGGACCCTCCGAGTCGCCGCCTCTCCAGAAGAATGCAAGGAAGCAAGCGAGAGCGATCCCCCTGCGGGAAGCTGCAGCGCCCCTTCTGAGTTTCGGAAGCATCCCTTCGGGGTTCTCTTCAGAGAAGTGAACAGGAGCGATTCCCTTGCGGGTTCCCTCCGGAGAAGAAATTCCTAGCAGCGGATCCTTTCGGGTTCCCTTCGGAGAAGATGAAATAGAGAGGACCACCCCCT
Organism: Raillietiella orientalis; assembly: GCA_036172245.1. Classification (NCBI taxonomy): domain Eukaryota; kingdom Metazoa; phylum Arthropoda; class Ichthyostraca; order Raillietiellida; family Raillietiellidae; genus Raillietiella; species Raillietiella orientalis. The sequence continues at coordinate 203,068 of JAYWIR010000052.1, read as the reverse complement.
CCCACGAGGTGTCCCTCCGGAGGGAATGAAGGAGATTCCGTTCAGGGTTTCCTTTCGGAGACAACCAGGGTGGGAGGTGCGATCCCCCCCCTCCCAGGTGGATCCCTTCCCAAGCGTGAGAGGAACGGACTCCGAGCCCTTCCTGGATTCATAGGGCGGACCCCCCTCCCGGGGTGCCCCCTATCTTGAAGAAGTACACGCACCCTCCGCGGGTGGCGTGGTGCTAAAGAGCCAAATGCGCGCCGCGAGGCATGCGACCGGCTCTTGAGGTACTTAGCGAACCAAAGAAAATAAAAACCCGAAAAAAAAAAAAAAAGCAAAAATAGCGAATGGAAAAAACAGAGAAGACAGAGAAAACAAAAAACCCAAAAGGATTTCCATCATCCTAGGCAATAGTAACGATCTCCTCGTGGGGTCGCTACTGGCCATTAAAAAACAAAAAAACAAAAAAGAAGATGCAGATGCAGAGAACGAGGGGTGCGCTAGTCGCGGGTTTCGAGTCTCCATAGCGAAAAACCCAAGAGATCAACGCCGATGTGCTCCTTCCCGCCGTCAGCCAGACACCTGAAGATAGCCTCCCGGAACACCGACGGCGTGCGGAGCCAGGACAAGAGGAGAGGGATCTCGCAGACTGCAGAGCGCGACGGCGCCATGTGCCTCCAGGAGAACCCACGAGGCGGGGCAAGGCATGCGCCTGGAACCCGAGCGGCTACTGGACTGCCCAACTGCTCCTTAGCCCGGGCGAGAGAAGCAGACGAAGGGCGTGGCGATCCTGGCGAAGAACGAGTCGCGCCCGTTGCCCTGGAGTTCTCTTCCCCGTTGTCCGTCCGCGGCGCACCGACATTCGGATGTCCTGGTCAGGAAATGCCCACCTGGCCCCGGGGAACGTGTACGTACCGTATCGAGAGAAACACCGGTGCGTGGAACCCGCGCAGAGTCTGCTGCGCAGCAAAGCCTCTTCCAAAGACATCGTCGTCGTCGTCCCGGCCGCCACGAGGCATGCAGACCAGCAAGACCCACGAGGAGGAGGGTCGCATCGGCTGCTGTCTGATGAGTTCGGACTGCAGTGACTAACAACCAGCCACAAGCCGATCGAACTGTACAGTGAGGACGTAGGGAACCGCATCCGGGGATCCCGGGACGCGCGGATCCCGCTCTCGTTTTGTTTCGGACCACCCTCTGGTGCGGGTTCACCTTGGCAGCGGCGCTAATCTGCGTGCCCGAAGAACGGCTCGCCAGTTTCCCGGCAACTCATCGAGGCGGTCCTGCGGGACGCCAGCATCCGCAGAGTCGACGACTGGGACCGGCCGGAACAGGCCATCCACCTGTTCGCGAACATGCAGTGCGGCGGGAAGAACCGGAAGCGTGCCGGAAGCTGAACATCCTGGGCCACTCCCCCTCGCCGCACCGGGAACAGGACGATCGGCGGGACTCTTCCGATCAGTGGTTCCAGTCACGCCGGGGCGTTTATTTATTAAAAATAAAACTTGGACGTCAACGGCAAGATGCGTGATCCTGCCACGTCACAAAACGTGCAGAAGGAACCTGCCGGGAACTGGCATGCAGGCCAGCGGGGATCGCCTCGGCTGCATAGAGGAAGGGGAGACATAAAAAATGCAGTCGAAAAAAAATGGGAGAGGGGTTGGGGATTGGGGAAGATATCACTGTGTTCTGGAGGGTGTCCTCCGCATCCTTGTAAGGATGCCGGCAAGTTCCTGTTTCGAGACTTCCAGGTGGGGCTATCTCGACGCCATCCTCATGAAGAGGACAATAGAATAGACGGCGTCCCTGTCGTCCTGGCCTCGTCTGGCATTGCTTCACGCAGCCACGGTCCCATCACGTGGGCAGCAAAGTGCTGCCAGGGGTGCGTCCGGCGTGAGCGCGTCGCGCAGGAAGAGGCGCTTTCTAACGTCTCTGGTGTTGCCGCCTGGGGTTCCAAGGTTCGCGGCAAAGCGTTTCAAAATGACGGAGGGAAACACAGTCCACTAAGAGGTACGTGAGGGATTCTTGCTCCCCACGTACCTTGCACAGTTTGGGTCCTCATACACCCATGTTCAGTGATGCCGACGAGCGTTGTACGGGAGGTCCCAGTGCAGCATCATCAATGCCGACTCCTGCCACTTCAGGGGGAGGGTGGCAGTTCCAACACTCTGGGGTCCACTGTACCTCCTCCGGAGGAATTTGTAGCAGCTCTCCCCAGAGTAGCAGTCCTTTTGGTGGGACACTCGGGGTCACGGAGTCCGCCAGCTCCCGGATTGTCCACGCACCCAGGTGTTTTTTCCTGCTCATTATCACGCAGGTCACTTCCCACCTCGCTGGCACTCGACTGTCCATTTCTCCCCGTAAGGAGGGAAGCACTGGAGTAAGGGGGGTGAACGAAGCCGACAGCAGATTCCTGGTGTTCCCGAGATCTCCTTCAGCGGTTGGCGCTCGTATCTGCTGTTCCGAAGGCAGATGCACTCTGCCTCGCCCTTGCCGTTAATCCTTCCCCATAAGAAAACGCGACTCCTGCAGCCAGGCCTTCCAGTTCGCGGGGAGGACGGAGATCCAGGGGTTCTCCTGCACAAAGGTAACCATGTGTCGGAGCTGGGGGTCGAGATGGCCCAGACTCCGCTCGGTGGCCACGACGACCCTGGTCACTCCTTGGTAGCCGGTTGCCTGTTAGGCGAGAATTCTTTCCGGAGCTCACCAAGGTGTAGTCCAGAGCTTGGATGCAAGGGCGAGTCTTCTGAATTGGAGCTGTCTCTCCATCCGCTCTAGTGTAGGTCCAGTCCAACATTCCTATGCGGAGCACAGAGGTCTTTTAAACGGACTCTGGATCTCCCTTTGCCCTACAAGGTCCTCGGTCCTTTTGCGAACTGCTGCAGGGACGGGGCAAACAAAAATCAGAGGGCGGCGGAGGGAAGCCGCGAACGCATTCCAAACCGCGGCCCCTTTCTGGCAAGTAGAGCTTGCAGTCACGGAACGATGGAGCGCCATTTCTACTTTTTGAAGACGGCCAGACCAGGCTTCTGCTATGCGGAAATCCGCCAACGGAACGTCAAGGTACTTGATGTACCCGCCCGGTGGGGATCCCCAAGAGGATCCAGTCCGATCATAGGGCCCACGTCTAGCCAGTCGGCACTACGGACGACTTCGTCCTGTTCACCTCAAGTCCAGTCGCGCGACTAAGCAACTCGAAGAAACCTTCAAGCACTGATGCCAGGGTGCACACGGGGAGAGCAGCAGCAGAAGATCGTCAGTGTAAGCCTACATGGCAGGCATGCCCAGAGACGATCTCGGCAGGGCTGCCAGAGTCTCCCTCCCTCTATGCTCTCAGCACCAACTCAAAGTAGATGCTGAAGAGCAGGGGGCTGAGGTTGTCACCCTGCCTTATGCCGCGGCAAACGAGCAGCACAGTCCGTGGACAGCGCGCACGTGCGGCAACTCCCGCTCCGGCGACCGGAACCAGCGGCCTCGCGCGGCGCGCAGGGCCCAACCGAAGTCGGTCAGCAGTCCGAGAGTCCTGATGTCAGCCAACCCTAATAGGGCAAACACAGCCAGCGGGAGAGCACCGACCCCACAAGTGAGAGCGAAAAAAGGCACTGGTGGCGGCTCACCAGTTGAAGATGGCGCCTAGGAGCCAAGAATGGTGGCCATGGTGATTCCTGATCTCACAAGGGTTCCTCGGGATACCCGGAAACAGATGGATGATCCAGAGACCAGGAATGAAAACTCGTGACTGAGGACAGCGAGCCACGGGTGGCCACAGAACGCGACTGCATCTCTGCGTCGCGAAGGCGATGGGAAGATTCAGCTACAGGACCCGCGAGCCCCGGAAGCATCGAGCGACCAATGCGCGGCGCCTGGTCACCAACGCCAGCACCCACGATGGAGTGAAGGGTAACAAAAAAGAAGACGACTCGCTGGACGAGGTCAATAGTCGCTAGGGGATCCGGGACGTAGCCGTTAGCGCAACGATGCAGAGAAGCGACCTACCACCGGATGCCCAGGACAAGCTCCTGATGTGCCTCCACGGAGGCATTCTGAGTGGCTCCTGACTGAAGCACCGGACAGGCAGCAGCCAAGAGGAGCTCTGCAAAGCCTGTGGAGTCAGGGAAACGCAGCTCTACATTTCCACCTGCGCGACTCCTGCTCCAAAAGAGAGCGACCGGCTGCGACGGATTGACTTTGATCCTCGTAGCCAACGACACGAGTCTGAGGTAATGTGGCCAATCGGCTGCGTCGAATGGTTGGTTGCCTTGGTGCAGGAGAACAGCTGGATCTCCTGCTTCGCCGCGAACTGCACCGCCTGGCTCCAGGAGTCAGTTTCCGCAAGGCGGAAGACCCACGGCGCGCGAGCGAGGCGGCCTCTCTGGCCGCCTGCGGCCAGACAGGTACGTTCGGCAGCCACTGAGGCACATCTCGTGCAGCCTACGCAAGCTGCTGCGGCCCTCTCCCTACCCCCCTTGTCCCGGTGCTGCCCTCCATCAAGGACGCAAGGCGCAGCGGCCTTCGCGCGAGGTGGGAAGCGTCCTTCCTCATCGAAGGTGGGAAAAAAGTTCTGAGCGCGTGGCCAACTCGGCAGCTCACGGACGGCGCTCTGCGGCCCCGAGTGTCGCGTCGCAGGGGCGAGCTGCCTCGCCATCCCTCCGGAGGAGGTGGGGTGTCCCCCAGCGTGCTGCAACAGTGGAGTCCTCCCTCTCGATTGGCGGGAGTTGGCATTGCCGGTGTTGCGTGGGGGAATCCTCATGCAAAGCGCTCCTCCACCACTGGACAGCGAGGGAGTGTGGATGCCGATTGGGATAGGTGCGACGAGAAGGACACCCTCCCGCACCCCATCTGCTGGACCATGTCGTCTCCCGACCTCTTCCGACCACTTGGTTCACTCATCTAGTTTTTTTCTCTTACCGAAGATTTGCGCTGTAACCTTCCATCTAGCCACAAGACCGCTGCCCATGTGTTCCCCGAGTGACGGCAGTTAGGCGGCGGGGGAGGTTCCGTTCGCCCACGCATAATGTCATCTTCCGGGATCTCATGGAGCGTGCAGTTGTTACGCGAGTGCAGGAGATGTTGCACCTGTTCGGGGCTTGGCTCCTGGATCCCTCCCACGTGGGAACGGTTTCCTGCAACCAGGCACCACCGCTCGCGGGGCGGCCCGAGATCCATCCGTTCTTCCTAGCCAGCGTAGCCACCCGCCGAATGTGCAGTCCTCAGCGGATGAGGCTGCGTGGACGGCGCGCGAGGAAGGATGCGAGTCCCACGCTGTCGGTGGCTTGCTGGACGAGACCTGCAGGTTGGCACTAGTGGTGCTCCACAGGGTTGCCACGAGGGCGAGTGTCCGAAACCGGAGCTGCAGCTCAATTCCCTCCAGCATCAGAAGGAGGCCTAAGCCCACGTTCCAGAGGAGAGCACACAAGCCCTTCAGGTGGACTCGAGGCCTTCTTTCGCCTCAGAGGGCGATCCGGAGGTGGTCCTTCGTCCGCTTTCTGATGCTACATGGCGGGAAGGGCAAATAAAAAACAGGAAGCGGAGGAGGGGAGCCACAAACGTGTTCCACATCGCGGCCCGTTGCGGAAGATAAAACCTGCCTCTTTGGAACCGGCCGAGCACCTGCTTTGCTTTTTGAAGACGGTCGGAGCAGGCTTCTGCTATGCAGAAGTTCCCCAACGGAACGCCCAGGTACTTTAAGCACCGTCCCTTGGGGATGCACTGGTGGATCCAGTCGGCCGCCCTGTCCACGCACCCGCCAACTACCACCACAGACGACTTCGCCCTGTTCACCGTGAGTCCGGTTCCCCGATGCAGCAGGTCGAAGAACTCCTCGACCGCCGCAGCCGGGGTGGACATAGGGAGCAGCAGCAGAAGGTCGTCCGCGAACGCTGAAACGGCCGGCGTACCGGCGCAGTCGTGCGGCAGGTGCGCCAGAGTTTCCCTGTACGCTCTCAGTACCAACTCAAAGTAGGTACTGAAGAGCAAGGGACTCAGGCGGTCTGCCTGACGTATCCCACGCCGCACCGGCACGCCGTGCACGGTCTGCCCGCTGAAAGTAACGTTGATGAGCGCGTCGCGCCAGCTGGAGCGCAGATAGGCCACTAATGAGGCCGGGAAGCCCAAGCGTTCCAGAAGCTCCAGCAGGAGATTCTGGTCGACGCTGTCGAATGCTTTACGCAAGTCGACAGCGACCGCAAGGGCTCTCCCCCTACGCGACCATCCGACCCTTTGACGACGCACGCACCGGAATTCCGGCTGCCCATGATCTCCTTTGCCTATTGAGGCGAGAACCAGGTTCCAGAGCAGAGCAGGTTGGCGTCCATGCTTCGCCCTGGAACAGAGTGTTTAGCGGGCTGATGAAGTCAGCTAAACACTCAAGGAAGTATGTGCAGAAACTCCCGGATGGGGGATTCGTGTTGCTCACTAAAAATTCATCCCAGCTCTTGTCGGACCTGGGGAAAAACCGCGCTTTCTATGAGCACAAACCAGGAAAAGGCAAGGGCAGCAGGAGCTGCCGAATGCGCCAAAGGACTTAAGAAATACAGTGGTACCTCGGTACTCGTCGGTAATTCGCTCCGGAAACGAATGCCGAAACCGACGAGTTCCGAACGAGTTCCTTTCTAAGCTTAGTGGTATCATTTTTTAATTATTTTGGGACCCATGATCGAGGCTTAAAATGCACAGAAGGACCCAAAAAAGGAAAGATTTGGGAGGCACTCTATGGAATCGAGCTACAATGAGGCGAAAGCGTTCAGTTGTTTCATCATGAGTGAGGTGTCGAGTTCCGAGCATGCGCCGAGTGTCGAAACTTTTTTTTTTCTCGTCAAAATGCGACTAGCACTGAGTTGGCCTAGTTCTAACAACGTCGAGTACCGAGGCACCACTGTATCCTGTATAGTTTTATAGGGGAGAGGGGGGCAGGAAAGAGGATAAGGTGGGTGTCCCCGAGCGTGTGCTCTTCGCTTGGCCGTCTTCTCTCGCGATGGCCTTCTTGCTCGCCTTGCCGAGCACGCAGGGCGTTCGGGAAGCTCTTGGGCGAAATCTCCTCGCCGCCCACTTGGGAGCGACTGCGCCACCTCTCCGCCGAAAGGCAAGCAGCTGGCCCGCGGCCGCCAAGCAGCCGAATCTTATTCCGCTGCAGTTTCTCGTTTTCCTCCGAGAACAACGACAGCAGCCACTTGAGGAAACGCAGGTCGCCTAAGTAGCCGACGCCCCCTCGAAACGAAAGCACCCGTCGTCCGCGGGTAGCTCGCAGCGCCACCTGTAGGCATGAGGCTGCGGTCTCTTTCAGCAGGATTGCCAAAGGCGGAAACGAGGCACACCACCGATTCCTCATCGGCCGCTGCTTCTTGTTCCTTGCTGCGGCGCCACCGCAGAGCGCTGAGTAGGGGACGCATGCGCTCCCGTGCGCAGCGGCGACCGAATGCCGAAAACACAATCTCGAGCCATTAAGGAAAACCAGGCAAAGCTCAGGCAGTTTTTCTTTTCTTTTCAAAGCAGGCGCTTGAGAGTACGGGAATCTCGTTCGTTGTATTCGTCCATTGGCGACGGTCCGCAGCATCGAGCCTCATTACTTCACCTTGGCGCTTGGCAGCACATCAACTGCTGCGTGCTTGCAGCCACCACCGGGCAACCAGAAGGCGCACTCCAAGAGGCGAGCGCGTTGGAGCTTCTAGAGTCCAGCATGAAAGCCAGACTTGGGGTGTCGCGGTCTTGGAAGCACGGCGCTGCTCTCCTCCAAGATGGATGGATATAGGCCAGGTAATGGCCGAAAAAGAAACAGCGCTTGGGGGGGAGGTAAGGTGCCTTCTAGCCGCTGATCGCGTGCAATGGAAGTTACGACTGCATCCGGGGTGCAATTCCTTCTAGTCTGTTTCCCGCTTTACATGCGCTGGATCGATGGGCGTGGACACTTAAGTTATTCGCAGTCATCGTCGCACTTATCTGTCGAGCAGCAATCTGAAAAGCAGAAAAAATGGCGATGTTTCTGGGCGCACGAGTCGTTCCCCGACGGGCATCGGATAAATCTCTCCCGCTCAGATAATGAGGCGGAATTCATGCCTGCGGTTTCCCCGTCCACTTCGCCGTCGACAGGCTCAGCTACGGATCCATTTGGTTGTTCTTCGAAGCTGCGCGGAGAAACCCGCGTACCGCAGCTTCCTGGAAGGGAATTCCGTGCGCTGGACCGCCCTAGCCAGAGGACTTGTGTCGCCGCTGTTGCGAGCTATGTCCTTTCAGACGATAGCAGAACATCGCCAGCTCTTCCCTCGGCGCCATGCAGAGTGCAGGCGCGCGGCGGAGAGCCGGCATTCCCGGTCCAGCCCGGGTCGCACCCGCTGAGGACGGTGCCACCGGCTGGAAAAGCGCGGTGGGTTTCTTCAGCAGCGCAGGAAGTGCTTTCGTCGCTTCGTCGACCGCCTCACCGCTCCGCGACCCGCGTCCAAGGGCGAGGCGCCGCGGGGACCGGAAATCGCACGAGGAAGACCACACTACACCGGCTATCGCCTTGTGCGAATGGCACATCCCGCCTTGAATGTGGGATCCGACGGTGCTTCCCTCCCAACCCAGCCCCCCCATCCGCTGGAGACACAATACAACGCACATGAACCCGCATTATTGCTTAGTTAAGATGAAATACAAAGAATTTCATCGTTCCTGTTCCCACAATTCCGTGCAGAAGCAAACCTATTAGCTGCTCGTGTGCTCCGCATCTGGAAACGGAAAAGACGGAAAGATTTCTGACCAGGATGAGCAGACCAGGACAGGCAGGTGACCACTGCATAACGATCAAATGCCTCTTTTTTTTTTTTTTTTTTTCAAAAAGAAAAAAAAAAAAACACGACCACCTGTGATGCTTTCGTCGCCGCAACTCGCTCCTTGGTTTTTTCGGAGGCACCTCGAGACCACGTTTCGTTATCCCGCAAGGCATGGCAGTCATTTGAAGGCGGGGGATTCGGCCTGGACGCTTAGCGCGGGTTTTTCATCACGCGTGCCAAAAACTGTTTTAAAAAAAGCTTTTGCCGGCTGCAGACGCCGAACCTTTGGGATGCGAGCGCGCCTCGAATTCTGCGGGGTCTGCGCGTCCGGCGGCCGGCCAGGGAAAGAGTGGGAAGTCAGTCACGAGTTCCGGCGCGTCCGCTGCCTCGAAATGCCTCGTGGGGGTCGGGGAGGAAGGGAAAATCGCCCGGGTTGTCTCAGCGAGGAGGCGGAGGTCGGTTCGGTGCCGGATGGAAGGCCTCCGGTCCCGTGGTTGGTTGGTTCGTGGCGGCCTGCCTTTCCGGTTCCGGAGTGACCCGACCCGGGGATACATCCGCCGGGCCTCCACGACCCCTCCTACCACGGAGGCAGATTGTACACGGAGCCATGTGGGGCACGTAGATGAGTGGAGGCAAGGGAAAAGTTTCTCGCCGAAAAAAGTTTCCCAGACACAGAGAGCGAAGGGCACAGCATTTCTAGCTGGGTTCTTGAATGAACCACGCACGTGGAACGAAGTCACACTTTTCCCGAAGGCCTCCTCCCTCTTAAGCCTGCAATCACCGCTCCGCACAGAATAGTTTTCAGCTGTTCGTGCTCCACTTTTTTTTTGCTGATGCAATCCTCGAAAGTTCAAGTACCGTAATACAAAAAGCGTTAAAAGATTTGCAAACGCGTCTTCAGAGCTATTTCGTGCATAACTGCGGGTGCAGTTTAGATAGCAGTTTATAAAATGACTACGACCAGCCTAGAAGAGCACGATTTTCTAACAAAAATTTCGTTTTCATCATGTATGCCTCACTACAATTAGGTTGCTTGGCAACCCTGGGCTGATGCTTCGCAAGCAAGGGCTTCCTCCCGATTTCAGAATTTCATTTTCATCATTTCACATTTTCTTTTATTATTCTTATTATTTCCATTTCGTATATTTTACTTTCACAGTGGAAAATTCTTTGCATGCCTTCCATACGTGCTAGCCGTATTTAACGATCTTTCAGCCCTGTAGATGTCTGAAGCATGCAGATACAGCTCCCGGAGACTCATTCGTCACAGCAGAAATTAATCTCGAAATTCGGTTAGCACGGAAGAAAGGTTTGGTGCGTTTTGCCATCCGCTCGTTCTTGAAAAATCATCGCGGCAATCTGAGACTGTTTTTACAGCTCAACTTGTAGTTTCTGTAGCTAACGGTGGCAACACTGGGGTAGCTGTGCTTGACTAAACGTCTGAAGAAAGGTGTTAAATGTCCTTGGTTCTTCTCGAAGATAAATAGGAAAACTGTGTTGAGAGGAAAAAAGAAAAAAAAATCAAATGACGAAACCGAAAATTAAAAAAACAGCTGAACAAGTATGAGACTCCTTTGGTAAGCGGGGCATTGCACGTACGTTTTACGTGACATCCATTATGAAGGCACAAACAGTATTAGAAATGTGAGGTGGCAGAATTAGAAGGAGCAATGTCGGCTAAGTCTCCAGTTACGAATACTGACATGTAATGAGGGGGAAAGAAATCTTGGATTGACTCAAACAGGCTCTGGAAACTTCACAAGAAAGATTTTTTCTTTTTTTTAAAACAAAGTGCTCATCAGAGTCCGTGTTGAGATGAATCAATGAATGGCTACCACCTGTTTTCCAGCACCCACAAAACTTTGTTTGTTTGTTTGTTTTCTTGGTTTTTCGGATTTTCAAGAGAAGCATTCGTTTACTCACTGTTGATACCCAATGTATCAGATTGCTACTTAATCTGTTTGATACTCCCCTTGCCTGGCCAAGATAATTTTTCCCCGCCACTTAGTTTGCAACCTTGGTGTGTGTTGAGAAAGGGGGCCAAACATACACAGTAGCTGAGAAAGGTGCGCAGCATAGGCAAGAAAACAAATGAGTCGAGGAAGAAGGAACAGACGAACGGGCAGCAGCAGTAAGGAAATTTTGAAAAATCTCCACGGATAGCACAGGAAAGTGCGTGGCAATATGCGACTGGGGATTTCCCATGTGTGGAAGACAGTGAAGAATTCTTCGGGATCTCCTTGAAATTCGGTAATCTCTCCAAGATGTGCAATCAGCCGTGAATAATAAATCGCATTCAGCTCTTGAGAAGCTAAATACCTATGAATTGCAATGGTACATGGTAATGTTGAGTGAGACTCGTTGAGGCCAGGATAGATGCACAAACACGGCGTTTTAGAAGTTCTTCATGAGCTCGTAGAAATGAGATGACGCAATACTTTGTGAACAAAAAGATGAAACACTTCCAACGAAGACGTAGGATGGACAGAGAGACGAAGCGGTCGAAGCTAAAGAGCACAGCGAGGATCCAGGATCCCATTCTAAAATGTGATTACTGCAGGTTTCACTACATCCAGAAGAAGAAAGCAACCCGTTCGAAGTTCGAATCCGTCAAAAGATAAAAAAGAAAGTGGGAGCACTTTGCGAGTGCACGCATCAGAATACTTGAAAGAGGGAAAGACGGGTTTTCGATTTTCCTTAGAGATGGAAAAAATGGAACTCATATCCCTGTTGGAATCAAAATCACGATTTTGAATATTTTATCCAGTCATTTCAGTACACACTTTTGTACAATCTGCTTACTCTAGTCTATCGCACATCGTAACACGTATTTCAAGGGTATCAGTACAACGCAGGAGTGCCATCTGCAGGTGAGGAAATGTGATACCAGTTTGTGCTCGACTGTCACGTCACCTTGATTCGCAGGTAAGAACCTCTTATAATATGTTTTAGGTAAAAGGGTATTGGGGAAAAGGAACGTACAGAAAAAGAAAGACACCTCCGCTTAACTAATTTCTGAAACTTTGAGCTTGTGTTATGGGTTCCATTTGTTGTCTTCTTCTTCCACAACATGAATGTAAAAAAGACCCCTTTTGAGCGCTTACAGTGCCATTGTCGAGTACGAATTAGGCCTTAAGATAACACGAGATCTAGAAGTTGCATGTCTTTGTATAAATTAGCATCTTCATCAATGGATAAGTGACTACAAATAATCGATCGACCTCCTACCCTACCAGTAAGCTTTCTTTCAAATCATAAAGTTTAACTGGAAAGAATAATCATAAATAAAGTGAAATGACTACCCTAAGAGAGTTAATTGATGGTCCTGAGTAATCTCGAAAGTGTCTAAAAAGGCATCCATGGTATTCGTATTTTCGTAACGCCATACATCAAGTCTATTATGCTCCCATGCTTTATGATTTCCTATGTACAAAACTCTTGATTACATAAAAATAGAAAACATTTGTTGGCGCTGATTCCCCTAACCAAAGATGACCACGTACAGCGCACGAGTGTTACCTAGGCAAATTCGTTCGTTCAAATCTGAAAAAAAAAAAAAAAATTGTCAAGAGTTAAAAGCAGAGAGATCGTTTACGTGAAATAGGTATTTTCCAAATATATATGGTTAATTTTTACGTATTCTGCACATCCTTCCTCTGCATCTTCTCCCTCTCAATTGGAGTTATTAAGGTGATCAGAGTCCCTGGCACGCTCATCGGTACCCAACTTTTTATTCTTTGTGCTAAATGCATAATTACTCATAATTCCAGGAATTCTTTACTTCCAAAAGAAAAAAGGAGAAAGAAAAAAAAAACATCAAAAGCTGCACGATTACTTTCGACCCCAAACGAAGGAGAACGACCGGCGTGATGTGTCACTAAAATTCCGATTTCCGTTCACAGTCGGTAACACTGAAAATTGCACTCCAGAACCGCGTATTCGCTGGAACACCACTCAATCCGGCTGCAGCCCCCCAGGCAATCTGCCCCATCGTGAGAGAAAAATGAATGCATGCGAATCGTTTAGAAGAGCGTTTTACTGTTTCGGCGGGAAAGTTCCCCATCGACCTTCATGCACACGGGGAAAAAAGAAGGGGAAAAAAAAAGGGGGGAGGGAAAGCAAAAACAAAAACATACACACACACACACACACACACACAAAAAAAAACAATACTCGAAACGGTCTTTCAGCGCCAAGTATCGATCATAATTTCGTGACGGCCAGATATGTGCAAATGCAGGCTCGGTCTTCCGAGTGTCCGTCAGTTACGCTACGAGCTCGGGAAGTACACTCCGGAGAAGCATACAGTACGCAGATACGAATCCGCCTTTCGTTCACCAGCAGCGCGCACGTACTGTACACATCACGGGTCACGCTGGTGGAAAGCTCTTCACCTACCGCATGCACAGGTAAACTCCCTCTCTCCCCCCCCCACTCCTCCCCCAAATCGGGGCCGATGGGATCTGATGCTTCCCCCGGCCACGTTTTCGAATCCTGGAATGCCTCAGGGCCGGGCACACGTGCAAGGTCCTCCTTCCGTGGGAAAGGCACGTTCCAGAAGAAGCGTGGACCGGGAAAGTTGCACGCGCCACGACCGAATGCTTCTGTGTACACCGTGCGACACCGATTCGTGGACACCCGTGGACAACGACCCCGGCCGTGCACCCACCACCGTCATCCTGTCTCGACGCCGGTCCAGCAGTCAGGAGGCTGCAGCTCGGGACTTCCGGGTCGGGTGCGACTGCTCTCGGAACCCAAAGTGCTGGACCGTTTCCTGCTGATCCCGGCCCTTCCAGAGGTTTTCCAAAGAAACGCGTGGGGGAGAAGGGCAAAGGGAATTCGCGTTGACGCAGCGGGCAGGTTCGGGCAAGTCTTCCCCCCCCCTCTCACCCTCCTTTTTTTCCTTTTCTTTTCCGGGGAATAAATGGGTCCTTGCAGCCTTGAAGGTGATTGCATTTGTTCGAAAAGTTTGAGAACAATAATCAGAGCAATTTCGCACGTTCGGCACTATGAAGAAGAGCAAAAAAGGCAAAAATCATCGGCATAAATCGGTGCAAATATTTTCGATGGAGTTTTACTTTTGCTACCCTAAATTTACGTTTGGTACAGTGCTGAAACTTATTTATGAAACACGTAAGTCTGTGGCACTATTCAGTAACTTCAAAGTGTAGTAACTTATGGTGTCTTTTTGAATCACAAACGGCAATCCACCCAGAAACACGCTGTGTGCGAACACAGTAATGAAAAACACTAGCAAGGAAAAGTGTCGATTAAAGTCAGTGCTTCGATGCTTCCATCCAATGATCAAATGTCGCCTCATAAATAATACTTTATTCATAATTAGTCCATAGATCCTGTTAAAAAAACTCGATAGTCTTTGCTCTAGTCAACAATTTAAAATTGATTAAAAATAAAAATATGCACCATCCCAGACTGTAGTGAACATTAAGAACACTGACTACTCTTAATGGAGACACCAGCTATCATTAGGTAAATGAAATCATGGATTACTTCCTACCCAACATTTTGTACATGAGAAGTGAGTTGTGCCTCACTGTTGGAACATAATTCCCATTGCTCAGAATTGGAAAATCCGTCCGAACTGTTAGTTAAAGCACAAATATCGGGGTGACTTTCATTGACTTTCTGGGAACTACAGTCGGTAAGGTTTTCGAAATTCGACTGTAAACACAGGAGTGCTGGTTGATAATTTTTTTCCCCTCGTAGCAGCATTAGCTGTTTGTACAGCACATCTTTAATCACTTTCACCCACTGATTTTTCAGTTCCAGACTACTGGCCTGAATGATATACACTTCTGAGCGGCCTTTTAACCACAGTTCAAAACGTAAGCCTCTTCCGGAGAGGACAGTCTCCGTAAGACCTACCTCGGACATCTGGTATCTATGTAATTTGCTGCTCTTCAAGAATATCTCAGCTACATACCAACAGATGCCCTTTGTACTGCCACCCTTGAGTCTGCTTTTTACAAAAAAGCACAGCTCTTTCACATAAAAATAAATGGCGCTGCATTGGTTTTAACCGAAGATCAAGCAGTTTCTCTCTTTTGTGTTCATGCCAAACAAGAAAATTTCCCTGCAGAAGTAAATTGCCTATCTCAGTTAGACAACCCTAGGGTCAAAGTAAAAAGGGGCATATATTGCTAGGAACCTACTGAATATCCAAACACATCCAACTGTTGGATGCTATCATTTACTTCTTGCACAACTTGCAGCATTCCATCAAGGGCATCCTGTATCTGAGAACATTCTTTAGCGCTAGCTAGCAGCTCCTGAAAGTACTTCCATAAAAGACTCTGAAATGAGACATATACCTTGAGAAGCAACTGATACTTTGTGATGCGCTGCACTGGTTTCAAAAGATATGCACTAAGAGGTAAAAGATGGCCAAGCTGTTGTTGGCATTCTAACAGAATGGATGCATTACTTCCCAATGAACATTGCAGTTCCTCTGAACGTGACTTATTCTGACAATACTGCCTGTACAATGCATACAGCTGGTCTTTCTAAAGAATAAACATCTTAACTTGAATGTGCAAGTAAGAAAACATGGTAGATGTGAAAGAGTGCGCTCAACAAAAACAAATGATTAAGAAGAAAATACCTTGACACTGAACAACGGATCTTTGGTTCATTTTTTGTTTTTTTAAATTACTTTAAAAGAATCCTTCAGATAGTAAACTAAGCCAAATACGAAGGATTACAATAAACAAGAAATCAGCACAAAGATGATTTCTTTGAGTAATCACTCAAAACTAAGTTTAAAATAGCAAAAATCAAGGGACGCACACAATAATCAGGGGGTGAAAGATGAGATGATCAGGAGAGCAAGTTACCAACAATTACTTAAGAAAGCAAAAATCGAGCAATCAAAATCGAAATTCAAAAAATACCAGCAATGAAATCTGAATGTTTAAAATTAAATGGGAAAATAGTGAATAGAAGATAAAATCTGCTTGACATGACCACTACTTAAACAATAATTTTTTTTTGTTGATTAGCATTAACCCAACTACAAGCTCAACTACCTGTTCAAGAAAAAAAACACCAATCTGTTTCAAATCAAAGCCACAATGCTGAAGTCCAGGAAGAAAAACGTCATGATGAAATCGATAAAGTTGCTCCCAATTTCCAAAAAGGATACTGGGTAGACCATCCAGATGAGATGCTTTGGCACTTAAAGGAATCACATAACCCTAGGAATAGAGTAAACAATGACTTGACATTGCATTCTTACATTACCTGCAAGATATTATGTAACTCTTCAACATATATGTGCTCTGTCTGCATAAGTTCTCTGATAATATGTTTCTGCTGGCGACGCTGGCAATTCTCCTTGAAACAAAAAAATCAGATCTCAGTAAAGTGGACTCACGCGATCCAAAGTAACTGCAGTTCGAAGTTTGTCTTCACTCATAGTTTCATTAGAAAGGGGAAATACGGACTGCACTGGACGTTTGCCACGTGTGACAACCCTCTGCAGCAATTCTTTCCGACGATTGCACATGTGATGTACATCCTCAATACGATGTTTCACCTGTAACCAGGTTACGGGTGGACAGTTAGAAGGCTGAGAGTGACTCTACTCACCTGCTGCAACAGTTTCTTTGCTTCATCACTTAAAACTTTTTCTTCTTGTAGAATTGAAGGCAATTCCACACAGCCCAATAAGAAATTTTCCACAGATAGCAGTTCAGCTTCTGCTGCAACAGGAGTCACGTTATATTCCTGACTACAATTAGCTAATAATGTCACTCCTCTCTGACACCAAACGTTTGCCTGAAATAGAGCATTCTTTATTGACTTTGTGATGTACAACACTATTTAGGACCTCATCAATGTAGTTGTACAAAATACTTTTCTGCTCCAGTTGGTGAATGTAACATGATAAGAGACTTTCATATTCTTCTTGCAACTCTCTCAGTTTCTTGCTCTCTGAAGAAATCTCGTCTTCATAATCATGATAGCGAAGCAACAAACTGTCACCTGCAGCAGTCAGTTCTTTAAGCTGACACAGCAGTATCTAACAAGCAACAATTGCTGGATACAAGAAGCATCTCGTCTTACCGAATTACGTTCCTGAAATTCGAGAGCTTCAGACAAATGCTTTTTTATTTCATTTCCACTAGGTAAGCTCTGTTGCAATTGCAGAAAATTCATGGCAGTCTGCAATTCTACCTAATTATATCATTAAAATAAGTACTACTAAGCAGCTCTAGCCCACTTTCAATTGCTCCATTTTTTCTTTTATATCCAAAAGCTCCACAGTACCCAGTACAGCATGCAAGTGCTGCTCCCAAAAATTGCTGAATGCATCTGTTGTTTCACTAAGCTGTGCAAGCAATCTAGATGCAATGCCAATGATAGCCTACTCAAGCTGTATGTTGCATATACCTCTGCACTCGAATAATACTGCTTAAATTGGGGATGGGACTTATATTCTTATCATGTAAATAGGATAGCAAGTCATTTCCTGATGTAATTGTTTTTTTCAAAGCTTTTTCCAGGTCATCATGTTGTTTCTGTTGAGCATGCAACAGACACTGAAGACCAGAACTTGTAGCTGCTTCTTTGTTTTTTTCTAACATAGAACAAAACAAATAGCATGCATCTCCTGTAGTCTGCACCTCTGTGTTAAATTCTTCCACGCCCTGTAAACATAAATGATCACAAGTCCTTGTTTATTGCTTTCACCTGCTGCTGCTGCATCCAGCACTCATGTTCATATGCAAGCATACCACCTAAATCATAGGTTAGTTGACTCCGATCCACTCTTTTATGCAGATCTTCAACATGACTGCATGTTACCATCTGGATTTTTTGAAATTATTTACTTCCTTTTCACTATTATCCCACCTCTGACAGTGCTGTATTTCTAACAAGTTGATTCAAACTTAGAAGGAAGCGCTGCCAAATGCCAGAGGGCAACAAGACATAAATTTGATGCACAGGAGCAGGAAAGAAATTCTATTTGCATGAATATCACCTTACAAATTATATTTACTTTGATATACTGCAAGCAATCTTGAACCGTATGCCATTTACTTTTCCTCCTGTCAATGATCAACACAAACCCTTTACCAACATCAGGCATTCTGCATGAAAATTAGTTGGATGATTAAAAAGAACAATAACCAACTTACAGTGACAAAGAACAGAGATAAAGAATTAATTTTCGATAATCTTCTAATTTGAGAGTAGTGAAATCAATTTCATCAGGAAATGTCAGAATAGGGCATCCATCTTGAGTTAAACCACCTGAATATGAAATGTTATTACAGAACATGTGCACTGTCAAACTGCGTATTTCCAACTGCTATTGTAAAGACTCTTCACTTTTTTTTTTCCTATAATTACTCAAGCACAGCTTTTAAATCAATAACTCTTTCGTATTCATTTTCAAACTCATATAAGTTTCGTTAAACACCAAGAAAACATTTAGAGAATAGAGATATAACTACATGACAATTACCTACCAATGGGGAACTGTAATTGAAAGGAAATTGAATCGTATACAACAAATCCTGTACAACCAGCAGCACTTGAAAATTATAATAGTACATTGAAAATTTCTCACCTGTGCTTATAATGTGTTTGAAAGTCAACAGTTCCAAACAACTCTTAACTGAACTGTTTGAACATGTTCCAGGCTGTGAACACTCCATGCTTCCAATCAATAAACAGATTCATATTTATCCAGTCATTATAATTGCTAGTTTGGGAATTGTTGAAAAGTAAATAAATGAATCCTACATTGGACAGATAAATTAGCGAAAGTATTATAAGCAATTTTGAAATGATGAAAATTTATATCGGTTTAAATCGAAGCAGCGTAGCAAGTGTATGATCTTTTTCCAACGTACTGATATTTGCCTGTAGCACTTCACAAAATAATCACAACACTAAAAAACTACAAAACTATGGGAAAGTTACAAAGCATCATAGCAGTTAAGAAAAAGTCTACCGTGGCATTTGAACGATAAACTGTTCGTTATGTAATCAAACTTTGAAACTTTTCATGAGATGACATTAGAACAAAAGCAACTTACAAGTTTCAGCAGAAACTACGACTTCATACACAATTAAATGTAGCGGTGAATCGACCATACCTATAAGCGTATACTGCACACTAAATCCAGTAGGTGTGCATACCAGTTTTTTTCATATGTTATTGAAATCAGTATAGAACATCTGTAAACATTGTATCAGGTTTCGCTCCGGTTGACACTGCTACCAAGTCCATCTCTCCGAAAAAGCTGTGCAACACTTCCATACGAGCAAGAGTTAATTCACTGAAAACATGGAATTCAGTGCTATTGCGGTAAGCAGTAGAATAGCATTTCTGTCAACCCATGACAGAGTGTTTTAAAACTATGATCTAGCATAAACACGACTTTGGTAGTGGAAAATTTTCATGTTCGATGCTTTCACAGAGAAGGATTGTTGCAAACATTAAAATATTAGAAGTTCAGGTTTCCAAAATAAAGAATTTATACAGACGCGAAAGACATAGGCTATCAAATACATGCCTCAATTTCTCCGCAAATCCCACAAGGGTTGGGGTAAATTTATTTTCTCTTAATTCACCCTACAAGCTCATTCGTTCCATCGACTTGGAACACTGTCGATTGTGTTCTTACTGAAGTTTACTTCCTTGGAGTCACTACACTGAGGTTCTGCACTAGGGTAGGGTGGGCACTGATTGAACCTGGGCATTATCCTTGATCCTTTTTAGGATGTATCGATAAGTCCAGGCTGGCACTCTGCCACAGTTCCTTATGCATATCTCTTTTTGGATAATCCCTCTCAGGATTTGCATTGGAGATACGGCGGTTTTGGAGGTCCTAATCTTCCACCATTTGATGAGGATGGCGGTGATGAATAGGGCAATGATCGTCCTAACCGTAGGGTTGTAACAAGGGACGTTTCCACTTGAAACATCTTGGCTAGGACCTCCGTTGGCGAGTAATTCCGCAGCCCTATGACCCAGTCTTGATGTATTGTGGGGCAGGTCAAGATATGGAGTCTTGTGTCCACATCCCCGCATGCTTTGCAGTCCTCATCTGTTCTTGCTCCTGTAAATTGCTTCATCCTGGACCCGCTCAGGATTCCTTCATGATAGAACATCAGGAGGTGCTCTGCTGTCTCCATTGGTTCTCATAAACCCATTTGTGGCAGTCTTGGTTCTTTTGGGAGACTCATGGTGTGTACCTTGAATTACCCTATTCTCAGTTTGGCTCCTCTCCTTTCTCTTTCTAGAGACGTGAATAGGGTGGCATCTAGAGTAAGAAACGAATGTTCCAACTCCCACATAAATTTGAAAAGCATTTTGACAGAACACATGCACAATTGAGTTTTCACCATTTAAAAACTTTAAAGATCTCAGTAAAGAGCTCAGATTCCAGTATAGTCTTGAAAATAAAATGCTTCATTTTAACTGTCTCGATATCATTTTTGTTCATTCCGCTAAAAACTTGTTTTTGAGTGTAGCTTTTTGTTTGACAAAAGCATATTGCTTGACAAACAGCTGCCGAGTTTTAAACAAAACTTGAAAACACCTTACGGAGAAGCAAGAATTGGATTTGCTTGTTTGCAGCCTTTATGATTCAGCAACGGATTTTTTTTTAATTCCACTCTCATTGGACTGGATTGGTAGCTTGATATACCGCTCCTATGCTTCGTTTCAAAAGATTTCTTGGTTCAATGTTGCCATTAAATTAAAAGTGCTTGTTATGCACTATGGTATCTCTATGATGCTATGAGAAATGATCTTTCTCTTATAAGAGTCTGGTGTTCTTTATGAGGAAATACTAGATTGCGTATTGGAAACATCTAAATTGTAGGCTAGAACTTTACGATGCGCTTTGGTGATTCTCAGAACCTTATCCTCAAAACAGGGATCTCGTAATTCCACGGGAACATCAGGACAGATTCAAAGCTGAAAACGCCTTTCATCGAATCCATAGCAAGAACTTGATTTCTCATTCATTTCAGAACCGAATAATACAATCACAATACTTATTGCGCTCTAATGTTCACACAACAATTTCATATTTTGATTACTCAACTGATTGCATGAGTATGCATGGATTACTCATTAATTTCATTCCTGAAAATTCTTTGCACTTCGTGGTAACTAGTAAAATCATGCGAAATAATTTGAATTCATATTTTCAAGAATTTTTCAGTAACTGATTAATTTCTTTAATAAAAATCAGCTTCTCCCTATGCAAGATGTAAATGAATTCCATAAATTTCTTATGAAAGGTTTCGTTCAAAATTTTATGCTTTCTGGCGCTATATTTTGTGTATTTTTTTGTTTCCTTGCATTGTATGTCCGCACGTATTTTTTTCAAATTCGTCTTTATTTCAGAATAACGGATATAATATCAAGAAAATATTTAAACGTATTATTAAAAGAAGACAGTGCTTGTAGTAATAAAACATTGCAGAGAAATAAGAAAATCTTGCAGCAATAAGCATGAATAAAGGGAATGATTTCTAAAGATTTGAATACAACTCTAAAGAGAATCATCCAAGACACTCCTTATTTATTTGTTGTTATTATCTCGGACCTTTATTCTGTTGTGCTTTGTATACATTCAACTTGATTCTATTAAACGATCAGAAACTCTCACCATTTAATTTTCTACTGCATCCCTGTATGAAATTTAGAACTCAGAAAAGATCCATTTTGTATAATAGGTTTTGTTTGACAAAAATATGGATAAATTTTTATATTTCGAAAAAAGAGCTTCTCTATGAATTTTTCGGGTTATTTCTTATTTCAAACTGAATTATTTTCAACTTTAAAAGAATGTAATTATATCTGTACAAGGAATCTCAAGATCGAGATTTGGTACATTCTTCAGTAGCATTTCCGGTGTATGTAGCAGCGGAGCGTTTTTGAAAAATGAGGTAAGTTTTCAGTTTTGTTTTCAAGTTTCTTGTGCTTTTGTTGTGAATTTAGCATTAAGGAACGAAACATGTAGAAGAAATTTTTCATTATTATTATGTCGTATTACTTTTTTTAAAAAAAATCCTGGTGTTGTTTATGGTTACTACTTTGTGTATCAGGAAAAATGGTTGATTTTTTGGCTCCAGTAAACACATTCGCGAACCCAGTCTTTGTATGAGGGCTGTTACAGTATCGTCGTTTTACGAAAAGTGCTTAGTATTACAATAGTATCAGTCATCAAAAGTCAAAGTAATAATCAACTTTCCAATGTGCTCATTAATGCCATTCACAGTAAAAACGTGTGGTCATTGCATAAGTTTTTTTTTTATTTGCGTGCCTTCGTAACAGGCTATTCTTATCAGTTATGTGAATATCGTTATTAAGTTGTTTAATGCATTTTTTAACTGCTTATTCTGTTTTGGAAGTGCAAGCTGTGTGCAATGCAGTATGTACTAGCATGTCTTAAATATGTGCACGCTGAGATGTGTGCAAATACTGGTTAGTACTGTTGCTGTTTCGAACACTGCCATGTTGCATGATTCAAGTTATTTGTATTGTTTTGATTTTAAAAGTTTCGTTCGGAATTACTTAGTGAATAATCCATGAAGGTAAAACAAGAAAATGTCGAATGTGACAAATTTATGGATGATAAATGTGTGATTTAAAACCAGATGATTTATTAACAGAATCTCCTTGGTCATGATTTTATTTTTTTACGTTGTTGGGTGTGCATGGGAAACATTCTAAAATGTAAGAAATTTTAAATTTTATGAAAGCATGGAGATCCAGTCTTTTACCTGAAAAAATTGACCGGATTCATAATAAATAATTATTCTTGAATGACATATTAAATATTATTTACGTATAGATATTCCAAAGTTCTATCCAAAAAACATTTAAATTTGAAATAAGTATCAATATCACAATATCGCAAGCTTAACCATGCATGATGCTGTAACCATGCATCCAGTTTTCTGAGTAAATAATGTAAAGTACCTATTTCTTCAGATAAGGAATTTATTATTACTTCGCTTATTTTAAAAGAAAGACCTTTTTTTATAATGGATGGCATGCATAATGACTTGTGCATTGCATGAAACCATGTATCTTGAGATACAAAATCTTAAAGTTCCTTTTGCTTTGAAGATGTATATGCAGAGGGAACTTTTAATACAGTTGGCATGAAATGGTTGTTCTCATATGTATGCTGCAATTAGGGGGTAGACATGAAAGCTGACTTTTTCCTTACTTACAAATAAGAAATTATGATTGTTTTGGATTTTAGCTCCTTACGATTACAAAAGAGACTTGCTGCAGCAGTTCTGAAGTGTGGTAAGAAAAAAGTTTGGTTGGATCCCAATGAAGTTAATGATATTGCAAATGCCAATTCAAGTAAGTTGATCTCAGTTTTAATTAATAGCTGCTATTCTTGATGTGTTTATAGGACAGAATGTAAGGAAACTGATTAAAGATGGATTTATCATAAGAAAGGCAGTTGCAGTTCATTCCCGAGCACGTGTTAGAAAAAATACATTAGCCCGCAGGAAAGGCCGTCACACTGGTATTGGAAAAAGGAAAGGAACAGCGAATGCTAGAATGCCCCAGAAAGTAAGCATTCAAATGCAGATAACATGTTACTAAGTTTTTATAGCAATTATGGATGAAACGTATGAGGGTTTTAAGAAAACTGTTAAAAAAATATCGGGAAAGCAAAAAAATTGACCGTCATCTTTATCATGTGCTTTACATGAAAGCAAAAGGTAATTGTAATTATATAAATTAAGTGTATCCATATTAATGGTTCATTAGGTAATGTTTTTAAAAACAAAAGAGTTTTGATGGAATTCATCCATAAAAAGAAGGCTGAAAAAGCTCGTAGTAAGATGCTGAGGTAAAAAGTTTTTCCTATGCATGCTTCTATATTATCGTTTCATAGCATGTGCATTACTTTTTTTTTGTGATTTTCCTACCGCTCGTTTTTATTTAGTTGGAAAACTTGTATGGAAAATATTGAATATTTTCATTAATGATTTAAGATGTTGAAGTCAATGTTAGTGATTGTTGCATCAATATGTCATTATTAATAAATTAAAGGTCATAGTTAATGATACATTTTCTGTCTAAAAGAAGGGAAAAAAACGTTTTCTTTATGTAAGAAACTTTTGTGTTTCAAAGACATATAGTTTCATATTAAGACATATAGTGATAAGGTCTAATTCATATTCAAGTTGTTTGCATATATAAGCTTCATATCGTACATATTTTTAATTCCAGTGATCAAGCTGATGCAAGAAGATTGAAGGTAAGAGAAGCCAAAAAGAGAAGGGAAGAAAAGCAGCTCAAAAAGAAAGAAGAAATGATCAAAGCTTTTGAGAAAGAAGAAGAAGTTCCCCCAAAATAAAATCTTTATTATGTTTTGCAGTTCATGTTTTCCAAACAATGGGAACATGAGACATAGAACCAACTGTGAAAACCATTGAAAAAGAGTTCATAAATAAATCTTTGCTCCTTTAGCACAGGGATATAATCTTTCCGATTTGTTGGATGTTACTGAGCTGCGCATGCTAATGTAAATTGTCCTTGTCTGCATCGTGAAAATTTTCTGTTGCCATTCCGTGTGGTTTTTCTCGGAAACTTGTGATTGTTTGAGGGTTTTTCTGATAATAAAATATCTTGGAAGAATTGAGTAATGGTGCTAATTAGATTACTTGATCATGCTTCAAGTATTCTCAGCATGTAATGTTCTAATCGTAAATTCCGAGTCTTTTATGCAATGTTTTTATTCTGTTGAATGTGTATGTTGTAGATAAGTAATCATGCATTTACATGTGTTTGTGCATTCCAGTTTTTTCCTCATTCCTTTTGTAATTCGAAATAGAAAGTATCATTCAGATAGCTTATTTTTGTACAAAATGTCCGATGCCAACGATATTCCTGATGTAACCACATGTCAAAGTTTATGTGAGCAATTTGTTGAAATCACTGCAACTGATGAAGCATGTGCCCAATTTTTTTTACAAGACAGGAACTGGGATCTTCAAGTAAGACAGTGGTACACATGTGCAGTCATGAATTGTTAAATAGAAATCTGTGGAAGATTATTATAAATCCACTTCTGATGCAACAAATGATGATGATGAAAATAAGCGGCAAGTCAAATTTATTTGTGGATATATTTTTGACAAGCTTTTAACTCATGTAGTACTTCATCATTTGCAACCCAGTCTTTGTCTTCTGTATGCCCCTTCAAATTCATTACTTGGAACATAGATGGATTAAATCCGCGGAACATTAAAATGCGCATAAAAGCAGCATGCACCATAATCAGCACGTAAGTTTTGAGTTTTGAGTTTTCTGCAAAATTTCATTTCTCTAGTGAGGAGCCAGATGTAGTGTTTTTTCAAGAAGTGATTCCCGATATCTATAAGTACATAAAGATCAAGCTACCACAGTATCTTATAATTGGAGGTACTGAAAGAACTCAGGATTATTTCACTCTTACGCTGTTGAAAAAATCAACTGTTACATATGATAAACATGTGATAAAGCCTTTTCCAGGATCTGTGATGAACCGAGATTTGCTAATAGTAGAAGTAAGTAAAATTGAATAACTTGATAGTCTGCACTTGTTATCTTGTAGCAGTGACATTAAATGTTATTTGAAATGTGGTCCATGGATAAAATTTTGCATTGTGTTTGTTTTTAACAAAGGCTGAGCATTCATAACCAAATCACATTTTATATTCTGTACTAAGATATTACTTTATGCATGCTGGTTTATTTCATTGGCAAAAAGAGAATCCATGACTTGGCTTATTAACTTTTGTTGTGTGTGGTCTCAAAATTATATATCAGAAGCTTTATTTTTAATATTTCAATGAAAGCAACGTACATGCAAATTTATATCATTTCTTTTTCTGATGTAGTATTATTACCTGGAAGAGTTGTTAAGATTTTCGAGTGTGCTAGGTTTGCAGTGTTGTAGCACAATTCGTTGTACTATTGGACCTACTCATACATACGATTTAATTGTATTATTGCATTTTTTTCTGGTGAATTTTCACTCTTCATTGTGACCTCCATAAAATGAGATCCATTTGTTTATTCCATAGTCATGTTGTAAACATAACTTAAAGGTTTGGCATGTCTTTTTACTTTCTGATGTGTGGTTTCTAAATGTGTTGCTGCATGTTTTAACCGCAACAGGGCCTTAACAAGAATTTCAGAGTTAGAATTTTCAAAAAGGAGCTAGAAGATTGAAACACACCTTCAGAATTCGAAAGTACCTTTTTAAGTTATGTACTCAATGGATGTTTAAAATTGATTTTCTTCTTTGCCCTTTGATTTTCTTTTATAAGTCTTTATTTTGTGGTGCTTATTTACAATCATGCTGATTTATCGATAAATGATGCTTTTATGGTTATTTGTTTTGATCTTTTTAATTCTCTAAGGCATATGTTTTGTGGTTTAGTTTAAAGTGTTCCATATGTCTGCTACTCATATATCTAACATGAGTTTCTTTTGCATCTTTTATTTTGAAATATTTTATTTGTTTATCAGTGCAGGTTGTCAGCTTTAATCACATTTCAACAGAATTCATTTCTATGACTGTGGCAAGTATGGAGATGAAAGGCCAAAATGATATCAATGCTGTGTTGAAATAGCATTGCCATAGGTCAGATTGAGGTTGATTGTACCTTACTTCAAATGTGAGGTTTTTTTTTTTCTTTTTTCTTTTTTTTCTCCTACCTAATATCATTTTGGTGAAAGTAAATACATTTTTATTGATCACGCACTTCAGCCTTCATTACTTCTGAAATGGTTTGTTATTCTAAACAAGTGATTGAAACATCTTCACAATTAGCAATCTGTTCACAGTGTTCAACTACATACTTATCATTTTTTGGATTCTAGAAAAATATTCAGATATATAATGCTGTCAAGCTTAGTCTCTGTTTTTGTTTTCGTTTTTCAGGAGATTAAGAGGGAGGGAATTCAACTAGACAGTTTTAGAGCTTTTACATGTGAATCTCAAATGAAATTGAAACAAATGACCTTGTTTTTCAATTGAGACAAAAGAACGTAATAAAAAATTTTGTACCTTCTCCAAACGTTTTAATAAATCCTTGTTTGGGGTAACTAATCAGTTGTCTACACAGTAACATGTCTTTAAATCGATTTAAGGATGAATTCATTTTTTATGAATACATTGCAAAATGTATACCATTCCACAGTTGGTTTAGTTTCGAGGAAGAACATTCCAATATTTTGGGAATTTAGGTAAATTTGAGTGAATCAACAGACATGCTAGAATAGATGATATATCATCCAATATATGAGCAGTTTGCAGATTTTCCTAGAAGAAACTTTTTGTTTTTTTTTTTTGTTTCCAGAAGAAAAAAAGCTTGCTTCACGGTGAACTAGATTCATGGTGCAATTTGTTGGGAGACTTTGAACTGTTAGGAAAATTTCCATATACTTGATTTTAATGGGGTATTACTAATAGCTTTCACTATTTAGCCATAGCTTTTCTTGTGTCATTAGAAGATTGCATCCCTGAAGGAAGAAATTCCATAGAATGATATTGAAATTAAAATTCAATCCTTAATTTTCGCCCCAAGGCGGCCCGAAATTAAGTGATATTTTGCAAACCATTGCCTTTGTGTACTCTGGTTGATCTGCTATCCAAAAACTGAAATCAAAAATATATGCCGATAGAAGTTTCAGATACTTATATGAATTGTCAGTTTTTGCATTATCCCAAGGACAAGGAATAAAATAAATAGGAAACGATAGTCCACATTAAATCAGTTGCTTGATGAGCAAAATTCTGAAAGCAATTGGAACTGAAGTTTTATTCCCTTCTCCAATCGAATTTTGATGTCGAATTTGTGTGTGCGCGTTTCTTTTTGTTTAACTGAAGGTCTCGAAGTGCTCGTTTTCAAGAAAATGACTACCTGTGCAGAATGGTGAAAAGTTAATGCCTGTAATTAAAACGTAAAAAGTGCTAAGCCTCAGTTTCTTAGGACGCGAATGGACAAAAAGGTTTTTTCCCAGACTGTTTGGGAAAAGCCCAAGGTTCAGAAGGATTGCGTGCACTGCAATCGGATTTCATTTCTCAGATTAAGAGTATCTAGGACTAAAATGTGATAGCAGGCTAAGAGTTTGGGATCAAGAGGACACATATTGAGAAATGATTTCAAAATCGTTATAAAAGAAGCTTTGCATTTGTGCGTTTTCAACATGTACATATATGATTCAAACAGGTGTATGAATCGCATTACAAATTTCTGAGGTTTATGTATTGCTGGAGCCCTTTGTACAATGTATGGAAAGTGTAAACTTGAACATGATTTTGCTAAAAGTATTAGTATTTGCAATAACATGAAGTTTCTTTAATGCCATGTTTTAGGCCCGTTCCTGGTTAGCAAATTTGAAACTCATTAATTCACATCTTGAAAGCACTGGTGCGTATTCCCTTCAGAGAATAGAACAGTTGAAAGTCGGTTTTGAAGAAATGATAAATACTTGCTCAAATAGAACAGTCATCTTTGCTGGTGATTTAAATTTACGTGATAAAGAAGTATATTGCACTTTTTGTTTCCTTTTTTTATTTGCTTATGAAAATTTTAACAGACGTGATTGTCAGGTAAACGGCCGGGTGCCGTCGGTCGTGGAGGATTTGTGGTTGACTTGTGGCAAAAGGAAAGAGTGTGAATTCACGTGGGACAGTACACGGAATTCGAATATTGAGCTCAGCAGTAGCTACCGGCCAAGGATGAGATTCGACAGAGTGTACCTCCGTCACAGTTCACCACCCCAGTTCCACCCTGTACACTTTGGATTGCTCGGGATTCAAAAGATACGTGGCACACAAGCGTTTCCAAGTGACCACTGGGGGATTGTGGTGTATTTCGATCTGCAAACTAACGAGAAGCAAGCTAACACGGAGGAAAACGCTGTCCCTAACGTAAGTCCAAGGGAATAACTTTTGCGTGTGCTTTCAACTTATGCATGTGCTTTTCAGGTAGGAGGCAAGAAAAGGAAACTGGATTCTACTTTTCCAATAAAGTGACCACCACTCACCGTTCGAAAGCTCACATTCTTTCACCCACAATCGGTATAAAGTCAAACAAGCTTTCCAAATGTACATCAGATGCCTCCGAATTGCGAGCTGTTCTTGTGAATACGTGGAATAGTTGCTACCTTGGAAATACTTTGGATTCTCTGCAAGAGCGAAAATAAAACTTAGAAACTCATTTGGGAATGGGAGCACTGTTTCGACATTCCAGGCGTGCTGTATAAATAAAAGTTCCGTTTGCACATGCAAAAAAGTTGTACTGTGAAATTACCCAGGCTGCTAAGGAATTGCGTGTGTGCCAGTTTCCAAATCCGACAGTTCCGTTCCCGGGAATGCGTTTTTTTTTTTTTTTTTCCTTTTTTTTTGTGCACGTGCGGACGAATGGTACTTTACGATTCGTGTACACAGTTGACCGTCGTGCCAGTTGGCAACCGGAACCCCGTGTCCACGCAACCGACACGTTTGCTGCAGTCGCATCCACGTGAGAGTCAAGTGGATTGGATTCCCGTATTTTTTGAGTCGACTGAAAATCAGCTGGAACTTCCGTGGTCGTATTTCCCAAGTGAGGAAATCCCTTCCGTTCGCGGCGGCGGCGGCGACTTCCATGGGAATTCCGGTCGGCTTGTGCGGAAGGAGTCGGTCCGCTTCAGTTCCGAGGATTTTCTCATCTTACTAAGGTCGCTCCTTCTCAATTTCCCTGCTCTGCAATTTACATCATTAGCACTCCACCTGAAAGGTGTCGTTTACGTTTCGTGTGTGCTTTTTTCCTCCGTAAAGATGGAAGTAACGAATGAATCGAAAACCTGAGTGTGAAAGCTAGGGGAAACACCAGACCACCATCCACGTATCTCCCAGTGAAACCTCGTAAACTGGACGACAAGCTCGTTTCACTCAAACTGCAAAGAGTACATTACGATAAGCAGCCTCGCCAACTATTGGTGCTATAAGAAAATTAGTGAGGATCTGGGCGTCGTCACTTTTTTCGGTTTGATTTGTCTCGTGATGCTCAACATTGATCGGAACGAATCACAATTTATGCGTGGTTGGTGCCTCCGTTACCTAACCTCATCAGCATTTTGTGACAATTACCGAAGGTGCTCCACTATTAACCTTTTTGCTGTTCGGTTACTGAATGAAGAACAATGTGCAATTCAGAAAGCTAACCAGGTATTGTGTACATATCTTACAAATATACATATGAGATTAGCTAGCTATTTTTCCATTACATGATTGAACATTACAACATTGTACATAAGTGTGAATTTCATTAAACTCTTCCGCTAAGTAATTTGTGGACCACGGGCATCGTCAAGCAGGGTGTATAAACGGAAGGGTTGTTCACTGTGGGCAGCATGAAATGTTTTCATAAAATAATGAAGGAATCCTCATTAAAATGGAAAATTACATTTTAGAATTTTTTCGAACTACTGCTACGAAACTTTTGAGCAATCTTTGGCTCAACACAACCCACAAGCGACATGTAAACAGGAGAAAGCCTGTATCTCTAGAAGCACTCCACTTTTAGTGTTACCATTAGTTATGCTAAATACTGTTACAATTTTCCTGGAGTTTGCCAAAATGCAAACCGTGTGAACGGATATTTCTGTTTTCTAACTATCGCTTCAATTGTTACATAATAATATGAAAAGTGACATTACTTTAATTCTACTGCATCATACATTTGTTACTATTTCATGTTATTCCAAGATGCAGGTATTATTCGTGTATTGAATATAGATTGATGGATGCTATCTTTTTAAAATGTAACGCGCATTTATGATAAATTGGAAGCCTTGGAACTCTAAAAAGAATGTTCTCCTTCGGAAAACAAGGAGGCACTTTCGAAGGAGTGGACTTTTTCTTGTTTAATTTTTGCACCGGAAGGTTGAAATTCCGCCTTATTTTCTTACCCCTGTTTGTAGTCTGAATGTTTTGGTTGATATGATAGCACAAGTTTCCGATTCGTCAAGTCAACGCTTGTTTTTGTTTTTGTTTTTTTGTTGTTCCACAGCATTTATAGTACTGGTATTCGTTTCCTTGTGCTGGTAGCAACTTTTGTGGGCAAACCTTTGCTACCGATTCTCTCTCGGCCGATTGCATTGGGCTACGTAGACTTAACGTACGCAGAAATTTGTGATTTCCTCACATAATTTGTTCACAGAGTTTTTTTGTTTCCATTTATGCCAAGTATGTTTCATGCACTGCATCAACGCTACATTGGAATCATGTCAAGGGATTGACTGTTAACATGTTATGAGGAAGTTTAATCCACAGGTTTGGTGCACGAAAGTGTCGACTTTGGTTTTCGTGAAGCTTCCCCTGCATGGAAAAAAAGTTGTCCATTTGATAATAATGTGCGTTTTATTTTTGTGAGCATCAACCTGCACCGAAGTGTTGGTAAGCGGCATTTCACCGAAAACTGTGTGTTTTTATTTTCATTTTCTAGAAAATACTATAGAAAGCGTTGGTAATCTTTTCCATTTGGAAGCTAGTTTGTTATAGTGAGTATTTGCAAATAGCCGTTGTAAATAGTTGCAGCGATGTATTTTTCAGATACACAGAATAGGTACTAGAATAAATGTAAAAAGTAATTTGTTTTATGTCAAATAAGTATTCGATTTTGTACCTGCAGGAAACTGAGGTATTATACCATATAGACAGACATTCAGACCTCCTAAAATAGTGTGTGATATCAAAGTGTTGGAATCTCGTTAATGAGCTTTTTTTCTTTTTTTTTAGATTAGTTGTAAAGTGCACATATTCACGGATGTTTATTATTTAAAAGTATTTCCGAAGAATACTGTAATTAAGTTGAGTAATACAACTGATATTAGAAGAAAACTTGCATTCCAAAATTGAACAGTATAAATGGTCATTATGCCTATTGATATTAACAGACTGTCAGATGGATGGTTGGAATTAGAAAGTGATCCAGGTAAACATTTGAAACGCCTCGGATTAGATATGTTGAAATTTGTTTGAATATTGGTATTGGTATCATTAAATAAATTGATATATGTAGGAGAATGATTATTTTCATTCTTGATTACTACGAAGAATGATGTGATTAAGCGAATGTAAGTTTTTTGTGTTTAAATATGGTTCATTTAAATTTGCCCATTTATTTTCGAAGGTCAAGATAAATTAATTGGCAAAGTTGGTGTCTTAAAAAGTTGTGTGTTTGAAATCACCAAATACCTTGCATGCTGCTGTTTTCTGTCTCAAGAGTGTTTTAGAAAGAAAGGATTTTCAAAAGTTCAGGTCTACCTGTCGGAATGGAAAAATTTGGCTTTCGTTTTATAGGTTTGCTGTAGATTTATTTGGAATTTCTTTTTCCTTTTTTGAGTGTCCAGCACAAATGATTAGGGAAGTACTGATTGAATATTTTGAAATGTTAGAATCCTTTGAAAATTACATCACCAATGAAAACAGTCATTTTATAAAGGCAACATTAATTAGTATCAAAGGTAAATGACTTCGTTTTTAATCCCTCCACATGATTTTTTTTTTTGAATTAAGGAAATATTAAAGAAAAGTATCATTTTTGAACAGATACTATCTCTAAATCGAAATTTTTGAAATCATGCACCAGGTTTGTCCATGGGATATTTTAGGAGTACATATGTGGTTTCATTCCAGAAAAAAGCTTTACCTCAGGGCAGAATTCAGTTAGATTGTGATGCAGTTGAATTGGCATTTTCTGGGAGGTTAATTTAACAGATATAAAAAGCGGAATTGGTCACATGTTGGTTACCAAATTGCAGGAATGAAGATCTTGTTCCATGTGAATGGCGGAATTGTGTAAAGATTTGTTCATTCCATTTGTCATACATGAAATAATTTCTTCATCCTACATATTGCCACTACTATTTTTTTTCTCTAGAAAGACTATTTTACTCTTGAAGGAATTTTTTGAAGTAATCAAATGATGAGTGATTTTATGGAAAAAGTTTGGTTGAGAATTATTGAAGAGAGACAACTGATGCTTTTAAACTTTCAGTACTCATTGATGTTAATCTTTTTTGAGAACTATATTGTAGGATATATATTCCTTATAGTTTCTTTATGATGAAACATTTCGTACTAATATTCATAATACAAATGAGGTAAGTAATAGAAATAAGAGGATCATCATCTTAAATAATACACTGAGAAAAAATATCTTGAATAATCTCTCAGTGCATCTTTCTTAGTAATTTAGATCATACATCATGTGTGGTGAGATTTTACTGCTCCATGCAATCATGAGTGTTTATACCTCTTAAAGATGGCTTACCCAAAATGAATTTTTTTCTTGAGAAATAATTTACACGAGTATGCTTGTATGTAATATTTGTGTACATATAATCTAAAGAATGGTCATAAATTCTTTGGTTTCCATTTTCTTCAGGTTTATTTACATTACTGTTGGAAGATTTTGGTGTTAAAGCTGTTCAGGTTGAAGAAATTTATGACATTCAAAAACCATTTACAGAAAATCCAGTGTATGGGTTTATATTTCTATTTCGCTGGATAGAGGAAAGGAGGGCACGAAGAAAAACTTGTGAACAGGAAGAAGTGTTTGTGAAAGATGAAGACACAGTCAATAAAATTTTCTTTGCACAGCAGGTATGCATACTCAAAATTGTTTTTATAAAGATTAGAGTAGTAATTTTGGATCAGGCTGTACCCAATAGCTGTGCTACTCATGCACTTCTGTCTGTACTTCTAAATTGTCCAAAGATTGAACTTGGTACTACACTCAGTAGGCTGAAAGCACATACAGCAGGGATGAATCCAGAAAATAAAGTAATTGTCGTGTTCACCGTAAAATACTGTTTAAATGTTTGAAACATAGGGATGGGCTATTGGAAACACTCCAGAATTAGCAAGAGCTCACAATTCTCATGTATCCTACCAAGCTAGAAGAATTAAATCAGAGAAAGGAGGATCTATGCACCCTAGCACCGGAAGACTGGGAGAAATGTTTCATTTTATTAGTTATGTCCCCATTCTCGGAAGATTATTCGAGTTAGATGGCTTGAAACCATTTCCTATTGATCATGGTCAGTAAAACGAACTGGGAAACAAAGTATTTTGTTTAGGCCCCTTACTTCCAGGAGAGAACTGGACAGAAAAGTTCCGACGTGTAATTGCTGATAGATTAGGCATTGCTACAGGTGGTGAACCCTACCATGACATTCGCTTTAATTTGATGGCTGTTGTTCCTGACAAACGAAATGCTTATCAACACAGGCTGCAGATACTTCGAACAAATCGGTATCAATGCTCATCTTGAAAATAATTTATCTGGAATCTAGTCAGATTGTTGTTGAAGCACTGCAGCAGTTGGTTCGATTAACTCATCCTGTTTTAGCAAATCGTCAAAATGGCTTTTTATCTGAAATCAGAGAAGGTTACAAAATCAATCCTGAAACCAACACCAACAATTTATGCACAACAGATATGGCAACTCTACATAGTTATGCGCACACACACGAAGTCAAAAGGCAGAATTTAAGGTATTTTGAATTCTTTTGTGAAGTGTGCACTATTTAAGTTTTAGTCATGAAGATGCATTGCAATGTGAAGGGAAAAAAACTGACTATAGTTGTCCACTTACAATTCAGACATCACCAACAATGAGCAGCTGTAGTACTGACACTTGCTCAGAAGCAGGCTCAAATTTCAATTCTCCAAATCCTAGTCGACAAGGTTTGATTTAACGTTTATTAAATGACTTATTGCTGGTAAAATAGAATGGTGTCTAAGTCCAGGGCAGTGCAGTCCTAGTCCACAGAGAGAAATTCGTAAATTAGTGGTTATTCATGTTAATGAATCTGCTCCCATCACAGGTCTGATTATTTGCATAATTCAGCCTAGATAAAAATCCCTTTAATAGATTTGTCTACTCAGAATGTAATTGCCCCTCAATCAATCTGTTCACACAATGAACCCCACCATTTTGCCCCACGTGACTTAGTTGTTCTTTTGAAAAATTTGGAAAGGGAAATATCAGGTTATGAATTGCAACTACAAGATGAATTTGAGAAAAGAAGAAAATATAAGGTAGACGTCTTACAAGAGTTCTTATTCATCACTCATCATGAAATCCCAAGGTGGATGATTCTCGCCGTATCCACAACTATGATCAGTTCATTTGTACATTTTTGTCAATGCTAGCTAGTGAAGGACATTTGTCCCGGCTGGTGGAAAAGCACATTGCTTATAAAAGACGTCAAGGATTGCCTGTAGGGCAGATGGTTAAGTAAGGATATGAATTTCAATTCTGTTGCTGATTATGTTTTGTGCAGGAGACTGAGAAATACAGAGAATCAATTTGCAAAAAAGAGACGACGTCCTAAGACAAGAAAATATTAAAGTTTTCTTTTATTTACATCCCAATTGGCTATAAAACGTTAAAAGTAAGAAATCTCAAGTGAGGCCCAAATGCATCCAGTTGGTGCACAACCAATTATGGTATGCATTAAGTTTATGATCACTTGGAGACACCTGTCTCCATTGTCCAAGGCAAAAAAGCTTATAAGAGTCATTGCCATACTTCCCAATTCCATAAAGTTCACATGGATACTTCCAGTTTTTGGTCAAATACTCTCCTGGAAAATAGTTTTGAACTGTATAGTACTGAACTCATCGTTTTCAGTACTAATTTTTCCAAACTAGACAAGCATCACTTACTGGAAAACCGTTGAATAATCTGAGCTCGCTTTTGATGCAGTCCTAGTGGATGCAGTAGTTTAGCCATTGAATGAAGATCACCATGGCTTGCAACTTCAGCTGTTGGCCATGATTCAAAAAACTGATGTAATAAAGGGACAGCTACAGAACCTGTTTTCATGACATTAAATACCACACAATTTAATACTTGGTGTCCACCTTTGGTTTTGTTGAGGAAAATTGTTGCAACTAACAGTTTCCAAGGTTCATTGTACAAATCTTCCTGAATAAGATTATATGGTGACCGTGGAGGAATCCAAACTTTCTTTTTTAGAAACACATGAGAACCTTTACGTTTACTTGGAAAATAATGACTGGTGTGGATTTTTCTTGAAGGTTTTTGAAGCTTCTTTGACATGAATACAGAATTATCAACAACTTCCGTGCTATCATCGATTTCCTCTGACATCAAAACTATAGTACAAAGCAAATACGGAGCGTACTAACCTTGCAATTTTCGAATAAGTTTCTGTCTTTTTCTTGATTGTGCATCCTTACTTTCTAAAGTTAAGCGATTCTCAATCTGGCTAAAGCTGTCCTTTTCCATTTCACTTAGCAGTAGACTGAGACTAATAACAATATTCGAAAACGAATTTTCATGGTGATTACTTTCTTTTGCATGGTCACCTAATGTGCTCCTTTGATTTTCAGCTTTGTTAGCATTTAGAGTTCGATATTTTTTTGTCTCACTTAAGATCTTAGGAGCATTTTTGGAAAGCTTATCATCCGGATTCCAGTTATCATAGTGCTGTTGACAGCATAATGAAGAATTCCCAATAATTATAAACATACATTTAATACTTGCCGAATCTGGTACTCGCTTTCCCCTTGTTTTTTCCTCTCCAGCCATTGGAAAACGACTCACAATAAAACAAGTTGTCTCTTGTATTAAAGCATCACTTCAGAAAATTCATGAACAGAGTTGAAACAAATTATTCCACTCTGCAAAAAATCGCTTCAAAAACGCCTTTTCAAATATGGGCAAAATTGTTTGAAAACCCGTCGGAGTAAACTGCAAAGTAAAAGCAAATTACAACTTGTGGTGTTTAATTTCGGACCGAACGATTTCACAATGTTCTGTTGCAACGTCCATGCAGGAACATGGAACATCACATTTCGATTCGTTTACAAACGTTCCTGCAAGCCACGCGCGCAATTTGACGTTCGCCAAGATGCTGAGTTACACCGAGCGGACGCGCCAAAACAAATGCTCGGCTTCCACACACAAAACAAACGAAACATCCAGCAAGCACTTCTTGCCCTCTCTTCTATTTCTCTTTCTTTCTTTCTTTCTTTCTTCCCCCCACCCCCCCACACACACACACACAGAAGTATGGCGACATTTCAAAGAGCTTACAAAATCAGTTTGCTGCCTGGTGAGTGATTCTGTGGGAAAAAAAAAAAACAATCCTAAAAAGTCGTTACGGTACACAGAAAAATGACCCAACAGAAGATACAAACGCTTCACAACGTGACGGTCTGAATTTTTCGTGCTCACGGAGATACGTTCGTAATGCAGGGGCATCGAAAAACATCCAAATGTTGGTGTTTTGCTGCAAAATCGTATCGCAACAAACGACGTATACGCCGAAATTCAACCGTCCCATTTCGGTGTTTGCCTCGCTATCTTCTGGCTGCCCAAAACTTCCGTTTCGCGGCTCCAGAACCTGTTGTCATGACCAGCCTCCCGTGACCTGGAGGTTTTCACAAGGTAAGGTCCGGAGATAAAGGAGAACGAGGAGACGGCCCGTGAATTATGATTCGCATAGGAGCCTCCACTGTTTCACGAAACGCAAAAGATTTTACATGATCTATTTGCAATCATAGATTTAAACATTGAACATTCTACAAGGTACTTCCCTTTGAAGATTAGATTGGATTTAAACATCTTATTAATATTTAAACATGAAACTTAGAGTTCAACATCTTCCTCAAAGCTAGGCGCAAAATATTGGGTGCATCGTCCTCCTTGGTTAAGAGTTGAAGTTTTCTTAAAGTTTCAGCCTCTGAAATTAAACTAAACCTATCGCGAGGACTACGTTAAAAAGTAAAAGTGGAAAAGACAGAGCTCATTGATCAAATTTTTTTGAGCATACGTCTCTTCGGAAAAGAACAACAAATAATGACTGAGATTTCTCGTTGTTCCTCTGAAACTGTTTTGCAGCATTAGAATTTTTTCTTCTTTATTCAGCTACAGAACACAAATTGTCAATGAACTACAATCTATCGTCGTAAGTTTGGACAGTGTTGATTAATTTTTCTTTCCATTCGATTCAATAACTTTCTATTCTAAGAAATTTATATGTAAATTTCCTGTAACTTTAGGTTTCTTGCCATATGCAAACAATCAATCCTAGTGATTCATATCCGATAGAGATTGAAAGCCCATTTATAATCATGGATTCCAAGAATTTTAACATAATAATTAAAAGCGAAAAATTTGAAAGAACGCATTGGAAATTCGAAAACTTGCAATTATTGAGCAGCTTAGGACGAGCAAACTCATAATATCGGGAATGGATTTATTCATGATTTTATGAAAGGCATTTCCATGCTCCTCTTGAGGTTATCAGTATCCTGATTTTATATCGGTATCATGTTTTGATATGAATGACAGATGGTTCCAAAGTCTATCTCCTTGTAACTATAAAAGTAAGTCTATAACTTTCCTCTCACAGTAATCATCAAGTTCAATTGAGGTCCTTTGCCAATCCTTTCGAAAAAGGTACCCTCAGAGAATTCATTGAATACCAAGCCATATGAACATTATTGCCATTTTGCTAACTCTTTAATTTAATTCAACTCTCTGATTTTTACAGCCTAGAAATAGAAGCACGGATTTTCAAGAAACCTGACTCCAAGTTACGAAGAAACTTTATCACAATAAAGTAAATGTTGCTGCACCTTCTTCGGCCTCTGAACAGCTTCATCAGTTTTCGATTCGGCAAATGCAATCAATCACTAATCATGCAGTGAAACTGCAAATTCATAATGACTGGGGCATGTTTTTGTGAACAGAACACTCATTTTGCACCTTTTTTAATGATCTCGAAAATTCCATGATCCATTCATTTGGAAATTTTTTAAT
Organism: Raillietiella orientalis; assembly: GCA_036172245.1. Classification (NCBI taxonomy): domain Eukaryota; kingdom Metazoa; phylum Arthropoda; class Ichthyostraca; order Raillietiellida; family Raillietiellidae; genus Raillietiella; species Raillietiella orientalis. Next base: position 164,477 of record JAYWIR010000052.1, on the reverse strand, counting down.
TAAAATACAAGTCCCTTGAATGAATTCAGGGGAAGCCAAAAGCGTGCAATTCGATATGTAATCGGACATGGTAATGTGTCTTCATAAAAATCAATACGTGAAGATTATATGTAATCTTCCACGAAATTCGTGTCAAGAAAAAAAGTAGTGAAAAGCATGAATTTTCAGATTTTGGTTTCTCATGCACCGTAAGTGGCCGAAAACTCTTCGTCTAGGAGCAACCATTTATATTAGAACTTTTCATTTTTAAAGAACAAGCAGTTCCAAGAGTACAAATGCATTCGAGTCTTAAACGAGGAATAAGAACCTTCGAGACTTCGAAGTGCGAGTGAAGTCCGATGCTCGAATGAAGTTGAATGAAAAAACAACTAGAGTGAGGGAAAAGTGCAGCATGCTTCAAATGACGTAAACCGCAGGAAGACCCTTGAGAAAAAGAACACACAAGAACACTTCGAAATTCACTTTTCGAAATGAATGCAGGAAGTCCAATAGAAGAGAATCGGATTAAAATGGATCATGTTTACATTGTGTGTGGAACACATGTAATGCAAGCAAGTTCGTTTCAATTTTTCCAGAGGTAACACACACACAATCCCAATATACCCTGAATTTTAAATGTAGTATGAGTATCTATAGATGTGCACATGCAGGTGAATACAGAACTCTACATTAATGTTTAAAAAGTCAAGTGTTGAAGAGTTAAAATCAAAATTAAAATCAAATCCGCGCGCGTCGGAGGCCGTGTGGTTACGGTGGTCTCCGTGCGTGGCACCATGGGTCGTGGGTTCGAATACTCCGAAGGAATCGACGCAGTGCGCCGTGGGTCTCGAGTTCACCCCACAAGATGACGCTGGTTGGCCTACATTCATCCGGGTGCGGCACTGGTAGCGGTTAAAACCGGATAAACCCCCTATGAGGGCCGGGACAAATGGGAGTCGACCTCCGGGGCCTTCCAGGAATCACAGAGTGGGAGCTCCCCTCCGGTTGTGAAGGAGCGGATCTCATTCCGGGGGGACCCTCCGCGTCGTACTGATGGAGTAGGTGTGTCGCCACCACCTCTCCAGAGAGTGCAGAGAAGCGAGCCGATCCCTTCGGGGAAGCTGCGTCCTTCTGAATTTCGGAAGCGTCCCTGCCGGCTTCTCTTCAGAGTACAAACAGGATCGGATCCCTTCCGGGTTCCCTTCAGAGAAGAAAAACCGGAGCGGACCCCTCCAAGGGTCTCTTCGGACAGAATAAGGAAGGAGATTCCCCTTCGGAGACAACCAGGGTGGAGGTGATTTCCATTTCCGGGGATCCCTCCCCAGGCGTGAGAGGAACGGACTCCGAGTCCTTCCTGGTACCCCCCCTATCTTGAAGACTACCCACCCTAGGGTGGCGTGGAACCGTGTCGAAGAACTGCGAAGATAGAAAAGGATTTCCATCATCCTAGGTCAATAGCAACGATTGTAAGGTCGCTACTGGCCTTTAAAAAAAAAAAAAATCCAAAGTGGCCATTCATGAATAGAAGCACTATTTCTGTTTTCATGGAATTTTATCCACCAGCTACAAGAGTGAATCCTTTCATACAGCCACCTTCGACGGCATTTGGAATGTTCCTGAGATCCATTGCAGCCACGCACCAAAATTGACTGTTCTTTGCAACGAACAGTTTGAACTTCGATGCATCAACATATGCCATCTTGGTTAGCTGTACTTCAGTAATTCTATACATAATGATGGTGAGAGCTTCGTTTGCTCTTTTTATGTTGCGTGAAAGACATATAATTGTGATCGCTGTGCAGCATGATGACTGGGAGACTTCCATTCAATGTGCTATTTTTCCTCTTGCATTTCGGAGCTGTCTTTCTCAGGGTAAATTTTCGAAGTGGTGGCTGAGTTGTTCAACATAGATTGATCCAAATCATTGTCCTTATCCTCTTCCGTTGTTCACTAAGCTTTCCTTGCGTCGTCCACTCCGTTCCCCCTTTTCTTGCCATCTTCCGCACTTTCGCTGATTATTCTCCGGCTTCGGATTTTTGTGTTCATTGCATTCATTTGTTTGACTAAGTGGTTTTTCTCAACACTCTGGGAGTAGCTGAGTGGTTTCGTTTCCGCTCTCAAGGCAGGAATAGCAGAACAGCACGCTTTCGAGACAGCAAAACACTCCACAAGACCGGCACGGGAGTCAGGTCCATGTTCTCCGCATGCTGCACGGTGCAAAAAGTCGCAGCAAAATATTAAAAAAAAAACAAAAAAAAACGCAGTTTTCTTTTTAAAAGACACTATATTTTCAATGAAAATTTCCGGGAAGCTTTTGCGCTTCCTTTCCACAAAAACCAATGCAAACATGCATGATGTGCATTTCCAAAAGTTAGCCAAGAGATTGCACTGCAAAAAAACATACCTTCACATTATAAAGATGCGTGTTCTTAATATGCCCACATGCCTTAACAGGCAAATGCATATTTCCGAAGAAGGAAGCTGAAATAAACTCGAGCAGTTAAACTATTCCAGCAGCTATTGCGGAACTGATGATTTAGCAAATGGAGCCACTTTCCCAAGTACTCTCTGTAAATAAAACATGGATGCTATTTTCCTTTATGAAAACAATGAGCAGTGCAGAGAAACCCACATTTAATGAGCAATGAAAAGAAACCCACATATCTATCAATATGTTTCCAGCGCCCTAGGCCGATAGTAGCGATCTCCTTGTGGGGTCGCTACTCGCCTTTAAAAAAAAAAAAAAAAAAAAAACCAATAGGTTATGAAGAAAACTATCTTTAGCATCTTTTTCATCTTTTTAAATAATTCCGCTATTAATGTGTTTACACTTATCGAAACCCTCACGCAACAAATTTTGAAAAAAGGAGCGTACAGGAGTGGCAAAAAAAAAAAATTGTCGCGTGGACGTAACACCACAGAAATTCCTGCGTTTCTTGCTGAGTTTTCGTGAACTGGAAAAGCACATAGGTATCCAACTAGAGGAGTATCTTAGAGCTCCAGATAAAACTCTTTCAGAAATCATTCATTTGTCCCTTGGACCCGTGAAAGACTACTTCTCCATTCCAACGTGATCTCATCAAGGATTTGGTTCAGAAGGAAGCAATAAATGCAAACACACTAGATATTCTTTTCCCTTGCCTTCAGATGAAATGCAATTATACATATGCAATAACATATGTATAATTTCATTCACAGTTTCATGTTTTATTACAATTTAAGATGAGCCCTGAATGAAGCTGAAGCTGTCAGATTCATTTTTGTCACATAAAAACTTTTTTCTCAGTCAACGAATAATTCAATGAAAAAGTAAGAAGAGATTTCAAATTGCAACTTCGTGAATACTTATAACTCCAGGCTATCACGTCAGTTCAATGCAGCAGTAGGAGGTGTGCTTAAGACGTTACGGAAAACTATTTTCTGAAACAACAGCCATTTCAGTATAAAATAACAAAATACAATCTTTCGTGTGAAAATACCCTTTTTCCCCTTCAGAAAGAAATGCATTTAGCTTGAAAAGTAGATCTCAGCATTAATCTTTAATGGCAGTGCATAAGTTCATCTTGAGCATCGAAGGAGGCAAGGAAATTCCTCCTCGAGGAAAGAAACATGTAAGGAAAGTTCTCGTTTGAAGATTCCATCGAAGTTATTGATTTCGTAGATCGGATTTTGAATACTTGGGATATTCTTCTTCACTTACAATTCAGGGTTCGATACGCCAGTGAGTGATGAAGAATGCGACGAATAAGATGAGACTTGCCAACCTTCGTCAACCTTTTTAACATGCGTGCTCTTTGAAACGTTCTTCAGGAAATCTGCTTCGGAACTCCGATACACTGAGGTCTCCTTCCGATCACTCTTACTAATGGGTAAAAGAAAGCGTACCTTCTTGGAAATACCACACCAAAAAATATTCACGAAAATCGCCAATTTTTCTGATTGAAACGAAGATGAAATCCAAAGGGGACAGCAAAGTTTCTTCCTTATTGGAACCTAATTGGAACGGAGTGCCCACTCCCATCAGTGCTGGAAATTGCTCGAGATGAGAGAGAGTCCCCCACCAGCCTCTCCACAGCGGAAAGTGGCCCTTACGAAAGGACGAAGCATGAAACGAAAGGAAGAAAGAAGACGAAAGAAGGGAGTAAACGAAGGAACAGAAGGATGGGGTGGGGGGGGGGGGAAGGCTGTATGAAACGGGTTCGAGGGAACCGAAAGCTGTATTGCCTTTTTTTTTTTAAAAAAAAAAAAGAAGAAAATCGTTTCGTAGCCGAGATCGTATTTTTCCTGCATTCTTGAGCTGCAACCTTGATCTTTGCTTCAGATATCAGTTTCGAAACGTTCCCCGCACATCTGACGACGAAGAGTGAATCAGTCTTCTGGGACGGAGCAGCGCGATGGCGGCGCTCGTGGAGGACGACGAGGAGGCCGGCAGCCCGCCCATGGTTTCCTGGTCGACGGACAGCGCCGTGGGGCTGCTGTCGGACACGGATGGGGACCTCGGAGATGTACCGACTGCAACCAGCAGATCAAGTAATCACTCTTGCTGTTTTGCTCTTGGGTCGACGGTTTGTCAGCTCTTGTCGATTCCATATGTTGGGTTTTCATTCGGACGATCGGGGTATGCCGTACAGTACAGCGTGCAGGCGTGTTTTTGCCTGCATGTACCGTACGTGAATTGTTATGCACAGTTTAATGCCAGCAGAGAATTTTGAAATTTACTTTGAGGCGAAAATTAACGTTTAGATGTTGGTTTGTTTTGCGTGAAAGTATTTTTGTAACAGTTTGTACGATTTTGCTCCATGCACTGTGCTTCAGTGATATGTGAATGGAATTTTGAGTCTTTTTATAAAGTTGAATTCTGTGCTTAAATATGTTGAAAATTAAAGGCAATCGGAAATCTGGCCGGCGTCTGTGTGCACAAGATGACCATGTCTTAAGTGCAGTTTCAATGATTATTACTTTCTTTACAAAAAAAAAAAAAAATGATTAAATAATCTAGCAATCATTTAAACGGAAGTTTTACAATATTTGTGGATTGTAATGAAATTGACAAAGCCTCGAAGTTTTCACAAAGAATATTTTAGAGATTTGCCCCATTCCTTGTAGATATGTGATGGTGCTTTTGGGGTTTTTTGGATTCGTGAACTTGTATGCCATGAGAACCAATCTGAGTCTTGTGATTGTTGCTTTGACAAATAGTTCATCTGATCATTCGTCTGGAAGTTGTAATTACAGTACTCAACGGACTAATGTGCTTTTTACATTTGCTAGTTACATCAGTTATGGTAGTTCCTTTGTGAGTATATGAACCTCTAACTGCAGTTTACTAAAACATTTATTTTGCAATATATAATTCTGCAGAAAGGTGAATTCGAATGGGATGTACAGACACAAAGCATTATATTAGGATCTTTTTATTGGGGTTATTTTGTTAGTCAAATACCTGGTGGTATGATATGTCAAAAGTATAGTGCTAAATGGACTTATTGTCTTGGCTGTTTGATTACAACAGTGTGTACTTTACTGACTCCATTAGCTGCAAGGACGGGTGCAAGCTTTCTTATTGCCATTCGAGTAATTGAAGGTTTAAGTGAGGTAGGTTTCAGTTACATTTATGTTTCCAACCACATGTATCCATGTAATTGTTTTAATGATGGCCTTTTCTGTGCATTCAAAAGAATTTTCATTGTCTCACCTTTCCATCTGTGTTTTCCTTTGTCATTATAGCTATGTATTGCTAAGTTTACTCTGCTTTCTTTCAAAACATGCAAATTTAAGAAACTATACAATTGCTACAGCAGTTTCTTTTTACATTTTCTGTGCTTAGGTGAAACACCAGAGTTCATGTATGTGCATAGCTATGTGTGTATGTACATTTAAAGTATATTAACTTTTATCACTAATATGTGCTGCACTTTGACAATTAGAAATTGATAAGACAAACAATAGACAAAGTATATTATACAATAGACAATGTATGACAATAGAGCTTCATGCAAACAAGTTTAAACACGGGAGGTATTCACATCAGTAGGATATGCATTTGAATATTGTGAGAAAATACAAAGTTGAGATTATGAGAATAGGTTTACAATCCAAATTTAAAATGAACTGGATATGAGACCTCATCACAGGATGACATGCCTGGAATTTTTATGTCAATAAACAATCAATGGACCCTGTAAACAAAATTGTGGAAACGAAGTAAGATTTGTGATATTTTATTCACTCAATTTTACATACATACTGGGTCTTTATAGACTGAAGTAAACCATTTGCATGCAAACTGCTGGATTCAACTCTTATACTTTGGCATCTCCTTAGCTGCATACACTTATCAAGTGATAATCATGCACTAGAAAATAAACTTGTTAGGGTATTTAAGATAATAGGGTTGTTAATGTTTGAGAATAAGCCATCATATGTAATAATGGCTCCTTAACATATTTTATGAAATGTATTTTATGAAACCACGACTTATACAAAAAATAACCAAACAATAAGAAATAATACCCAATCCATCTCATATGGAAAATATGTTACGTAAGTTATGAAGACTGCAGACCATAGATAACAAAGTTGTTGAATCTACAGCTAATAGGACTGAAACTGCACTTTATGTATTAGCATTAAATGAACTGATTTTTTGTAGTCATCTTGTGTGTGATCCACTATTTATGTGTTCTGATAATATTCGCTCCACATTTACGGTTTGTATTTTCAAGTTCCTGCATATATGCTTTTTTTCCTTCTGAAAGAAAGCAACTTGATTAAGCTCTTTTAAGATGTCAATAAGCAAGAATAATGTATCCTTGTTTTTTTATTGATTTTCCCTTTCAAGTTTTTTCAACTACCATTTCTTCCATTTTCTTTCAAAGTTCTGTACCGCATTTTAAAGGAATTTTGAGTATTTTTTACTGTGTTTCTTTCCCTTCAATTTATTGTGTTGAAAATCCCATTTGATTATGTATTATTGCATTTCGTTTGATTCTTTCAGCCTTAGGATCTTCTCAAATTGTTTCATCTCACTTCAAACTGCAGGAGTTGAGTTTTATCTTTTCTTGGTGCCTTCATATGAATAATAAGAGAAACTATTCGTATCTTGTTGGAGAATTCTAAAAATTGTGTAGTGCCCTGTTTGATTAAATCGGGAGTTTTTACGGATATGTGCTTTGCATAAGCAGAAATTTGTTGTGTTGTTTACTTATGTACATTATTTCATAATGTGATTTCCCATCTCAACATATTTAAGTGTGCATGCCATGCGCTTCTGTTTCCTCAAGTCCATTGTCTCTTGATATAACTGCTTGTGTCCTGTTTCTGTTGTTTTGTGTTGTTTTGCCAATACTAACAAAGTGTACAGACTCCAAACTTGTTTCAACTTGATATTTCAAAATTCAATTTGATTTCCTATGCAGTAGTAGAGTAATCCAAATTTTAAATAAGTGATTATGACAAGTGAATAAAGGCAGTGATAGAATTCATAAATACTATTTAATATGAGAATCCTTATGAAACATCTGTGCTGATTCTTAAGTTTTATTTATATAAAAAGTTTATTTGCTTAGTATTCTTAAGATATTTGATGCGTATCTAGTATTATTTTCAAAGACAGTGCCTTTCATTGGATTTCAACAGTAATGTTGAAGTTCACTGTATATTCTAATTTATGTGCCATCATTTTTTTCCTCATTAGGGAGTGATATTTCCTGCAACACATTCCTTATTAGCAAAATGGAGTCCTCCTATGGAACGAAGTAAAATAGCTGCATTTGTATATGCAGGTACATTTCTCTTTTGTGCATTCCCAGTACGAAATCATATTTTAGGCACTTCAATCGGTATAGTTGTTTCTTTGCCTGTGACTGGAATGTTATGCCAGTCTTCATTATTTGGTGGGTGGCCATCAGCATTCTACGTATTTGGTTGTGTCACAATTATTTGGATGGTTTTCTGGGTTATTCTTGTGTATGATTCTCCTTCAGTTCATCCTTTTATCCATCCTGATGAACAGATGTTTATACGTCAATCTTTGCACTGTGTTGAAATTCAGAAATCTGTAAGAATTTTCAGCTGACTGTAGTAATTACAACAATTTTAGCTTAAAGTTCCTTGGTTTAGTATCCTTACTAGTTGTCCAGTGTGGGGCATAATCCTAGCACAAATGGGTTCAAGTTGGAACTTTTATACTCTGGTAACAGAACTTCCCACATATATGAAAAAAGTTCTTGGGCTTAGTCTTGAGCAGGTGTGTAAAAGTGTATTACAAGCCCATGAAAAAATCACTTCCTTAGGATGCTATGATATCCTCCATTCCGTACCTTAATTTCTGCTTTGTTGCATGTGTTTCCAGCTGGATTGCTGATGTGCTCAGAGCAAAAGACATCCTCAGTACAACTTCTACACGAAAATTGTTCAATTGCATTGGTGAATATGCTTTATAGATTTTTTGAAGCTTGATTCGTATCTTTCAGGAACAACTTTTCCCGCATTGGCTGTAATAGGTATTACATGGGCGAATTGTAACACTGTTGCAGTCATTTTGCTGCTCTGCATAGCAATTGGTTTCCCGGGAGCATGTTATTCTGGATATGCTGCAAATCATATTGATATTGCTTCAAATTATGCAGGAATACTTATGGGATTAACAAATACAATGGCAACATTAACAGGCATTTTTGCACCCTATTTTGTAGGATATATGACAAACAACAAGGTAAGTTAAGTCATTATTAGAGAAAATCCAATAAAAGTGTGTCTTGAAGTTCACTAGCTGATTTGTAAGTTTCCTTGTCCATTATAAGTCTGTAAATATTTACATAATATACTTAGATCCCCGTTCTCTGAAACTGACTGCACATAAGTCTTTCAAAATATCATAAATACTTGGTAAAATAGGGAAAAAATTACGGGGAAGTCTGCCTTTTTATGAATTGAGTTTAAAGTTTGTGTGAAAAAGTTTTGTCAGCTGAGGCAGCACAAATCCTTGGGTTGTAAAAAAAACCCTTTGTGACGCAAGTTGTCTGTTAGAATTCAGCAAATGACAAGTGCATGGTCGAAATAATATTCATAAAATAATTTTTGAATTACAAAAACAAAAAAGGCTACCACACAAAGAAGTAAAAATATACTTCAAAATGTCATCTGTCATGTAATGAAATTTTCATATACATGTATGATTGATTACCTGCCTTGTGAATGATGCATTTTGAAATAAAACATCTATTGCTATAGCAAACTGTGGCATTAGATCAGGACTATGTGGTGTTGATGTCATTAAATGCTTAAGATCTTTGACTATTATAAGTTAAAAAGTGAGGAAGCAACGTTTTTCTCGTTCATTTTGAACCTCGTGTATTTGAAACACGAGTAACTAAGCAAGAATCTCATATTGGAGAAGCAAACAAAACGAAAATGTGTGTGGAAGCTTTGTATTCACTCTAAGTTGGCACCATTATCTTAGATGAGCGTAGAGCAGAAAGTAAAACACTTTCAAATGCAATGGAATACATGTAGCGGAAAATTTTCGTATCATACATGAAAATAAAGCCAGATTAACACATATTTATTCATGCAAGGGGAATAGAATTTTCAAAAAACAAGAGAATATGATGATTAACACCCTTAGAGGATTAGGATAATATGTTTCAAGGAATAGAAGAACAGCTAAATAAGAAATGTTATAAATATATGATGCTAAAATCATTTATGTCGCACAAGATAAAAACAAGCAAACAGGAATCCATCCTTTTGAAAATTATTATTAGAAATCTTGGGAGTTCTATTGCCATTCTGCAAACCCGAACTCTTACCCAGATTTACTTCTCAACACTATTAAACATCCTCATATTTTAGGAATTTTGTTGTCATTTTGTATTCGTACACCATCAGCGGCTTTTTTCACTGCACACTGACTGTTGCTTTGTCTTCTAGATTGGGAGGTATTCTGTGGCTTTATAGACATATGACAGCAACTTCATACCGAAAAATGCCATTCCAAATGTTACAGATGCATGTTCACTGTGACATGCATGGTTTCAGTGGCCGTGGTACAATTTTTCCCAACCGTAAATCCCATCTAGGGGAGCGATAAAAGCACTTGAGATGAGATTTTCATGTTTCCCACTTGTTTCACAAATAATTCATGTGTGAAGCCGTAGTTTTTGTTTGTTTCTCTGCTGTTTTCGGCAACATTCTGCAACACGGTGCAGTTTGAATTTTTGCATGTGTGTGTGGTCCACAGAAACATTTGTCCCTCTGTCCAGGTCCCTGAGGGACACATTCGTGAAAGGCGAATTTCAAGTTCCTATTCTTGATGGTATTTGTTTTTGTGTGTGTTTTCCACATAAACCGTACTTTGCACGCACACACCACATGCTTAACGGCCGGTCTCATGGTTAAGGACAAACCAGTCATTTTTTTTTGGAAAGTTATAGGGGTGAATTTTCCGATGGTTGGCTTAGTTCGAGTGTCGTTTTGTTCACACATTTTATGCAACACGAAAATTGATCATAGCCTACTCTGAGTTTTATCTTATTTTATTTCTTAGTTTTCGCACAGCCAAAACATCCGTATTACCCCGCAGTTACGCGTTCAAAGCCCAAGGCGTGTTCTGGAATACCTCTCTCCAAAGAAATACAAGAGTATTTGGTGAAGTACAAAAAATCCGAGACCACTGAGGGCACACCACACGGAAACACATAGATGCGTCCGGAACCTCGGAGGAGCAGCGACATACACGAAAGAGGGGCAAGAAAGTTTTCTGGCACCTTTTCATCATTACCGATCTTTTTTTTTTTTTTTTTTTTCGCCAGTACATTGCAGCAAGCTGTTTGCTTATGCAACGGTTTCTGAATTTTTGTGATCTCTGAGATTACGTTTCATGCAGTGTTGTGCACGCAGCCGTAAATCCAGTCTTCTGCGATGGGATCTCCCTTTTTCGTTCTTACGACGACACAAATCCAAAAGCTGTATTGGGAAGCCTGTTGCGAAACAAGGCTCAAGGAGCGTTTCCGGTCCTGCCCTCTCCCCCTCAAGAGCACCCGCTCAAAGGTTGTGCCCACGCTCTCCTGGGAAACAAAACTGCCCTTCACATGGTGACCCTTGAAAATAAGCACCATGCACCGCAAATTCGTTTTTCCGTTCTCGTATCGAGGCTAAACGGGCTGAAACCAGTCCATTTGTACACCACCGGATGTGTACGTACGCATGCTTTTTTCCAGTCTTTTCGCACCAGAGCAAATCCTCGGGTTCTTAGAATGGCAAAAATTCTAAATTTTAAATCTCGTTTTGACTCTTGGTCTGAAAATGAACGTACAGTCTCATAGCTTGGGATTTTCTCTGATTTTTTTTTTTTTAAATAAGTAAATAAATAAATGGATACTTTATGTATTCTGCTTGTTTTCGAGGCGTGTATTTACATTCCTACCATATGTATGGCACGTATCCTCATGTCTTCCTGGGTTTGCGAGACAGACGTATATTTGGTATTTGGGCCATCAGTATCCTGTTGAGCGTTCTGTACATCAAAAAAAGGGAATTTCGAGGTTACCAATCTACAAGTACCACGATGGATGTGCAGTATTTCGCAAGCATATGAGGGTACGCATGCTTTTCTACCGGCAGATAAGCCACGTCTGTATAATTCAGTTGACGTAATATCAGTTTCGGCAAATTACACGGAGCTCTGTGCACCGAGGGGACATTTCGTTTTCCTCCCATTTGAGATATTGCATCTCCGCAGTTTCGTAAGATAACGGAAACCATAAGCAGCCCGTGATGAGCGCACCCTTTTTTCACTCGAAAAAAAAAAAAAATCTCGACATGAAATGAAACTGCTTTTTTTTTTTTAAAAAAAAAAAAAAAAAAAGTAGAATCTATCCGAAATTAATGAAGCATTAGAGTGAAGCAATGACTAAAGTTTCGACTTCGTCGGTTGCAATTCACGTCGGTCTTCAGACGTGCGACAGGCGGCTGTCAGCGCTGATTTTGCTGTCTGCCTCTCTCTCTGTTTTTTTTCCCTTTCTTTCTCGTGTCTGTGATGGGTGCACGAGGGAACTGAAACGATGGGCGTGGAGACGGACTGCGGACCAACTTTCCCCATTTTATCATCCCAGGATGTTTGGCTGGCCGAAATTGATATGAGCGCGACGCAAAATTTGATACACTGTGAGAACGATCGTGACACATGCCGGACACTCTTAGAAAGGGAACACCGAGGGGGAAATTCGTGTCCCCGAACAAACAGATTCCAGACTTCTGCAGATGGCTGGGATTTCGATTTTTCTTGTCAACGCGGAGTCGGTAACCCTTGACCGTAATTACTTCGTTCGCCCGCGCGGCGGCGACGCTCATTGTACAAAGCGTTCCGTACCATGGCTCATGTAAAAAATGGTTTCCTATTTTTAGCAAAGTTTTGACAGCTGGCACACGATTTTTTACGTTTCTGCTGGAATCTGCCTGTTCGGAAATCTCATGTTTCTGATACTTGGCTCAGGAGAAGAAGTTCACTGGAATAGAATAGAGGGTGCTTCATGATAATAGCCCTTAGTTATATCTTCCCCTATATTTTACTGGAGTCTTTTTTCTAAAAAAAGAAAACTTAATAAATTTTTTGCATCATGGTAAAGTGATTAAAGATTTTTTTTAATTAAAGGCTACTGTTTTTTCATTTTTATTATTTCGAAAGATTTCTTGATTACGACAGCTTTACTCTTTCAAGCACCTGTACCAAAACTTCGCATAGTGGGTTAATGCAACGCCCTTCTGTGGTGCTTCTGTTTCGAAATGAAAGGAATGGGAAATGATGATGATTCCGTCCTGTTCAGAGTGAGGCACTTTGTCCACCAGCAAATGTTCACACTCGACAGTCCACGGTCATGTTCACTTCACGAAATTCATCACCGATGTTATTTACATTCCAAGCTTTCATTTTTCACGCCTCTTATGAAGTTACTCGTTTTCCAGAATTAAATAATGGTTACATGGAATCAATGCTTTTCCTTAATCATAAGGGCACGCTCTTCCCGGTATGAGCAGCCATTTGTAAAATGGTATTTCCGCCTGTGTAGCGGAATATGTCCTTTAGCGGAAAATGCCATTTCCGATTTTATCAATATGGCCATTTTTTTATTTTTCTATTATTGCTATTAGTTTTTTTTTTTTTTTTTTTTTTTTTTTTTACAAATACCGGGAAAAATGCTTCCTTGGTTTATAAAATATTTGCTTTCATCAAAAGTGCCAAAATCACAAGGAGCAAATCAAAGCAGACAATTTCCTCTTTCGTTTAATTTTTTTCAGGTCCTTTCAAGAATTTTTCCCAATATTGGAGTGTTCTGATAATTGAGTTTTTTATTGCATCATTTATTACGTTAAGGTTTTTGTTATCTACTAAGAAACTTCATTCTCTGCTTCACTGTAAGTATTGTCGTCATCGAATAAGATATAGACTCATTTTGTTTTTTTTCCCATTACCATTTTCCTGATACATGTCTGTTTGCTCAACTTTATTTCTTTCACAAGACGGTGACATTCATAAAATTTGAACTTACTGGAGCCAGCCAACACATGAAAAATATTCTTGAAGTTTCTTTGCTCTTATTAGACTGTGTTACTAAAAAGGATTGATACATGAAATATAGCTCGGAATGTCATCGGTGTAATGTATTTAAGATGTTTGCAGATAAAATAAATGACTGGATACAATGTAAAATACAAAAAGTAACTGATGCCTGGACTATTGGGGTTAAACACCATCCCCGAAGCATCGGAGATATCCAGGGTTTACTCATGATGCTCTTGGGGCTTCTCTGAAGTTGCGACTTTTTTTCTGAGATATTTGGTTGCAAATTCAATCCATTTGGGTAAGTCATCCATTAATTTCTCAGGTGTTATTCGAAGTTCCGATCTTTTTTGCTTTCTTTCTATATCTGCTGCGCTTAGTGTTGAATGAAACGATTCGAGAAATAGGACTGTTGAATAAAGTCGACCTATGTTGCCAGCTTTTTTATACATGGTCTCTGGAGCTCGTTTCCGGCACTGACAAATCAAGATGGCTGATCGAAGAGTGACCGCTGGAATTGCGCTAATAATGAATGAATAAAGAAACTGATAGTTTCTCTGGTTTATCTTGAATCTCTTTTACAGCTGTCTGTTGTAAATTTTGATTTAGAAAATCATCATTAGTCAAGTGCAAAATTGTGGTCCGCAGCACAGGTCTTTCACGGACATGTGGCCCGCCGAGCCAAAAACGTTTTCCGCGGCTGTGGTAGGCATTTGTTGTTGTTTTTTTGTATTTTGAAGCTCCTTTTAGTCATTCATCTTATCGCCAATATTTCGGGCACGTAACATCAGTGGCATTCAGATTTTTTTTTAGTCTTTTTTAATGCGGCAACTCTTTTGTCCTATTTTCCCGAATCAAACACGATTTGGCAACGCCATTTGGTGTCTTGGGTCGCCTCTTAATTCAGGGTCGGTAAAAGTGCAGATAAACTCAAGGATAAAAAATAAATAAATAAATAACGTGCTGTTATTTTTGAGAGAATTTCCATCAGAATGAATGAAATCGACAAAGATTTCTGTATGTTCACGAATAACTGTACCATCTCACAGAATGAAGCGTTCAGTCATGTGCTTCCAGTTCCTCAAAGAAATGCTTGGTAAATAATATGGAAGATTGCTGCTCATCTTTTAAAGGACGTCAATAAATTATGGAATTTTGTTTTGCTTTTTCGTATGCACTAATGCTAATGATCCTTCGCCTGGCCGGTAGAAGTGAGAGACCAATCATCTCTTTGCTCCATAATTCTTATGCATCCTGAAAAGGCTTTTGTGGCTGTTGCTTTCTTTTAGTGAAAAATTGGAGATGACAGGGGACACTCCGTGAAATAAGACAAGCAGTGTACCGTACTTGCTGTTGGCTTTAAAGAAGGCAGTTCTTAAATGATCTCGTTCCTCAATGACCTCCCTAAGCCTTTCGTAAAGTTGACAAAGGAAATTATTCATAGCAGAATGATTCATCTATATTTCCGCTATCTTTTATTGGTTCTTTGTTTTTTTTTCCGCCTCCTTCTTCTCATTTTTGATCTTTTAAAACCTACGCAAACAGATTGGTTCCTCACAGGAGGCAGTGCTTTTGCTGCTTGCACATGGTCTGTCTGAAAGCCAAAGCCTCAGTTTGGTACTTGCAAAGTTGTTATCGATCTCCATACTCAAATGACGTCTCAGCTGTGACATGGACCATGCAGTTTTTCAACATGTAATCTCAGATGTCTCACTGTCATTTACTATGGGTTGCGCGTACACGTACAGTACCCCCCCACAAAAAAACAAAAAAAAAAACAAAAAAAAAAAAAACAAGCAGCAGCATTTTTGAACTTTTATTGATTGGACTTGTAATTTCCATGTTTTTTTTTTTTTCGTCACGTTCTTAAGATTTTCACTCGTGCTTCCCCACATTTGAATGCAAGTTCCCTTCGAGCTTGCATATGTGCTACGGGTGCGAAAGAGGAAGGAGGAGAGGAAGAAGAAGAAGAAGAAAGAAACGTTCAAGAGATGGTGTTGAACTGCCTGCAACCCCTCCTCTGTGTACGTGAGAGTTTATTCGTACGTCTGTGCGGTGGGTCGCTCGTTTCCTCGTTTGCCATGTTTGTACAATCTATCGCTCACGTGTCCGTACACAACCCGCTCGGAAACGAGCCGTTTCCGCTCTCTCTCTCTTTCTTTTGCTCTTCTTCCTCTACATTTCACATCGAAGGTCCTTTGTCTCAACATACGGGGACAAATACAGGAGCAAATACACTGATCCTACGTTTCCAAGATGGGGCAATTCCGACACTTTGCGGCACAAACTGTAGTTCGATGTTTCATGGGCAGGTATGTATCAGCAGTTGTATATCTTTCCCTGTTATTAACTCGTACCTTTGAAATGAGCCGTAAAAATTTGGTAATTACCGAACTGCCCGAAAATGCATTTTTTTTTTTTTTTTTTTTGTTCCCGGCCCCCTCCACGGAAAACTGTTCGATACTCGTCGGACTCTGGTGAACCTGGCGGACGAACATACATGATCTGTAATGTACTGTATAACGTTGATTTGAAACTGTGTAATGCAGCCGTGGTCCCAAAAAACAGCCATGTATGCAACGCTGTCTTCCCAAGAATCTTTTGAATTAAATTCAGGTTTGACGGGCAACGGTTCCCAAATCTCTCAACGTGAGAAATTCTGAGGGTCACATTAAGTCCGATGGGTGCTGCACATTTGATTACATTATTAGAAAATAACCACAGGCTTGTTTGAGCACAGGTAATTTATGAAAACGGCTGCTTCCAAGTGGAATAGGGTATCCATTTGCTGTTTCTTTGGGAATCATTTTTTTTTACATGGCAGTATACTTACAACCTTTTATGGTTGCTGTAACAATATGGTTACATACAGCAACACTGAACCTTAGATAACAGCCAACTTTGTATGTTACAGGGGATTACAGTTCACTTGTGCAGTCTATGCAATTCTTAATCACTTAACACTAGATGCAGCACCACTTTCTAGGATTCCTGAAGTCGAAATAAATATGATCTGCTAACGTGCTTTATGATTTTGATCGTTTTGTCCGGAAATTTTATCAGCACATGTAATTCCAGTTTTAAAAATAATCAACCCTCACGACATTTATTATAAAAAGAAGCTGAAAAAAATTTTCATATGAAGAACATAGATTTTGAACAACTTCTAACATAATTCTTTAGGTGGTGGTCTTACAGGGATCTTGGACAAATCAAATTTATGGGCAAAAAATTGTTCTTTTTCTTGTTGTGTCAAGTTTTCAAGGGATGTATAGACATCTGAAGAAACAGAACTACTGGCATCTGCGACAGTGCTCACATTTTTGTTCATATCTTTCAATGAAGATACAGTTTGTTTATTTGTATTTGGAGCGTTTTTGTTGAAACATTCACTTGATGCTGAAGGTGGGATGTTTTTTTCAAGTTCTTGGTCTGAATAAGTAGACTTCTCTGTAGGAGTATCTATACAAAACTTAAATGTCGAGGCAACTTTGCTACTTGGAGCAGAAGTACTAACAAATTTCAGAAAGGAGGTCAACTCTTGTGAATCACCAAGGTTAGGTATTGACTGACCCAGATACAATTCTTTCTAAAATTAACATTACTCAACCAAATGATTCATGCAACTTCATTTCATCCAAAAAAATACATTAAACTTAAACAGTGAACATATTAAAACACTTTACCAAGATCTGCAAAATGGTTTCATCTGGATGTAGAAGCATGAGTTTCCTTTTTTGAAACTTGGTAAATAATGCAGTTATGCACATATCCTGCAACAACAACAACAATAGCAATAATAACAACAGCTAGTTGAAAGTTATCATAATCTCACCAAATAAGATTTATCTTGTGGGGATTTTGCTTGGTAACTTGCCCATCGCAGTTCTTCTGCAGATACGTCCTCAAATCCTGGAAAACTTGCAGCTCCTTTGAAAGGTCCAAAACTAGAGAGCTTCCACATGTTCCCATGTTCCCACTCGTTTAGCTCAACTGTGACAATGTTTCTAAAAAGGGGATTTCAAATTGAAATCGATTCTGTCTTCATAAAGTTGCACAGTGTCATAGCAGCTTATAAATGTAATTTTTTTTGTGTGAAAGAAATTTATCATTCCATCCTTACTTTATTTCATGAAATATGTCTTCATCCAGATTTTTATAAGGACGATTTGTTTTGGATGAATGAAAGTTCTGTTGGTAATCGTTACTGCCTTTTGATTTCAGTGACGGCGAGGTGGGACCTAAAAGGGGATATTTAGGCACAACTGGTTACATAATCGCAACTGATTCGGGTATTCGAAAATTTTCCGAAATTCGGGCATGGCAAACGTTTTGCTGATGACAAACCTCTACTAACATTTTCTTCGCAAGGTACATGTTGGTACCTGCACCTGTCTCCAAACCGGCACTTCCCTTCGTTGAAGTACCAACACACGTTGCGGCTGTGGCTCATGGCGAACGGCCAAACTCGTGTTCGTGCACACCTACTCTGTGGGGGGGATGGGGTGGCAGTGCCAACGACGAGGGGGTAGGACCGCCAACACCCACGGTCCCCGCCGGCAGCGCCAGCACCTCACTGACTCGCGCGGGTTCGTCGGCGCGGTGGCGGCCGGTCCAAAGGCGAAAGCGAATGGCGCTGCTCGCGCCTCGACCAGGGTTCCCTCTGGCGAAAAGGAGGAGGAAAAAAAAAAAAAGACGTGGACGAGTAGCACGGAATTTCTCTCTCGCCCCAACGCTACATGAAGCTCCGAGGTCGGCCAGCAGTCGGAACTCTTCCTTCTTTCTGCATCTGGAAATCCCTCCCTTTCAGGGAAAGGAAGGAACGCGAAAAGACAAGAGAAAAAAAAAAAAGTTCGTTCCCTCGAGGAGATCAATTGCTATCGGAACAATTCGGAAATCCAGCAAGCAAGAGCGGCTCATTGCATGGAAAACCGAAAAGCACGAAAGCTTTGCTCTGGGGGGAATGTGGACGACCAGCAAACGTGCATTGGCATTTCGATATCTGAGTGACTCCTATTCAAATGCAGTCATCTGGGAAAAGAGGGCGGAATCATTGCACGTAAAAGTGCTGTTCCGAAATGCGTGGTCGAAAAACACATCAGGTGATTTCAACGTGTTCGGTTACACACTCTCTGTAGCGAAATGATTCGGAGTATTCATAAAGAAATCGGATTTTTTCCTTCTTCTTCCAAGTAGTCATGGCACAGGTTTCTGCATAGGAAGCATAATTCATATGAAAGTTGCTTATCGGAGCAAATAGCGAAGACATATGTTCAGGAGGGTTCGGTCACTGCAATGGGGATGCCGTTATGTAACGCAAACGGGAACTTTGTTTGTAATTTGCCACCTAATAAGGTCACAATGTTGTAATTTAGGATCGCTTCTTCATAATGGTGCTTTATACTCTTTGCGAAGAAGTTTCAGTCCATTATGAGCGTGGGATGAGTTCCATGGACAATTAGAAAAGGCGCTTTCGAGAATAGGATACCAAATGTAGGGATGGTAGCGTACGTACAGCCGAAGCGAGTGTGGATGGTTCGGCATTAGAGGATGTATCTCCATTAACAATTTTCCTTTCATTTTTTACTGCCTGAAACGCACCCTCTGTTTAGAAGTATTAATGCACCTGGACCCTGTTATGGAAACAGGTTTTCAGGGTTCATTTGAGATCTTCCGGAGTCCGAATAAGGTGGTGGTGTTCATCCTTCCACCCTGTTGCTCCGTAATACTGGGTATGACTCATAAATTATTTGTTTACCTTTCTGAAACGACTCTCAACACCACTCACTAGCACAATCTGAAGAAATTCCTTTTCCCATATCTTACTTATTATATGCATGATGCTCAACATAATGATGATGCAGGTTATCGAGAAAACGTTATAATTAAATTAAGAAATGCTTGTGAACTATTTTGAAATTAGCATGCTCTTGGAAACTGTTATACTTATTGCTTACCATAGATACCTTACCAATATTTTTCCCATTAATTGGAGTGGGCTCATCTTTGTAAAAATGATACTCCGTTTGAACCGACGAATGAAGCAAATGGCGTGAAATAATTAGACGATGTTCATAAAGTTCAAATTTGCGGACATCAGGATGTTTCACAGGAATATCCTAATATTAGAACTTTTTGCAATCTACAGCTTTCTCCAAGTGTGAAGAAGTCATTGAAGATGGCATGTAATGGCCATGCAACCTTCTATCGTCGCAACAGCAAAAAAGTGGTGCAAAAGCGCTTCGACTGCTGAAGAAGTGAGCTTTTTCAAACAAATGTGATTCCAAGTTGGAAAATAATTCTGGGTTTACAGAAGGAAAAATGCTTGCTTCCTTGCTATTGTTTTTTCAGTCTCCTATTACAAAAGCTGATCTCGCTTCGTTATTTGATTTAGCTTTTCTCTCTTCCTTTTATAATCTCCTGCAGTTGTTATTTATATTTACATCCTAATAAATCATTTTCACATTCTGAATATTAGCTCTCCATTTTCGCTTATGTAACCGAAATTCAAAATTCAAGAGAAAACGATGTAATTAGTAAGATGAGTCATTACTCTCTGATATAGTGAATGTGATCGATACGTGCCTGGAAGTCATACAGTCTCTGAAAAATGCGCGAGGAGTCGATGAAATCATGTCGAATGATAGGCATTTATAGTAGAGAAATTATTTTTGTAGCTCAGGCTGAGAGATAAACGTCCAATGCATTTAACAAAGCGAAGAGAAGAGAACGCAATTCCTATTTTCATAGGATGTGATCATCATCATGGATGATATTTATTTTTTGGGTTGCTGATTTGTGCAGATCAAAATAGGATTTGGAACATTCGAATGGAAAGCTTTGCATTGCATACGGAAAATTGTCATAAAAATCAATTCAATATAGTTTTAAAACAAGTAATATGGAGTTGAAAAAGACATTGGAATACATCGTTGGCATATTCATGTTCTGTGCAAGATTTTTTAAAAAGAATCTGAACTCTCTAAGTAAGGATAAATTAAGAATGGGAAATTTCAAAGGGCAGAGTTTGGTTTTAAGGAATCACATGTGACCGTAATTCTGTTGTTTGGTAGCAGAAAAGCTACAAAACTGTAGATACACCTGTTGGAGCGATGATAACATGTAATGAAGGTAAAGTTGAACTAAGTTGTTCTTTAATACATTCTGTTTTTACTCTTGAATACATTTGTTTCTAGAGTTTGTAGAAACTCAATCAGCTGTCTTGAAAAGTTATATGTCTAGTCGTACATGTCGAAACACTATTTGATTGAATAGAAATTTCAGTGTAAAAGCAATGTGCTTTGCATTCTGAAATGAGCAAACAGAAACACCTCGTAAATTTCGAAATATTCTCAGTGTTCTGTCAGTGTTTTCATAGTGACTATTCTCAAAGATCACAACTTTATTTGTTGATTTGTAATATGTTTCAACAGAGGAATGTAATATATTTCACCTATTTATAGCTTCAGTTGATTACTGTTGTGTTGCTTAGTCAGTTTGGGGGATGACATTCTGATCTGAAAATTAAATTTCCATTCTTCTGTACCTTTGTTAGCTAGTTTTGCACTCTTTCAATCTTCCAGTCCATTGCTTTTGATTTTAGTTACCATTCTTCCGATGGATTCGTAAGGCTCGTTCCAATACCGGGAAAATTGCTTTTAATTATGTAATGCTTTACTTTTTGCGTTTTGGAACATATCTCGGTACAACTAACTTGTAATTAGAACACAAGGCGACACTTTCCTTGTCATCAAATTATGGATTGCCCCCCCAGTGGTAGACGGTGGGCCGTCTCGTTTTCAATTCGGTTTCACTTCTTATCTGAAAACGGATTTTGTTTGAGAAGCAAAAACAGTGCACGTTTTAACATGAAAATGTATAACGCAAAATGTAGTACTTTCGATTTCCTCCGTCTAAAGATATGCTTCTCTCCTTCTGGATCGTCCTGGAAAACGGGCATTCTGTTTCCATTTTACGGTACGTTTCCGAGTCTTGTGGCATCTCTGTGGAGAGATGTGATGTGGGCCTACGCGCGCGTCGGAGCAGCGAGCAGTGGGGCCATTTTCCAAGGTGTAGGACGTCATAAGTAAAAGTCCGATTGATCATGAACGTGAAAATTGACGAGAAAGTGCTACTCGGCATAGCAGATGCCCTATGTAGTATAGGCACAATTAAGTTCGGTGAATTCGTCCTAAAGTCATCCGCCACCGCATCGTACTATATTGATATGAGGATACTTATATCGTATCCAAAGTTGTTGGTAAGGTTCAGAGAACATACACAAGTTCGTTGTATGTGAACATTTCTAGGCATCAATTGCGGAAGTTTTGTGTTTGTTAATACCATCAGAACGGTATCCGGATTTAATTTGTGGGGTGCCATATGGGGCTGTACCCATGTGTGCTGTAATCTCAAACATTTTGTCGCTGCCCATGATCTTCTGCCGTAAAGAAAGTAAAGAGTATGGGCTATCGAAGAAAATCGAGGGGAATTATGAAGTTGGTCAAACATGTATCTTGCTTGAAGATGTGATTACAACAGGACAAAGTATATTAAATACGGTCAAGGTAATTATTGTGTTTAAGTGCTTCCTAGGACGTAATCCATTAATGACTTGACACATATACCACTCTTCAGTAATCAGTGCTGAAAGCTAAAGAGTAAGATATTAATTGCTAGTTGATATGTGCTTCAGTTTATAACAATTTTTAGTATTGGTGTACTATTTATGCAGTGATAGCTTCTAATCCTATGTATTGTTGAAAGTGCAGTTTCTGATGCAAATTTTTTCAAATCAAAGATTTGTACAGATGCAGGTCTCAAAGTAACTGATGTTTTAAATGTAGTTGTACGAGAGCAAAATGCAACCGACCATTTGGAAATGAATGGAATCCACGTTCATTATCTTTTTACGTCATCATTTGTGAGGCATTTGTGATCACCCCATTGATGAATCTAATGTAGTTTTAGCTGATGGATGTTCTTGAAAAAAGAAACCTCGATGAAAAAGCAAAGTTGTTAGCTTGTCCATGTATATCAGCTGAAACTAATTTGTTGCATGTTAAAGAGGAAACCAGCTTGGGTGTGTATCCTTGATATTGACTCCATTGATTTGCCTTCTTATTAAGCATATTGAAACTTGTTAATATTTTTCTAATGAGCGCTGGTATTTATGATTAAGTTGCACAATCAGTTTATACCTCCAGTAATAATTTTTTCTGTAAATAGTTTCTAAAGATACTATTAACTTGACATATGAAGAACGGGCTTCCACTTGCCAAAATGTGTTAGTGAAGAGAATACTCGAAGTTATTGCTGAGAAAAAAACCAATCTCTGTGTTTCTGCTGATGTAGATTCTTTCAAGAAACTTTTAGAAATTGCTGATGTGGCAGGACCATACATTTGCCTGTTAAAAATGCATGTGGATCTACTGAGAGATTTCTCTCAGGACGACATGACTTTACTCCAGAAATATGCAGAGGAACATAGGTTTTTTATTTTAGAGGATCGGTAAAACAAATGTAGAGTTTTTGTTTGTTTTTATCTTGAATTGTCCGTATTTTCTAGAAAATTTGCTGACATTGGTGCAATAGTTTGCAAACAGTACTCGGGAGGTTTATACCAAATAAGCAAATGGGCACATTTGGTAACAGCTCACATTCTTCCAGGAGAAGGATTGATCCAAGGTTTAAAGTTAGGTGTTCCTAATCAGCAGTTATGCCGAGGAGTAGTTTTAGTGACTGAAATGAGTTCTGCAGATTCTTGCATTCCAGAATCATATAAAAATAGTGGGTAATCGTATCAAAACAAAATCTCACTCTAAGATATGGTGTATATTATTAGAAGCAGTCAAATTAAGCCAGTTGCATGCTAATTTTGTTACTGGATTCATTTCACAGTCAAAGGTTTCTGATAATCCACATCTGTTGCACATAGTTCCAGGTGTCAGTTTGCAGAAGAAAACAGATACTGTAGATCAGGTATATGTCAGTCCTGAAGAAGCTGTTCTGAAGAAACAGGCTGACATAATTGTTGTCGGTAGAGGAATTATTGATAATTTTAATTTGGAGACCATTCAGTTGTATCAGCAAAAAGGCTACGAGGCCTATTTGCAGAGAATTGGTATTTCTAAATAAATTCATCCTATGCAGACATGTGTTCACCCATCATGTGTTAAATCATGCAGAGATAGATATCGGAATAGATGTGTGATTTTTTTTTTTTTTTTTTTTTTTTTACTAATCTGACTGATTTCTTAAAAACAAACAAACAAAAGTGATAGTTGGAATTGCTCTGCATGCACATAATTATAAAATTGTATCAGTTCGTTTACAACAAAAGAATACAAAAAATTGGTAGCATTTTTGGTAAATATGTCTCACTTTGCAGAAATTACAGCAACTTGATTGCATGCCTCTTATTGAACAGAAATGTGCCTCAATCTTAATTCATGGATTTCATTTTTAATTGATGCTAATTACTAACACTGACTGGTAGGTAATTCAGTTATTTCTTTCACATGCAAATAGGATGCAGATGGAAAACTAGTACATGCTTGATGTGAAGTGATATAAAATCTTTCACGCATGTTCTGAGCATGAGGGATCTGATCAACAGCGAGATTACTGTTAGTTGAAAAACTCATTTTCAAGGTATGCTTTGAATCAAAGAGTGTACTCAGATAAGCCGAGAAGATATTTACATATCGTATTCAAATATATTGGTCAGTGAATATAAGGTTGCTTTGATAAGCATCATACTTGGAAAACTGTAAACACTAAGCAAAGGGTATGCTTCTAGAATACCTAAAACATGTGTGCTTCAAGAATGCATGTACATCATAGGATTTATACCCAAATACTTAATATACATGTGAAGTCTGGGAAATAGCCAATAAGCCACCCATCATGGGAGAGCTATGGCAATCTTTCCGAAAATGTCGTAAACTGTAGTAAGAGAAACCATCTGAGAGCACTGTTGGTGTTTGCTTTCATTATTTCGTCAAATGCCAAATGATCTTAAACTTGGGAACAAATATTTAACTCAGATTCTGCACACAAGTGATTGAATGGCCTCAAGTGATCTGGTGGGGGATGGAGGTTTTCCATGTGGGAGACTATGGAACCCATGCTCTCTAATAATAGAATAAACACATTTGGATAACCAGCTATTGCAAACATAAGCTTGGATCCAGTTTGGAAATGGCATTATCTTGCTGGATCTTATAGTAGTACAGTACTTTAAGGATTTTTAAATGATGTGATCTGCTCTGAGCATGGTATGTTACTTTAAATCCAGAAGCCCTCTTTGTTAACTGTTCACTGTCTTTAAACCGTCGTTACTATCGAAAGTATTTGATGCATACATCTGAGATTTGCATACTTCGTTATACTGAAGGTACAAAATGGAAAACATAATGCAGTATTCCTGTGCTTATATCCAAATAGCTTGATTTACCAACATGTGCTAGTCAGCTCCTATGTGAAATTTGATAAGGTTTATGATGATCTGTACTCAAATTACTTCAGTGCTATGCAGTACGAGAGTAATGTGTTTGATATTATGGAACAAATGCTATGAAAATGAATAATACGTAGTATTTTTCCGTGGTATCTGAGACAGTCAGGTGATCCAAAAATTAAAGCAGAGGGCAATGGTGTGAGGAATTACCTGGTTTATACAGTTAATGAGAGAAGCTGAGTATGAGGCGACTTTTCAGAAGGGCAGTGAGAAAGCACTTTTCTGTCTTACCTCATTCCGTGCCAGAATAGAGAAGAGGGACTTTTAGGTGGCAGCTGTCAATTTTACACCTTTGCACGCACACAAAAAAACAAAGGTCAGTCTGTAACCAGAACAGTTAATGAGAGAGAATTATCCCAAGTATTTCCAACTTTTACTTATGCTTAATAAACCATTCAATAAAGAAACGAATCGTATTTTTTGCATTTGTTGAGACTACCATGATTTTTATGGAGCATTTTTTGAAACGAGCGAAAACTTGGCATCGATTCTGTGGAAAACGTACATTTCTTGTGCCACATTTTGTGAGAATCTCCGCCCGTGTTTCATCACATCTTGGACGGATGGACACCGGAGAACTGTGATGTGATTCAGTGTGATCAGCCGAGAAGGCCTGGAAAAAAGGTTCTCTGCAAGAGGAGTTTGCTGGTCGCTTTTCCCTCGATGCTATTGCTCGCCTTGCCGTCCCCGAAGGTCTCTTTGTTTTACTGCAAGAACTCGTGCTGCTGTCAGGAAGAATAGGTAACTCTTGGAGAAGTTTCGAATGAGTGCTGCATCGGAAAGCCGTGGGGCGTTTCAAGAAAGGTAAACTTACGTGCAAATAAATGTCCATTTTTCCCAAGTGTTTTCGGGAAAGAGAAATGCTTTCGTGTTTTTTTACTTCCAAGGTTTATCTCGTTGATTGCAGTTAATTTTCCAACGAGTTGTGCGTTTCGTTCACGGTGGTGCAGTTTTAAGATGGTGACCGCCAAAAGTCATTTTCTCGATGTCGGATACCGAAAACCTCGGAAGACTCGAAACCGTCCGTTGCTCAAAAGCGAACCCTTGGCGGACACGGTGGTGCTCGCCGTGTACGAGGTGTGTTGGGTGTCATTTTCGCGTGGTGCGCACGGCAGGATTGTGTACACACGTTGTAAGGTTCCTTGATCACCAGCGACTGTGCAAACAAAAAACCTCCATGGACTTTTTTTTTTCCCCCCCCCACGTTTCACACCGTGGGTTTCGGCTTTGCTTTCTTGGCAACCCTTATCCCTCGCACGGATGTGCAAAACAGAATCTCCCCGCGAAGGGAATCTTGCGACGAAAAGGGGGGACATCGTGATCACTTTATTTGGGAGACTCACCTCGGCGAGGGAAATCGACACTTTGGAAGAGCCCTCGAGAAGTTGGCCCAGCGCGCGCTCCACTTCTTGCTCCCAAGGCAGCAACGGCTTTCGAAAACATTCTTTCACTTGCTCCAGACCGTTGCTCCAGACCACGAATGCCCGATGCTGGTGGACCGGTCGGAGGTTTCAGCAAGTCTGCCTTTATGGCACGTGGTCAAGCACTCGGGCTGCTGCGTAGGCAGTCGGCCTATCGTCTGGGTGCCATCGGCAATAGGAAGGATTGCCCTTGTTGGGATCCACGGGGTGGTTCTTGCATTTCCGAAGTATTTGTTCGGATCACCCCTAATTTCTCAAGAGATGGCGCTCCTGCAATTCTGTTTTGTCCGTGATGAGAGGTGCCACACACACACACACACACACACACACACACACACACACACACACACACCTTCATCGGTGGGGGAGGGGGGAAGAAAAGAAAACACTCTGCAGTCCACAGGATGTGCGGTTTCCCAAGCAACCGGGCGCAACTCCAGTGCTTTTCAGGGAGTGTCGACGGACACGTCGGCTTGCTCCCAAGTCGTTCCTTCTGTCCCGAGGTCATCTGGGGAGTCCCGTCCACGCTTCGACCTGGCGCTCGTAGAAGCTCCTTGCGACTTGAAGCGACCCTTTGCGCGAGCAAATCCTTGCATTCCTCGCTTGAAGTCGAAAAGGTATGGTGCAAAGGTGTTCCTCTGTGGAAAGATGGGTTACGAAACTGCAATGGCAAGTCTTCAGGTGCAGCTCATGATGACGAAGTGTTCCGCGCACCGATGATGAGCGAGGTTTAAAGAAATGAGGTCAATGGGTTTTCGGTCGTCAGAGGAATTCACGTAACACATGACATTCCTCCGAACTGCCTTCTTCCTTGCTTTGTCCCTCTTTGGTTTAGTCATTTCGCAGGACATCTTCTCAGCGGGGCTCATGTAAAAGCAGCGCACGAGCCGCACTGATTCGAAGAAATGAACGTATTCAGACCGCGTCCAGGTGTCCATTTCCAATGTGGTTAAATAAGGTCCTGGTTCGACCAGCCTTGGAGTTTTTGGCCTCCACCTTGGTATAAGCTACAGCGTTGTTTGCGTAGTGTACGTACCAAAAGTTTCCCGCGTGCAGGAGTTTTTCACGAGCTCAAAATCGAATTTTCGAACGACTGCAAGGCATAAATGGCATAAATGGGTTGGGATCTTTTGCTGGGAGGCGCCCTAATTGGCGAAACTCCGCAGCGCCGCTGATTTGTCGGCACGGTGAGCCACCAGCAAAGGAGTCCCTAATTGCAGTGAGGACGATTAAGATTGCGAAACGAGTAAAGGGGATCACGAGTTGATGAGCGGTCTTGGAGGCAGTAGGCCGACCCCCAAATGCAGGTACCGCTGGGACGGCGCTTTCATGGAGGTTGCGTTCGCGCCATCCATCCGACTGCGCAGAAGCCGTCAGGGCAGCATTTTCCACGAGCTGCCGAACAAGCAGCATTCGAGTGCGTGCGTGCGTGCGTGCGTGTGTGTTTTTTTTGGCTCGCAACACAACACGGCAGGTTGCGATAAGTAATCAATAAATGTTTCAACCCGGAAACCCGACGTCGCGGGTCGGTAATCTCGTGAGAGGCGCAGCATCTCACGTTTCGTTCGGGGGAGCCTTGGAACTCGCGTTTCAGGAACGATTCTGGAGCAGGGCTGCCATTTCCGAGACGGGGATGTTATCTGAGGCCATCGAGGAGTGGATTCCGGTGCCCCGCAGCTTGCATTTGAAAGGATGCCGTTTTCCAGTTATCCAGTAAGGTGATGGAAAAGTCGGGAAGTGGCTGTTCCGAGGAGGGAGTCCTCGTGGACCGGCCGGGCTCTGGACAGGCCGCGATTTGAACAGCACACTCGATCCGGCACTCTTAGATTCCTTTTAGATGAAGGTGAGCCGGACTGACGTCAGTCCTTTTTGACTCTCGTGGAGTTATTTTAGTACGAAAAGGGTTGAGCGGTCGCAAGAACTTTAAAGATTGGAGCGACACTGGAAAGCGTTTAGGGGGTGTCATTAGTCTTGTTGTTGTTGTTGTTTTTTCTCTCTCTCTCTCTCTCTGTGTGTGTGTGTGTGCGCGCGCGTGTGTTTTTAATTTTATTTTGCGTGTTGAGCAAGAACTTTAGAACACGACGGTGCATCGCTGAAAGGAAAGTGCATTGATGTGGTTATGAAGCGCGTTGTGGCCAAAGGTTCCTGGCCAGCAAGGAGTGCTGTCAATGGAAGGATAAGAGGGCAGGTTGTATTGCCGTTTATCGGTTATCCAGGAAGCTTCGCGAGTCCTGGAAAGTGGGAGCGTGGGGCGTCTTCCGAAGAATCGAGTCCGAGGGGTCAGGTGATTGGGCTTCTTTGCGGATGTGGCCAAGAAGTCTCCGATTCGGTTCCCTGACCGCCGCCAGTGCGAGGGTGCCGAAGATCGGAACCGTGCAACCGTTGCGTTCCAGGACCGCGACTCGTACAAGGAATGACGAAACGTCCCTTCGCGGGGAAAAGTTTCGATTTTTTTCCTTAGGAAAGAAGAAAGGAACGGTTCACAAGCGGGTTTTAGGTGCACTGCAGTCTGGGAAATCCTTACAGAACCACCTCGCTGTTCGCGTGTTGGAAATTCGTGCTTTCCAAGTCGGCGATTCGTATTTCGAAAACAAAAGAAAAAAAAAAAAAAAAATTCGGTGACCCCCCATGAAGCGGGTGCACTTGGCGAACGTGGGAAGTGCACAGCTTTCCGGCCGGACCTTCGAAGTCTGTCTGGCTGCGTGCATCTGTTCCGGTTAGCTCCGGAGCGTTAATTTGCTCATCAGTTTGGGTTGCCTCGTTACGCTTTCCCCAAAGACGAAATTCCCCAAGTCGCACGGAGCCATCATGTGACCCTCGCTTCCCAAACGTGACCCTCATTCGGAACTTCGGCTGCCACCGGCAATCTGGGGTTACTCCATCTAGAAGATTACTTGATTTCCGTTGAGTGCAATCCCAAAATGCAATTGGGTTTGCGTTCGACTGATTTTTGAATTTTCCGCGGAGCAATTTCGACTGCGAAAGTGCGGAGCGCGCCAAGATTTCCGGTGTGACACCCGAGGCTGGTGATTTGACCCTGGATGCGTTTCGGAAAATGCGATTCGCTTCTCGTGCGTGCGTGCGTGCGTTTCGTCCCCCCCCCCCCTTTCCCCCCCAGGAAGATGCCTTGCACGTTGCTTCATCTCGAGCCGCTCAAAAGATGAAAGGCCCAGAATGTCGAAAAAGCAGTTTCCAGCACTCTCATTCAAAGACGCGTTCCACCGTCCGGAACGCGGTTGGCTTCGTGGCCGGCAAGGCGGTGGCTGCTGCCCTGCGCCAACGCGACCCCCCGCCATTTGCCGGTGGCGCCGGAATTCGCCAGAGCAGCTCACTTTGAAGTGATCTCCGGGTCGTATCTCAAAAATCGAAATGCCGTTCCGAGTGGGAGGCGTATTCCGAAGTTGCGGATGTGCCGAAAAGATGAGCGCGTCTCGGAGGCGTGGTCGCGATTGGGCGCGTGGCGAGCGGGCGGACGTTGGAAGGGGCGAGGGATGGCGAGGGGGTGAGGCTGCGTCCGGTTGGGGGCGCTCTGTTCGCCCCTCCCCCCCGCGAAGCCGAGCTCGTTGGCTCCGAGGAATCCGCTGCGGAGCGAAGGGCTTGGGAGGGTTGCGCTGGATGGGGAGCTCTGAAAGCCAGATAGGGCTTTTCGGTGCCGCCGGAGGCGTAGCAGCAGGAACCTTGGTTCTTTGACCTCTGCCCTGTTCGCAGGAACAGGATCGGAAACTTTCGAGCTCCTCCTCGGATGCCGAAATCTCGAACCGCACTGAACGCTTCCTCGGTTCAGGTGCGAAAAAAAAAAAGGTGGGCCCGCGTCGCACGTGGCGTTTGGAAATCCCCAGGTGTGTCGAATGGTTTTCGTCTGGAGGGTCGATTTCACGCAGCAGCGCCTTCCCCCCTCCCCTCCCCGCATCCTCGACTAGGGTGTTCACGGCGTACCACGTGCTGCACGCACGTAAGTCGATGATGTAAGTGTCCCGCCGGGGAAGCCGTCGGAGTCCCGGAGGCCGGTGGGGGACCTTCTCCCCGAGATCCCGCATCCCCGTGGCTTTCCGTGGGTCGAAGAACGGCTTCCCCACTACGCAGGAGAAGCGCTCGTGAGGTTTCGCTGGCGCAGCCACGCTTTCCCAAGTCCCACGGAAAAGTTTCCAGCGGTCGTTGCAGCCTTCGTGGGCGTCCACGGCCGGCTGCTGCGCAAAAGACCCTCCCCCTATCTGCTCCGCACCGCACAAATGCTTCCAGTGACAACTGCACCCACAAAAATTTCACGTACTTTATTAATAGTACAAAATTTTTAAATTCCATAAGTTGAAATTGCACTGTATTACATAATTGGCAAGTATTCCACGTAGTGCTTGAACATACAATCGACAGAGCGGATTTCCGGACTTCGTACACTGTTCTTGTAGGTAACACCGATTGCAAGCTGCCAACTGAAAAATGTTAACTCTGCATTTTTATTGATTTCTTTTCATAAATGGTAGCAAAGCACTGTACAAAAATAAATAATTAGTGGAACTTGGATTTCCTTTGGTTAATGCACAACCAGTCTATCACAAACATGTCTTACTCGGACAAAAGTTGCTGTAAAAGGGATTTCTTTTGATCTCTAGTTTCGTTACATTCTGGAACGTGGGGGTTGCAATCAGCTATGGGCAATTCGAACGTTAACCCCAACTCGTCTAGTTCTGCGAGGGATAAAGTTTGACCACTGGATGACAGAACCATGGGGGAAGAGCCTGCTATCGATCTTGTTCCGTAGGGCCCAGAAACAGTCTGCTGCTGCTGCGTTCTGGCACCGACGTGGGCACGCAACTCGTGCCGCACTAGTTCAGATTTCATGGGCGCAGAGACGGTGACTCCTTGGGAGGGGGAACTGACTACACGTTGCATGCGAACTGACTGGTTTTGGTAGACGGACATGGGGAAGGGAGCACTTCGGTCCGTGCTATGTGTGCATGGAAACTGCCCGCGTTAAAAAGGCAAGTGTCTTACCCTAATTGTGTAGGAGATGAGCTGGAAACTTTGCCACCCGCTGGAACAGCAGACCTGGGACTGAACTGGTTTGCTCGAAATGACGACTGGAAAAAGAGAGGGGGAGAGAGAACAAAACAGGAATGCGAAATAACTTTTGCCACATTACTGAGAGCTGGGCGTTCAGCATGGGATTCTGATGCAATAAAGACGCTTTCATGGAAGCTGGAGAGTTGGTCCATGTGGGCTGACTAATGCTACCAATCTGAGATACTCTAGGTTGCTGTAAAGCACTATCCGAAAGTATTTCCATTCTTGTTAAGGTTGCATGCCTACCTTAATGTGAAAACTTGCTGCTGCATCTGAGAATGAGATGCAAATGGCTGCTGTGGAACTCCTGAAGCACTGTTGGAATATGACGGGGAAAGTTGCTGCTCAGAAAGGTTCACTGATCTGTCCAAGGTAACATTGGGAGGAATCACTCCGTTACCCAAAAGATCGTCAAGATTTTGATAATTTGATTGACAGGACTCGCTGGTGGGGACATATAACTGGGATTGTGACTTTTGCTGCTGCTGCTGCTGCTGCTGCTGCTGTTGTTGTTGCTGCTGGAGCAAAAGCTGGTTTTGGAGTTTTTTATTTCTCTCAAGTCGGAGCAGCTGGCCTGTGGCTTTAAAAGATGCTTGCAGAGCTGCCTTGGCTTGATGGTTAGTTACATGCTGTTGTGCATACATGGGAGGAGCATGTAAATTGTAATTTGTGACAGGTGGTGTGGATGAAAGTCCATAATCAGCATCTCTACTAACATGCAATGGGGTTGTGCTTTCACAAGATTCCAAAGATTTTTGGATAGCTGTAATGACCAGTTTTTCATTAACGTCGGTCTGAACGTTTGGGGCATCTGCTATCACATCGTCAAAGAAGTGCTTCAAGATGAACTGATTATCTGGAAGTGTGGACTGTGCAGGTGCTATCTCAAGCACCTCATCCAAAATATCAGATAACAAGGGATCACAAGCAGGGGGTTCATGGTCTGTAGTTAGTAATGGGCCACCAGCTAGAAATTCATTTAAAGTAACTTGGTGGGCCTGGTTCTGGGCTTGGGACAAGTTCAAGTTCAAATTCACATTAACATTCACGTTATTCACTTGTTGCAAACTACTCATAATACCATTCACATTGCTGTTTGTTTGCTCACTTCCTAGGGAACTCAGGGTTTGGTTCAAAGTGCGAAAATTAGGATTGTTGCGCACTTCTTGCGTGATTGGCTGATTCAGCAATGCATTGAGAAATCCTTTATTCGATTGCTGCTGAGGCCGCTGCTGCTGTTGCTGTTGCTGTTGCTGTTGCTGTTGCTGCTGCTGCTGCTGCTGCTGTTGTTGTTGTTGTTGTTGTTGTTGCTGCTGCTGCTGCTGCTGCTGATGGGAAGAGGAAAGATGTGGCACTGTAGATACACTACCACCACCACTCTTCCCCAACTGTTGCCTTGAAATACAACAATGAAGAAGTTATCACTGCTTTCTAGCACTTACTGGGCACTTGCAGCATTCATCTGTTCATGCACAATCCCTCTGTTCTGCCACGGATTTGTAGACGTCATGATCTTTTTGTTAAGATCCTTGGGAAGTTTTTCTTGGGGAATCTTAAAAGGCCACCATGAAAGCAACCCCAAGGGGAGCGCAACATTTCCTACCTGTGACACAATTTTCGGATTTGGAATTTGTATGGGAATCGAGGATGGCTGAATCGGCTGTCGAGAAAGTAAAGTTGCCAGCATTTTATTTTTTTGCCACAGTTTACTTCCAGTTCCAGAATGAGTAGTGGTGGGGACAGCTGACTTTGTAACAGTTTGCACTTGAGATGACGGTGAGCTACTCATTGGCCTCTTGGATGGGGGTTGGCTAAACTCATCACTAAACATACATTGCATTAGTAGTGAGACGTCCAATCAACATTGAAATCACCTTTCTTTATGGACATCTTGGATTCTTTTCAGGGATGTCAAGGTGTTGTGGTCCAGTGACATACCGTCAAACGAGTAAGTTTGCATATTTTCTCCAAGATTCTGCTAAAGGTGACTCATGCTACCAAAGACATTACCAAATCACATACCTCCTCCTTTATAGCCTCGTCCCGATCTTTTAATAACTGTTGCAGCAACTCATTGCCTTTCTTAAAGCCTGCTTTTGTTTCTAAATCATCATCATCATTTTTTTTATTCAGAAGCTGAAAGCAATCGATTGAAAAATTTTACATTCCTTCCCAAAAAAGTCATATACTACCGATAACAGCATGTTGTTCCCGTTTGCTTTATCTACAAGCAAAGCATCCGATCTTGGATTCTTGGTGGACTGGTTCTCATCTGGGCTTAGTAAAACTTTCAGTATGTGATTTTTATTATCTTCGGAATTTTCTTCATTTGCATAATTACTGTCTATCCTCTTGGAGGTCATTAACAAATTACGCAACCTATCTGATGCACTGACACCTCTTAGAGAAGACTCATCCATGAACACTGAATCAGTTTCAGCAAACTGTGATGCTGCAAACTGTTCTGCCACTTGGTCTGAATGCAAGTTGGCATTATCACTGTAAGGGTTAAAGGAGAAAGTACAACCAAATGAATTATTCAAGTTTACATTTGTTGGGCTGGGTTGGCTAAGCACAGTCCTTGGATTCGGACTGATGTGGGAAATGGGGGTGGATGATGGACTGTATGTTGTGATATTGGGGGGGTGAGAAACTGGCTGTTCGGAACTCGGACGAGATACGCTCATTAGTGTTGCACTGCTAGGAGTAGAAGCACGGGATGAGGGATACACTGAGGACCCTATACACGAACTATTGTTCCAACTGGATGTCTGGGACAGCAGAGCATCTGTCTGTCGTGAACCCACTTCACCTCGATTATCATCTACAACACCCTCAGTCGGAGTCAACTCCCAAGAAGATGAAGGGAATAAATCAATTAAATCACCCACAGGATTTAAAGTAAACGTAGGAAAAGAATTCACATGTCCTATGTGTTGGGAAATTGTATCTTCATGGGAGGGTACGAATTCTCGATTATCTACCCCCACCGTACTGATGCTCGGTAACACTGCAGAATCTTCATCTGTCATTACTTTTGAACCTCGCTCCCTTTTCAAAACAACCATCGGTGACTCTGCCTGCTCCAGATCCGTGTTCCTGGAACCAACGAGACGACACAATGGACCACAATACACCCCTGAGCCACTTACATAACAATTGAGTGGATAGCCATGATGAAATCTTGCTCATGGATACCCAAACCTGGAGTGAAAAG
Organism: Raillietiella orientalis; assembly: GCA_036172245.1. NCBI lineage: Eukaryota > Metazoa > Arthropoda > Ichthyostraca > Raillietiellida > Raillietiellidae > Raillietiella > Raillietiella orientalis. The sequence continues at coordinate 129,717 of JAYWIR010000052.1, read as the reverse complement.
CTTGAACTTGGTCTGCACACAGATATAATGGTTGGGATTTGGGACGCGCAGATGACAAATGCTGGATGTGCTAATGCCTTTCTGAATGCACTCTTGGAGGCAGTGTGTGAGTTTGGGTACATCATTAGGATGACTCAACTCTTGTAGCATGCAACCAATCAAATCCTAAGAAATAATGAAAAATCAAAACATTTTCTGACTAGGCACTACCTTATTCAACGATTGGGAATACGTAGAAGAAAGGCCACTTGTATCTATATTAATTATTTTTCCAGTTAGATCAAGACGTGTAGTAAACTGCTCTACTGATGTGAGCTGAAACAAAACAGTTAAACCAAGGAGAACGTAAGGAATGCCTACTTCTATTTTGGAAGCTGGAAGCATTCGTTTGGCAACACACAGCAGATAATTATGGTTTTCTATTCCAGAGTCTCCTGATACAGAATCTCCATCAGGAAGATGTATGGCTGATATCTAATCCAGGTGCTTAGGTCTATTATGCTTCCATTACATTTACACTTGCCTGCATCGTTTCATATTTTTCCATGGTATGCGCCTCCTCAGATGGAGATTTGGTCAGCAAACGGCAGGTAAATGTTTTATTCTTAAATTGCTTATCATAGGGATGACCTGGAAAGGGGGGGGGGAATGAAATAAAATAAACGCCAATTTAAACAAACTTAAAGCACAATGGGGAAATTACTGTCCCTTACCTAAACACATGGGAAATAACAATGAGGAAAAGCTCCCATGATCGTCTACATGAATTATTTGATATATCGAGCTTCCAATTAGGTTTTCGGTATTGTAGTTGAGAAATTGAAATACGTTGTCAGAAACATATTCAATTTTACCATCTGAATTAATCAAAAAGAAAAAAACTCCTAATGCCTGGAAGCAATGCAACGTTTTTTTTTTTGATATATTTTTTTGCATCATCACCATACTTCAACAACAAGTCTCGCTAAAACTTCATTTGCTAAAATGCTTGGTCTAGAAGAGGAAATGTCACTTTGCTGTACATCTTCGGACGTCTGACTCGTACAGGCCTCGGTTTTTCCTTTGGAATTATCTTCAGAGTGACTAGCTTGCTGAATGCGGCGAATCTAGTTTGTTGAACAATACTTGTTATTAGCATCTTTGCAGGATGCCAGGAATCTTATCTAATCAAAAATCAGAAACATCGGCAAAAGTTTTCGCATTTCGAAACGGACTTCACCTCGGCTGGAAAGGGCTCCGAAGGGTTAAGAGGAAAATCCGATACGTGACTCTCGAAGCACGTTGCCTACGACAATCCTGAAAGTCTCGTTGAGTCAGGAACCCTTTTTTTCACCCTGTAACCCTCCCTCCCTCCCCCCCCCCCATCCCATTTCCATACACTACCGACGATGCTACGAATGCTTCGAGATGGGAACGCGCTCCCTCCTGCTCGGCGACATCCACTATCACCTAACATAAACAAACTTCTCGTTTGGGTAGGTCATACAATAGTTTACAATCGCTGTACGAATTATGATTCTGTGGCTCTCGCCCTTGAGATACGTCGGCCTACCCCTCTCTTTAAACGCAAATGATAAACCGGGATTTCAGACCTTCAGGCATTGACTACAGGCTTTACAGCATGACCTTAAGCAACTTGAAATCCGTCCCCTTTACGCACACCAACGTAAAACAGTTTGAGAGGCTCCTGGCCTTAAGATAACCGATCTTTCTCTCTCTTTCAATTAATTACTTACTTAAACGGTACGTGTCACGAAATGTATCAAATTAAAAGAAGTTCTTGGGATTTCACCTGCAGCCAATTATTAATCGACGGGATTTGTACGTCATAAAGACCTTGACTTACATTCGAAGCCAGCAGCGTAGCTCCTACAGTTGGGTAATGATTCAATCTACCCATACCTATCACTGGAGCCAGCTATCATGTACACAAATAAACGCCTTGTTAACGAGCAAACTTACTAATGAACAATAACAAACCAAACACTGGAAACAAGGAAAAGAAGAGGAAAAAAAAGAAAAAGGAAAGAAAAGGCGCTGTAAACTCCTCGAGCCAAACACGGGAGCTTACGGAGAAGTTTCGAAATGCAACTCTCAGACCTAAACCTTGAAACCCAAGTATGTGGATGCTGTGCATATCTGAAGATGTACGCAGGACGGAGAAAATCGAAATATTACTGCTATAAAAGCACGCACGAACACATATAGGTCAGAAATATTCGACCATAAAAAATAACTCACTTGATTTACTGTTTCTTCTAATATAGCACATTTGTGCAATTTCACAGCTGTCATATCCTTCAGAAAACTAGTATACAGAAGCTCGACCAGCTCCTCAAAGTGATGACTCTCCTGTTCCCGACGCCGTTTCTCGTTTTCACACTTACTCCTGGAGCCAAATACAAGAGAAAAAAAAAATCCATGAGATCACACATCAGACAATCGTATATCTCTTTCACTTTATTATCCATTTTATTATATAGGAAAGTGTTATCGTACAAACTAACCATTAACCGCTGATAAAAGAAAACATCCGTAGCTCTCAAAGTGGCAGCCTGAAAACTCTGCTTTTAAAAATTTCTTTCTCACTCACAGTAATGTGTTCAGCAGAATTTCTCACCACTTACAGCTGAGATTGGGGCTTTAGGTCGGAGTTTCTTCTTTTGCGCTCAACTACTGGTGCACTGTTTGTTACACTCATTCCTATGAGTGTTCTAAGGAAACGAAATGTTCTAATCCATTCGTACACATCGTAACACTACCATGACCAGAAATGAGATAACCATACTCTTCTTCTGATGTGATTTCGAAGGCACAAATGCTGTACTATTGTTACCTTGTTGTGCTATCAACACAACTATTTCACTGTCTTCCTAGTCAGAAGAAATAAAAATTACAAACAGAACCAAACCAACACTTAATTTTCTGGAAAAAAAAAAAAATTCATAGAAAAAGCAATTTTCGAAAATGATCCCGGGTGCGAACGTACTGAAGCATTTTTTCCCAAGCAACCAGTCAGGAACAACTGAATGCTTCTGTCACATGAACTATCTTCTCGAATGCTTCCTTTACACACATGAAAGAAAAACAACTTTATTCATGTGTATATAAACACATGTACATATTCAAATGCCACTAAGAAGTTACCATGAAAAAATCTGGGAAATGTGTACCACATAATGCAACATCACCACAACTGATGGACATTATGAATTAATGAATAATAAAAACTGTCACATATTTCTGAATCTAAATCTCACCACATGTTTATGCAAACTTGCACCTTTTTATTTACATAGCACTGTGGGGGGGGGGGGGGGATTGTACTCTTATCCGGGAACATTTACACAACATTAAACTACTAATGCCATTTCTATGCAGGGAGATACAAATCATACATCTTGCAGATTTCAATGTATGCACAGAATATGTTTTCCAAATTTACCATCATGACCAAAATGTCAGTACCCTCACAGGTTTCTCCCACCAAAGGTTTTCCCTTTAACACATATTTCTGCATGCAGCTACTATAGTGCTATTCATGCACACACATAAAAACTGGAAGAATTTGTCAACAGTGGAATCAGGTTTAATAAACTGCTTCCAACATTTCACCAAACACAATCTCTTTACATGTGTGTACAAAGTTACTTTTCACTTATCTACCATTGCTTTTTCAATGCCTAATACTGCATTTTAAAATACTCGTAAATTTTGAAATACATTTTAAAGCTTTACATTCAGTTTTCAAATTTATTTAAATTCACATGTTTTGACATGACTGAATCTGTTTCCACTCCATTTCTGCTACAAAGAATGCTTTTTTTTCTCAAGATATTCTTTCTGATCCATCAATCACCAGCAATGACACTATACTAGTATTTAAGAGTGACTACAGTTGTTATCACACACACACACACACATGCATTCACTACAAACAGTTGATGCTCAGCTTTATGCCAAACTGTATAAAAGACCAGCTACTTATTAAACGTAATTTTACCACCTATATTGAGAAAAACACGAAAAAGTACATGATTCATGTGGTGCATACAAGCAACTAACAAGCCTCTGAGCATCAATATAACAGTTTGGAATACGAGCACAAGCAGCACCTTCTAAAATATTTTGAGATTTTTGTGCAAACTTGCAGCAGGATATATTTTCATTTGGAAATTAATTACAAAATGGCTCCGTAAGATCACCAAAGTTTTTCATCCACTAAAATGGGGCACATGAAAATCAGAGAAAATCACAACACAATCACCATAGCACTAAAACAACCATCAGCAAAGCTGACAAGATAGTAAATAACAAAACATAGTGCCAAGCATCATGCAACAGTAAATGAAATGCAGTTTTAGTGGAAAGGTCTTTTTGGAAATAATGTCTATGCAAACACAAATACACTGCAAAAGAGGTGACAAAGCCTAGTATGAATTTGAGATCAGATGGAAGTGATGGCAAAACAGGTGCCTTTACAACAAATGAATCGACTTTGTTGACAAAGATATGTGCATTTCTTACTAATTCAGAATCCATAGCAGCTTACAGAAATACGCACAAAGATACAAAAAAAGAAAACAAAAATAAACAGGGGAATTGCAAACTTGATTGACTTGCAAACGGCGTATGATGTCCAAAATAACGAATCACTTTGGGAAAAAATTGATGCACACAGGAATAACAGGCACTTTAAATATTTTTCTCCTATTACTTTTCAAACAATCATACTCACTGGATGTTTTTTTTTTTCAAAAAAAAGAAAAAAAAAAAGGCCACAGTATATTTTATTCTATTCTCCGCACTTGGTATTTGAATAATTGCGTTATTTTGTCTTACAGTGAGTATTTCAGAAAATGTGCACACCCACAGGAGGAAAAAATAATATACAATCTCATACCCTTTCTTCATGGAAGCTGTACGTTTCTGTTCACTCTGTGAAAATGCCACCTGCATGTACACAACATAAAAGAGTGGAAAAAAAACATTTTCAATACGGTTGCATGCAAGAGCTACTCAATGTTTACAGGCATCCCAAACTAATGTTTTTTTGTTAGCAAAAACCGATGCCAAGGTTGCCGAACATTTTCGAAATCAAATTTTTAAACACGGTTTGATAAGCAATGCAATCTATCGATTTTTTTTTTTTTTTTTTCCCCCTCTTTTTCTTTTTCCTCCCCCACATTATTCTACGAAACTGTAAGCAAAAATTACGTACATACCAAACAGGGGCAAAGGGAGGAACAATGCTGGGGCCGTATTACCAGTGTACAATCCGTTTCCCCAAGTTTCACTGCAACATCTCGGCCAGAGGAAAAAGGAAAAGGAAAAAAAAAAAAAAAAAATTCCCTCCTCCATTCCACACATATACACACACACACACACACACGTTCCTGCTACGGCCCCAACACATTACGGATTCACGAAAAACATTTCCAGCAATGCAAAGTAAATGTTTTAGATGTATATCTCAATCCTTACGGGATATGACATAAGCATACTAATCTACGACAGATTTACTGAACGTCGTCGTTTTCCACCTGCATAGAAACTATCGCTCATGCCTTAAGGCACCCCACATCGTATTACATATTCTTCAGGGGGGGGGGGGAAGGAAGGGAGAGAGGAAAGAAAAAAAAAAAAGAGGAGGAGGAGAGGGAACGAAAAAAAAAAAAAAAAATGCACACCATTTCACGGTTTCGAGGAGACGCGCACACACGGCCACCGACGAACGTACATGTGTGTGTGTGTGTGCACACGGCTACATGTAAAAACACACACACACGCACATATATGGAATCCATAAGCCCGCACACATACACAGGGGAGAGAGGGGGAGGAGGAGGGAGGGTGGGAAGGGAGAGAAGGAGAGGGACGGAGAGAGAAGAGGAAGGAAGGATAAGGAATTTTCAAATTAAACAAAAAAAAAAAAATGCACTGCACTTTTGATTTTTTCCCATTAAAAATTTGTTGGAGTGCTTACGTCGGGAAATGCGTTTTACGCAGTCGTTTTATAATGTGCGATGCACCAGCGTACTCTCCGTGTGTACATTTTTTTTTTTTTTCTTTTCGCAAAGTTGTACGAGACGAAAATCCATGCAATGTGTGTGTCTACCTGTGTGTTTGTGTGCGTGCGCGCGTTTTTGTTCTTCCCTTGTTCCCAAAAAAAAAAAAGGTTTTTTTTTTTTTTTTTTTTTTTTTAAAAAAAAAAAAAGGCGCCATGCACGCGGAATTTTCGTAAATAAAATTTGAACGTTAAAAATACTCGGCATTACGAATCGGCTGTGACAAAATTAACCGCGCACACACTTGTTAAAGTGTTAACGATCTCTCCGAGTTACTAAAAAAAAAAAAAAAAAAAAAAAAAGTCGTCATCCTCCTCTCTGAAAAAAACGTGCAGCACACACACACACACACACACACATGCACGTGTAGCGCGCGCTTACGTGTGTGTTCCATGCGTTTCCATGTGAACGGCGCGTCCGCAGCCTCCCTTGCTACATTACATCGCAACGGCATGGAATTCCACATTTCGTAAGCATTTTCCATGCCGACGGTTTCTATAATATATGAATGAACAAAGCCGCTCTTACGCAACGAAACGGAGGAGTGCTTTGGCAACGTGTTACAAGATGGCAGAGACACGGCTCGCACGCAGTGTTCGCCGCTCTCCTCTAAGCATCATCACGGAAGGCGAGGGGGCGGGGGGGGGGGACGTACGTTTTCCGATGTACAGCTCCGCAGTACGCGCGCGCGGCTGGAGGACGAACCCATCGTGGGGTCATCGGAAAAGGACCCATGGAAACGCGCGCTCGAACCACGCGAAGCGTACAGATGTACGCAGCCCGACGCGTACTTGCGGCTCCTTCCTCGGCCGGGTCAACTGAATCGAACAAACAAAACGGAAAAAAGGGAAAGAAAAAAAAAAAAAAAAACGGTAATCTGCCCGTCTGCACACACGAAGAGCCTCCGCATCCGATGCCACGGGGGGTTTCTGCGGGAGGACTCTCGCCGCTGCGCGCGAAACGACAACCGACCCACTCCGACTGAATGGGTCCAGGAGGAGAGAGAGAGGAAACGAAGCCACGCAACGCACGCAGAGGGAACACCACGCGTGCCGAGCGCTCCGCTCGTCGGGGGTTCTTCCTCCTCCCCCGCCCCCTCCTCCCTCATGCTGCAGGGCCGAAGAGACACACCACTTCTGCTTCCGAAGAGGAACACACACTCGAATCGGTTTTGATGGGAAAGTGTGTGTGCGCGCGCGCGCGCGGCTGAAAGACTCCCCGCCACCACCACCGCCACCACCGGTGGGGCAGAAGAAGAAGGAGAGAACTCTCTCTCGGCGGTTCCGCGCGTCTCCCTCCCTCCCTCTCTCTCTACCTGCAGGTCGCCCTTCCCCCCCCCCCCCATCTCCACGGATCCCGTGCACTTCCAACACATCGCCCGCTCTCGATCACGGCTCCGGGAAAGAAATGGCTGTTGGCAAATCGTGCGCGGAGACGCAATTTGGTAGCCAGGCAACGCGTAGATTACGGCGTAGCCATAGGATAAACATGTGACCGGGGAGTTATTAGCGGGATGGAAACAACTGCAATGATTCTCTTTTTCCATCTGTGTCATCGGTGGAAAGTGTTGCACAAACACGTGTTCGCGAGGTATGATCTTGAGGCTGTGCTTCTGCTTTTTTATTTTTTTTTTTTTATTTTCGCGGCGTCGCTGCGAAACGCGCGGCGCGCGCCGTCGCGGGGGCTCTCCCCGAGTGTGGCGAGGGGAAGTTCGATGGGGTGATGCCCATCACGGGGGACGTCCGGGGATTCCGGTCCAGCTCTCTACGCGCACGTCCGTGGCAGATTCGTCGCCACCGCTGGACGGAGGAGAGTGGGAGGAATTCCTGAACGCTCGCCGCCGCTTCCCCACCGACGCTCCCGTGCCGGAGGAGGAAAGGGGGGGGGGGGGGGAAAACGGAAGATCACCTGGAGATGAAAGCGGTGGATTTCCGGTCGCGGGAATCAGCTTATCGAAAAGCCGAACGTCCACGGGATCGGTCCGCTCGCACATGCAAAGTGGGGGAGCCGAAAAGCTCTTCGCCCACTCGGGGTGAGACGAACGATTCCTCCATTCATCAGACGGAGAGCGGTCGTCCCGGCAACTCCCTCAGCACGCCGGTGTCCGGGTGGCGGGCGGGCGTGTCGGCGTCGCCCATTCAAATAGGAGGTCGGTTCCGCGCGTCATACCTCCTTCGAAAATCCATTTCCACAGTGGAAAGAAAAAAAAAAAAAAAAGAAAGAAAGAAAGAAAGAAAAAGGGGAGGGCGGGCGGGCGGGCGGGGGGGGGGGGGGGGGAAGAAATTTGCTTTTTTATATGACTGCAGGAATTTCCAATATCACTTCGAAACGAAGAGCTGCTGCTGCTGCTGCATGCGTCGCTCGTTTGCCTTCGTGGCACACGTCGGGTCATCAAGTGCATGCCACATCCAGTTTCCCATATACCTCGGATCATGGGGTCATCCATCACGACGCGGACCGAGGCCTCCTACGGATCTGCGGGCGAATAAGGAAATCTTTTCGTCTCCGACGCACCCCACCGATCTTGGCGTACGGCTCCTGCTTGCGCGCGCTTACAGAAGGTTCGCTCCTCGCGGTGCTGATGCTGCTGGAAAGCCGTCCGGATGAGCAATCTGCGATGGGCTCTTGGATTCGGACCTCGACCTGGGAGCTGCGTGGCAACCCGGGCGTTGCTAGCAACGAGGTTTTTGGAATTTCGGTCCCATCTTGCCGGACTCCTACGCTTCCGCTTCTGGCCGCTCCGAGCGCCATCCCCAAAGGAAGTGACGTTGGGGTTTCCGGACGCAAGGAATACACATAGAGCTCTACAATCTTCTCTTACACTTTACTTTCCCTCCCTCCCCCCCCCCCCGCCTCCCTCCCCGATGCATCTGCGAAGATATGCCGTGCACGACCCGTGCACCGACCGCATTCTGATGGCGACGCCAATTACTTTCGGATCGGCGCTTGCAGTTTCTTCTTTTCCCAGTCGAATCTTTTCTGATTACGGTTGCGATGACCGTGTCGCCTGCTTGAACAACGCGTTCGGCGTCCTGACCCCGAGGGTCCTGGTCCTCCTGTCCTGTCGGGAGCAGACTCTGGCATGACCTCTGAGCGACTTTCGTCGGCTCTTCTTACTTACTTTTGCAGATTCGGCATTCGAACGAACGAATGGGAGTCTCAACCTGCGGCGACGTCGTCCCTCCCTGCGCACAAGCGCGCAGCCGTGCGCGGGTTTCCGGGCAACCATCCGCTCAGGTCGCGGGCTGTCCGGTGACCAGCATCGGCTGCGGCGCGAGCCAAGGCCGCGAGGCTCGCATCCGCGCGTGCGCGAGAAATGCGGGGAAATGTCCGCCCCATCATCCCACGTGGAAGGAGAGGATGCGTGTGTGGCACGTGTGGTCGCGGGAACGAATCCGAGGAGCAGCAGCACCTTCGGACCTACGTTCTTCCTCAGGCGAAATTTTTCCGGGATCCCACGAGGATCCTGCTTCTCGGTCCCCCCCCCCCCCCACTCACTCACTCACTCCTCCTTCCCAGTCTTCTTCTTCTTCTCCTTCTTCTTCTCCTTCTTCTTCTCCTTCTGCATGCCTCGTGTGTGTGCTTCGTTTCGAGAAATGTCCTTCGTGTCCGATTTGAAGAGAAATGCCCCGCAGGACATAACGTGCACTTCGTTACGTGCCGTACACTCCCTCGGTAGCCTCGGTAACCACTCGATGGCATCCCATTCCCGTTTGTGTTTGAATTATTTTAGACATGGGCAAACATTCAAAAAGAAAAAAAAGAAGAAAAAAGGTGTTTCAAAGTAGGTGGAGAACGCGATCTGCAAAAGGAAGAAAGGGAAATAGATCTGGAATGGCATCCCTTTCGTTCCCGCGCCTGAAAAAAAAAAAGAAAAAAAAACTCTCCGGGATTCTCCCGGCCGGCGTTTCCCGAACTTTTCCCGTGACGGAAGCACTTCGCGAACCCCGAAATTTGGACGGAACACCTCGGTTGCTTTATAGGGTGGGTAAGGCGTTCGCGATAGACAGACTGAGCGAGTAAATAGAAGAGCTGAGGAAGCAAAGCGGAACTCTATTTTTCACGGACCTTCCACCAAAGTGTGCTCCGCGTTCGGCGGAGCACACTTTGGCGCACGCCGAGCTGGGCCGACGCTCGGTCCGGTCCCCCACCCCCCACCCAGCTGCCGTGCATCCGTGTTCTGTGTCTGGAAATCCCGACAGCCCTCCGGGAAAGAAGCGCTCCTTCCGCGCGCGACACTCCGAGGTGTCCTTCCGAGCTGCCCATCCACTCGAGAAGCGAATTTTCATACCTGCGAGGAAAGAGTTGTGGCAGCGAGGTGGTGGTGGTGGTGGTGGTGATGGTGGTGGTGGTGGTGGTGGTGCTGCTGCTGCTGCTGCTGCTGCTGCTGCTGGCGTTCCCATCTCGAGCGCGGTCGGGTGCATTCTTCCTGCTTCCTTTTTCCCTTCCCTTTCTGAACGGACGAGTAAACCACCGGGTCACCGACGACGCTCTTGCAGCTCTTGCGGACGAAACGGAACACTCGTGCACCCCGGGAACTGACTCTTTCTTTCCGCCGAGTTGCGCTCAGCCGTGTCTCGTGGCGGCGACGCGCTCGTGGGCTTCCGGAGCTTTCATCTGTCTTTTCCCGTTCGGATGCGAGTCCTTCGACACGAACACGGCACGTCAGTCAGGTCGGCTGGAAGATGGCGGGCCGCTTCGAGCGTGCTCGGCGGCGGCTCCGAAAATCCCCCACGCGCGCGCGGACGGGGAGAGGGAACGGACGGGCGGCGCCACGCAACGCAATTCCTGCCTTAATCCTTTCTGTCGGCAATCAAACGTCCATCCGTCGACCTGCGCCAATTCAGTACTTTGGCGCGGCGCGAGCCTCCCCCTATTGACGACAACACTTAGCACCGAACTCTGGGTGTTCTTTCTCTTTCGCCACGTGCTTAATTACATTCATTTGTCATTTTGATAAGCCATACCTCATGCGCACGGAAGACGCGAAGCGTCCCCCCCCCTTTCCCTCCCTCCCCCCCCCCCCCCCAAAAAAAAAAAAGAAAAAAAAGGAGAAACCTCCACGGAAAAGCGCCCAATTCACCAGCCTGCGGCTGCACAGGAGATGAAGAGGGGGATCGGATGCTTTCGCACTTCGGGGAAGGAAGGAGATGCTTCCCGGTCCGCGGCAGCGACTTGTGTGTGCGCGGAAGGCGGAAGGAGCGACGCCAGTCCGAAGAAGGGAGGCTGCATCCCGGCTCCTGGAGACGGAGCATGCGCGCGTGCCCTCCGCCCTTGCGGGCACGGATGGATGTGCTCGTCATGCTGGATGTGTCGGGAGGGGGAACGCGCGCGCAAGCGACATTCCGCCCCATGCAGCCCAACGGGAGCCTCGGTTTTGCTTTCCTCCCTTTTGGCGTGTGTGTGTTTTTTTTGTTTTTCAAGCCAAAAAGAAAAAAAAAAAAAGAAGGAAAAAAATTCCCCCGCACTTCTTCGTGCACGGATCCCTCGAATCGGGACCAACGTGGTGCAGCAGCCATAGGGAAAGTCCGTCCTTCTCCCGCCCGGCCCCCATGGCCGCGGGCGACGTGTGGCAGCTGTCTGTACACGCTGTGCGGGACGGACGGTACGCGCGGTGACTTTTGCCCTGCCGCCGGTCTGCTGTAGGATTCGAAAGGGGAAGGCAAAGAAAAAAAAAAAAGACTACCAAGGGCAAGCGAGCGGGCTGGGATCCTCGAGTGTACGCGCGGCCCCAGCATCCCCCCCGCCCCTTCCGTACGCTTCTCCGAGCACCACTGCCGGCTGCAGCGCTTCCGCTTCCGCCTCCCAGAGGACGTTAAGTGACTTCGTGATTTCATCCTCTGGTCGTTCGCCATCTTTTCCCATCCGTCGCCTCCCAGAGGAATCAATAACACGTTAACGAAGGGAAGAGGGAGGAGAGCGAGCAACTTCTGGGAGGGAATGCCTTCCTTGCAGGGATTTTTTTTCGGATGCAGAAGATGGCGGGAAAGCGGTCGCTTCCGCTTCTTTTTCCGCCGTTCTTGGGAGGAAGATTTCAGCGCCTTCGTATACCTTTCCCTCCTCCGAAAATACCGTAAGTTCACCTCCCCCCTCCCCCCTTTTTGTTTTTGTCGTTTAATTGGCTTTGCGTACGCAAACGCGCGGCGCTCGTACGGGTTCGTACTGTGTAATCGGCTAACGAGTGTGCGATGAGTTCCTTTCGACCTCGTTCCGTCTCGATCTCCTGAAAAGACACGCGCAGGTACACGCGGAAAACAAAAGGTACGTTTCATTTACGAAATGTGTACGGATAAATTAAGCCACGTGCGTTAAGGCATGAAAGAATCCGAAGGAAGGAATGACTTGCAGAGGGGAAACGGAAGCGATCCGCTCCGGAGCGGAACACCGAGTGACGGCGGTCTCGTGCGCGTCGTGCGGGTCACCACCGCCACCAAAGTCAGCCCCGGCGGCGGCGCACCCTTCGGCGTTCAACCACCGAACCACCCTCCTAAGGACGTGCCTCCTAAGGATGGGCTTTCGGTTCGGCAACCGACAGCTTCGACCTGGAGACCACCGTGGCTACCAGGCTGAGCAACGGGGGTGTTGCCAAAGGTCGAAAGCTGCCCGCGGAGAGCCCACGAAGTCTTCTTCTAGCAGGAGAAGAAGAAGAAGAAGAAGAAAAAAGAATCGGATGTTTTCTTCGGAAGGTGATCAAGAAGAGCCGCGCTGAGCAAACAAGGTGGACAGCATGCCGACCGAATGCAAAGGTGAAAGGTTCCCAAGTCGTACGCGAGATCAGGAGAGCAAAGTTTGACCTGCGCCCCCCCTCCCAACTTGGATGCGCGCGCGTCGTGGGCTTTTCGCCGCTGACGAATCTTTTTTTTTTTTCCTTTTTTTTTTTTTTTTTATCTCGAAACGCAGCCATTTAAAGGTAACGTTTGTACGCTGCTTCGTTGTCATTTTTCTCACGTGCTGCGATCGGAAATTGCGCAACCGCCGGAATTGCGTACGACTGCATTGGCGTCGGCCCCCCGATGCAATGGAACTGTACAGCTACATAGCGCCGTACTCGCCTACGTGGGCTCGGAGACGCGCGGGATACCCCCGTAGGGCGCCGGCCGGCGAAGATGGCGGCGCCGGCCCCTCCGCGGCGCGCCGACCCGGCGGCACCCGTGCGGCGCCTCGGAGAAACTTCGACCCCGTCTCTTCACCTGCGTTTCTTTTCTTCTCTTTTAAAAAAGAAAGGACACCAACACGTGATGTGAGCAGGCTGGATGCCGCTTTTTGCTTTTGAAAAAAAAAAAAAAATTTCGTGAATGGGATAGCGCGAGAAGGTGGTTTCCTGGACAACGAGAGCTGCGGAGCTCGAGAGCGTCGTCTTGACGAGGGAACGGTCAACGAAACTCAAAAGGAAAAAAAAAAAAAAAGAAGAAAAAAAATTTTTTTTTTTTTTATTCAGTTTAAACAATAAATAAACGCTTTCATTTTCTTTGTATTTTTGTTTCAAAGCGAATTAATAAACATTCGACTGCCAGAACGTTTTAAGATACATTTTATGTCTTTTATTTTCCATGCACGACTCATAGGGCTCGTATAACGCGGCGGAAAGAATCCCCCCCGCGTTATACGAGGGGCTACCGCTTGAAGTTAGAAATACTCAATTCCATCTATTTGAGCATTTCTATAGGCTGAATTCCGGCGTGCACGTGCCCGAAATACCATGCCTCCTCTCATCGATCTCCAATAAATTCGTTTTAAACGAATTTCTGGGAGGCACTGGCAGGTGATGAAGAAGGGAATCTGCCAGAAACTGCCTCGAACGAGGCAGGAAATCACCACCTGTGGAAGATAAAAGTCTCACGTTTAAGAATCCAAAGGGTCATACTGCGCCTGCGATCCCCCCTAACATCTTTCCCTCTCTAAAGTCTGTCTCGGGATGCCTAACCCTTCCCACAGTTTCATCACCATCTTAGGGTTTCTTCGGTGCTTGGACACATTCCTAACTTACCCTGTCCTGGCTGCCGGGGCACCGTTTGCATCCTCGAGCAGAATTCACGATTTCCTCCCCCGCAAGCACTAATTGTGGTAGGAGAATCTTATCGGCTCTTGCTCGCTTCCGTCGTCGTCTGAAACACTCGTTTTTTCTCTTTTTCCAGCTCCCTTCTTCGATCCTGAATGCCTATCAGCTAACTCTGACGTGTACCGAACGTACGGATCACTGATGCCCAATGCAAGGTGGTGTTGCCGGGGCATATCATGTCCTATCAAGCCCCTCCTCCCCCCCATCACTTTTGAAATTTTGTACGCTCCAGCAACTTTTCGCCTCCTCCCGTTTTCCTAGGCGCTCCGAAGCATCGACGTGTTTGCTCGAGGCATCCGCAGAACGAACTTTCCGTTATTCCGATCGGGGTGGCGGAGGAGGGGAAGAAGGAAAGGAAGGAAAAACTTCCACAGGTGATTTTGCCTTCCCACGCCAAGCCTCGAAAACTCGCAGTTCGGTTTCTTCTTCATGAGACTGCAGCCCGGCCAACGCAGTCGCGCCCAAACCGAGCGCTGCTGAAAATTCAAATTTTTTTTTTTTTTTTAAAAAAAAAAAAAAAAAAAAAAAAAAAATCACCTGGGAATCCTGCAAGGCCTTTGTCGCCGCGACGGCAGCTCCCCTACGCAGCGCTGCGCTTCGGAGACACCGTGTCGAGGAACTTTTTTGTGCCTTCAGCACTCCAAAGCTACCGAAGTGGCTTTCTACGCAGTGTAATAACGGGTGGAAGCCAACAAAAAAAAAAAAAAAAATCCGTCCCGTTGGAATTCTTTGTTTGGATTCTGAGAGGGAGGTTTGCCGGAACACGGCGGAGGCTGGCGGCAGAGGAAGTCAGGAAGCGAACCGTTCCGTTCTCGATAGGAAGTCCGTCGTAAGCCTTCCTCCGTTCGTGTTGCCGGCCGGAGGGCTACAGTGCCACCGGCAGTGACCGAACGGGGTGCGCGCGCCTCGTGGACCCTGCCGGTTCGCCCCGCCCCCCCTCCCAGAGCCTTGTTTTGCCGCAGCGGCAGAACTCTCTCGTGGGAGAAGGGAGGGGGCACACACGCAGAAACGAGGGCGACGTGTCCGAACTGTACCTGCACGAAGTCACGCGAGCCGCTGGCGGCGGCACGGCAAGCAGCCCACACGACACGTATCGAAAGACTTCACGACCGCGGAGACCTCGGGCATCCGACGTCCAGTCTGCGTTGCACCTAGGGCGTTTTCCCGCGCGACCCTTCGCAGATGAATCGAAACCGGTAGCCGCGGAGACGTCATACCATAACGGTGCGAAACAAAAAAAAAAAAAAGGAACACACGCGAAAAAATTGCACTACGGCGCTCCCATCCTTTCTGAAGCGATAAGAAAAGGCACGCAAAAAAGTTATGCCCCAGAGTTGCAGTTCGAGGGTGGCTGCTCCTCTGCATGTACACGGAAAATGTACGTACATCTGTTCATTTATATATATATATATATATATATTTATATGCACAGGCACAAAGTCGTGTACATGCGCATGTGTGTTGAAAATACACATGCATGCATGCTTGCACACATGTTTGCGTACGTGTACAAGCAAATGCATCGCTGTGTGCACACCACCCACTTAGATATATGTATGTGGTGCGTACCGAGATGCTCACAACGGCGCATCCGCACAAACTAAGTACACTGTGTGCGCGCATACGTACACACATGCATGCGTATGTACGCGGGTGTTGTCAAAAAAGAGCTGCTCTCTTTTTCCATTACGAAATGCTAATTTCAGGAGGATTTGAGCTTAAGGGTTTCCTCAACCTACTGTTTCGACTAATGATAATCCTATGATGATGATGATGATGATGATGATGATTGAGATTAGGGACTGCAGGACGACCACTTTCTGACGGTCTACCTAAGGGCCATGTCGGTGCGTCTCTCATCTGCTGACGTTCGGCACCACGCAGGATCGAAGCAGGAGCCCCACGTGCACTCCCAACATTTTCGCTGAACACTCCACCGTACACGCGGACCCCTTCCATTCCTTACGCCCTCCTCAGCCGACGACTGATTCCCCTTATCCGACTGGCGAAACCCACGGAGTCCCACCTGCACTGTGGGAAAACTCCCCTTTAGTGTACGCCATGCCACCTCCAAGACTGCGCCGCCGCGACCGAGATGGTCACAGATTCACCTCCTACAGCCAGCACGAAATAGGTATTCTGAGAAGCTGACAGGAGGTTCTCAACTCAAACAGATTTATTTTTTTTTTTTTTTTTAAAAAAAAAAAAAACCGCTGCAAACTCACTTGAACATTGTGTGTGTGTGTGTCTTTCAGTCGGCTGACTTCGAGTCGGTCCTCATAAAGCTGTACGTGCGCACGCACACACACATAGGTACGCTGTACACCGTACGTGTTCACACGCACTCCGCTTCAGTCGGATCGGGTTGGCCTACGTGGCCCAGCGGGCGGAGGCCGTGCCGCGCGCGCCCGAGGGGGAGCGCACCTGTCGGGGGACGGGTCCACGGGCACGCAAGGGCAGCCTCGTCACCGGCGGCGACCCTCTCGCCCAGCTGCAGGCGTCCGAGGCGGTCCGGGCGGCCCGGGACGCGCAGCAGCCGCGCGAGCCTGCGGGCGCCAGCGGAGGACTTTTCCTCTCGTTCGGGAGACAACGGAGGGTTTCTCCCCCCCTCGCGGAAGGGCGGGATGGATGCCGTCCGCGCCCCGATCGATCCTCCGTCGGGCGAGGGGAGGGAGGCAAGTGGCTCCGCGACCTTGCCGGGAAGAGCGAGCGTTTCTGCCTCCTCCGTCGGCGGCGGGCGGCTCCTCGGCCGCGGGGGCCCTGAAATCAGCCAAGTGTGGTGGATGCATGCGAACCGAACATCCCCCGGTGTGCAGGCGCGCGTAACCACCGCTTTGCCGACGAGAGGAGGGATGCAACCGGCCGATTCTTCCCTCGCCGGCATTCTGTTTGGGTTCCGTTTCCAGAGAAGGAACTGTGGAGACAGCGACTCAACCGAGCGTAATTTTTCCAAGACCGGGGTCCCGAACCTTTGTCCTTTTGCGGGCCGTGTCAAGGGCTCCCATTCACTGCTGGAAACTGCGTTCCTTCCTCCCTACTGTGATAATCCGACCGCCTGCACACCTGTCTTTGATGCACCTGCCATGGATCATCCTCTTATGAGCCAGTAAATTCCTTTTTTGAAAAATAAATATATATATTATTGTTTTTTGCATATTTTTTACGAGGTTTATTTTTATTCATTTACGCAAGGACGACGGGACTCCGCCATGACGCGTGAATGAACGTCGGGAAGTTGCTGCGGCGAAGGATCCCTCCGCCTGTGCGAAGTCCTCGGGTGGAGTCGAAGGACCACGAGAAGACGAGAAGGAGGAGGAGGCGAACCCGCAAGGAGGCAAGCAGAAGATCAGGCGGGGGGAAGGGTGGCGCGGGAGGAAAAGGGGGGGGGGGGGCGAGCGTGGGTCGGCAAACCCTTGCTGATCGCTTCGTGCACCGGATGTTCCGGGAACCGGCTTTCTGCGTTCGAAAGCCGCGAGTGACCAACTGGGGGCGGGGCCCGAGCTCGGTCCCGGCGCAGCCCGACCGAGGGGGATCCCCACTCCAAGCAATTACTGTTCGTTTTTTTCGAGTAACTGTCCGTAGCAACTGAAAAAAAGGTAATCGCGGATAATGGAAATAGTTGGCCTGGACGTTTTTACGGGTGCTGGTGACTGAGCTAATGAATCGACCACGAAGTCATGAAGTCTCCTTTCTCAAGTGCTTCCGTGTTTGTCCTTTTCCAGAAGCAGGTTGTCCGAAGCTCGGTGCTCGGCGTCGCCGTTTCCGGGATTCCCCGACATCCGACGTGGTAACCCCGAAATCCTCGTCGGACTAATTGCGCCGCGCTTTCTGTTCTTGTCAATCCGGCGCTGCTGCTAATTGCTTCGGAGCCTTAACGAAGCCCCGGCCGTCACGTGCGTTCTGCTCTTGAAGCCTCCAAGCGAAGACGCAAGTCAACAGCCAAAGCGATGGCACGGTGCCTCCGTCTCAAATGAAATTTTTGGAATTTCATAGGCGCAAATCAAGCGAGCTGTCTTCGGGAAAACGAGCGGAGACGTGACGACGTGACGTGACGAAAGCACGCGAGCGGCGGACGAGCAGGCGGTTATAAAATATATATATCGCGCGCAGAGCGTTCGCGAAACGTAAATTGAGCTCTTTTTTTTCTTCCTTTCTCTCCCCGTTCTCGGGGGGGGGGGGGGGATGGATCCACAGAAGATGGGATCCGAAAGACGCGCAACGCTTGCGGCAACGTGCAACTCGAACTTCCAAGTCAAACCGAGCACGTTTCCGTGGAAACCAGACTGCCTTGTGTTCCTTATCTGGAAAGCGCAGTGGGATGCAGGATAGTACGTGGTTTCGTTTCGTTCGTTTCAATCAGCTTCCCCCTGCCCAGGAATTCATCCATCCTCTCCTCAAGGATAGCAACGGTTGAGGTCTCTCTTCACGTTTCCTTCTCTTTCCAGAATCATAACGTTCAGCAGTGAACTGTCGCATCTGAATGCGCGTGCGTTTGTAATTTTCTTCGATTTTTTTTTTTTTTTTTGCGGGGGACTCTCCGATGTAAAAATAAAAAATGGAAAGGCAAGACGGTGAGGAGGAAGATTTGAATCTTCCTTACGGATTTCGAAGCCACCCTCCCCTCCCCTCCCCCCTTCATTTCTCAGGAGTGCAAAAACTTTCAGTCTCCGGTCTCATTCATCTTCCTTTTGCGATTATTCCTAAAGAGCACGCGAGGAAGCTTGACTATAAATTACGCACCTCCTGACGTCGACTGAAAGCAAAAGACGCCCGGCCCGTTTCCTCCGCCGAGTGGCCAGCGCGTCACGCGCAAGAGCACGACTTGGTCTCCGGCACGGCTCGAAGCTGCCCCGCAGCACGGATGGTGGCGCCCAGCGCTTCGCCAGGATCCGTCGGTTTGCTTTTGGCCCCTGAGCGGTCGCACGAGCCACTACTTGCACGGGTGGCGCCTGCGGTGCGCGAGCCGGAAGGTTGGGCGGGCGGAGAGCTCTTCCGTGACGCGAGCCCGACCGAAGGAGCGAAACCAAACCGGACGCGCTGGTGGCGGCGGTGAGTAGGGCTCAGGAAATGCATCCGGGCGAGGTGCCCTTCAAGTTTCACCGGACTGGCAGCAAGCTTCGACTTCCCGTGCAGTCAGCACGAGTGAATCTTGCCCGCTGTATTAAGGCCAAGAGCAACGCATTCACTGCTTCTTGCTGATGACTCTCGGTTTCACCTTCCCGAGTTCCGACTGTTGGTGCAAAGTGACGCAGGCTCTGGCTAGAAGGCAGACGTCGCAGGTCAAGACGTCGGAACTCGGGTCGAGGCGACGTCGGAACGTGCGTCAAGACGTCGGAATGCTTCTTTCGCAGGCGAAAGAAGGGTTCTGACCTTCTGCGATCAACGGGGACATCCGGTTCCTGGAAGGACTCCGGAGGTGGACCTTCTGGGGTTCTTCCAAGAAGCAGGGAGCGCCGATTCCCTTCCGGGTCCACCTCTCCGGTGGTGATGATGGACCCTCCACCGAGTACCACGGAGCTGATCGATGCCCCCATCGGGGGGGTCTCCTCTGCAGAGTGTCGAGAAGCGCGCTGCTGCCTTCGAGGAGTGCTCTCCAGAGGAATCGGGAAGCGTCACTCTGGGATCCCCTTCAGAGGAGGGGAGAACAGGGATCGGACCCTTTCCGGAGGTTCCCTCCGGAGAAGAAAACGACGACGACGAAGAGATTCCCTTCGGAGGCAACCAGGGCGAGGATGTGTTCCCTCTGGGGCTCCCTACCGAGCGTGAAAAGAACGGACTCCCTCCTTCCTCGGGAGCCTTCCTGGATTCACGGGCTATTCCCTCCATAATTTGAAGCGCTGACGCGGGACGAAGAGTCCGCTCTTTGCTCCAAGGGAAAGAGGGAGAGGAGGGGAGTCTGGCGGACCTTCGCCGCGCTGGGACGTCTCGTCGGGACGGCTGGGCCGGGAGGCGGGAACGCGAAATGCGCAGCAGCTGCAGTATGATTGGTCATTGTGCCGCCAGCGAGCGCGCGTGACCTTTGGGGATTCCGCACCCTCGCGCGGGCTTGCCAGGGCCACGCTCGCCTTCCTGGAGGCTCAGAGAGCACGCGCCCCCCTTTACCGAGGAGGCGAGCGGGAGGAAGGAGGTATCCTTTCTGCCTCTTCTTGCATTGAACTTTTGTTTTCGGAGGTCACGACCACGATGAAGAGCATTGGGGGGGGGGGGGGGGATGGAGAACATAAGATAAAAATAAAAAAATCAAGCTGCCATTGGCTGCAAGCATTTTTTTTTCTTCACTTCTTCGACACGACTTGTCTCGTCCACGTGGTCCCAACAAATTCATATCGACGGCTCGCCGATGTGTTTTGGCAAATCGCGCTGAACGTGAGTGACGCTCGGACCCGCACCCGACTGAAATTCGAGGTCGCCATCCCCCCCCCCTCCCCTCTGGTGCGCGCTCTCAACTGAACCTTCGCGTTGATGTATTCCACCATCTACCTGGACACCGAAAGGCCACCGCCCGTTCTTCTAATCTCACCTGAGAATCACTGAGGTGTTTTTGTGTTTTCGCATGTTGGTGCGTCGGCCTGTTTCAGGGTGCGGCACCACAGCGGAGGCTTCCGAAACCTCTCAGGACCACTTTGTGCGCCTCGAGCAGCTCCGGGCTTTCGATGCACATCATGACCGAGGATGACCTGCTTCAAGTTCCCGAGTTCTCGAGTTTTGCCATAGCGACGGCCTCCGCCGGCGTGGCACCAAAGCGTCATCACGGGTTCGAATTCCATCGGGGGAAGGGTCTGCGCTCCGAGAAATGGGGGGTGCGTCTTTCGTTTTCCAGTTCCCTCCCACCTCCGCCGCAGGGTGGCGCTGGTTGGCCCGTTCGGGTGCGACCGCACTGGTGGAAAACCCGGATGCCCCGGTTGGCTGGCTCGGATTGCAAGTTGACTTTCCAGGACATCAAGGAATCCTTCGGGGATTCCCCTCTGGTTGTGAAGAGGGAGCCGTCCCCTCTCCAGAGTGTCAAGATGCGCGCCGCTCCCTACGGGAGCGACCCTTCAGACAATATCAGGAAGCGTCCCTCTGGGGCTCTCTCCAGAGGGGCGGACCCTTTCCGGGGGTTTCCTCCGGAGAAGAAAACGACGACGACGAAGAGATTCCCTTCGGCGACAACCAGGGAGAAGATGTGTTCCCTCCAGAGTTCCTCTACCAGGAGTAAGAGAGGAACGGACTCCGTCCTTTCTCGGAAGCTTTCACGGATTCATGGGGTGGTCCCTCCGGGGATGACCCCCTAACATGAAGGAACAGGACGTCATTATGCAGCCCACCACGTGTGTATGCGGGCAAAGAACCCCCCTAGCCGCCGCGTTGCCCTTCAGGGAGCACCTGGGCAGTAACCAGCTGGCCAAAGACGAAGGAACTAGGTTGTTGGACCACGGGTCAGATCACGGGCGTTGTGACCCCAAGTGCTCTACCGAAAGGACTATTGCTCTGGGGTGAGCTTCTGGGAATCCCACATGAAGACCTCTATTGGCCCCCAGCGCTGAAGAACAAACGGACCCTCTCCCTGAACTGACAGGAGTCGGCACTTCTCTTGTTGCACTGGGCTTCCTGTGCAATGCCCACCGGTCTCACGGGGGGCCGGGGGGCTGTGGACCCCAACTGTTGCAGGTGCGGGGAACAGGAATCCCAGCTCCCGCACTTGCTTGTAGACTGTGTTGCCCTCCGGCTTCTATGGTTGCGTTTCGCAACGGCCCTTGGTGCACCGACGGACAACCCCGGGGACGTTGTAAAACTCTTCTTCACGCGGGATGATGCCCTACCGCCAGCCGCATCCCCAGCAGCTCTTTGCTGCTGCCTACGTAAGACCGTGGCGGCCTGGAGTTACGCGAGAGGAGGGCGGCGCGACAGGGACGCCATCTGCTTCACCCTGCGCTTCCTGAGGACGGCAGCAAGATGGTCCCACCTGAGACATACTCGGATGGAACTTGACGGCATCCTGGAAAAGAAGCAGAGGACGGCCCCCAGCGGACAGTGATCCCTTCCCCAATCCTCCTATTCTTTTTGTAAATAGTGTTTTCTTTTCTTTTTCTTTTTGTTTGTCCCTTGCCCCTCCGCTGCCGAGGTGAACCTCTCCGGCCTGCGTGCCGGTCGCTCTGCCAGCTCCGAACGTTTTCGGACGATGTAGGGCTGATCGCCCTACACTTGTATGTTCATTTTTATAATAAATGCCCCGGTGTTACCGGTTGTTAAACCTAACCTGAAGGGTCACACGTATCCTCAGGTGTCGTGGACAGTGACCCCTCCCCTAAGGAGGTGGGCGTTTCTTCAGCACTTGCCGAACCCCTTAAAAAAGGAAAAGAAAAAAAAAAGACATAGAAGAGGTGGGAGGAAGGCAGCGAAGTGGAAGGCGGTGGTCCTCACGGATCTTGCGCTCCTGGGACAACCTGCCGCCGCTTTCTCTCAGGGCTTCGCTGTTCCTTCGGGAGCTGTCCTTCTTCGACACGGAGCGCATACGCCGAGGTGATGACCTCTTACGCCTCTGGGGGAGAAAGCGCGTAGAAGTACCGCGAGATCCGGTGGCGGCGATCCTGAACGTTCGACGGTCGGCAGGCAACGGTTCGGTGGTTCTCGGCGACCGGGCTGGCCGGAAGTGGCGGGAGGGCGGTTGCCCTGCGCGTTTCCTCCTTCCGCAGCTTGAGAGCCGCGTCGCGGAGGTCCGCAGACGCATGGAACCCCCACTCGGTCGACCGGAGATGGTGGCAGCGGAGACGCGCGCGCCAACAGGAACGAGCGGAGGCTGCCGACCGAGCCACCTGGATGGGGATGGGGATGGGGGGGGGAGCATTTCAGAGGAATCCCCCGTTCGGGAAAACAGTTGCCGCGCGGGGCGCGCCAGAGGGGCGTTTATTTAATGTGAAAAATAAACGCTTGCAAACATTCTGGTTGGACCGGTGGCCCAACCACGTGCATTCAATGACGCCATCCACTGGGCAACAATTCTTCCTGATGACCGCCACGAGATGGTCCCACCTGGGCAACACAGGAACACCACTTGTCAGCATCCTGGGCAGGATGCAGAGGATGTCCCCCGGCGAAATGGGATCCCTTCCCCGCCCTCCCCTCCTCAAGAAACGTTTCCTCCCACCCCCTTTTTTTCCCCCCCTTTTTTTTGGTGTGTGTGTATGTGGTTTTCCCTCCCCCTTCGCTGCTGGAGCGGACCTCACCATCCACCATTCCGGTGACGGGCAAGTTGGACGGACGTGGTGACCCAAGTGCTTCGCTACGTGACTAATTGAAATGTACTTTTATTATTGTTATGAGTTATGGGTTTATCACCCTGCACATCCGGACGATAAACCCACCCCCCTCCTCAGGAAGCATTTTCTCCCCCTTTTTTGGTTTTTTGATTGTTTGTCTTCTTGCTTCGGTTTTTCCCTTCCTGTCGCCGTGGAAACGGACCTCGCCGATCCACATACCGGTCTTGGCAAGTTTCACGCACGTGGTAGAACCAAGTGTTCTACCACGTTGTTGTAAACCTGTACGCTTTAATTGTGACCTTAATAATGAGAAATGTCCTGGCAGAACCGGGTGAAATACCACGTCCATTCCAACGGGAGTCTGCCGGATTGCCGGTTCTCAGACCGCTGAGATCCATCACGGCAGCAGAGGGGAGGGGGCAAACAAAAAGAAGAAAAGGAAACAAAAATAAATAAAGAAACTCGAAGGAAGAAGGTGTGCAGGAAGGGGTCACGTCCTGCTGGGGGCGGTCCTCTGCATCCTTTAGAGGATTCCGGCAAGCTCTTGCTGCATACTGTCCCTCCAGATGGGGTCATCTTGTTGCCATCCTCATGAAGCAAAGTGGATTTGGCACCCCTGTCTCTCGGTCCTCCTTTTGCATGGCTCCAGGAAGAAACGATCTCTCGTAGTCAGCAGGGGACTGCCGTCGAGGCTGCCTGACGAAGTGCGTCGCTTAGGAGGAGGGGCCTTAAATCGTCCCTGGAGTTGCCGCCGGGGGTTCCTAGGGTCGCGGCGAAGAGTTCCCAGAGGGGCCAGGGAATGACAAAGTCCACCAGCAGGTGCGGGAGGGATTCCCGTTCCCCGCACCTGCCACAGTTGGGGTCCACACACACCCGGCTTCAATGATGTCGGCTGGCGTAGCACAGGAGTCCCCAGTGCAGCAGCATCAGCACTGACTCCCGCCACTTTCATGGGAGAGTGCCACTGTCCCAACACGCTGGGGACCACTGCAGGTCTTCCTTCGGAATATCCACAAGCTCGCTCCAGAGAAAATGTCCACGAGGTGGGACACCTGCGGTCACAGTGTCTGTAAGCTTGCCCATCATCCACTCGCCCAGTCCTTTTTTCCTGCCAGAGATCTCCATAGTAACCTCCCACCTTGCCGGAATGCTGCTGCCTATGTGCTCCCTCAGGGAGGGTATTTCGGGAAAACAGGGTACGCGGCCTTGCGTGCCGCGTGCTCCGGACGAGTCTCGTCTTCTGGTTGCCAGGGCCACAAAGGGAAGATGCGAATTCTGCTCACGGGTTGACCTACATGAGCTCCAAAGACAAGAGCGAGCTGGAGCACGCCCAAGCGAAGCGATCGCCGGATCACCCGGCGGCGCATCGAAACGCCCGCAAAACAAAACCAGCCGAGTCGGCGTGGCTCGCGTTCTGCCGCGCTCGAACGTGGGGCTCGTGCAAAGATACGGGGTGGTCATGTGACGGGAGGGGAAGCCGCTTTCGAGAAGGGCGTTGCTGAACGGAAACGGCACGTTCGGGAGTCTTGCCCCCGGCGCTTTGGGACGCCGTTGGAAACAGCGCAAGAAGAGGCAGTAGGCAGGTGGCGATAAGGAAGACGCGGCCACGGACAGCCGTGCAGTTCGGAATGCGCACGTCCGCATAAACCGACCTCCCCGACCACTTGAGCTGAACAAGGCGAAGTCGTCACTGGTGCTAGTTGGTGCAGCGTAGGTTGGACTGGATCCACTTGCGGATCCCCAAGGGCGGGTAAATCAAGTACCTTGGCGTTCCGCTGGGGGAATTCTGCGTTGCAGAAGCACCCTGGTCCAGCCGTCTCTGAAAAGTGGACATAGCGCTAGGTCCGTTCCGTAACAGCAGGTCCTACTTGCAGGAACGAACCGCGGTGTGGAACGCGTTCGCGGCTCCCCTCCTCCGCCCCCTGTTTTTTGTTTACCCCGTCCCACCCAACATCAGGAAGCGAACCGAGGACCTCCTGAAGAAAGCCCTGTGAACCTGATTCGGGACCCCCCTGTGAAACACAGGGAGGTCGTCGGATGGTTGCTTGCCTTGGTGTACCTGGATTTCCTGCTTTTCCACGAACTGCACTGCCTGGCTACAGAAGTCAGTTTCCACACGGGAGAAGATCCACTGAGCGAGCGAGGCAGAGAGCGTGGACAACTGAGCAGCTCACGGACGCTGCGACACCGAGTGTCGCGCCTAAGGGGTGAGCTGCCTCGCCATCCCTCCGGAGGAGGTGGGATGTCCCCCAGCGTGCTGGAACAGTGGAGCCCTCCCTCTCAAGTATCGGGAGTTGGCGCTGCCGGTGTTGCGTGGGGGAATCCCCATGCAAAGCGCACCTCCACCACTGCAAAGCGAGGGAGTTCCCATCCGGTCACGCCGGGGCGTTTATTTCTAAAGTCTGTACATTTGCGGTACGAGGCCCCGCTGCGGCCAATAGTTCATGGGGCCTGCCGGGAAGCCGGTACGCAGACCGACTCCACACTCGTCGGCAGCGGAGAGGATGGGGGAGAAAACAAAAATAAAAATAAAAAGGAAAACAAAAAAAAAAGAAAAAAGAAACAGTTGGGTGGGCCGGGAAGGCATCACTGTCCGCTGGAGGAAGAGACCATCCTTTCCAGGATGTCCTCGAGGTCCCTCCGCATAGCTCCCGGATAGGACCATCCAATCGCGATCCGCGGGTAGCGACCCGGGTGTACGATGGGGTCCCTCTCGCTGCTTCCTCTGTTGGCTGCGCTCCACGCAGCCACAATCCCCTCGGAGGCAGCAGAGCGCTGCCAGGGCTGAGGCTGGTTGCAGGGTGTCTCGCACGAAGAGGAGGCGTACAACGTCTCTGGGGGGCTGCCGACCGACATCCGGAGGGTCGTAGCAAAACGTTCCCGCAAAGGCCGGAGGGCAGCGCAGTCCAATAACAGGTGGGAGAGGGATTCCTTTTCCCCGCACACTGCTGCACACTTCTGTCCCACCATCTCCAACGTCCAGTGGTGGCGGCGCGCGTTGCAGGGAAAACCCCGGTGCAACAGCAGCAGCGCCGATTCCTGCCACTTGAGGGGGAAGGTGGATGCGTCTCCAAATACCGGGGGTCACTTTAGGTCATCCAGCGGAATGCCCAGAAGCTCGCCCCATCTCTGACTTCCTCGCGGAAGGACACTCGGGGTCGCGTCGTCAGCCAGTTCCCTCATGGTCCAACAGCTTCTCCTTGCCCGCTCTCCGGCAGGAGACTTGCCACCTCGGCGTTCGGCTGCTGCCGAGCGCCCTCCTCAAGAAGGGCAGCGCCGTGGTTAGTGGGGTCGTCTCCTCCCACGTGCTTCTGGCAAGACACTCGAGCACGTTCCGCAGCGTGCAGCGGGTGTAGATGCCGGGTCGCAGGCGGTTCCAGGATTCACCACTTGACTGGTTCAACTTCGCCAACTGTTTCTTCCAGCTATGCGCTGGAGTTGGCGGGGCTGCAGGCCATCCAGCCGTTCTCCTTGGCCACGGTGGCCATGCGTTTGAGGAGAAGGCCGCATCTTCTTATTCTCTGGCCGGGGCACAGAAGAAAAGAGGAGAGCCCTCCCGCTCTGGATACACGGCTGGCGAGGAGGCGGGTCGGAACGCACCAATGGGTGCTCCAGTACTTCGCCGCGATGGCCAACGTTCGCCATCGCAGCTGAATTTCCATCCGCTCGAGCGTCAGGAGGCCGAGACTGCCATCCCGACGCGGAGCGCACGAGTCCTGCAGAGGCACACGAAGCCTCCTGCTGCCCCACAGGGCGATGCGCAGGAGGTCCTTGGTTCTCTTCTTCATCTCGCGTGGTACGGGGCAAACAAAAAGCAGGGGGTGAAGGAGGGGGGCCGCGAACGCGTTCCACACCGCGGCCCGTTTCCGCAAGTGAAACTTGCCTTCCAGGAACGGGTCGATCGCCGACTCCACTTTCTGGAGACGACCTGACCAGCCTTCTGACTGGCAGAAGTCCCTCAACGGAACGCCAAGGTACTTCAAGTACCTCTCCGTGGGGATCCCCAGGCGGATCCAGTCAGGTCGTCCTGCCCACGTTGCATCAACCTGGTCACGGGTTGTGTGGACCCGAACTGTGCAAGGTTCGAGGGAGCAGGAATCCTTGCCGCACCTCCTACTGGACTGTGTTGTCCTTCTGCCCCTTTGGGGACGCTTTGCCACGACCCTCGGGTCCCCCGGTGGCAACGCCAGAGATGCAATGCGGACCCTCTTTTCGTGGGGACACCCTGCAGCCAGCCGCATCCCCAGCAGCACTTTGCAGCCCACGCGGGATCGTGGAGACGTGGAGCGACGCCAAAGGAGGGAGGAACGATAGAGACGTCATCCACTGGGGGGGGATCTCCTTTAAGACCGCTTCCCGATGGCTCCACCTAGGACAAACAAGCACAGAACTTGTCAGCATCCTGGACAGGATGCAATTGACGTCTCCCTGCGTACCGTGATCCCTTCCCTCCTCTCCTCCCCCGAAGAAACATTTTCCCCATCTTTTTTTTTGTTTGTTTTGGAGTTTTCCCTCCCCTTTCGCTGCGGCAATGGACCTCGCCGGTCTGCGCGCCGGTCCCAACAAGTGTTCGCCCGTGGAAGATCGCGTGCAGCCCACCCAAACTGCTGCGAGTGTCGTTCGCCCCTTTTGTCCCAGTGCTGTCCTCCATTAAGGACGCAAGGGCCTTTCCGCAAGGTAGGAAGCGTCCTGCCGCATCGAAAGCGGGAAAAGGCGGGTACAACAACCACGTGTTCTACCACAGTATTGTAAAAAATATCGACTTTTATTATAATTTTTATAATAAATGCTTCTGCATATCCGGGTGACAAACCTCCCCGACCGTTCAGGGTGCACACGGAGCGGACCTAAAAATCCCTCTCCTATCCCAGTGGATTTATTTTATTTTTATTTTTTGTTGCCCCCCGATCCCCTCTCCCGCTCCGGACTTTTCTTCATCCCCGCACGTTGGTAAACCCTCCCTTTGAAATTCTTTTGCCTTTGGTTGGGAGTCAGCATGTTCCCGATTGCTTTATTTTTTATAAAGGAAACGCCCCCGAGTGACCCAGCGTGACCCTCCCCGACTGCCTCATCCTGAGGAGATGTTCTGGAAGCGAAGGACTGTTTTCATTGCTGCAGGGCACCCGCTGCGGAATGCGGGGATTTGGCTTCCCCCCTGAAGCAATCCTCCCTAGTGGTGGTAACCAACCATCTCGTTACCTGACGAACTTTAACGCCTAGCGGCAGGAGGCTGTTGGGTCCTGGGCTGCATTCCAGGGAATGCACCCTGAACATCTTCACCGCCTGCGAAATCTGTTGCCACGACCACTGGAAGTGGCGATGGAGGATGCGGCGAACTGGTCGACCCTGGCAGCCACACCCCTCTTTGCAGGGCAACCTTCAGGGCAAGCGACGGCAGTCGCCGACCGGCGAGGTGGAAGTTTTCGTCCTGAGCCATCGCGGGAAGGACGAAACTCCTTGGAGGTCGGAGGACGCGCGCGAGCTGGCGGATGCTGCCACTCCGCATGCCCTAGAGACGAGGATTCCACTTCTCAGTGCTGCCCCCTGAAGAACTTGCGGCCCTTCCTCCCCCTCCCAGTGCCTGGGCACTTCTGCGTTCCCTCTGCCCTGGAAACAGGCCCTGCTGCTCTTCTTCCACGGGAGATTCCAGTGCAACGAGCGCCTGCAACCTCGCTTCCGCAGGGGGTGCATCCCCGAACTGCCGTTCCTGGTGCAGGTCGGTAGGGTCGTCGCCGCACCTGCTTTGGGACAGCGGTGCCCTCCGGGAACCGTGGTGGAGGAGGCTGGGCAGCAGCACTCCTGCGCCAGGAAGACACCGCCCGCGACCTGCTGCGGCGGTTCTTCGCACCGGGAGGACTCTTGACGGGTGGGATGGCACAACCATCGCAGTGCCGTTCGTCACGGCACGCATATGCTCTGATGCAACCGTTGACAGCGAAGAGTGGTCTCCGAGATGGCAGCCGCCCATGCGAGGACGGGCTGCAAGGTGGATGTACCTGCAAAAGGAAGCCAAGAAGGAGATGGGGGGCGTCCAGCGTCGGATTTGAAACGAAGGAACGACGGACACCGATGACCCTCATCAGCACTGTCGTGTCAAGGCGACGACGATCCTTTCCAATGACTGCATGCGAGCGCCTCTTCTTCCTTCCGATCCGTGGTATCCGGAAGCCGCTGACGCGTGCCGTGGGAAACCCGGGTCGGTTCATGGGGTGATGACCTGTCTCGGAGACGCGCGGCGGAGGTGGCGGCGGCGGCGCCGCAGCTCCTAAAGCAGAGCGGCAGAAGGAAGTGGCTGAGCGCATCTTTGCGAAGCGTCTTCGTCCGCAGACGTCGCCCCGGCAACCGTGAGCGGGACACGATGAACCATGGAGGACCGGAAGACGTCGACAGAGGCAGCCGGGAGTCAGGGCAGACTCCCAGCTCGGGGAGTTTCCTCCGGAGTTTCGAGCTCGGGCGGACCGCGCACCGCTCCGCGAATGCTGACCGGAACTGGGAAGGGGACGACACCTGCAGGGTCGCGCGACGACCCTTTGTCCGACGGTCCCTTGGTGCCCGCATTTATGCAAATCTGAAGTAGCCCACCACCACTGGAACATCCCGAAATTCAGCGCGAGCCTGAGGCGCGAAAGGACCATCCCCTATGCAATCCCTCTGTTCCCGCCCGATGGACGGAGCTGGCTAGCTGAGGGGAGAAACATCGCGCCAATAAGCAAGCTCCTCGGTCGGACCGCATGAGGGTGCCCACCAGCTGTGAGCCCGAGCTGGGGTCTTCCCTTCTTCCGCATGAGTTCGAGCGAAGCCCCGGGCAAGGGTAGTGTGCGAGCGTCCCCGTTGACAGTCTCCTCCCGGCTCGGAGCCAGACGTCGCGGGTTCGACTCCCGCACGGGGGGGAAGAATCGAAGCCTCGCGAACGGAGGGTGCGTCGTCGCCGTCGGTTTGTAGCTCCCCTCAGGATGGCGCTGATTGGCTCACATTCGGGCGCGGCGGTTCCGGCGGAAGCTGGAAACGCCCGGATGCCCCCGTCGAGAGACCAATATCTTGGAACAGCCCCGGAGGATCGGAAGTCGACACTCCGGGGTTCTTCCAAGATGTCAAGGAGCCCTTCCGGGTTTCCCCCCCTCCGAGGGTGAAGAAGAAGCCGTTATCATGGAGCTGGTCGATGCTTCCCTGAGGGGGGGGTAGCCTCTGCAGAGTCGAGAAGCGCGATGCTGCCTTCGGGGAGCGCCCTCCAGAGGAGTTGGGAAGCATCCCTCTGGGATCCCCATCAGAGAAGGGGTAAACAAGGAGTGGAACCTTCCAGGGGGTCCCTCCGGAGAAGAAAACGAGGACGACGAAGAGGTTCCCTTCGGCGACAACCAGGGCGAGGAAGCGTTCCCTCCGCGGTTTCCTAACGAGCGCGAGAGGAGCGGAGTCCCACCTTCCTCGCGAACCTTCCTGGATTCATGAGGTGACCGCTCCGGGGAGCGACCCTCTAACCTGAAGCGTCATACGCACCCTCGGGTGGCGTGGATGGCTCCTGAAGAGCCTCCACCTTCACCGCGGCTCTGCGCGGGGTCTCGGCAGGATCCCGGCTGACCCGAAACGTGCCGCAGGGTGGGAAAGGTCATGCATGACTCAGAGGAAGAGATCCTTCACCGCTAATCGAGGAGGAGGGGGACACGCGAGTGTTTCAGGGACAGCTCCACACCTTGTCCTGGAAAACCGGGGAGGAGTGAGTTTTCTTCCTCTCCCTCCCCCCAGGAACGGTCCACCCCAACATTTCGGGGCAACCCTCTCTCGACCTGGGTGCTTTTGACTCTCCTCTTCGGCCGACGGTGCGTCGGCAGAAGAGGCGTGTTTACAGGCGGCGGGACCTCGCTAAGCCTCCCACCCGCTCGTGCGCGTCTGCTCGCCTGCATCGGCCGCGGTCGTGATACCCAAACGGGCAGGGTCACTTTCACCCGGTCAGGGTCGCTTTCACCCGGTCACGCCGAGGCGTTTCTTGAGAAGAAATTCACAAGAGGAAACGCCTTCCTTCGCGGTGGTTTCGCAGGGGCTGCCACCGCGAAGGGAACCTTCCTGGCGGCACCGCTCCCCAGACAGGGTCCGCACAGGAGAGGTGGGGGAGGAGGCGGATGTAAAAGAAGGAGAAAATACGAAAATCCCGTCCTATGACGAACTGGGAATCTCCCGCATGAGGAGGAGCCTGGAAACGTCCCTGGGGATGCCAACCGGGTCATCCCGAAACGTCCCCACAGGGGCCGGAGGGCAACGCGGTCCACAAGCAGGTGAGGGAGGGAAGATTCCCATTCCCCGAACCTGCGACAATCCAGTCTCATCCTCTCTCCCTACCCTCCCGGGTCCACCGATGTCGGAGTGGGAGTTACAGGGAAGACCTTCCCGACAGCAGAAGTGCCAATCCATACCATTTCAGGGGGGAGGGCGCTGCTGTTCTTGAGCACCGGGGGTCACTCCAGGTCTCCTGATGGAATATCGAGCAGTTCGCCCCCAGCTCTGTTATGAGGGTCACCTAGACAGCATAGGAGAGGGAGAAAAACAAAAAGAAAATAAAAATAAATACAGTGGTACCTCCGTACTCGTCGGCAATTCGTTCCGGAACTCGTGACGAGTGCCGAAACCGACGAGTACCAAACGAATTCCTTTCTAGACTTCCTGGTACCCTTTTTTACAATGTTAGGATCCTTGATTAATGCTTAAGATGAGCAGAAAGCACACAAAAAGGAACGATTCGGGAGGCACTCTATGGAAGTGTTCGTCGGCAGTTTTCGAGAGCTACCATGAGACGGAAGCGTTCACTAGTTTCATCATGAGGGTGGAGTGTCGAGTTCCGAGCATGAGCCGCCGTGTGGAAACATTTTTTCCTCGTAGGAATGAGACCAGCACAGAGTTGGACGAGTTCTGAAACCATCGAGTACCGAGGTACGACTGTAAACGAAAACACTCTGGAGTGTCGGGAAGGGATCACTGCCCGCTGGAGGGAGGGAGTCCCCTGCATCCTGTTCGGGATGCCGGCTAGTCCATCGGCATGCCATCCGGATGGGTCCGTCTGGTTGCCATCCGCAGGAAGCGGAAGTGCAAGCTGGACCGTGTCCCGCTCGTTTCTTCCTCCTCCTTCCGTGTCGCTCCAGGCCATCACGAACCCAACAAAGGGCTGCTGGGGCTGCAGCCGGAAGGAGGAGCTTCTTCCGCACGAAGAGGAGCTTGGCAACGTCCCTGGAGGTACCAACCGGGGTCCGCAGATTTCTCCCTGGCGCCCTCGGCATCCTCTGGAGGATGTCGGCAGCTTCCTTCTCCTGCTGGGCGGAGACGCGGCCGTCTTGCCGCCTTCCTTACGAAGGAGCAGACGACTGCGGTGGCGCCTTGCCTTTCGACTGGGCCACTTTCGGCGCGGTTCCTCTCCGCCGCGATCCTACGGAGGCAGCGGGCAGGGCAGCAAAGGAAGCCGCAGGCGACATCGAGCCGCGCGCGCGAAGAAGCGCCGCAAGAGCCCCCCCTGCCACTGTTCCTTATGGACCAGTTCTTGGATCTTGGCAAGAGACATTCAGGCAGCGAGGGAAGGGGCACTGGGCTGTACGAAGGACTCCGAGAGCTGCCAAACCTGAGGTGTACGATGCAGATCCTCTGACCGTGACCCGCGACCAGCAGGATCAAGACGGAGGGGACGTCGGAGCTCCGAGCTTTGGACTCAAGAGGGATCAACCTCCAAAGGCCGGAAGAGCGTCGTCAAAGAGCGAAGAAGGTGCCGCACGAGCCCCAAGGGCCGGGGACTCACCCACGGCCGCAGTTTGCTCTCCTGAAAGCAGCCACCGCGTTAAACGGCAGCGACTCCCCGCCGAACTCGGCGCGACACCACCCACGTCGCTTACCCGGGCCGGCAGGCACCACCTGCTTCTTCCTTCCGTTCCCGCGCCAGCCAATCCGCAAGGCGACCCGGTCTTCAGGAAAGAGCAGGCCGGCCGCTTTCCTACTGCCCCAAGAGGGAATCCACTGCTCGTTTCCTTCCGGGAGGTGGCCTCCAGAGGTCTAAGACTTGACATGCGGTCACGCCGGGGCGCTAATTTGTTAAAAATAAAATAAAATAGAGGTCAGTTGCAAGATGCATGATCCTGCCACGTTACAAAATGTACAGAAAGAACCTGCCGAGAACCAGCGTGCAAGCCGGCGAGGTTCGCGCCGGCAGCACAGGGGAAGCGGAAACAAGCAAAAGGAAAACAAAATGAAACAAAAAACATACAGTCAAAAAATGGGGAGGGGGTTCGGGAAGGGATCACTGTGTGCTGGAAGGTGTCCTCTGCATCCCTGTAAGCATACCGGCAAGTACCTGTTTTATGGTTCCCAGATGGGGCCAACTTGATGCCGTCCTCATGAAGAGGATAGCAAAATAGATGGTGTCCTCGTCGTTCCTCCCTCCTTTGGCGTCGCTCCACGTCTCCACGATCCCGCGTGGGCTGCAAAGTGCTGCTGGGGATGCGGCTGGCTGCAGGGTGTCCCCACGAAAAGAGGGTCCGCATTGCATCTCTGGCGTTGCCACCGGGGGACCCGAGGGTCGTGGCAAAGCGTCCCCAAAGGGGCAGAAGGACAACACAGTCCAGTAGGAGGTGCGGCAAGGATTCCTGCTCCCTCGAACCTTGCACAGTTCGGGTCCACACAACCCGTGACCAGGTTGATGCAACGTGGGCAGGACGACCTGACTGGATCCGCCTGGGGATCCCCACGGAGAGGTACTTGAAGTACCTTGGCGTTCCGTTGAGGGACTTCTGCCAGTCAGAAGGCTGGTCAGGTCGTCTCCAGAAAGTGGAGTCGGCGATCGACCCGTTCCTGGAAGGCAAGTTTCACTTGCGGAAACGGGCCGCGGTGTGGAACGCGTTCGCGGCCCCCCTCCTTCACCCCCTGCTTTTTGTTTGCCCCGTACCACGCGAGATGAAGAAGAGAACCAAGGACCTCCTGCGCATCGCCCTGTGGGGCAGCAGGAGGCTTCGTGTGCCTCTGCAGGACTCGTGCGCTCCGCGTCGGGATGGCGGTCTCGGCCTCCTGACGCTCGAGCGGATGGAAATTCAGCTGCGATGGCGAACGTTGGCCATCGCGGCGAAGTACTGGAGCACCCATTGGTGCGTTCCGACCCGCCTCCTCGCCAGCCGTGTATCCAGAGCGGGAGGGCTCTCCTCTTTTCTTCTGTGCCCCGGCCAGAGAATAAGAAGATGCGGCCTTCTCCTCAAACGCATGGCCACCGTGGCCAAGGAGAACGGCTGGATGGCCTGCAGCCCCGCCAACTCCAGCGCATAGCTGGAAGAAACAGTTGGCGAAGTTGAACCAGTCAAGTGGTGAATCCTGGAACCGCCTGCGACCCGGCATCTACACCCGCTGCACGCTGCGGAACGTGCTCGAGTGTCTTGCCAGAAGCACGTGGGAGGAGACGACCCCACTAACCACGGCGCTGCCCTTCTTGAGGAGGGCGCTCGGCAGCAGCCGAACGCCGAGGTGGCAAGTCTCCTGCCGGAGAGCGGGCAAGGAGAAGCTGTTGGACCATGAGGGAACTGGCTGACGACGCGACCCCGAGTGTCCTTCCGCGAGGAAGTCAGAGATGGGGCGAGCTTCTGGGCATTCCGCTGGATGACCTAAAGTGACCCCCGGTATTTGGAGACGCATCCACCTTCCCCCTCAAGTGGCAGGAATCGGCGCTGCTGCTGTTGCACCGGGGTTTTCCCTGCAACGCGCGCCGCCACCACTGGACGTTGGAGATGGTGGGACAGAAGTGTGCAGCAGTGTGCGGGGAAAAGGAATCCCTCTCCCACCTGTTATTGGACTGCGCTGCCCTCCGGCCTTTGCGGGAACGTTTTGCTACGACCCTCCGGATGTCGGTCGGCAGCCCCCTCCCCCCCCCCCCCCAGAGACGTTGTACGCCTCCTCTTCGTGCGAGACACCCTGCAACCAGCCTCAGCCCTGGCAGCGCTCTGCTGCCTCCGAGGGGATTGTGGCTGCGTGGAGCGCAGCCAACAGAGGAAGCAGCGAGAGGGACCCCATCGTACACCCGGGTCGCTACCCGCGGATCGCGATTGGATGGTCCTATCCGGGAGCTATGCGGAGGGACCTCGAGGACATCCTGGAAAGGATGGTCTCTTCCTCCAGCGGACAGTGATGCCTTCCCGGCCCACCCAACTGTTTCTTTTTTCTTTTTTTTTTGTTTTCCTTTTTATTTTTATTTTTGTTTTCTCCCCCATCCTCTCCGCTGCCGACGAGTGTGGAGTCGGTCTGCGTACCGGCTTCCCGGCAGGCCCCATGAACTATTGGCCGCAGCGGGGCCTCGTACCGCAAATGTACAGACTTTAGAAATAAACGCCCCGGCGTGTCCGGATGGGAACACCACCGTGTTCAATGATGCTGGCGGGCGTTGCATGAGAGGCTCCAGTGCATCTGTATCAATGTCGACTCCTGCCACTTCAAGGGGAGGGTGCGGGTGTTCATGAGCCCAGGGGACCACTACAAGTCTTTTTCCGGAAGTCCCAGTTGCACGCCCCAGCGTAGCAATCCTTTTGGTGGAACATTCGGGGTCGCGGCGTCGTCCAGCTCCCGAGATGTCCACGCACCCAGATGTTTTTTCCAGCTCCCTCTCACGCAGGTCACTTCCTACCTCGCTGGCAGTCGACTGTCCATTGCTCCCCTTAGGGAGGGCAGCACTGGGGTGAAGGGGGTGAACGAAACCTATAGCAGATTCCTGATGTTCCCGAGGATTCCCTTCAACGGCTTACGAGCATATCTGCTGTTCCAAAGGCAGATGCATTCCGCCTCGTCCGTGCCGATGATCCTTCCCCATGAGAAAACGGGACTACTGCAGCCAGGCAGTCCAGTAAGTGGGGAGGACGGAGATCCAGGCGTACTTCTGCGGCCCCAATCAGAATCCGCTGCTCATTCCCGCCTGGGAGGTCCATGGAAAGGCGTGGCAGCAGCACCCGTGGTCGCTCTTCTCTTGCGCCACGGCGCCGGCTGCAGTCTCGCGACGCACGTGAGTTTCCGCTTCCACCTGCGTCTCTGCAGCCGAAGCCGAGCGGCCGCTGGGATTCCGCCGTGTCTCAGCTGCACGCGTTTCGTGCAGACGCCCCCAGGGGAGACGAGGAGGAGGCGCGTCCCTGGGAAGCCCTCCATCCCGCTCGGTGCTGGTTCCTGCGGGAAACGCATGGGGTCTCCTCCGAGGTGGACCCGGCCGTCCTCGAGAATCGGAGACCTCGGGGGGCTCGGGGAATGCTTCTTTGGAAGAGAAATCTCTTCGGGACGTTGCGCTTTGACCTCCGGGCGGCCGACCCGACGTCCGGGATGCGTTCCCGTACGTTCCCGCCGCCTGGAAAAACTCCGAACCGTCGGAAGTGGCGTCGTAGTCTTGACGACGCGCTCCACCTCCGTTTGGTCCGAGAATCGCTTTCCGTCGGACGTTCTTCCGGCGCACCCGTTCGATAAAAGAGGTTGGCTGGCTGGTGAAACGGGATCGACTACGGTACTGGCACGAAGATGCAAAGAGCGGATCGCAGGCCATAGGGAATCGTGGGCGCGAAGGACTCTCGGCGCCTCTCCCTGAATTTCTCTCCCCTAAAGCACCTGGTGAAATGCTGACCTCCTCACCGGTTCTCTGGAACCCTTTTGAAAGGGAAGCAGCGGCACTTCAGCGGTAAGACGCGGGGGATACGTCCCGCCCTGGACGGGCCTTACGGGTATTGTGTGACAGCACGTCGGAAAGGTGCACGGAACGTTACGACAGTTCATTATTTCAACTGAAAGCAAAAGCAGAGACAAAGTAAAAGTGTTGTTTATGTACTGTTTAAATGGAAGCAAAAAAGGAAATCTTAGAATTGCGTTGATGCTTAATTAATCCAATCTACCGCTCTCGTTGTTCAAGGACCTACCTTCTTGCGTTCTTCCACTCGCGAAAGTTTGAATGAAAGGGCATCCAGCCTGCTTAAATCACGTGTTGGTGTGTGTGTGTGTGTGTGTGTTTTTTTTTTTTTTAAAAAAGACGCAGGTGAAGAGACGGGATCGAAGTTTCTCCGAGGCTCCGCACGGGTGCCGCCGGGTCGGCGCGCCGCGGAGGGACCGGCGCCGCCATCTTCGTCGCAAGGCGAGCCAGCGCCCTGCAGGGGGAGGGAAGGTCTACTCTGTGTTCCTTCCCCCCCTCCCCTGCATCCCCTGGGTTCCCGCGGCTGGTGAACGCGTGTTGGTGCAGTGGCAAAAAAAGTGCATGAATGAATGAATGGTGCCGCGCTGCTCCTCTTCTGCGACGCGCGCCCACCTCCGTTCTCTCAGCGCGGGGCAACACTGCCCGGACCTTGATCCGCTTCCGTTCCTTCGTGCTCTTTTGACAGATTATGTAGTCGCCTATCAGCAAGGAATGCGCTACACCCCTGCCTAAGACGGAAAGGAAAAGCCGTCGCGAACGCGCGGAAAGCGCACTTTTTCTTCTTTTTGTGTTGCGGATTCCCGGATGGAGGAAACGCTGTTTCGTCTTCATTTTGTTAAGAGCAACGAAGATGGCTCCAAGGCAAAATTTCGCACTCATCACTCCCGACACGTGCCGAATTCGGCGGGTCGCGAGGTCGCATTCGCAGCGAATTTCGGAAATTTCAGCGGAAACCCAAGCGGCGGCCATTTTCTTGATCCGCTCGCTCTCCTCTGCGGTTTTCCCTCGGTGCTGGCGGTGTTGCCCGCCCAGCCACCCCGGGGCGTTCATTAAAACAAACAAACCCACGACGTCGTGGAAGTGATACTCGTGGTCCTACCACGTCCACATTAAAGATGGGACCTGCACCGGGCTGCCGGTGCGTTCGCAGGCCAACGAGGTTCGCCCAGGCAGCGGATGGAAAACAAAATAAAAAATAAAATGACACTTGATGGAATAAATACAGAAAAATAATGCTGGAGGGGCGAGAAGGGGTCACGATCCGCTGGAGGGAGTCCTCTGCATCCTTTCCAGGATGCTGGCTGGGTCTGTCTGCAAAGGAACCAGGTGGGACCATCTGGCTTCTATCTGCAGAAAAAGAAGTGCAGACTCGATGGCATCCCTCTCGTATCTTCCTTGGTTGGCTTCGCTACACGCCGACACAATCCCGCGGATGCAGCAAAGACCAGGCTGCAGCTGACGGCAGGGACTATCCCGCACGAAGAGGACCTTGGAAACGTCCCTGGGATTGCCAAACGGAATCCGTAGGGTCGCCCCGAAACGTTCCCATAGGGGCCGGAGGGCAACACGGTCCACAAGCAGGTGCGGGATGGGGGATTCATGTTCCCCGCACCTGCGGCAGTCCGGACTCTCACTCCCCCCCTCCGCCCGGATCCAGCGATGCCGGCGTGGGCGTTGCAGGGAATACCTTGGTGCAGCAACAGCAGAAGTGCCGACTGCTGCCCCTTCAGGACGAGGAAGTGCTTCTGTCCGCGAACACTTCAGCTTTTCGCTTGGGATTCCCAACAGC
Organism: Raillietiella orientalis; assembly: GCA_036172245.1. NCBI lineage: Eukaryota > Metazoa > Arthropoda > Ichthyostraca > Raillietiellida > Raillietiellidae > Raillietiella > Raillietiella orientalis. Next base: position 90,899 of record JAYWIR010000052.1, on the reverse strand, counting down.
TCTCCTCAGCGTTCAAGTCGTCGTGGAAGGGCACTTGGAGTCGCAGGTCTGTCAGTTGCCCCGTGGTCCACTCGTTCTCTTCTTCCATCCTGCAGGATCGCAGAAAACTTCCCACCCCGCAGCCGATGGTTCTCTGCCATTCGCCCCCCTCAGGAAGGACAGCGCTGCGGCAAGGGGTGTGCGCTCCGACCAAGTGCTGACGCTGGGACTCCCCAGGATCTTCCGCAGCGAGCAGCGGGCGTCAACGGCCGAGTCTCAGGAGGTTCCACGCATCCAGGCTGGTCTCCTTCATCTACCACGTACCAACAGTGTCCTCTTGCCAGGCTCTAGAGCTGGAAGGACAGCAGGTCATCCAGCTGTTCCCCTTTACCATGGTGACCACCATGGCTAAGTTCTTATCTTCTCACCTTCCAGACGGGGCAAAAAAAATGAGACGCGAGTCCTTCGGTTCCTGCTACAAGAGTGACGAAGAGGCGTGCACGAACGCACCAGGGGGTGCTCCAACACTTGGCACTGGAGGCATGCGATGTTGGGGCATCTTTTTTCGAGGCGCCCCGTGGCCTTGCAATTGACGCAGTACTTGGGCTTCCTTAAGCACTAGAGGTCGATGGGTTCTCCACGGATCACCAGTTTATAAGGAATCCATAAGTAAGGACTTATGGATGTGATGCGCACCGCGGCGAACCCACGAAGGATCCTGTCAAATACGCGGAATCTGTTGAACTTTGCCCACAGCGCGTGGACGGTGCCGAATTTTCTCGAGTTCTTCCCGTATGGCGCTCCGTGAAATCCGCACGGTGATGCCCCTTAGGTGAACCACGATGGAGTCGTCCACAGGAACGGAAAAGACCTGGTAGCCCTCGATCTTCACGGTGGTTCGCAGCGGTCTTTGCGCTAGACCCGCCTCCTTGCAGGTCAGCTCTACGTGCTGACTCCCGCTTCTGATTGTAAGCCCCATCAGGTCTTCCTTCGTCACGTTCCATCTGCACAGCTCCTCCTCGAAGGAACGCGAAAATCGTCGAAAATACTGCCTACCTTGTAGAGTAGGCTGGGGTACTTACCTGGCTTCGAGGAGATCTTGGTCACCATGGAGATCCCTCCAGAGTGAGGCTCGATCATTGCACTGCGATTGGGCTGACCTCTGCGATAACCCCAAACGTGGGTTACTCGGAAGCATAATTTTTAGGCTGGGGTTGTATCCGTAGGCCTTGCAAAACTCGGACTCGGCCATGGCCGCTGCAAAGGGCGCGGTGACCACGGAGCTGGATTCCCTCGCCGGTGCGGGGGATGATCACCTCCTTGGGCACGGGGGACGATCTTACGATTTCCCCCTGACACTTTTTTGTGGTGGATTCAGGCATTCTTCGATTCCTCCACCACCGAAGCAACTCTGCATCGACAGCGGCAGAATACGACCGTCACGGGGGGGGGGGGGGGGGGCAAGCAAAAAGCAGGGGATGGAGGGGGGAGCTACAAAGGTGTTTCACGCCACGGCCAGTTGCAGCAAGTGAAAATTGACCTCCAGTAACAGGTCGAGCGCCACCCCTACCTTCTGGAGACGGTTGGACCAGGGTGCTTCTGCTTGGCAGAAGTTCCCCAGAGGAACGACAAGATACTTCAAGCACCCTCCCCTGGGGATGCCTGAGCGGATCCAGTCAGGCCTTCCAGCCCACGTTGCACCGACTGGCACCATCGACGACTTTGCCCTGTTCGCCTCCAAGTCCGTCCCGAGGCAACTCCAGGGACGCTTTAAGACCCCTCCTCCTGAGCGACGCACTTCGGCAGGCAGCCTCGACGGCAGTCCCCTGCTGACTACGAGAGATCGTTTCTTCCTGGAGCCATGCAAAAGGAGGACCGAGAGACAGGGGTGCCACATCCACTTTGCTTCATGAGGATGGCAACAAGATGACCCCATCTGGAGGGACAGTATGCAGCAAGAGCTTGCCGGAATCCTCTAAAGGATGCAGAGGACCGCCCCCAGCAGGACGTGACCCCTTCCTGCACACCTTCTTCCTTCGAGTTTATTTATTTATTTTTGTTTCCTTTTCTTCTTTTTGTTTGCCCGCCTCCCCTCTGCTGCCGTGATGGACCTCAGCTATCTGCGAACCGGTAACACGGCAAGATATCTACAGAAAGGACGTGGTTGGACCGGTGGTCCATCCACAAAAAACTGTAAATGTTTATTTTATTTTTAAATAAATGACCAGGAGAACCCAGGTAAAATTTTCTTGGAAGCCCACCCGCGTGCCGGTGGTTAACACGAAAGAACTTTTTTCCCGGTCTTTCTGGTTTTTGAGGAGATGGGGTACTTTTCCCCTCTTCCTTGTAGCTCTTTGCTTTAAAATAAACGTCTCAGCGTAACCGGATAAAAACCGATCAGCAAGGCTAACTTCTGCATCAATGGGGGGTCATCTCTGTCACGAAGCACTGACAGAACTCCGCAGGCCATCCGTCCTCCCCTGGCTCTTTCCGTCTCTTCGGTTTCCCGATGGTGGTCATTGCCTCACCGATCCTGAAACGCTCGTCGAGACTCGTCTCATCCCCTATCGAAATAGCGACCTCTGGGATCGGTGGCTGCGAGAAGACCGGCTGCTGAGGTGCTTTGGCGTAAAGATAGAAATAAAATCTCACGAGGCACCTTGCCTGATCTGGTGGTTGCATGGGGGGATCTCATGCAACATTGGCAGGGCCTCCACCACCAGACAGCGGGAGAGTGGGGATGCCAACTGGAATCGGTGCGGAGAGAAAGGACACCCTCCCGTACCCCCTTCTCGTGGACTGTGCCGCCCTCCCACCCTTTTGAGACCGTCAGTCGACGATCCTAGAAATCCCTGGGGATCAGATACATTCGGGGGGCGCCTCCTCACGCGCGTCGCTCAGCCGCCAGCCGCGTCCCTCGCAGTCCACTGCTGTGTCCGCGGGATCGCGGCAGTCCGGGACGCGGGAAGGAGAGGTCACAACAGCAGGGACGCCATCCATTGGGCTCGGATCTTTTTGAAGACCTGGCAACACAAGCACACCACTTGTCAGCATCCTGGGCAGGATGCAGAGGACGTTTCCCTGCGTGTTGTGATCCTTTCCCCGCCCTCCCCTCCTCAAGAAACGTTTCCTCTCACCCCCTTTTTCCCCCCCTTTTTTTTTTTTGGTGTGTGTGTATGTAGTTTTCCCTCCCCCTTCGCTGCTGGAGCGGACCTCACCATCCACCATTCCGGTGACCGGCAAGTTGGACGGACGTGGTGACCCAAGTGCTTCGCCACGTGACTAATTGAAATGTACTTTTATTATTGTTGTAATGCTGGTCGTCCAGCGAGCTGACCGACCCGAACTGCCAGGCTTGGCGCTCGTCCCTCCAGCCGACGAGCGTTGGGGCTCCTGGTGCAACGGCGGGCCTGCAAGTACAACCCTTCCGTCACAAACCCCCTCCCCGAATCCCGCGGGCAGATGGTGCAGGGGAAGCTGATCTCAGAACCCTAGGACCGAGCGTCTGAGACGAGCCCAGTCCGCGAGGTTATGAAGCGCGAAGCACCTCGGGAATTCGCGTGGGTGTATGGGGCGAGGGGAACTCGTTTTTTTTTTCCTGGGCGGTGGACGCGCTGCTCACGTGGAGGGGAGCTCCGCTGCTCCCGAGAAGCGGGTGACCCAGGGATTCCTGTGAAAGGACTGGGTGGGAGGTTTCGCGGATCCGGAGCACGGGGGGAATCGCTCAGTGCCCCCGTCCGGCGAGGGTTGCCGCGCCGCGACCGCAGTCGCAAGGAGGATATCACGTTTCCACGGCGACGCGACCGCTCGCGCGTGGAAACGACGCGGCGAAGAAGAGCCGGGTTTCCGTGGGTTTCGCCGCGGTCCCTTCCACGACGCCTCCTGGAAGAGGAGCGGCGAGCCGCATGTGTCCACCTCAGGCGCGCGTCGCCATCCCGTCACTCTGGATGAGGATTTTCAGACCACGCCTCGCTTCCCAAAGAGCGCCCTGCTCCCGCAGGGCAGGGTGGCCGGGTGGGCGAAGAACCACAGGGTCCAGCCAACGATGGCTACAGGGACACACTTTCCGCGCGAGGTCGCTGACTCGACCCTTCCCTACCTCCTCCGAGGCACGGGGACGTCCATCGTTCCTGTTCGTTCCTGGAGGAGATTCGCTTCTCGGTATGGGTTTGAGGATTCGGGGAGGGGGTTGTGACGAAAGAGCGCACGGACACGCCCGAAGACGAGGACCCCCGGGGGCCGAGCGCCAAGCCTGACCTCTCAGTCTGCTGGATCACCAGGCGCAGTGAGGTCTCGGGACACGCGGCGCGTTCCTCCTCCTCCTCCCAGGATTTCATGGCTTTTCCAGGAGCAACACAGCCGGCCGACCTGAAAGCTACGCGGGTGCGGCTCTTGGGCAGTCAGGGTCGGGTCGGGCATTGGCCGCTTCCACAGTGCAGTTCGCCTCCGTGCGCGCATGCTCCAGGAGGGAAGTTTCCAGGCTCCGTGCGGACCAGCGCCCCAGGAAACGAAGAACAGCTCTGCCTATTTTGGAGGACTCTTTTTTTTTACGAAAGGGGGTCGCCAAGTGCCGAAGAGCCGTCTGCCTCCTTAGAGGGGAGGTCCAAGCTCTTTGACGCCATTCGGCGTCACCTGAGGGTACGAGTGACTCTTCAGGTTAGGGGGTCGCTCCCCGGAGGGGTCACCCCATGAATCCAGGAAGGTTCGCGAGGAAGGTGGGACTCCGCTCCTCTCGCGCTCGTTAGGGAACCGCGGAGGGAACGCTTCCTCGCCCTGGTTGCCTCCGAAGGGAACCTCTTCGTCGTCCTCGTTTTCTTCTCCGGAGGGACCCCCTGGAAGGTTCCACTCCTTGTTTACCCCTTCTCTGATGGGGATCCCAGAGGGATGCTTCCCAACTCCTCTGGAGGGCGCTCCCCGAAGGCAGCATCGCGCTTCTCGACTCTGCAGAGGCTACCCCCCCCTCAGGGAAGCATCGACCAGCTCCATGATAACGGCTTCTTCTTTACCCTCGGAGGGGGGGAAACCCGGAAGGGCTCCTTGCCATCTTGGAAGAACCCCGGAGTGTCGACTTCCGATCCTCCGGGGTTGTTCCAGGATATTGGTCTCTCGACGGGGGCATCCGGGAGTTTCCAGCTTCCGCCGGAACCGCCGCGCCCGAATGTGAGCCAATCAGCGCCATCCTGAGGGGAGCTACAAACCGACGGCGACGACGCACCCTCCGTTCGCGGGGCGTCGATCCTTCCCCCCCGTGAGGGATTCAAACCCGCGACGCTTGGAGCCGAGCCGGGAGGAGGCCGCAGCCTCAAGGCGGCCGCCGACGCGGGCGACCTCAGCAACTCTTTCAGATGTGGGTCGTTACATCTTCGACTCTCCAAATGCGTGATATCCGTCGTTACCCAGCCCGCTTCCTAAGCGCATGTGCGCGCGCACGCAAAAGGAGCGACCGTCGATGACGGCACCGTCAGCGTCACCCTCGAGATTTCCCATGCGCCCGCCTGGGAATCACTCGCGGAGGTCTCTTGGTCGGGATGGGCAGGAACCCCGCATCTGGGCTCGAAAAAGGAGCTTCTTGCTCTCTCAGGAAGAAGAGAGCGGGAGGAGAAGGAAGAGAGGGGGAGGAGGAAAGGAGGAGGTTGCTTTCGATGCAGCGCCCCATCCTCATGGAAGATCCCGGGCATTTTCGTTTGGAACTTTCGTTGCCTCGGACGGACGCTGCCGAGGATTTGCCGGCCGGCCGGAAGGCTCTCCTCGCGCGGCCCGCGGAGCCCGCGGTTGAGGAAACCTGACCTGACTGTTTCCGACTCCCTGCTGACCTCGATCGCCCACGGGTCAGAGCTTGGTCGGCGCACTTCGCTCTCTGCCCTCCCCTCCCGCCCGGTCCTCGACGCGAATCCCCCTCGTTGACCGGCGGGTACTCGGCAGCGTTTGTCCGAGGCAACGAAAGTTCCGCACCGAGACGGGCGAACCACTGAGGAAGGAGGCGGCTTCCAGAGCTCTCTGGTGGTTACTGGAGAAGGGTCTGGTTGCTCAGGGGTTCCCTCAGCGCACCCCAGAGCGTCCACTGGTTTCTCAGTTTCACCAGGTCCGCGCTCCCGTCCTCTTCAACTACATCACAGTCCGGCGAGATGTGCTGGAGAGGGAGTTCTCCGTGCCCACTCACGCCCCTTTACCCCAGCGGAGGCTGCCAGCCGCTACCTCCCCTGAGGTCAGCATTCGAAGAAGGTGCTGGACCTGCTCCTACAGCAGCTAGAAGCTGGACAAGGCCAGACTGGGCAGGTCCGCGAAAGAGAGTCCCTCCCGCACCTGCTTGTGGATTGTGTCGCCCTCCGCCCCCTGCGGGAAGACGTCTTTGCCGCGTTCTGCAGATCTCCGAGGACAATCGCAGAGACGTTCTGGAGCGCCTCTTCCCGCGCGACGCCCCCGCGCAGGCCGCACCCCGAGCAGCTCTTTGCTGCCTACACGGCGGGACCGTGACTGCGTGCAGCAAGGGTAGGCCAGGACGAAAGGGACGCTATCCATTTCGCGGTCCTTTTCCTGAGGACAGCGTCAAGATGGCTACATCTGGAAATGATGACACAGGCATCCTGGAAAGGATGCAGAGGACGCCCTCCAGCACTCGGTGACCCCTTCTCGGACCCTCCTAATTTTTTTTTGCATATATATTTTTTTGTTTTATTTATTCTTTTTTGTCACCTTCCCCTTTCCCCTCTGCTGCCGAGGCGAACCTCGCCGGCCTGCGTGGCGGTCCTCTACAGGTTCCCATGGTTACATCTGTAACTTGGCAGGACCAAGCGTTCTGCCACCGACTTATTTATTTTCTTTAAAGAAACCCCCTGGCGCAATCGCAAGATGCCTTTCTCCCCCGACCTGGCTGTCTTCCTGGGCTGGAGGTTGCGCACGCAATCTTCAGCTGCGCCTCCGATCACGACGCCATCGGAGGCGCGGTCCCCCCGTCTCTCCAGAGGTGATGACGACGATTGGGGCCAAGCAGCCGTTCCGAGAGGTCGGCACCGGGCCTCCGGTCGTGAAAGGCACCGTGCCGAAGTGGGGGAGGATCGCGCCCTCATCGCGGGCGACGAAGTTCCCGCGAAGATGCGGGCTGGCTGGACTGGAGGAAGACGAGGAGAAGGAGTAAGGGAAGAGGGGGGGGGGGGGGTGGAGGAGGGGATGAAGAAGAGGAGACCAAAAGGAGTCTTCGCGGATCTTGACGCATCTGCGCAGACCTCGTTCGGCTGCTGCCGCACCTCGAAGGGCGAGACGCGCAGTGTCTCCAGCTATCCCTCCACGTGGGACGTCGATCGATCATCCCATCACCTACGGGGAACGAGGGACGACCCAGAGGAATTCCATCCAGCTGTGTCCACTGATCCCGATGGGGGGGTGGGGGTGGGGAGAAGGGCGATTGTAAGCGCTGCCCTTCCTACGCCCCTCTTTCGCTTCTTGAGTCAATAAGGAGGAGGATCTCGGACGAAACGAAATCCGGGGAAGGAGCGTCCGTCATCATGGGCTTAGCGGGTTCGTCAACACTGGGCAAACATCGCCAGGGTTTGGAACGGGACGATCTTCCTCGCAACCATCCGCGGGACCAGCCATCGGAGGAGGAGAAGTCCCGGACGGGCAGCGGGGAAGGGGAGGAAGAGGCACATCCACAAGGGGGGGTTTCCCGGAAGAATCTTCGGCCGCTGCGTTCCTCCGAAGATCGAGGAGGAGAGGTCGCGCGCGAAAGCAAAACAAAGAGCACTTCGGCAGGAGAGCGTGAGGTTCTCGGAAAAGGAGAAGGGGACGGGGGGGGGGGGGGGGAAGAGCCGGATCGTCCCCGTGCCACAGCGGGAAGAGGAAAATTTCAGATCTCCTCGCAGGGAGCGGGTTTGCCCGGAGCAAAAATAAGCAAATGGTGCCGATATAATTGGTATAATTAAATTGGATCTAATTGACTTGATGGATATCATCGATGAGGACAATAAACAACAGCTGTCTGTTGTCCTCGAGATGGGGGAAGGGAACAACAACAGGAATGGGGGAACAAAAAACGTGACGAGAAGGGAAGAAGGGATTCCCTCCCGCAAGCTCTCTTCTCCTCCTCCCTTCCAACTCTCCCTGCGGAGGTTCCTCATGGGCGGCGACCCGTCCGAAACAAACAAACAAACAAAAAAAAAAAAAAACGCAGAGGAGAAGAAAAGAAAATGCTGAGATGAAGGAAACCAAAGTTATGGGACTCGCGTTGCGGAGGGAGGAAGGTTCGCGAGTGCAGGAGCCCATCCCAGCCGCGTCCGGCGAGGCGTTCGGGAACGGGACGGCCGGGAAGCGAAAGGGAACGTCGCCGATGCCAAGCCGCTCCGGAGCCAGCGATCCGAAATCCCAGATGCGCTGTGGACCACAAGAGCCTCGCTCATGCAGGCGCGCGCCTCTCAGCGGGTGACCCCGAGTCCAGTTGCGCGGGGGAAGTTCGGGAAGAAGGTCACGCGGTGATCAAAGGGGCCATCATCGCAGCAGCGTGCACCGCTCGCTCGCACGCCGAAGAAGGAAACGGACGAAGGGAGGCGGCAGCACAGCGTCGAGGTGCCCACCACGTCCATCCTTCTCTCTCTCCCTCCCTCTCTCTCTCTCTCTCTGCGGAGCGGACAGAGGGGGGAGGGGGGCACGGGGAGGGCCAACCTGGCTGTGTACAAGAGGCTATTGGAACGCTCCCGGGGAGGGATTCCTCGGCAAACAGTTTTCGCTTTCTCCAACGTATTTGTTTACCAATTTTGCATCAATAAAAATACACGAAAACAATCGAAACAGGAAGTCAAAACACGCTGGGCGAGGATGCAAATAAGGAGCTTATCGTCCAGGAACAATTGTTTTCCACTTGACCGACGAACCAAAAGCCGGGAAAATAGATAAGCGACAAAGTCAACGGGGGATTAATAGATAAAAAGACGTCCGCGCGAACGTAGCGCGGGGCGACGTGCGCGCCCTCGAAACGTTTCTGTATATTTTTGTCCCGGGACACTCGAAAGACTCGTTCCTTTTCGGTACGTATCTTATCGCTTGTTTATCCACCTCTCGGTGGTACTTCGGACTCGGACGCAGCCCCCAGGCTCATCGGTTCGACTTGGGGGACAACGCAGATCGCTTCGCCTTTTGCACACCTTCCGCCCGCAGAAGGTAGCCGAACCCCTCCGTGGTGAGCAGCACGGAGAAAGACCTCCTTCCTTTTTGGCGGCTTCCGTTTGCCCACCGCACGGGAGTGTGCGGTGCTCATTCCACCACCGCCACGTCACTCACCGCAGCCTCTTCGGCAGGGAATCTGAACGCGAAAAGTAGCAGTGCGAGAGAGGAGCGCCTCCTCCTCACCCCTTTCGTACAGGGTGAGAAGGACAGGAGGCCCTCTTCGGCAGGCCCGCGTTTCCGTTTCCCTGGACCGTCAGGAAGAGATCCAAACTGCCTCGGAGATCGATCTTGAACCTGCCGCCAGTGGGGTAGCGCGCGCGCCCTTTTCTCCTCGGGACCCGGAAGGCACCGCAAGGGAATGCATCTACCCCGGGCGCGCTCGTCCCCTTTCCCAAAACGCACTTGCACTTGATCTCTAAATCAACTCCTCCCTGGCTTTTATTGCCATACCGCATTTGTCCAAAGACGTTCCCCTATTTAGCGAGCACAAAGCTCTCGCTGACGGGAGAATCTCCCATAAATTCGACTGCTAAAAGTGCAAGAAAATAGAGGCGGGCATCGTTTTCCTTCGACGGGCCTCCTCCCCCTCCCGCCAAACGTGTCCGCGCCTCGACTCCAAACAGGTCAATTTGTCGAGGAAACTCTTGCGAATTATTTACGGACGCAAGCGAGCGTTTTATTTCAGCAGTACTCGGGGAAATGGTGATGGATGTCCACTTCCGATCGAAAGGGTCCGTTGGTCTGGGATCCACGCGCTCGCCCAGCTCCCACCATCCCCCCAGCATCCGTGTGCTGGAGCGCGCGTGTACGTGTGCGCGAGGTCCTCATAAAGGCAACGAGGGTCGAGAGGAGAGATGCGCCTCGGAAGCCGCGGGTGGGGGGAAAGACGAAGTGTCCGTCTGCTGCGCTCTTTGCGACTGGGAAGGCGATCTCGCACTGCGGCTAAAAGAGGCGATTCGTAGCGAAAAGAACGTCGATAGCTGCATCTCGACTTCTCTGAACGGAGATTTCCATCTGCTTGCGCGCCGACGGGGTTTCCCTCCCCGCATCCCTTCCCTTCCCTCGATTTCCGCCGCGTTTCGAGGATTCGGGAGCTCGGGAGACCGTCGCCATGGACGCGTCCTCCTCGTGGCCTGGGTGCGGAAGGGAATCACGAATCCTCCGATGGCTGCCGCGACGCTCTTCAGGAGGAGCGCCGAGCTCCAAGACGCGTCGGTCGTTTCCCAGGCGCGCAGCGAAGAATGTCATCCGACAAATTCGCGTCGCACGGAAGGATGCCGTAACCATGCCCCCACGTGAAAGCAATTTCCCAGCACTGAAATTTATGTACATATATGCATATGTATGTATGTATTCCGGATCATTTAGCCCACTTGTAGTGGTAATTTGTGACATACCTTCATTCGCAAAATCGTACAGAAAAAAAAAAAAAAAAAAAAAAGGGCACTCTTCAAGGGAACGCCTTTTTGCCATCGTATTGTCCTCCCCCCCCCCACTTCCAGTACATCCGGGAATTCTACTACTATTATTTATTGTCCGGAATAATGAAAACAAATTCGCGGATATCTGTTTATAGCGCGCTTGATGGAGAATTACGGCCCCCGTTTATGATGCACAGATCACTTGCTCCTTGTCTACCGTCTTTTCAAACTTCTATTCATTAAGGCAGTAAATTCCCAAATAAAAGACTTCGTCTCGCAGCGCACTTGCAGCCCAGCGCTCCTGCAAACGATCGCATTCCGCTCCAATTTATTATCGGGACGGTGGCGGCAAAAGTGATTCTGCTCTTCCATCGTGCTGCACCATCTCGGCTCCAGCAGAAAACAAAAGGAAGACGCCGCATCTCGCCGTTCCGAATTTCTCGTCCCCAACGGCAGAGAATTCGTCTTGCCCGAAAGCCAGAATCCAGACCGCCGTTTGCGGCATGAGGCAAACGCTCCCCCTTAATTGAGGGGGGAAACGAACGAATTTCCACAACGCGGACCACTGCTTCACCGAAGGGATCGAGTGGGATCAAGCTTGTTTGTTCAGCTTATCTCGCTGCAGCAGCGATGTACCGGGAAGCCGTGCATCCCTCCCTGCGAACGTATCTTTCAATACGCCTTCTCCACAAACGATGACCGAAGTACCACTGAATTCCTTTGGTTTTTTCGATTTGCCAAGCGCTGAAGAAACCGTTCTCTCTCCTTAGGGAAGAGCTCACAAAGCTCTTTAAGCCCGTCCACGCCACCCGGGGTGGGTGGGTGGGTGGTTTAAACAAAAAGAAACATTTACAAAGGACTGTGGCTCGACCAGTGGTCCAGCCACGTTCGTTTTACCGGGAGCCGGCCGGGTTACCGATTCGCAGACCGGTGAGGTCTGCCAATCGGTAACAGCAGCAGAGGGGAGGGGACACACAAAAGCAAATAAAATAAACATAGATAAACTTTTGGGGGAGGGGGTTGCAGGAAGGGGTCACGTCTCTGCATCCTTTCGAAGATGCCGGCAAGCTTTGCTGCATACAATCCTTCAGGTAGGGCCATCTTGTTGCCAGCCACATGAAGCAAATTGGATATGGCACCCCTGTCGCTCGGTCCTCCTCTTGCATGGTTCCAGGCAGAGACGATCCCGCGTAGGCAGCACAGGGTTGCTGGCGAGGCTGCCGGCCGAAGGGCGTCGCGAACGAAGAGGAGTTTCAGAGCGTTTCCCTGGAGTTGCCGCCGGAGTCCCTAGGCTAAGCGTTCACAGATGGACCGGTGGGCGACACAATCCGCAAGCAGGTGCGGAAGAGATTCGCGCTCCCCTCACCTGGCATAGTTCGGGTTCATCCCCCCTCCCCCCGGGTACAGTGATCTTACGCTCGGGAGCGCAACCCCAAAGGGAACCATCTCTTCCTCATTCTCTTCAGAGGAGTCCCCTGGAGGGGGACACCCATTTTCTTCTCCGAAGGGAACCCGCAAAGGATCCTCTCCTTGTCCCTCCTCTGAAGAGAACCCGGAAGGGATGCTTCCAAATTTCTCCCAGGGGCGCTTCCTACACCCTGGAGAGGCGATTCCCTTAGGGGAGCATCAATCAGCTCCATGGTACTCGATGGGAGGTCCATTTGCACAACCGTAAAGGAACCCCGAATAGCTTTTTGATGCCCTGGTCCTGCTGACCTGGCCCAGCCGTCTCCAAAAAGCACTGCAGGAGCTCGGCCCGTTCCAAAGAGGCAGATGTGGAACACGTTTGTGGTCCCCCTTCTCCGTCCCCTGCTTTTTGTTTGCCCTTCCCGCCATGTAGCATCAGCAAGCGGACGAAGGACCTCCTCCGGATCGCCCTCTATGAGGCGAAGGAAGGCCTCAAGTCCACCTGAAGGGCTTTTGTGCTCTGCGCCAGAACGGCGGCTTAGGCCTCCTTCTGACTCTGGAGGAGCTGCAGCTCCAGCTTTCGAACACTCGCCCTCGACGCAAATCTCTGGAGCACCACCTGGTACCAGCCCGCACCTCTTCTCGGCCCCCAAGCCACCGGCAGCGTGGGATTCGCGTCCTTCCTCGTGCGCCGTCCACGCAGCCTCATCCGCTGAGGACTGCACATTCGGCGGGTGGCTACGCTGGCTAGGAAGAACGGATGGATCTCGTGCCGCCCCGCGAGCGGTGGTGCCTGGTTGCAGGAAACCGTTCCCACGTGGGCGGGGATCCAGGAGCCAAGAGCGGAACAGGTGCGACCCTTCCTGCACGCACTCAACAACAGCTGCACGCTCCGGGAGATCCTGGAAGATGCCGTGAAGAGTGCGTGGGCGATCAGAATCTCCCTTGCCGCCCCGCGCTACCCTCCCTCAGGGAACAGCCTTATGGCTAGACGAAAGGTTACCGTGCAAATCTCCGGAACGAGAAGAGCACCGGGCGAGTGGACGACGGACCTGCTCACCGGGACTGCGACCGCGAGTGCTCGACCTCGTGGACTGTTGCGCTGGAGAGTGCTACTGGGACTTCCGGCGGAAGACTTGCAGTGGTCCCCGGTGCTCATGAACACCCGCACCCTCGTGCAGGTGTTCATGAGCCTTGAAGTGGCAGGAGTCGACATTGATGCAGCTGCACTGGAGCCTCCCATGCAACGCCCGCCAGCATCATTGAACAGGAGGTGTGTGGACCCGAACTGTGCAAGGTGCGGGGCAGCGGGAATCCCTCCCACACCTCCAAGTGGACCGTATTGTCCTTCGGCCTCTTTGGGCACTCTTTGCCACGACCCTTGGGTCCCCCGGTGGCAACGCCAGAGACGCAATGCGTCTCCTCTTTGCGTGGGGACACCCTGCAGTCAGCAGCATCCCCAGCAGCACTTTGCTGCCCACGCGGGATCGTGGAGACGTGGAGCGATCCATAGGAGGGAGGAACGACGAGGACACCATCTATTTTGCTATCCTCTTCATGAGGACGGCATCAAGTTGGCCCCATCTGGGAACCATAAAACGGGAACTTTCCGGCATGCTTACAGGGATGCAGAGGACACCTTCCAGCACACAGTGATCCCTTCCCGAACCCCCTCCCCATTTTTTGACTGTATGTTTTTTGTTTCATTTTGTTTTCCTTTTGCTTGTCCCCTCTTCCCCTCTGCTGCCGAAGCGAACCCTTCTGGGCTGCGTGCCGGTTCCCGGCAGGTTCCTTCTCGTTTTCACAAGCAACGTGGCAGGATCAGACGTCCTGCTACAGACGTTTATTTTTTATAAACAGACTCCCCGACGTGACCGGGTGTGAACCAGCACCGCACCCGAATAGGCCAACCAGCGTCATCCTGAGATGGGGGACTCGAAACCCACGAATCCTCCGTCCTCGGCGTCGAACCTCCCCCCTGGGCGGGATTCGAACCCCCGGTACGACGGACGGAAACGGTGGCTGCACGGCCGCCAGCGCGGGCTCAGAGATGAATTACCGCAAGTCATAGATTACATGTTATTTAGCCATGTAAGAGGTAATTCATTGCGGAGCTCTCTTATCAGTTTATTTCGGGAGGATTCCATTACTCCGGACGTTTTGCATGGAGTTCGTACTGCGCTAGAGCGGAAAATCGCATCAGCATCCTCTCTGGACCCGACGTCCTCCTGCGTTTCTCTGGCTGCATTTCATCTGGTTCCCCTCTTCTCTGATTCGAGCGGGCACACGGGAGCGGGTTTGTGCGGGGCTCCTTCGTGAGAATCTCATACCCCCTGGCAAACGGCATGTCAAAGCCGAATTTCGGAGACGTTGGGGAACCTTTTTTTTTTCCATTCGTCTCCTCCAAATCATCACCTCCGTGGCTTCGATGGTTCCATGGGCTTTCAGACGCCGGCGTCTGTGGACCCTGGCTATTTTGCACGGAGACTGTGCTGCCGTATTCCATTCGTCCTGATGAGACGAATAGACTTTTAAAGTTCCCCCGTCGCTCGTCAAGCAGCGGAGGGCTCAAGGATGACAAGGATTTTTCAGACAACGTGCTGATGGAAGGAGCACACTGCATGCAAATGTGTCCACCGTTGTGGGACGTGTTGACGTCAGTCAAGGACACGCTCAGGAGCCGACTTTTGTGGGTGACGAATAAGATGGTTCCCATTAATTCCATGTTTTTTTTGTTCTTCTTCTTTTCTTTGCTTTTCGGGTGGTTGAGCGAAACGAAATCGAAATCCGTTCTCACTGCAAGAACGCAGTCCACAGGTGGAGGCATCACGAAAACATCCTAAAAATGGAGTCACATGGGCGAGTGCCCATGGATTCTGAAACGTGCGTGGTGTTTCGATGTGAAGACACTGGGGATGGAAAATCTTTCTAAGATAAGGCACTCGCGGGTTTTCGGAACTCCGAGATCCTTCGAAAGGAGAAGGAAATCGATGCCCATGGGTGTCCGAGGTCAAGTTCACGCCCTGCATAGAGGGGAGCCCACGGGGAGGAATTCTGTTTGGCCGAAAGATGCAGCGGTCGAAAACTGAATACTGGTCCCTGTCAAAGAAGTTGCCCGTGCTTCTGCCCAACCCCAAGTCACCTCCGGCGACTGGGTGGGTGCCTGTTCTCTCTCAGCATCCCCCCCCCCCCCCACTATTGCAGCCGCTGGCTTCTAAAAGGAGGTCTGCACTGGCTCCTAAATGCTTCGCGGCATCCCCAACGACACCCCATGTGAAAACGTTCACGCCTTCCCCCCTTCGGAATCACCCCAACCACAATTTGCCTATTCATTAGTTGCAACAGCCTACCCACGTAGCAAGATGGGGGGCTCGAAGCCCGTGGTCGTCCGCGAAAGAACTGTGGAAGATGAAATTGGTAGCATTTTCTGCCAATCTTCAGTTATGGGGCCAGCAAAATTTGCATAAGGAGTTTTTTCTTTCCTTTTTGAGAAAGGGGAGGGAGGGAGGAACTTTTGAATTTAAGACTATCTCTCGTGCGAAGAAGCATTAATCTATTATGAAATATTGCCGGTTCAGAACTGGCGCAGATATAAAACCGCACTAAAAAAAAAAATTAGGAAACGAAGAAATTAGGGGGGTAAAAGGGAGAGGGGAGAAAAATGAGAGAGGGAGGGAAAGCAGATGCGTGGAAGAACATCGTTTGTTTGATTTGTAAAAATTTTCCTCGTTACTTTTGCCAGCGTCTTCACCTGCGACCCGGGCACGTAAGAGGATCCAATTCCCGTTTGCACGAGACGGGAGCTTCAGCATCCCTCCCCCTGAGCATCAGGAATTCTTCCCCGTTTCAGAAGCCGTCTTACACTTTCGGTAATTATGGACACGAAACGCCTGGCTGCGTGTTTTGGTTTTTTTTTTTCTTTTTCCTTTTCCCTCTCTCTCTCCCCGTGCACGGGTGCAACAGATCTGGCTATACGTTCCGCTCGCCCAGAGGACGAAAAGCTCACGCCAGAAGCTCCCATGCATGTACGGTTGAGTGCGCCGTACGGTACACGCATCCGAGAAGCACACTCGTACAGCGCGGGGGATGATGTGCTACGAGCCGGGCGGCTAGAAAGACAGCGTACTTCTCGAGACGTCAACGGCAGTCCAACTCCAAATAGCTCCGTTTCAGAGCGAAAAAACATAAAGCAAACGAAAAGCGTCCCTTCACCGCTTAAGCCGAAGTGAAAAGATCTTTTTTTTTTTTTGTCTGTGTGTGTGTGTGTGTGTGTGTGTGTGCGAGAGAGAGAGAGAGCTTTGCCGATATGGCTAACGAATCGCAACGAGTTGCCGCAGTTTTCAGCTCTTTGTTCAAAGATGCAGCAGCCACTTGCTCCATTTCCCTGAAGAAAGTCGGAATGGAACAGAAAGCCAACCTACTTGGATCCCGTGTTCGTGTTCTGGTTGAAAGCGGCCGAGCTGACACCACGCCGCAAAATCAAAGCCTACACGTAGCGTGTCGCACGCGGCTGATTTACCGCCATATAACAAAGGGTTGCCACCATCTTTTTTCTTTTTTTTTGCATCGAGAAATACGAATCCGCGCGCCATGCGGGGGGGGGGGGATTCTACCGTACACTCGCAGCCGCAGAACGCAGGGGCGTGCGTGCTCATATGCGTTGACCGAAATCGGAGATGATGATGATGTACATGTTTCCCTAACGTGACACGTTGATGGATTTTTATTTACATGGCTCACGGGTTTTGTGCTGCCATTTATCTCCATGCCCCGCCGTCAGCCCGTGTACTCGGATGGTACACAACCAAAGGGATACGCAAAGCACAAGAGTAGCCTCATCTCATTATGGATGTGGTCGCACCCGCGCGCATACGCCCAGACCAAAAGCAACCTGCCAATTTTCCAATTTAAATTGCAAATATCTTTGGCTGCCGCTAATAAACAGGACTCGAAGACAGGTGGAAGTCGCTAAGCAAGAACTATCTTTGTGTGTTTTCAAACTTCCTTTCTTTTCTTTTGTGTCTTCCCTCCGCCTCCCCCGTCTTTTTCTTTTTTTTTTTTTTTTTTTAAATGCAGTCAACCAACTGAAGCAGCGAAGTAATTACTGCGCGCTATTAATCGATCGTTCCCAATGGTTTGAAGTCGGAGGACGGAGAACGAAAGCTTCTTTATCATCACCCTACGAGAACTCATGGCCATTCAACCATTTGTGGTAGGTGCTTCTGTTGATTGCCTTTGAGCTGCAAGATGGTTGCCCCAGCTCCCAAAGCATCCTTGAGCCGCCCGATTCGGAATGAACGCACGTTAGCATTCAGGTCCACGTGCAAGAAGGAGGAGGAAACGGTTTTCGGGATGATCGTGGCGGCAGAGGGACGCTTTCCAAACTCGCTCCGAAATTTCCACAGAAAGGGAAACTGGTTGCACGGTTGCGGCGGTACGGCCGCAGCATCCATCACCCCGGACGGATGGCCACGATTCGCGATCCCGTGCGTCCTTCCGAGAGCGACGGTGGGCATATATTTTTTCGAGACTCTGCTCGAGAACACGCTCGAGGGAAAGCGAGAAGTGTCCCGTAGGAAAACGAAACGCACGCGCAAAAAGGAAGGTTGATCTGGACCAGAGAGGCCGCGAGAGTGAAGGAGCTCGCAGTGAACCGAACCGCTTCCCCATCGCAGAGTGAAAGACGTGGAACATCCGTGATAATGCGAAGAAAGAATTCGAGATTTTGGCTTCTTCTGAGGAGATCGACTGGGTCCCCCCTCCGATAGGCGGTGGGGGGCAAGTGCTTCCCTTTCGCAGAGTAGGCCAGAGCTTCTTAGGTCTCGCCTTTTTTTTTTTTTTTTTCCTTTTTTTTTTCTCAAAGTTCTCTTTGGCCGGCTGGCTATTCTCAGTGAACACTTCGAGAAAGATCCCCAAAGAGAATACGCTGGTCAGAGAGGAATTTCGTGACCATGAAAGCAAGGAAAAGTGGGGGGGGGGGGAGACACGTGTGGACGAAGAATAAAAACAGCGCAGCCTGCAGGTTGCGAGGGAAGTGCTGCTGCTCGTGGAGCCTCGTGGCGCCGCCGCGAAGAGATTCCTGCTTGGGTTGCGACCAGGTTCCTCCTCCCGAGGGGGATCTCGCTGACCGTGCGAGGGGAGCGCCTGACTCCGTAGCCTAACGCAACCTCAGGAATTATTTATTGGATGACCGCCATGGTTTCTGCCTGTTGCGGGATGTGAAGATTGAAATCACGCGCGCTCCTTTTCCGTCAGTTTAGTCACGCAAGTCGGCGCCACGCTGCCCATGCAGATTCCATCTTCCCCCGAAACGTAAAAGAGGACGTTCCTCATCGACAACTTGGATTCCTCTGCTTCTTGTTTTCGGTGCTCGAGAACCGTCCCGGTTATCAGCCTTCCAGGAATTTTCCTTTTCTTTCGGGGAGCCTGCCCTCTCCCTGTTTCCTGTTGTGAGCTGCAAAAAAGCGCAGGAGAACGTTCCGCACTTTTATTGAATCCTTTTATTTTTCTTGTGGTAAAAACTCCCGATAAATTTCAGATCCAGGAGCTTTCATCTGTTTGTCTGGCCGTGGACTGAGGCATTTTTCATTCGTTCTCGGAAACGGGAAATGTAGAGATTTTTTCTCTATAAACAACACGAGGAAAGGGATATAAGCACAACTATTCCCATGCACAAAATACAATATTTACGAAATGAGAGATATTTACGGTGCACTTTACAACGCGTGGGCCATCTGAAAGAAATGCTGCTTTCGGAAAAAGCTGAGTTCTACACACACACACACACAAAAAGGAGGTGTATTTCAAATCAGTACAACTGGAAATACAAGCAGAAATCCTTGTAGAAATAAAGTAGCTTCAAAAGGCGGAAAACCAATTGAATGCAAAACGGCAAGAAAGATTCTGAATTGCTGGTACTTGTTCGTGTTTATGGAAATTTTCCATCGGTATTTCCGAAAGCAGGAATAAATTCCGTGAAGAATATGTTTATATTTTGTGAATGAATCTGTTTAAGCTTTCGCATGAATATTTAAAACCTTATTTGAATGAAGAGCTTGGCAATCGCCACAGCAGGCCTACCATTAAACACACGCAGAGGTTATCGCGATACGCTTTTCACCTCCACATGCAACACACAAGTTGCATTGTTGCGCGGTTTTTCCAACGCGCTATATACATATATATATATATATATATATACATCTGTCTGTATGTGTGTGTGTATGTGTGTGTGCGCGTGTGAATTTCCAGAAAACACGAAAACCGATAGGAAACCGAAGTTTTGTTCTGCTTTGGCACTTCGTATGGGCATGTGCCAGTCTTGAATGCATTTCGTGACTTCATCCGTGTCCTTAGAGCTAAACACTCCGAACTTTATTCCAAATTTATTCATAATTTCACGTGAGCTATAACCCTTTTTTTTTTTTTTTAAAAAAAAAAAAGAAAAACAAAAAAAACAAAATCATTTCCATTTCTAAATCGTGTGCGTCCAGCAATTTATTTTTCTGAATCGCGCGCGTTTCATCATTTGCTCAGTGTTGGCTGAGTAAAGAAAGACGCTGTCGAAATGTGCGTTGCCTGGATACACCTATTAAAAAAGCCTCGCGTTCGTTTCTTAGATATGCATGCGGGTTATGCGGTGTTTTCCAATTCCCTTTTGTGTGCACCTTTTCAGAATGTCATGCTGACCGTAGTGATGCAACTGTAATGTATTCTTCACAGCGAAGATGAAACGAAGCCTTCCCCCTCCTGACGTTTCGCCTTGACGACGCCGAGGAGCGGATGGTGCATCCTTGGCGCCGGGCTGCTGCAGCACTCCTCCAGCTTATCAGGTCGAAAGCAATTTCCGAATAAAAGTAATTACGGGAATCCTTCCGGCCAGCAGAGGTGGTTTCCGAAAGAGCCCAGGAGGAAGATGGAACCTTTCTTCGGCTTTGCGGTTTCGCCCACGCCCGAAGAGGAGGAACGGTTCTCTTTTCCAAACCCTCGACAGCCGCGAGTTGGCTCCTCTCTGCGCCACGCCGCCACTGTCGAGAAAAGATCGAGAGGTTCGAAGTTTGTGGTGCGCCCAGCTGAATTTTTCTCGTTGAACTCGGAATGAATCTCCACGCCCTCCTCCGCCCAGCAGCAGCAGCAGCAGCAGCAATTTCAGGCACGTTTCTACGACAGTTGCAGGTAACCTGAATTTGGGATGCGCCGGTGACTTTTCGATGCCGAGCAGAGAATTCCGTGCCAACGAAAAGGAAGGGGGCGGAAGGGTGCAAGGGCTCTAAAAAGGACGGAGGGTTGGTCACCCCCACCCCCCGTTCTCCAGGGATGCCGATGGTTTGAAACGCCGACGTCCGGCGGGAGTCGGGGAGCGAAAGTCGTCAAGGATTCCGTGGAGATGTTAGGCGACGCCGCGTCAAAACTCTGTCCCTTGGTCAGGTGGACGTGTGATAAATCAAAGCCTCTTGACGGGACTTTTTTTCTTTTAGAGGAAAAGAAATATAAATCCGCAACTTGGAACTGTCCGTCAGCCGTGGATTCGTCCGAAGAATTCTTGCTGTGGGAGCGTTGATTTCGAGGGATGCGCATTCCTTTCCATCTCGCCACCTCTCGGCATTTCGGGGTGCTGCGCTCCAACGGTTCCTCGCCGCCTCCGCAAGCTGAAGATTCGCGGTGGCGACGTCCCCGCTGAGACGCGAACGCATAGGGGTGACCCCCACTCGCCCACGTCTCCTTCGCCCCCGACTTCCAGCTGCCTGCCCCGCGCTGCTGCTTGTTCGCGAACGGAACGCATGCAGCGAGCCACGCGCTTTTTGCTCTGAACCGCCAGCAATGATGGATGACGATGATTCAGGCTGCCGGTCCATTCTTCGTTGCCAGGAACAAATTCTGCGCCCGACGCGACGACCACCTCCTTAAGATGCCCCCCGAAGGAACGGAAACGCAGGTTGTGTGCTACTCTTCCTTGGCTGCTGTACACGAGGCGGCAAGCTGTTCGAGTGACGTGACCTTTCACTTTCTGGCTGTCGTGCACGGGCCGGGCGGCAAAAGCGCCCGCGCTCGAACCGCGCGAGGACGGGCGGACGCGCCTCCTCGCCTCTCGAGAAAATGGCGAGCCTTTGAAGGTTGGTCGGAGACTCACGCCCGTGCCAACAGGCAGTCGGTTTCCTAGATAAGTGCGGGTGATTGGAAGTTATCTCAAAGATATATGGATTGCTTTCGATTTTTTCTCCTCCTCCTCTTTTCCTTCATCCGTTGCCATGTGTCTCGAATAGAGGCGGTCCTGCGAATCCTGTGGTTTTTCGCAAGTGTCGGGCCCTTGGTGAATCATTGGCCTCAGCGTCTGCGATAAAGTGTGTGTGTGTGTATCAGTTTCCTCGCTTGCTCCTGGCACGATCTCCCGTTGCAAACGATACAGCTCTTGGGGTTTCCACGGCAGGGCTGCTCGCTCTATCGCGGCAAGGCCAGCAACTCCGTTGTGGAATGTTCCGCTCTCTACTGAAACGATCCGCGCGCTTCCTATGGGCGTGCTCAGAGAGCAAATATCCGGTATCTCCGTCGTCGTTGCCGCGGTCTTCGCGAGGGCGAGGTACGGGAAACTCGAGATATGGGGGGAACTCGGAGTTCCGCCCCAAAGTGACACGCTCGCTCCGGAGGCAGCGCGGTTGCGGTCGACAGGCGACGACCCTGGGACGAAGCGCTCCTCCCTGAGGAGCGCTTCGTCCGGCGCCGCTCGGCCACGTCGCGGAAGACCCGACGTCGGGTGGCAACCCTGAAACGCACGCGGGATGCAGCGTCGGAGATCTTTCGGCTGGATTCTCTTCGCAAAGTTGTCCCCGGGAGGTGAGGAACGCCGGGCGTCCCTGTTGCTGCGAAGAAGTTCCGGGCGCCGAAGGAGTGCCTGCAAAGCGATTTGCAAGTCGACGCTGCGGCGAAGGAGCAGCGAGAAGCTTCGACGTCTTCCCGGCGTTGAGTCGAGAAATTGTTCGCGACCAGTGCCTTGAATCTGCCGAGCAGGGAAACAACAGCAAAAAAGGGGATACATGGCACGATACTCGGAAATGTAAATAGGGATCAAAGCGTGCTCTAGAAGAACGGGAGTCCCCACGAAACTCACCAGACAAATACCCAAAACGGATGAAAAGGATATTGAAGAGGACAAGCGGATTTTGGCCACCCTCTTTTCTGGGTAAGGTCCGCTTCATGAAAAACGGCACGTGTTTTCGCGACATAACCAAACCAGTAACGGGAGGGGGGAAGGACTGGCGCAGGAGTGGCGCCGAGTTCCCGAAGGATCTCGGCTAACCCTCTATGCTGAAAAGGAGATTCTCGAGACAATTTGCCACAACTCACTGTTTCATGTCCACGTTTCGTTCTATTAGCTTTGCAACTTTTATAGACGAGTTTAAGGCGTCGAGCTGATTAAACCGAAAGAGAGTTTCATTGCTTACTTCAAGTTATCCTCGATGCTCCTATGTTGTTGCTTTTTTTTATTATCCTTGATAACATACATCGGAGAATTTTCGTGCGAAAACTTTACCAAGGCTATCCTATCAATGCAGCCTTTTGCATTCCACGGGAAGAAAACGTAAATTGCAATGGCGTATTTCGTCGGGCATTCTCTCCGAGTGACGTCATCCGTAACCTGCTGACAGCCCTACAAATTACCGAGGCCCCCATAAGGAAGGATGAAAAATCGCATAATACGAGGAGATTTCTCCTCCCAGAAAAGCCGTTCCCGCAAAATTCCACGCGTAGAGAGAGTGCCAGGGAGCATCTGGATTCTGCTCGCAGAGTCCTGCAGCATCCGGAGCTGGTTCCGTCCGAAGCCAGCAAGCAACCCCCCCAGCGCTTTGCCTCCCGAAATTCACTTTCATTTCATTGATCTTTTCCTTTTTGTTTTTCTGCTGCTGCTGCTGCTGCTGCTGCTCCGTCCGCGAAGCGCGTGCCCTCGTGACACGCGAAAGTGGGGGGGAGGGGGGGAAAGTCAGCTCCGTGTTCTTCGACGGGTCGCACGGAGCCCAGCGAGGCCGCCGAACGTCACCGGGAAACCCTAACGCGCGAGACCCACATCCTGAAGAGGGACCCAAAGTGGCGGAAACGCACGAATGGGTGCTGCGCTTAACAAGTGGGCAGGCCGCGAGGGTGGGAGGCCGCGGGGGAGCAGCGCTTTCCGGCGGCCGGCAGCAGCAGCAGCAGCAGCAGCCTCTTAAGACTTTGTGGTGCCTGTCGGCTTTTTGCGTGCTCGGCTCAAGTGCCAATTGAGGTCATAATGGGGAGGCGCGCTTGATTAACGCAATCGCACAATCGAGTAATGATTCCAACAGTTTCATCGCGCAGCGGCATAAAAGTAAGCCTGGAAACAAGGCGGATGATCACTTTGGATGACGAAAGTGTCCCCCAAAGTGTTTTGATTGCATTTCCAAGAGTTCACTGTCGAATCGTTAGAAAGAAAGACGTATCTTTCGTTCCAGGATGCCGCTGGCAGCGTGAAGATACTGCAGGGCTACCAACCAAGATAAATGATAGGAGGTGATGCTTCAAACGAAAGAGAGCATTTTGTCAGAAATTCCCAGTTGGCTTATCTGAACATGATAAAAGAGTCCGCTTTCCTTTTGCCTTGAGATTGCGGGCATCCGTGGAAGCGAAGGTTCGAAGGTTTCGGATCCCCCCCCCCCCCTCCGAGCGCATTCGTTTACACACCGTTCTCATTTTATTTTAGTTTCCATGAGGATCGCAAAGTCCCGGATTTTTCGTCAGCCTTTCAGAAAAAGACCCCAAACCAAAAAACTTTCCTATCGCAATCATCTGCGAATCCAAAGTAAAAGTTGGGTTCTCTCCAAAACACATTTAAGCTTGCAAAATTTTCTGAATGCCTGAGCACACCTCTTTTGTTGTGCTTTTTTGTACAGCCACCATATACGGAGTCCGACAGCTGAAGAGATTATCCTTCTGGAGTAATCAGAGATTCTCGGAGCGATTGTTCCGAACAAAATTGTTCCAAACTTTTTTGCTTGCAGATTGTGAACAATCTGCAAGCAAAAAAGATACGTGGGCGATGTTACCGAAGATTTCCTTGCAGCTTGGGTTGCTGGGACTCGGTCTCCGCGGCTGGACCAAGACGTCGTCATCACCTTACGTCGAGGTTCCTGCACCGACCTGTTTTTGCTTACAAGCTGCCGTCTGTTTACCTGTATGCTTTTCGAACGAACCATCTTCAAAAGGAACAAGATGTAATTGCATGTTGATGTGTTCTTTTTTTTTTTTTTCAAAAAGAACAAAAAAAAATCTGAACACGAAGACCGGAGCTATCTTGTATTTCTTTTCGATTCGATGTTCCTTAATTTTTGCACTGTCACCGCTGATGGAGAACTCATTTGCAGAACTGAACCAGCTCGTTTTGAGTGATTTTTTGTTTTGAATACTTCAAGGCGAGGGCACCTACAAAATTCTACAATGTATGAAGATCGTGAGCCACAAAACGTTGTATCCATGCCGAATCTCAAGCCTGAATGTTGAGACGCCCATTTCCTTCTTAGCTAAAAGCAAAGTCCCTCCCTCTCCAGGATACCGAGGGTGGATTCCCGCACCGCCGATGCACCTGGAGGAACGCGGTTCTGCCACCACGCTCGGGAATTCGCTGATTAAAGTGAAAAAATGATGTCGTGGTTACGGAACCCAAGCCCATGTGGCACACACAAAAGGGGAAAAGGCTTTTGGAAGTGCCTTGAGAAAAGCACATTCCTGATCAATGGATTCCGTAAAAGTATGAATTTATGTTCAGCGAAACCAACGATGGTAAATGGCCGAGAATGTCAGGGGTACCAAGAACGGAACGAACGGGTTGTTGGTGTACAGATCGAGCATGAAAGTGGAGAAAACATGGAAAAAACAACAACAAAAAACCCATCCGACTGATCAAGGTTACTTTTTCCATGTTTGGTTCACTCTTCCGATCGTAGTATGTTTTACGGTTTTATTTACCGCAGCCTTTGGGGGGAAGGGGGGGGGGGGAAAAGAGGATATTTCACAGACAGATCACGAGAAAAAAAAAAAGGTGCACTAAAAATTTGTTATTGCAAGGAAAACAAAATAGGTGAGAGTAATCCCGAAGGATATCGAGTATAGACGAAGAGGTATTTGATATTTTTCAAGTAATGAATAGATTTCTAGGACTGAGCGTAAGTTGATCCTATGGCATCATGAGAAGCAATAATCTTTTTCGAGTGGATGCTGTGCATTGCGTATGAGATGTTCGGTTGGATGTTATTATCCACCGTTTGTTTGTAAATACTTAGCATAATAAGAAATACGTAGGATATATATATATATATATATATCGTATTTCTTATTTCTTATTTTCTTATTATATATATATATACACACACATATTATGAGACAAGCAGTGTGAAGATTTGTTTGAACGGGGGAGGAAACTGCACATAGCACTAAACAACGAACCAAGAATTTCAGCAAGTCTTGCTTCGCAAAAATAAGGATTGTAACATGCATTTTTAAAACTAAAAACCAAAAAAAAAACTGACTTTGAAAACTTTAGTAGTTCATAAATTTGAAAATGGGAAAACTATCTTAAACTATCCAACTTTCAATCCCAAGCATAGCACCCTTCTGATTTAGCAAAAAGGGGAAGTAAACCTGAAAGCTGTAAACGAGAACGAGTCACATTACTTATACTCCTTTCGGATTATGATCTACATTAAGGGAAAAACATAAAATGAATCCGAACAAGTTGACTGCATTTTTTGAATCAGCACACTGTGTCATCAATGCGATGTCGTCACCATATTAAAGAACACATCTATGCAGTGTCGCCTGCTCCGTATTCTTCTTCTTCGTGCAAAATCGTTGAGCAGAAGCTGAAGTTTTTGTATTCAGCAAACAAATTAACAACTCGGAATTTATTTCACTGATCATTAATTATAACCCAAGACTAGGTGAAAAGAATCTCGATAGCTTATTATAGGGAAGAAACTACTATCACTGCATTGCAGCTAATCGATGTCATTTTAAGCCGAATCGAACAGAAATATGAAAATCACTGGAAGAGTGATTAATGATCAATGATCCCTTTGCGTAGAGACATAAAAACGAAACATTACAGTTTAGCGATTCGTTTGCTGAGCCGTGCACAGTGTTCTCTTAGATAAAGAATTGAGCGGACAAACTGTGCTTCGTCTATTAGGCTATCAGTAATAGATGACAGTAATAGATCAGTAACAGATTTAGTTGTAATTTATTTTTCTTAATGCAACAGCTGCATGAACGTGGAAACACTAGGGATAGTTTTCGAATGAAGAGTAGAAGAGAGAATTTCATTTGAATTCATTAGGAAATTGAAGTTCCATAAACATATCGGCTGGAAAAAATCCCGTTTTAAACTGTTGGGATCATAAGGATACATGCACCTGTTCATGTGTTTACTCACATCTAATCATGTTTGATGTAAACAAATGAACGGAAAATTTCCGATCCAATTCACTTCACAAGAGAGAAAGTAGAACGCGCATCTCAAGGTGCATAAACGTAGTTCATTCAGAGGCAGAGATGGAATTTTCATTACGAAAACTGGAATGTCAGGGAATCAAACAGACACACACACACACACACACACACAAGGAACGAATGTTTCAAAATATTCATAGGTCATCCAATTTTTCGATCTTGAGGGATTGCATCTTCTTCCCCTTTCTTTCCTTTGCTTACACCGCGGCCTTCAAAGTTTTTCAGCGTTCTCGGGAATACTTGAACGCTTCCCAAGTAATATCCGTGTAACCACACTGGGAGGGACACGTGATTCTGTGCTAATTTCGTGTAATGATGACTGTTTTCTCGAAGGCAAACACGGATCTCCGTCACCCCTGTTTGCATTTTTCGTCATCGTTGGCACACATGACTTCATAATTGGAATGGAAGGTGCGCCCCTGCACGGTGGACCGGAGGGTCGTACGGCGTCAGGTGCGAGCAGGTTACTGAACTTCAGCAAATATGAATTATCAATGAATCAATGTGCAGATGGCAATGACAACAACACTTGCATGAATGATACATATGGCGATGCAGCTGGGCTGGAGGATGAGCTGTTTTCGAGCGAAAAAGTAGGAAATTAACGTAATTCTTTTTTTTTTTTTTTTCAAGCAGTAAGGAGGTATGTGCATAACCTTAAGGGCGTTCAGGATACTGTGTTTATGGTGACCTCTTGTTTCAGCAAGAGAAGCCGTGGTGGAAGGCACAGTTCTTTATTTCTGAACCGGTGTTGTTTGGAACGTGGGACGGTGTCTTCACATCATGTTTAATCAACATACTTGGAGTCATTGTATTTTTGAGAAGTGGCTGGATAGTTGCCCAAGCAGGGATTGGAAGTGCAGTTTTAATAGTCTTCGTAGCAGGTATGTTATGTGCAGCAATGTACTTCTTCTTTGAACTATTTTATGTAAGATGTGGCATCTGTTAAACGTATCAAAAAGTCATACTGTTAAGAATTTGATTACAATACAAATAGGTGGGCCGGCCGACATGGAAGGAAAATTAGTTTCCGTTTGTCATTGTATTCTTGCCAAACTATCAGAATGGATTCTAGATAGCCAAATTTTATCGAGCAGTGCTTCAAGTCGCTGTCTGTAGCTGTTGCTTTTTGTGTGCTTGTTGATATAATGCTGATTACTACGGTTTGAAAAACATCCATGTTTGTAGGTGGAAGTTGATAATTAAAACTTGATTAATTGTAAAAGTAAGCAATAGAACTTTTTTAAGGTATTGATAGTCAGCTGAAGATGATTTTGTCATTTTTAGTCAGGTTATGTACACATTGATCAAGCATTATTGCTATGGCATCAGAAACCTTTTTCAGCTGAAAATCCAAGCAAATTTGGTTAGGCAAATCTACAAACTTGAGTCGCTTTTTTACCTTTCTTTGTAGTTGCAAGCATGTTATGTTGTGAAGTTGAATATAATAATTGAGTATGCAGTCATTTGGATTAATTATATACTAAAGTGTAATTTTCTACCATAAGCTAATGTTTACGTGTTTTTGGCATGCATGACACCTTGGTTTAGTCAGGCACATAAGAGTATATCTGTGTTTTGATTTTTTTTTTTTTTTTCTCGTAATTGATTCCTTTGTACGTTTCGGAATATTCTGAGAGTACATGTTTTAGTTACAATTGTGCTGACACCTGTATTATCTGCTATTGGAATTTGTGAACGATGTCAGGTTGAATCTGGAGGTGTGTACTTTTTATTGAGCCATGTCCTGGGATCTCAGATGGGAGGTGCTGTTGGACTTATTTATTGTTTTGGACAGGTATGCAGATAATACTAACAGAATCGATGTCAAAGAATTGGCATTAATGTTTCCTTGTTTTTTACTTATTGGATCTCATTTCTAGGCTGTGGGTTGTGCCTTATGTGTTACAGGATTTGCTGAATCTATAGCTCAGTTAATCGAATTTGATAATCCATTGATGGAAAAAGCGATTGCCACTGGTGTCATGATCCTTTTGGCAGCAATAAACCTTGCAGGCGTGAAATGGGTTGTCAAGTTGCAGTTTGCACTCCTTTTGGTTCTGCTGCTAGCATCTCTGGACTTTCTAGTTGGAAGCTTTGTCAAATCTGATGTTGGTATGATAACAGATGTGAAGTATTATCAAATTATCTCATATATCTCCTCAGAACATGGTTTTGAAGGATGGAATGCAGAGGTCTTTTGGAATAATACTTTTACAGCCTTTACTGAAGGCAATAATTGGTTCACCGTCTTTGGTTTGTTCTTCCCGACTCTGACAGGAATCATGGCTGGGATTAATATGTCTGGGGATTTACGCAACCCTTCAGAAGATATTCCTGCTGGAACATTGTGTGCCACAGCTGTCGGGTAATTTGCATAAAAAGCAAGAGAGTAATGTTTTCTCTAGGTCTTTTTTATATTTGACTTTCATGATTACACTGGGTGCTACTTGTCACCGCTCAGCTCTTTATTCTGATTTTTTGATAGTTCAAAGAGTGTCTGCAGTTGGTAAGTAGCTTCATCAGCAATTTAATTTAGCTGTTTTATCTTTTCCAGGAGTACTCTTGCTTGCTGGCTTATACATCAGTTCTTTATCTAGTGCTTTGGCAGCTTTGTATGGAACCCCTAGAGTTATACAGTCAATTGCTACTCAAAGAGTGATACCTATGATTCGTTTTCTTGGTCAAGGAGTAAGTAGTATACAAGATCTGTTCAATGAGTAATTTTCAGAGAGGTCCAAATAGGGTACCTGTATGGGGTTTGGTTGTTATCTCATTGGTGACAATCATCTTCATTTTGGTTGGTCAAATCAATAGATTAGCACCAATTGTTACAATGCCTTTTCTCATTACTTATGCATGTATAGACTATGCGTATTTTGCTTTGGCCCAAGCTTTTGATCTTCAACATGCACATGGCATGCAGTTCAGGTAAGATGACTTATCAGAGTTCATTTGTAACTTTCCAGAAGGAAGCAAACTCAAGAATCCGCAGTGGAAAATGATTGTACCCCCTTTCAGACAGAAAGTTTGGAGTGGTTGTTTGACATGGGAGCCACACATAAGGTAGCACAAAAAGTAAAACAGAAGTAGTAATTATTTAGGAAGAGGAACCAGTACTTGAACAAATGAAATGCCATTCCAATCGTGTGCAGTCTGATGCTAAGGACCTGCAGAAAATGCCACTTATTAGGAGGCAACCCCAAAGTTACTATGCTCACTTATGCAACCGGTGGATTTCCTGCATGGGTTGCATTTCCAAATTAGTGTTCATGTTTTTGATTCATTGGAAATATGCTTCAGCTACATGGCTTGTGGTGTTTTTCTTGTTTATTTACATTGGTCAAGCAAATCCAGGTGTCTTCCCTGGTATAGCAGCTGAATTCCAGTTGCTGAGATGGATCCGATGCATCCTGTTGAAAATGATTAGGTGGGCTAATGTAGTCAGTTTTGTGGTATCATTTGTGAATTTCAGGAGAACTCCCAAGCAGCAAAATTACGTAGTAATTGCAGCCAATCCTCCCAATATGCTGGTGACATCCACTCATATTAATGAGGAAAACGAAGACTTTTCCAGTCGCAATAAATATCATCAAATACATACTCTTCAGAGTGATACTTTCAGTGGTGTTTCCATTCCATGAAGTTCTGTAACCTAAAGTTACTCATCCGCTCTAATTCACCTGCTGGTATGGTGTATTCATGTTAATCACGGCTTTATTGTGTAGAGTATCAATTTGGCAAAGATGAATTGCCTTCTGTGATGAAGTATTTGCATTTTGCACACATTTACATTTTGTAGATCTGCCCACTTATATTTGAATTTACAGTTTACTGATAGCCTATGTAAGTTATTTCTTTTATAATTTGACTACACATTTTTATAACATATACTTAATAAAAGCAATCCATGATGTTTTCAATTCATGTTCATTCATTATGCCTCCCGTGTGAAGTTCAGCGATCTCCGCGTTCCGAGATGCGTTTGCCCAGCATCTTCGACGCGTGACGCTGTAAAGTAATGTCAGGTCACGTATGTGACACGTTTCTGCCGCGTTGGAGGTTGTCCAAGCCGGAAGGCAACAGAAGGGAGCGGAAATTACGAGCGCACGAAAGGCGCCAAGCTGGAAAGCAACGAAAGGATCCCTCCAGAAGGGAACAGCTGCCTCTTCTGGTTTGAACGCTCTGACGCCCGAAATGTCGGCCTCGGGACGCACGAAGTTGGTCGGTGTTGGGAAGTGCGCGCCAAGCAACAAACTGTTTACTGGGCAAAGGCAGCGAGTGGGTGGCACAGCCAGCGTACTGTGAACGCATCCGCCGGGAGTCTCCTGCGGGATGCTGTGCCGCGGCCTTTGCATTCGCCTCGCAAGATTTTCAAGACTCTTTGAATACGTAGGAATCGTAGGAACGCATACGAAGAATGAAGGCCGTGCCAGGTTTGAAGAGCCGGAGGTCTCCAAGGGGAAGCTGGTGGTCTCCGTTGCCAATCACTGCCTTCATCGAGGCCCTGTAATTTTTCGACTTTTGTTGGCCGCCTTTGAAACTTTGGCCTTTTGAAACTTGGATCGTGATCCTGGGGAAACTTTGCATTCACAGTAAAGTTCTCTCGGGCGTGGAGATTGTCTTCGCCAAGCGGATTGTTCGAATTCGATATATGGCCACATGCGGCACATTCGTCGTTGTTATGGGTAACCCCAAAGCAAAGCAAAACCACAGAAAGCAGGAAGCAACAGCTGATTAACCGAAATGAACACACGGCGCTGTCCCCGGGCGACCACGTTCGTGCGTTATGTACGCACTTCCAACCCCCACGCCAACTTCCTTCCCCATTCCCGAATGGGATTTCTGTATCAGCGAAACGTTCACTCTCCAGGCTCATCATGGTGTCCCATTTATGGACAATTCGAATGGGAAACGTGTTTTTAAACATTTTTAAATAAAAAAGCACAAAAAATGCTCTACGAGTTGGAGATCCCTCGCAGTTAACATTCCAGCCTTGCCAGTAACGTGGATCTGCTGTTTTCCGATGCAGTAACCGGAATACTCACGAGGAGACAAAGAGCGAAAATTTTTTGTCAGCATTTCAATCTGCTTGATCTTTGGGGTCCTCCAGCTTCCGAAGCAAACCGCGTTCCTCAGGAGCACGGCGACGCAGACACCGTCGATCTTCCGATGCATTCGTTTCATCTTCTCTCACCGGAGCTGAGGAAACATTGGCCTCGAGCTCCAGTAATCCTGTTGGCAACTCTTCTGACAGCACAGTAGCCGAAACGCTCTATGTGCAGGTCATACGTTTCTGGTACACATGTAGGTCGTTGCCTGAAGTGTGTTCATTTTCAAAGAATGCCCGCGGGCATCCCCTTCTTGTTCATCTGCTAATCCTCGATGGACCACTGTGTGTTGAGATCCTTTCTTGTACACTGATTGGCATGGATTGCCAAGACGTTTTGCATTCTTGCAATCAAAAGATTATTATTCTCCATACCACCACCCTCCACTTGCACGCGCGCGCGCGTGTGTTTTCGTTTCTGAGACGCCCCACGCCCTCCGTCTTTTCTGTGTTCAGACCTTCGGCTACGGCCCTTCGTGGGCTTCTGAAGATGCAGCAGCGTGGAGGACCAACTCGAGGAATCCTCTGTCAGTCGTACGACTGTTTGTCGAGATTGGATAACGAACTATTCACCATCTCTGCCAATCAAAGAGGTTCGTCAGCGAGATGAGGACGGAAGCGAGATTCCGGGTCCGGGGAGCAGGAAAAAAAAACGTAGCCAAGAAGAAGGAATGTCCAAGGAAGAATGAGCTGTCCATCACATGCACCCCTTGGATAAAGCTGACCAACAGAAGCCGCCGCAATATTTTTATTTATGTATCATGCGTTGTGTACTTGGAAATCCGTGTGTTTCCATGGTATGTCTATCAGCTTGTTTTGGATGGAATCTGCTACAGATTACTGAATTCGAAATTTGCATCGAAGTTCACTCGAAAGTGTTTCCCTTAGTTTGTTGTTGCTGTTGTCGTCGTCGTTGTTTACAAGTGCACTGTTTTGGTGTTCTGTTTGGATATCGATGAGAGCATCTGTTTCTCTCTGGTGCTCTCATCTCGTGATAGCGCAAGGAGCTGAACTCTTCAACGACCAGAACGACACGGCACAGTTTGAACGGATGGAACGTCGACAAAAGCTTCAGTTCATTCCAATTGAAATAACGAACAGACGCCCTTAATGTTTCCTTTAGAGCGGAAAAAATATGTTCCACTGCTATAACGTTTTTCGTGTCTTTGCAGAGACACTGATCGCACAGGGCTCGCCTTAAGGCGGAACGTATCTCCCGCGTTGTACGGGCGCCTACCTCTTCAAATTATCTGTATACATTGAAGCAGACAGTTTAAAATTCAGTAAAGAAATGCAGATTAGAAATTGTAGGATGCGGACTGGAAAAAAAAAAAAAAAAAAAATCCATGCTGTGCCACCCAGATAAATGAGATCATCGGCATGAACGCCCATCTGCAAGTCAGGGACCCCGGTGGCCACTTCTTCAGAGAAAGGTCCTCTGAAGACGACCGAATAACACGTTGCTATCCTCGCTGCTTCTCCTCTGGTCGGATCACTGGAGCAGGTCACACACTACGAGGTCACGAGGAAGCTCCGCCGTTTTGCGAGACCTCATGGGACCGGCAGAAGATTCGATGCCAACCGAGGACAAAGTTCACACAATTTGACGTCACAGCGTGGACTGTCCTAAAATCTTTCTTCCTCTTTTTTTTTTTTCGTTTTCATTTTTCCAGAGTTCCGGTGCCAGACGAGAGAGGAGGACTGCGTTTCCCTGTCGCTGTTTATAAAACAATGGACAGGATGAAATTCCCGTTCGCATGTGGTCACCCTGATCCCTCGTTTGAATCGCAGCACTCGTACCTGCAGCCGATACCCTACTAGGCATAGGCGATTAATAAGCAAGGGCTATCCCTACAAATAGAGCATTTTCGTTTTCATTGGTCCTGATTGTGGCTGCGGATATCGACTTAGACGTGGACGTGGAAACGAGACAACACGGAGAGATGGGTTTCCATGTGTGCGTGAGTTTAAAGGAACCAAGCCCAGCGAGCGTGGATGGCGAAGATGGAGAAATTCGTGTACATTACGTGGTGGGCTGTACAGGGCAGATTCGGGAAAACTGGCAAATTGTGCCTGCCGGGTCGAAGTTTGCACGTTGGTCGGTAGGGTAGGAAAGAAAAGCAAACACTGTACAGCCGCAACAGCTGGGAGAACGAAAAAAGGAAGAAAACCAATTCATACTTTTGCAAGGTGTAATTAATAATAACACACATTTGCTAAATTTCAGCGCTTTTTAAAATTGCGAAACACCAAAGCCAGTGTTCCCCATGACGGAACACTTCACGAACCCCGAAATTGTAACGGAACACGTTGGTTGCTTTATAGGATAGGTAAGATATTCACGATAAACAAATTGAGCAAGTAAATAGAAGAGTTGAGAAAGCAAAGCGGAAATCAAATTTTCATCATGCAAAGTTTTCATGATTTTTCAGGGGACGCTCACCGACTTTCCGCGGAACACCAATGTTCGTCGGAGCGCCGTTTGGGAAGCGTCCGAGTCCGACACGAAGGACTTTCTGTACGAATTGCTTTCGTCATTCCCACATTCGTTGATTTTCCATTCTGTGGCAGTTTTGCATTTTACCAAGCGGTGCCGCTGATGCTGTAATTATTTTTTTTGCGCTTCACAGGGGTGGTTCCTCGAAGATGGCTCGGCCCCACCGCAGTCTGCGACCGCCTTCCAATCAAAATACCTATGACAGGCAAAAGTGAGAATCGCAAACATTTCCGAGGAAACACTCTGATAAAGATTCTCCAGGGAGAAGAAGGAAGTCCCTAATGAGCCTGTGATGGTTCACGGTCGAGCCTGATGTGATTAACATGAAACCGTGCGGTGTGTCTGCAGCATTTATTCTTTTATTGAGGAAGGCAGCTGGCAGCAAAGGGCATCCTCCAGATCATGTGAAGGAAATTAAGCAATCACCGCGCTTGTGAGAGAAGAAACACCGAAAATTCCCTTTTACGACTTCTGAGAGCCCTATAATGAGGAGCAGGAATTGAGGTCCTCGAGTCGTGCAGACTCGGTCAAAGCAGCCTCGAAGGAACCCGTTATGAGGGCCAGAACAGGTGTGCACTTGGTCTTCAGAGACACCCGTGGTCTCTGAAGCTCCGGTTGCGTGCACCAAAGGAGATGTTAGGCATGAAAACGATGTGGTCCGGAGGAAAAAGCTGAAGAGAAAGACGGAAGCTTGAGGGCTGTGTCACTGGCGAGTTTGAAGGGAGACCTCTTCTTCTTCTTGCATCAGCGCTAAAGGGTGCATAAAAAATTCAATAAGATTCGAAAGTTTCGATTCGAAACCTAAGGGCAAGGATCCTAATGAGATAAATTCAGACATTGAAACGTCATCAGTTCATTATCTCTTGAAGGGGGGACGAAACAAAAAAAAAGCGAGAATAGCACACTAGCTGGGAATGACAAACAAATAGCCAATGGCCATATGATAAAGCAAATAAGTTGGGAAGGAATGGTTCCCGGAGAACGAGGGCGAAACGGGTCATCAAAAGAAAACACCTCTCACCTCGCAAAGAGCACATCAGACAAGCAGTGTGTTGTGTCCTTGTGTTCGCGCAGCGCTTTCACTGAGAACTCACCCCATAAAACAGCCACCTTTTTCTCCTATTTACTTTTCTCCGTTCTCGTGTCGGTTTCTCACCCTCCTGATCTGCTGAGGAATGGGGAGACATTTCTGACAAAAAAGCTGAAAGGCACATTGGATGACGATGTCTGCGACGCCCGGGTGCAAAATGGTTTGTTTGTTTGTTTGTTTCCTTTCTTTTCCTGTCATCCCCCCCCCCCCCCCCACTGATATCGTTTTTATGATTAGATAAAAAAAACTTCAAAAGCATGTAGTTTTGATGTGAGTTGGTTGGGCACGCAGTTTTGGTGTTATGATACACAGAACCAGCCGTGAAGATCCGAAGGAAAACGCAAATGACCAAGGCATCAGAGGTACGGTTTCATTTTGCCTCTTTTGAGAAACTTCGACCATCTTTCGCGATTCCCTCCGGCAAAAGGTGAATCGACGCGCGCAGAACTCGGGCGGATTTCCCAAACGTACCCACGGCATGGATTTTTCTTTCTTTCCTTTTTTTTTCTGCGAAACTTTAAGAGCCCTCTCCATCGCCACTGCGCCGTGCGGGGTAAAGGCGTGGCTTGAAATTCTGATCCGGTTGATGAGAAGGCGATTTTGTTTGCCGGCACGGGGACCCCCTCGTGTCCCAGTGATGAGCCAACCCTCTCATTCCCACCCTACGGCATTCTGAGGTCAAACGGTCTTAGGGGGTGCCGCTCTGCGTAAGGAGTGGGGTGCTGTTGGCCGATGACAACCTACGAGTGCTTTAATGGCATTTGCCGTCGGAGGTGCTGAAGCTGCGCCCCATTTCCCCTTTCCGTAGCAGCGCACGGTTTTCGGACCGCGGGCATCTTCAAAGCGCCCTGGGCTGCCACTTCCGAAGTCTCGCTTTCGCTGCTGTTTAGAGGACTTTCTTCTGCCTTCTAGAGGAGGACATTTGTAACGCAGCCGACTCTGCGTAAGGAGTGGGGTGCTGTTGGCCACAGCAGGAACTTGAACGAGCTATTGGAGAAATGTTGCGGCGTTCACACCCTATGGGGAGTAGGTTCTGCACCTACGGAACTACGCAGGCTCGTTGATTCATGCAAAGAATCTACAGAGAGCATGCAGCACTTGAACCCCACCCTCCGAATCCTCGAGCATTTTCAGTTTGCCAAAGATCTGACTGAAGCACACTTAGGGAAAACGTTGGTTACTGACCGAGCAGAGCAACGGGGAGACTGCGAAACCGGGAATAATAAATGCGATCCCGATGTGAATGGCACAAATCAGCAAACGATATCTTCTTCACCAGTCGTCACCGCTCGCAGTGGATAACTACATTTAGGGATGAAGTGAATATCAACAGCAATGGATTTTTTTTCGTTAGTGGTCAAAGTGGTGCATCACAGCTGCAACCTTTGCGTTCAGAGTTGATATGCTTACTGGGAAGAAAAGAGGAGATCTCGACGTGAAGAAGTCAGTTTTTTCTGAGACGGAAAAAAAAAAAAAAAAAAAAAAGTCCCATCCCGGTTTGGCTTCACGGATTCCTTGTCTGGAAATAATACACTTCGGAAAATCATACTGGCAAATAAGAACGCAGCACTGGCATATTGCTGGTCCACGATGTTTGAGTGTAGGTGTGTTTGCTTGAACTGTATAGGAACTGTGCAAACACATTATACACGCCGAGTGGGAATTTGCTTGTTGCAAGGGAACGATGTCTGTGTTGGATCTGCAAACGGTGAGAATGTCTCGAAAAGAATATCTCACAAATAACAGGCTTGCGGAAGCTGAGGTCCTGATGCTGACCAGTCCATAGGTCAAAATGGTGATTAAAGTATAGAATGGAATATGTCACTTGAATTCAAGGGAAAGTTTAGGCCAAGTGCATTGATAAAACTGCATTTCCAGGGTAGCTGACATAATAAATGCTTTTACGAGATCATGACAGTGCCGAAACACGAAAAGTAAGCCCATTGATGGTACCATCCATCCCTGAATCCCAGTTCACACTGCCATCGTTCACAGTCAGCATTCGAGGGACATGAACTACAGCAGCTGCTCGTTGATCTTTGCACTGCTGAAAAATTTCCTCTTTGAGTACTTCATGGAGCTAAGAAGAGCCCCAAACTCTGCGTTTGTTCTCTAAGGATGTCCTAACAAATTAGTTCTTCAGATCCTCAACAGTGCTGTCATTTTCATAACGAATACGAAACAAATACTTCATACACTTCCTAGACGCCTCATAAATAAGTGAAGCGGCAATTGCCAATGGATCCACTTTTTTCATACTGAAAAATGAATAAATTCATGGGTGATGGTGGGCTCTCTTCCTTGCACTGGCAGTAACCGCCGAATGTGGCCATACCATTCCTCACCATTCTGTTCCTGTAAGCCCCATAAACGAGATGGGTCTCCGGATCCTGCTTCAAGGTGGTGATGAAATGTTTGTGATCCTGCTTGGGAAAACGTGCATTCTTTTCAACGTGCTCCGAATGTAGCCGTTTTCGTGCAGTTTTGTTCCCTCCTCTGCCCCCCGGGCATGCCCAGCAAGGCACAGAGTCAACAGACAGAAGCGGCAACTCCGGTGCTGATGGAGTTTTCCCTTCTTGCACGACGACATTCCCGTTATGCTAAGGCAAGCATGGATACGCGCGTCTCAGTCGGGCAGCAGCACATCTCTGTAGACGTCACGAAATCCGGGGTCGCCTGAGACTTTACCCTGCTTCGTCGAAAAGCCACACACCTCTGCACATTTTTTGTTTGGCTTTCCGCTTGACCTTCTCCTGGATTATCCTTGTTGGTTTAGGTCCTAAACTGCTTCCGGCACTCCCCTGCTTTCGCAGCTGCCTTTCAGGTAAAGATTAAGGGTGATTCTGCGTCTTCCTTATTCGGCATGCAATCCTCGCTGAAGCGTCTTTGGCGTAAAGTTTGAGAAGGAAGTCGTTTCCTACGCGACTTCGCCGAATCTGCGATCGGGCAGGATTCCCCATGGTTCCTCTTTGGATCGTTCGTGCCATTCTGCGTTTGTATAACTCCGCGAAAATCCAAACGGTCTGCTTCTATTTCACTCCCTCTTTGATGCAACGGACTTGAACCGACCGGGAAGACGAAACCACCGCCATAACCACAGACGGGTCCAGTTTTTTCCCCTCCTATCTGGGAACATGGTGGAGACGTGCGGCACTGTGGTGGGACACCGAACGGGTCTTGCGCGAGCTGACACCCCACGGAGGCAGCACGACCTACTCCGAAGTCTTTCTCGTGTAGCGTGAAGCCCCCCGACCGCCGCCACGCTGAGTTTACACCTCAGCTCGAAAAGGTGTCGTCCTCGGACGCACAGCCCACGTTTTCCGAAATTCTTCCTGTCAGCTGACGATCCCCACAGTAAGGCACATTGCAGGTTGTCGGCGTTCAGGACCGTCCAACTCGTTCACAGGAAACGTTGATGAACCCGTGGCATGCATTCTGTGCGGGAATCGAAGATTTTGATGTTAAGGACTCGTTCTTTCGTTTCCTTTCTTTGCCTGGATGTGTTTGCGCGCGTTAGCTCATCGCCCTTTCTCATCGCTCCGCGGAGGAACCTCAGAATTCGGATGGCAGTCGGATTTCGCTCTTACGCGGGACGCTGCAGAAGATGATTCACTCTACGGAGTTTGCAAAAGCCATCCCCGGAAATTCCAAAAGGGAATGAGATGGAAATGCTGCCTGCGGTTCAGCCTGACGTGATACACGCCGTGTAGGAGGGTGTTCAAAACTCTGCAGCAGGAAGCCGCTGTCTATTTTTTCTTTTCTTTTCTTCGGACGAACGATGCCTTCGTCTTCCACCGGAAAAAAAAAAAGAAAAAAGTCATTTCCGGTCCGAATGGTGGAAACTTCTTAGCAGAAATTTTCGTCTGCTGTAAGGCGAGGCGAAAATGCTTCGTCACTCGCGAAGGCTCTCCGTGCTCCGAGATCCTCAACCTCCCACTCTCAACCTAAAGAAACGTGCAGCATCCACTTTCGCATCCCATCGCAATGCTTCGATCTAGAAATGATGTCTTTCTGCCGGCAGTCCACGTACGTGTGTGTACGTGTGCACGTGCAATACAGGCACGCGCGCGCGTAATCGCGCTCTCTGCTTTTGCGGGAGCCATCAGGCAAAACTTTCGTTTCCGTGTTTTCAGGATTCACCGGAAGAAGACTGCATCCCTGCTTCCGAGAGTTTGAACAAAAACGAGTTCACGGCGACGAATGACCAAGTCTACTACAACGACAAGCTGTCGGCGATCGAATTGCTGTCGGTCAAATCTGCGGACGATCCGAACCTCATGTGCGGGATCGGGTCGTTCCGACCCCAATGGCTGCAGAAATTCGCGCACAGGAAAGTGTACTTGGTAGTGTACTGCATGGTCGGAATAATCCAAGGCATGATGTACACGTATTTCACGTCGGTGATTTCCACTCTGGAGAAGAGATTCGGTATAAAGTCGGAGTACTCAGGTAAGAGCGGTGCGCGGACTCGACAGCAGACGAACCGCTGAAGAGCAAAACGCAAGGAGATTCCTGCGCGGCGGTTTCTGAGTTTCCCTGAGTCTGTCTGTTTTTTTTCTTACGTCTGCGCATCCTCGTCTCGCGGCCCTGCTGCGTACACCCCTGCTTTTCTCTAGCCATGTCCTGTTGTCCCCATTCGCGCCCTGGGAATTATCTGCACTGCCGATCTCACCGCGTCCTCTCTGAAGCGTACATGTGCTTTCTGTTAAGTTTGTCTGAGAGATGATACCCTCCGGCGTTTTCCCTCTTCGATGGAAAATGAGGAAAAGTCTCCATCTCTTGGATCCGCATTTCCTCCCCTCTCCCCGCCGCCGCCGTCCTGTTGAACTTTCGTAAAGCTCAAGTATAAAAACCTTCCTCGTCCGGAGGCGAAGTGAAGGATGCAATCATTGTGGGCGCGGACGAAAGGAGAGAGAGGCACGCGGTGCCATCCAAGTTTTCAAGATAGGATGCACGAGTGAGTGCCCCGTGTGTGCGCTCTCACCGTGACCTTAGCCAGGAGGCCCAACAGCCGGGCCCGGGCGCACGCTCGCTCGTCAACGCGCCCCTGGCGCCAGACCTCTAAGCGTCTTGAGGTCGGCTCTCGGGTGTTTGAAGGTCGCGGTTTTTTCAGCGGGCTCCGCACTGCCAGCTTCACGCTTCTGTCCAGAAAAGCTTTCCCGCGTCACCACGGAGACCGACCGGATTTCGCGGATCGGTCCAACGCAGCCAACTGCTCGGGGAACCGCCGTTCCGTTCCCCCGTGCTTCCGTTTCGCGAAGCTCTCGCCGTCCGTCCGCCCGCATTCTCCTCCCTTTCGAGCTTGCGCGATCGGGACTCTCGGGTTCCTGCTCGTTTGTGTTTTTCTGGAGCCCTAGCGACACGTGCGATAACCTTTATCTGCCTCCTTCGCTTCTGACTTCCCGGAGGCAGCCGGAGTGCATCACGGGCGCAGCGAGATCCTGCACAGATAGACGAACTCGACGATCTCTTGCTTTATCTGTCGAGTGATCCCCCCCCCCCCCCCAAAAAAAAAAAAAGTCTTCGTTTGACAGACTTCTTCCCCTTAAGAACCCCTCAGAGTGGCTTTCCTTCTTCGGCGAAAGAGGGGCCGTGGCCTTCCCTGGAGAAGGAAGCGGAAGGCAGGGGAGAAAGATCCTCTTCGCCGAATCTCCGCGGCTGCCACGCTTCCTCTGCGCCTGCCACCTCAACACCGCCGGATGGTGCCCTTATCGTGCTGTCTGCCTGTCTTTTGTACTCTGCTATCTCCCCAAAGAGATCGCGGATGTTCCCATGACGCGAAGAGGTCCAACGTTCAAGATGCTCGCTCCGATGCAGCACCCTCCGTCACTCCGTTCTTGCCTTCCCAGGGCGGAGACCAAGAGGCGGAAGAGATGAACCACTCGAAACAGGAGGAAAAAAAAAAAACGACACCTCCCGTCCACGGGCTATGCTGGATCGGGAACGGAGGTCCCGTGATCCTCGGTCCTCGGGCGAAGTCTTCCTCCCCCGTCCAGATCTGTTCGGTTCGATTCGCCTCCTTCCCGTTCCCACACCGCCTCGGCCTCCCGTCACGCGGGTGCAGGCCGGCGCGAGGCGCGACCGCGCGTTTCCCGGGGATTCCTCGACGGAGGAGTCTTCCGCGACGGGGTAGGCAGCCCTCACCCCCCCCCCCCCGCGCGTGCCTCGTGCCCTGCGCACTCGACAGTCGCGTGCAGCACACGCCGACGCGCGAGCACCAACCACCACCCTTCACCGCACACGCGCCTTCTCTTGCCCCTGGGCGGTTCCCTCCTACACGCCTTGAGCCTGCCCATCGGTGAGGAGGAAGGAGGGAGATGAAGGCGGAGATTGCGAGCGCGGTTGCGTGAAGCCTCGCCGGAGATTTTTCCCCCGCTCCCCGTTTCCTGCTTCCTCCCCCCCCCCCTTCCCTTCTTCTATTCGTTCTCCCTCTCTCTCTTTTTTTATTCTTTGTATTCCCTTCCCCCTCCCCTTTTGCAGGGATTGTTATGACCGGCAACGAGGTCAGCCAAATCCTCTTCTCCATCTTCCTGACGTACTACGGAGGAAGGGGACACCGACCCAAATGGCTTGCTCTGGGCTTGTGTGCTGCGTCGCTCTCCTGCTTCATCATGGCTCTGCCCCACCTTTTGTTCGGGGAAGGAGACCTCGTCGATGTCGCCGTCCCCAGCGAACGACTCTCATCCGCAGCACTCTTGAGCGGTGATTTTTACAGGATGATGATGGTGGTGGTGGTGGTGGCGATGACAACAACGATGAGAATAATGCTAATAATGATAATTTTAATAACGACAGTAATAATAATCATTATCGTTGTTGCTATTGTTGTAATTATTTTGATGAGATAACAACTATCTTTATGATACTGACAATAACGATACGATGATGTGATGATGATGATAATATGATAAAAATACGATAAGGATTATAATGAAAAAGATAATAACAGCAGCGACGTACACGATAATGATAATAATCATAACTACCACGGTTGTGGAAATAAGAATAAGGATTAACAGTAACGATGATGAGAATGGTGCTCATAATGGCGATATGATGAGAATGCGAATAATGTAAGCAAATTATACAGCACGAGCGACTTGCAAACGGCGTGACGTCAGCGTTCGCGACCAGCATGGCCTTAACAATGCAATCTAAAAGTGCAGCCGCGGGTCCGCTTCGCGGCGTGACGTCAGCGTTCGCGACCAGCATGGCCTTAACAATGCAATCTAAAAGTTCAGCCGCGGGTCCGCTTCGCGGCGTGACGTCAGCGTTCGCGACCAACATGGCCCCCAGTTTCGAGTGTCTCAGCCCAAATCTCTTCTTTCTTTCTCTCTTTCCTTTTCAGACAATGTGGCAGACCTCCTTTGTGACGAGTCGCGAGATTTGGGACTACGAAGAAGCTGCGAAGAACAGAAAAATATGGAATCGCTGTGGGCCATGATTCTTCTCTTCCTGGGGCAGTTCATCTCTGGTATTGGAACTACCACATATTACGTTTTGGGAATCACTTATCTGGATGACAACGTGAAGAAGGCGGAAAGCCCGTTCATGTTCGGTAAAGAAAAGAAAAAAAATTTGGCTGAGCCCTTCAGTAATGACAGATGTGGTGGTGACGCACGTGGGCCCATGCTAACGACTCGTGGGATGTAAAGGAGTTGTTAGGAAGACCGAACCGTTTTCTTCTTTTTTCTTCCTTCTTGACCTTCCCGAACCTAAATGAACAGTTTGACGTATGCTTCACGAAGCAGGAGGGTCGGGTCTACTACATGCAAAGTGGTCACCCGTTCTTGCCTGGCAAGGATTTTTCCTTTCTTTCCAGTTTGGGGAGGAAATTCCTATACGCGTTCAGTGAGTCTCTTTCGATTCCTCGCAATCTCGGAAGTTGTCATCCCCGAGGGCGCTCGCTCAAAAGATGATGCTTTCGGGTGTCGCCGGGCTCCACAGTCAGACGTTTCCAACTGTCCCGCTTCCGCCAGCTGCGCTTCCGGAACGCAGGTCACAATCACAGCTACTGTTCGTTGCCACGCACCAGCTTGGTGTTCCGCGCGAGAGCGAGTGTACCTCCTCCTTTCCTCTTCCTCCGCCTTGGAACCAACGTCGTCTCTCGAAAGACGTTGCTTGCACGTGATCTCCTCTGTCCGAAGACTCTTGGAAACCACAGTGCCTGCTGCGAACCGGCAGATTGCTCTTCCCTCGCGAGAGACCCCTTTGCGAAGAAGACCACGCTAAGGCCCCCGAACTTCTGACTGCTCCCACCCTGAGAGCAGGGTTGCCAGCAGAAATTCACGTAATAATCCTTCTAGGTGACCTTCGAAGACCCACGGTTTCTCACCCAAAAATCTCCAGATTTCAATATCGAGGAATTTATTATTCCTATCACGAAATCATTTAATGTCATTTAATCTTCGGATTCGATAGTACAAAAACAAAATGCAAACCAACAATGAATTGTTGATGATGTGAAATTTATGTCATGAAGGCACTGCTGCACGTGTTCGATCCATTTGTAAGGAGAGCGCCGGCCTTATTTCCTATAGGGGAAAGAAAGAAAACGTCAGAACAGTTTGTAAATTGTAAAGCGGTAATCGAACGTGCCGCCGCACTACCACGGTCACAGTTGAATATCAAAATATTCTAATGATAAGGAAGTCGTTC
This sequence comes from Raillietiella orientalis, assembly GCA_036172245.1. Lineage (NCBI taxonomy): Eukaryota > Metazoa > Arthropoda > Ichthyostraca > Raillietiellida > Raillietiellidae > Raillietiella > Raillietiella orientalis. The sequence continues at coordinate 47,070 of JAYWIR010000052.1, read as the reverse complement.
TCCTTGACAATTCTTATCAACAATTTATTAATGCGACTCCGCACCATCCGGAATTCTACTTGAGGCCATCTACAGCGTGTCCATCGTTGAAATTTGTTTTTTTGTGTCCATGGAAAATCCGTAAACTGGGCGGCCAGCGATGAAATGTTTTTAGCCGCCGGATGGGTCTCCAAAAACGAGCGGGAAAACCTCTAAACTGGCAACCCTGCCTGAGAAGGCTTTCTCCCACGTGACCCCCGGACGGCAGGGTCTTCGAAGTCGCTGCTGCTCCGAACCGGGTGGACCTGCTGGCTTCCACGAGCCATCGTGCAAACTTTCTCCTCGGGACTGGTGATCGGTTCACGGAAGGGAGCCAGAAAATCATTCTGCATTATCGTCACCGTCATTTTAATATTATTTTCATTTTTTTTCAATCTCAGAAAAGAACAGAACGGTCATGCGTTAAGTGGCGCCCGTTCTACTTCAGGGAGAAATCGGCTCCAGTGGAAAAGTTCAGCTGTCGAACTCTGCCGCTGGGGCCGATCCCCATTCTTGAGAAGACACGAAGTGTTCATGATGCAGTATCCGCTTCGGAAACGGACAGGGACCCCCCCCCCCCCCCACACACACACCCTCGGTTTTTTTTAAAAAAAATGCGCCTGTCTGGCTGACGCTTTTTTCCCCCCAAAAAAAAGAAAAGAAAAAAAAAAGAACGAAATACTCCCATGCATCGTATCCCCCTTGTCAGTGTCACTGCGAACCTTATCATGTATGAAGAAAACCTGTTTTTTTTTTTTTTTTTATCATAAAGGGTTTCAGAAAGAAAAGGTGCACAGAAGACCTCCAGAAGGACGGTGACTTCGATTGCGACAACATCTTTTCTCAGTAGGCGGTTCCGCTGATGCTCAGCCAGCGATTCCTTGCCGTTAGCGACTCCTTCTGGTCCCGGGAACGGTCTTCCTTGTTGCCAGGAGCCGCAATTCGCTTTCCGATGCGTCTCTCAGGAGCGCCAGACCAGAAGCTCCGAACTGTCCACCCTCGGACGGCATGACCCATCGAATTCTTGCAGCCTCGCGTTCATTCGAGCCGAACGCAAGGCTCATCTTTGATTCCGCGCGCGTCGCGAGGGTCGAGTGCATGGGGGCATTCTTATCGGAGCTTGAAAGAGGACCCCCTTTGTGTGTTTTCGTTTTTTGTAGACTTCGGGATGCGGTGGCGCTTCCGCTTGCGCGGACGGACTGTGGAATGCTGAGGTTGCAGAAAGTCGGCTTACTTTCCCGTCGCAGCCTTCGGGAAACGCATCCTCCCTCCCTCCCTTCCTCCCTCCCTTGCCTTGGAATGGCGCGGGTTACGCGAGCTCGCGCGTGCCGGAGGGGTTCCTTGGTCGACGGGAGAACTTCGCTCGTTAACCGATCTTCGCTGAGCTGTTGAGTAAAACAATTTATCGACACCTGGACCAGAAATCTCGCGGCCATCCTCCCCCGAATGCCAGGGCGAGTTCCAATTAAGCCACCGGAAATCAGAGAAGCCCGACTCTCGTCGAGGCAGGCTGTTCTTTTCGACGTTTCGTGGAGTCTCGTGTGATTGCCTACGGGCATCGGCGCGTTCCGCTCCGAAATTCAGCGATCGCGTGTCGTTCCTCGAAATGTCGTCTGCTGCCGCGGTTGACTGTAAAATGCGCGACGCAGATCGTCGAGCACGAAAAGATGAAAGATCAGCGATGAAGAGGACATACAGCAGCAGCTGGGGAACACCAGTGAATTAAGCTTTCCCCTTCTTGAAGACCACCTCATCCCCTTTTTTTCTCGTTCCGATACTTGCAATCGCAGCAATTTCATTTCGGCAAAGGTTGTAAATGAATCGGTGGGTGCTTTCAGGTGGGCGCCTCCCTTCCTGGGTGCGTCCACCTTCCTCCGCCCATATTCCCGGGTGCGCCCCGTACTCGGTTCCGAGGCTTGCACGTGACCACCACCTTTTAAAGCCTTCTTCCTTCGTGGCAGCTCGTAGCCTCATCAACAGAAGAGACTTCGCACCTTTGTAACACGAGGGTCATTTCAGAAGTGAGGGCGGATCGGATATAAAGAAAGAACGAACAAGAGAAACAAGAATAAACACTTACATCCCCACGTCATTTTTCTACGTAGTCGCCATTTTTTTCCTTTTGATACCGCGGAAGAAGCTTTTTGAAACCGTCTGCATGGAATTCCGCCGCCTGGGAGGTCAGCCAGTTCAGCAGCCCTGCAGTTTTCCACTCCTCACCTTCCCCCTCGAATCGTCGAGCCACTTCTTGAGGTGCAGGAGGACGTGGTAGTCACTGGACGCGAGGTCAGGACTGCAAGGTGGCTGATCGAAAAGTGTCCTAAAAAGCACGTGCAGATGTCAATCTCCGGTTTTGCTCTGAGCATCTGTCCACTTTCTCGGGACCCATCGTGCACACGGTTTACGGTAGCCTGGCGTGTCGGTGACACCTCCGAACACCGTCGTCTTTGAAACTTCTGGAAACTCTACGGAGAGATCTCCACGAATCGCGCGAAGCGACGATCTTCTCTCACCTTCGCGTTCACACGCTCAACGGTCCGGCCTGCCACTCCTTTCTTCATGGTGAACATATTTGGAACGGCCTTCCCTAAACTCACGACCCCATCGCCTTGCTCTCCCTTCACCACTCCTCACCACTGCAGGCCCATCGATTCGCGGTGAATCTCAGCAGCGTCTCACGTCCGTTTGCATTAAGAGATGGAATCACCGACCGGACTTCACAACAGGCGGGATTCTTCATTTTCGCACCCCCCGTAGCCCACTGCCAGGCGAAAGCAGACGACGAGAGGCTGCTGAAAATGCGAATCACACTCCCAACGGACGACCATTCCAAGCTGCTGCACTCTTGCATCCTCGTTTCTCCCTCATTCGTTCTTTCCTCCCATCCGGTCGGCCTTTAGTTTCGAAACGCGCCTCGTAGCTTTCTGATTCGTCACGGTAGCGTTATGCAGAAGAACGTGGAGCTTCCAACGTGTCTTTCCAGGCATAACATACGCATTCAGAATTTTGGGTCCAACTCTCGGGTACTTGCTGGGTGCAGGCTGTCTTCAGTTTTACATAAACCTTTCGCAGGATGTCGGCATAACCCCGAAGCACCCCAACTGGGTGGGCGCCTGGTGGCTCGGTACGTTTGGGGAAGAGATACGAAGGCGGCAAAGCTAAGAAACACCGGAACCATTAGAGCGCGTTCTTCAGGGTTCCTGATCCTCTGCTTCCTGCTGCTGGTCATAGCCGTTCCCATGAGGATGTTTCCGGAGAGACTCTTGATGAAGGAGGAGAGGAAAGCTCTGAGGGAGGCTTCGAACTTGCTGCTGCAGTCGAACCTCGTCTTGCGGCAAAGTGTGGACTGCATCCCCACCACGCTGGAGCCTTCGGAGATGAACCAGAGGTCCTTGGCAGGTACGTCGTAACGCCTCTCGTTTCGGCCCGGGGGGGGAGGGAGGCAGCGACGCGCTCCCTGCATACGGAAGAACGGTGTGTGAAAAATGCCGATTTCATTAGATCTGAAGATATCTCTGAAGAGGATCCTCCAAAACAAGCTGATTATCTTCATGAACCTCTCCGGCGTCCTGCACCTGTTCGGCCTGGCCGGATTCTGGACGTTCTCGCCGAAGTACATGGAAACGCAGTTCAACATATCAGCTTCCAAATCCAGCTTCCTGTCCGGTAAAGGCGGCGGTTCATGAACGTGCCCTTCCAGGCTTGTCCGACTTGCCTCTGCGGGAAAGGGAGGTCTTCTTTCGCTCCTCAGAATCGAACAGCAAACACGACAAACGCGGTGGCGTTCGGGCAGCGCGCGCCGAACGCTCGCCTCTTCGGCTCGACGGTACGCGGAAGAGGGAATTCCGTGTCGGAAGCCGAAGACCTCCCTTCCCAGCAGCAACAAAAATCAATCAACGTTCCCTCAGCAGCATCCGAGTAGCGGACCCAGAAACGCTTCCGAGTTCACCCCTGTTCGAAAGAAAGGAAAGAAGGAGCTCTCCGACGTCGACGGAGCTCGTGAGAGACGCGCCCGCGTACGCTCGTTGACCCACACAGAAGCGAGTGGTCGTTCCGCATGCCGGCGGCGGCGCGGGCCGCAACCTCTGAAGTGACCAGACTCGCAGCGTCTTCCAACTGACTGGAGCTCTCCACGCTCGTGTACGTAGGGCGCCCCTCCATCAAATTGCTACGATTATTCGTGCGAAGGGGAACAGGAACCTGCCTCGTTCCATCGCAGGGGTTCCTCGAGCGGGAGCGGGCCGGAGCGACTTCCGGTCGGGAGGTCGCGCTTCGGAAGGTGACCGGAAAGCGCGGAGTGTTCGAGATGCACGCCGTGGCCACGTTCATTACGAGCAGGGAAAAGGCGCAATGAGCGAAACGGTCCATCCGTGAAGGAACTGCACGCGGACAAGATCCACAATGGCCACGGCTGCGAGCTGCACGCGGCAGGCCGGTGGGTTATGCATGGAGGTTGCGGTGGCGGCATTCTTTGAAAGACATCTTAAAATGTATCTGGAAACAGCAGAAAGTTCATAATTCCACTTTAAAACGAAAAGACAAGGAAATTAAAAGTATTTATTTGCCATTCAAGTCAAAGTAAAAAAAAGGAAAAAAATGTTATGTAGACAATCCTGCGGTTTCCGATTTCGTTCTCGGAAAAAGCATCTTCTTCTTGTGCTGCTTTGCTCGCGAAAGTCTGCATAAAATAGAATCCAGACTGCCTAAACCGTGCGCTTTCTACAAACAGCTGACGACAAAGTGGAAGTTGCAGGAGGGCCGGCTCGGGGAGTCATCTGACGTCACCACACACACAGGATGCACACACAAAAGTGGCGTCTTATGCTGGCCGTGGTCATTCGAAAGCCCCGAGCGAGAGGCAAAAGCAGATACCCGGGAAAACGTACAACCAGCAAAAACCGCAGAACATGCGAAACGGTCCTCACCGAACGGTTTGCTTGCGCGGTGTACCCCTGAGGTGTTTCTTGCTGGCTAAGCAGAGCCCTGGGCACGCGGGGGCCGAAATCGCGTGGAGCCCGTGTCCTTGCGCAAAGAAAACGAAAATTGCCGGCGACGAGATGAAACCCGGCACCGTTCGCCATTCATGGACCCCCGTCTTTCAGGTTTGTCTGCTGGGATTCAAGTTGTCGGCTGTCTTGTTTCCGGTTGGCTGATAGGGAGGTTTAGACCTCGAACTTCGTTGCTCACCGGATGGACAGTCATAAGCAGCGTCTTCCAGCTGACCGGATTTATCACCCTCATATACGTAGGGTGTCCTCCACTGAATTACTACGATCATGCAAAAGGAAACAAGACGTAAGCATTTTGCCTCGTTCCATCGCAGGGGTTCCTCGAGCGGGCCGACGAGACTTCCGGTCGGGAAGCTGCGTTCCGGAAGGTGACCGTTCCGGTTGCCGCGGAAACCGATTGCGCCGCGGTGCGATTCGGCATTTCTGGACTCCGCGCTCGGCAACCTGCAAAGAACTACCCCCCCTCTCTCTCTCTCTCTCTCCAAACCTTCCGCGCTGAGACGATCGTATTGTCCATTCGCCGATGAGAAGGATGGAGCGGATGAAAGAATGGAAGCCGCAAAGGGAAGCACCACCACCCACCAAACTTTGTTCGATTCGATGCGGTCGTTTGCCCTCCTGAGGGAGGCAAAGCGTCGGGTGGTTGTGGGCTGGTCATCCAGGTAACAGACCGCTTCGTTTTCCGCCCGTTTCGGGGGGGGGGGGGATCCCCGTCCTCTTTGGTGAAGAAACCGCGCCGCCTGGTTGCCCCACCGCTTCTCCGCGCTTTCCCCGTACCACGTGGTGGGGTTTTCGCCTCGACGCCGAGGGCCGCTCTTGCCCTGGCGCATCTTCGATCCCTGACGCCCCCCCCCTCGCGCGCCCTCCGTGAAAGGGGAAGCCTCCTCCAGCGCCGCGTGCTGCCTCCTCATATGCAGACTCGACGACCGAGCACGGCTGATTTTCAGGCTGGAGATCTCCAACAGCTGCAACCGAGCTTGTAGGTGCACCATGGACAAGTTCTCCCCTGTGTGCTTCCGCAAGGGGGAAGTCAACTACTACTCCCCCTGCTTCGCCGGATGTCACCTGGCCAACGAAACGGACGACAAACTGGTACGTCCACGCACCTCCTGCTGTCTGCGCTTCGCCCACCACCTTTCCCCCGCCACGGAAACCACCGCTAGGCGCGCATCTTGACGTTCGAGAGCGGGCGGGCGATCCCCGCAGCGTCCGCCTCTGCCGTCCTCTCCCTCTTCGTGGTCGCGCACATCCGCTCGGAGGCGCTGGACCCGGAAGGGAACATCAGCTGTTCGAATCTGAGGCGCCTGGAGGTTCGGCTGGGAACTGGCAGGTGCCCCACGGTCACAGCTGCGCGTGTGCGCGCACTCGTCGGCCGTGCGAACGCGCACCGTGTCGGCTGTTCCCAGGAGGCGGACCCGTGGGTGGCTGAGCCTTGACCAGGAACAGCAGACGGAATGGGGTCGGATGGTTTATTGGAAGGAGACCTCGGGTCTCAGGGTCGACGGATCTTGGTAGCTGAATCCCAGGCAGGTCGAATGCGGTTCGTTTGAACTAAGACGCGGCGTTTCCGAGACATCCATATGAAATGTACGTCGAGTCCAAAGCTTCCAAGAATTCCTTGGACGTGCCATGCTAAAGAAAAGAAGAATATATATAGATACAGATTTCATTCGTTCATGTGGTTCCGGCAACAACTTTCGGGGTGCGCCGTCTTTCTGCTGACTCGACGTCGATGGGAAGCTGTTCCCAAGGTCCATCCTCACTGTGTCGTCGGCGTCGAGGATTTTTTATCTTCCTGGTGATCTTCGTCATTTTTCGTCTGCCTAAGATGGGTTTCGAGGAGTCGAGCACCACCGAATGGGAGGTCGAAGATGACGTTAACGAAACCGTGCCGCTTTTCGCGAGTTCCTCGTTTTCACGAGTGAATTCTCGGAAAGGACTTTTTTCCTAAGGCAATCTTCTTCTAAGAGCGTGCGCGTGTGCATCTCTGTGTGTTTCCGTTAGTCTATGTGTGTGCACGTGTCTGTGTTGTCTGCGGAAAGAGCAGGTGGCTCAGGATGCGGCAGCTTGTTTGCGAGGGACTTGTCTCCGGACCGCGGGTTCACCATCTGGAGACGAGTCCCTCCCAAACCTGCTCACTTTGGCAGTCTGGAAATACTCCAAATCCAGAAAGCTCCTATAGGCACGTTGAGCAGCCTCCCTCTGATCCATGGTTTACGATGAGGGCATTTTCGATGCAGCGAACCCTCCCTTCTACAACGCGGGGAAGAGGGTGCTTTCGCGTTATGCAGTTATATATGGATGCTAAAAGATACAAATGCTAATATTTCAATTGAAAAAGAACACAGAAACAAATTAAAAGTGTTTGTTTATTATTCACCTTTAGTGGAAAAGTAACTAAAATGAAGAAAATGCTTTTCGAGTTTTCTTGACACCTGATCAGCTGAAAAGAGTCTGCAGCTCCATCATTCCCGTTTTTAAAAGATGAGCATCTTCTTGCTCTGTTTGTTTTCTTGAAGCAAATATGAACGGAACGGAATTCAATCTGCTCAAATCATGTGTCCGCATTCTCTCTCAAGGCAGCTGAACACGAAATGAAAGTTCATGGAGACAGAGATGTACGAGGCGGACTGATACCGCGTTATGCGGGGACTTTCGCCATTCTTTTGTCGCGTTATACGAATCTCCGTTGTGTGGGGGTCCATCGAATCGCACTGAATCCGTAGGGCTCGTATGGAGGGGAACGCGCCGCCCACCTTACACGAGGGTCAACCGTGCTCGATGCACTCTGGGAGTCGGATCTCTGCCAGGCTGGCAGAGAACCTGCACGGGAACGCCTTCCGGGTGACTTCGAACGGCGTTCTTGTCCTTTCGATGCCACCGCGGAGAAACGCTCCATTGGTGCAGGTGGTCTTTCTTCAGGAGGAACGCAAATTTCTCGCCGATGCTTGAGGACTCGGGCAAGATCGCCTCCGGAACCCGGAAGTTTCATCTCCGCTCGCTGGCGGGAAACGGCGCTCCAGGAAGACGCCACGCTGCTTGCTGCTCGCTCACGCTTCCTTTTCGAGGGGATGGGAGGTCGCGGCAGTGCGGATGCAACGAAGATCACGGGCGGTTCCGCTTTCCTCCTTGCCGCGGGCGCAGAGGCTCTCAACAGAGTGTTTCCTCGTCCGGTCTCTGTGCCGAGAAACGATGCGAAAAAGTTCCCTCTGGAGCCTGGCACCCCTGCGAACAGCTGTCCGTTGGCATCCGGAGTTTGCTTAGTTCGCGGGCGGCTTTCTCCGGACACCTGCGGATGCGCAGGCACTGGGGAGGGCACCACGGAAAAGTTTCCTCAAGAAGCGAAGACGCTGGAAAACGAGTCCGAGCCGACCTAGATGCGAATCGAAGAAGGGGAGGTGTCAAAGGGCGAGGCCCCGAATATCCAGGCGAAGAACTCGAGCTTTACGAAAGTGCGATCTGTTTCGATTCGGAGTACTCCGCGGTGGCTGAGGTCCCTCTCGGACAGGCGCGAAGAAGACGGACGGTGGCTTTTCTCTTCGAGATCGCAGCGTGCAGTTGCCTCAGCGAGCGCCGCGGCTCCAACAGCTTCCGAGCCTCGAAGCAGAAGCAAAACTCGAAATTTTTCTGCAAGACCCGCGAGGGGACTGGGTGCGCCTTGTTCTCCTGACCTGCACCTTCCGTGCTGGCGTGTGGGTTGGCGAGCTCAGGCAAAGGGAGCTGGCATCCTGGAGGCACGCGAAAGAAGTGGGGGATTAAAGCAAGTGCTTTCAAAGCTCATGCGCGGTCTCAGCCGCCGTCCCGCTTCCATCGTGCAAAAAGTAGGTGTTTTGGAAAGGATCGCAGGAGCGGTTCACCTCTGGAAACCAGCAGATCGGCTCCGACCTCCTTCGTTGCTGCTGACAGTCTGCGGCCGGCGAAATCCACGAGACGGTGGAATTTTCCACTGAGGCATCACCGGCGGCCTTCCGCTCCGCGGCGACTGGCGGTTTCTCGCCACCGTGCCAAGAGGGCAGGCCCGGGTCCTGTCGTAAAAGGCGTTATCGCCCTCGGCAGGGCGACTGCGCAGGTCGGCTACCTTCAAGGTGGTGCTGGCAGTTGCGAAGGTCCAGCGGAATGCCTTTTTTTTCCCGGTAGGTCTCAGGCGGACAACACCGCCGTTGTGACGAACCCACGTGCGCCTTTCCTTCTGCGCGATCCTCTCCTTGCAGTCGGCAAGCAGAGATGGTTTCGCCCACCGTTCTTGGATTTTTCCTTCTCCTTTTGCGGCTCCTGCACGGCACCGTCGTCCCGTGGATCCCGATGGCAATGGTCGCGCGCGAGCCAAGACTCAGGTTCCGCCTGGGGGGAGGGCGGGAGGGAAAGCACGCCTTGGTCGCCTCCCCTTTTTTCCCTTCCGGCTGGGTGGAACAAACAGCCTTTATTTTTCTTCTTTGCGTCCCGCCCCGTGGACCGCCGCGTCGCGGCGGCACAGATGAGGTTTCCTCGACGAGAGCCTTCGGCTGGCATGCGCGGATGCGGAGAGAAGCAAACGTCCCATCCTGCCTTCGACTCATCCTGCTTCCCGGGGTTCCTTCTCCGTATCCAATCCCCCCTCAGGCGGGTCGGGTTTGATGAGGAGCAAGGCATCCCGGAACAAGGTGCGGCCTCCATTATGTGCGTGCGTGTTTTCGTTTTCATTTTTTCCTTCCTTTTTTAAATGAAAAGAGGAAGTGCACGCTTTGTCTTTCGCAGCAAATGCTTTTACCGAACGCTTCCGACTCGCCTAAAGCGTAGGAGGAGGAAGCGGATGGGAGGGAGAAAGAGTAAGATGCAAATCAGTTCACCCCGAGGGGATGATGAACGGCAACTGGTTCACGAAAGCGCGCAGAGGAACCGCTCAGGAAAAGTTGGACCTTGGCAGCAGGCGGACTGAGACGGAGGGGGCAGCAGCTTCGTTCTTGCGGCCTGGTCTGGCGACGTACCAAGGAAATATACGGTACGCGACACCGTATTTTCTCACAGACGAGCTCTTCGCTGTTAAGCACCGGCGGGGAACAGCGGGGGCGCGCCGCGGTGCTCGACTGCCCGATTCAGACGAGGTCGCTCTTCCCTTCCCCCCTCCCCTTCCACACCACCACCCCCTCAAGGCACCGAAGTGATGGGCATCATCACCAGATGTACTACGACTGCTCCTGCACCGACCTGCACCCGGAGGACTTCGTCGAGAGTCCGGGCATGTTCCCCGGCGGCGGTCCTTTCGAGAAGTCCGACCCGTCCGTGGCGTCTGGTCTGTGCTCGACGGCCTGCACGCTGGTGTGGACGTATCTGTCCATCGTACTGCTGACCAAGTTGATCAGCTCGACAGGTAGGGTGGGAAACATGCTTCTGTTCATGAGGTAAACGCAGCCGCCTCTCTGTTCAAAAACTGCCTCATCCGGACGTTGCAGGTGCGTCGAGGAAAAGGACAAGCCCTTGGCCATGGGCATTATCACCACCACCCTCAGCATCTTCGCGTGGATACCGTACTCCATCGTGTACGGGTCCATCATTGGTAAGATGATGACGATTCCGTTTTGCGAGTAATCAGCCGGTGGGAGGGCAGACTCCACCTGCTTGATATGGAAGGAGACGCCCTGCGGGAAACCGTCCAACTGCGCCGTCTACGACACGGATCTTTTCCGTTACTACCTCCACGCCGTGACTGCAGGTAGGAAGAAGCTGCGGGACGCGGCGCGTCTCCCGCCCCGGGGGGCCGCGGGCCTCTGGGATGCGTCCGGCGAGCGGACGGGAGGCCGCGAAAGACTCGGATCTGGGGAGTCGGAAGGGGGGCGCGTTCGGGAGCCGCCCGCACGGGGGGACGGGGTCTCTCTCTCCCTTGCTTGCCGGAGGGCGTGCCCCCGGACAAGGCGCGTGGCGGTGCGCCAGCATCGCTGCCCACCCCGACCGAGGAAACAAAAAAAAAATTCACCCGCAGCCGGCTAAGGGGTGCCAAAATACACACGTTTATTCCATGTATTAACATATATTCATATATAGGTTGGTGTATATTGTAAAGATTATAAAAATATATATATGTATATATATATATATATATGCGTGTGTTATGTTTATTGATAGATTCATATGCAAATTTACTGTAGCATACATAATTATTGATATTTATTAACATACATGTTATTGACATAAATAATATATATTAATCTGAAGTATATTGAAGATTATAAAAAAATAAATATATATTTATACATAGATTGATATAAAATTTGGTATAAAAATTTATTTTAACATACATGTCACTGATATTATTTTAACCTATATTTATTGACATTCAGTAGCCTACACATTATTGGTAGATTCAAAATATACATTAATATGCTATTCATATCTATGTTGCAAAGTATAAAAATAAACATATATGTTTATTATATATATTGGTATACATGTTTGTCATATATTTAAAAAATGTACTTACGTATAGATTGATGTGCAAATTTATTTTAACATATATATTATCAATATTATTTGAACATGTATATTTATTGATATTTAGTAACCAACATATCATTACTATAATTAAAAATATGCATTCATATATTATTAGTTTATATTAAGGTTTATAAAAATAAATGTATATGCTTATTGTGCATATTAATATGTTTGTGTAGAGATTGATGTACAATTCTATTTTAGCATGCATACTTATTGATTTCATGAATATTATTTATTAGCATATATTTACATATATAAGTATACATTAATTGCATTGAAAGATATATATAGAGCGTTCAAAATCTCGAAGATGGAATTCGTCACTTCCTGCGGAATTCCCATTGGTTGCGCGTTGCAAATGAGGAAATGCAAAATTTCTTTTTTATTCTGATTTGCTTCCTTTTTCATTTTTTTTTTTCCCCACTATTTTTGATTGTCACCATTATTTTTTTTTATGGTTCGATATTTATGTATTCACTTAATATTCATTATATATATGTAAAACAGATATAGAAAACAGACATTGCATATGTAGATAATAAACCTTTAATTCATACATTAATAACACATCAATACATATTATTAATTGTATCAGTGATAAGTGTGTAAAGAAATATGAATAAGTACGTATGCTAACAGATTTGTACATTAATCTGTACATGAATATGCAGATTAATAAGCAGGAGCCTTTGTTTTTCACGATCGCGCGGCTAATCGGAAAAGAAGGCGTGTCTAAAAAATTTTGCCAAGAACACGATGAGCGGCTCGGAGACCCAGGAGCGCTCTGGGTCAGTTTGCAAAAAAATCAGCTGATCTGGGGCCACCTTCCGCTTCCGCTTCGGATCTGCATGCCCTCCAAACGCCCCGGTGTCCTTGTGAGACGGAATAGACCTTCCCGAGGGATAGCCCCCTCCCACGACCGCCCCATCGGACAAGAAATTGTTTCCCCGGGCACTGAAAGGATTTCCTTTAAAGCTGTCAGATGCCTCCTCGTTCAAAGTTTTCAGAGTTTTCAAAAAAGCAATTTCGAGGAAGGGGAGGGAGGGGAAGAAACGCCCGCGCATCTTGGGGAACGCCTTTTCCTTTTTGTGTGTGTTGTCTGCGAAGCAAAAAAGGAAGTCAAGCAACGCCACCGGCGCGTCGAAAGAGAGTGACGAAAGGGCGGGGGAAAGGCAGAAGCTGCCCGCGTCTACGAGTTCTTGACCCTCTCATGGATTCCGTCATCGGTTCAAAGGTTGGTTAGCTGACGGTCTTCTTCTTGCCCGGGAATACGCCGCCCTTCTGTCGACCCTTCTGCTCTTCTTTTCTGGTTCCCGGTGGCACCGGTTTCCTGCTTCGAGCCCCGGGCCGCCGAGCGAACGTGCGCACCATCTGCAGGGTGGAGTCGGAACTTCCCGAGACGGCCCCTTTCTGCTTCCGGCGACTGCTTCCAGCATTCATCCGAAACTCAGACTCGACAAAGGGCCCTATTGTTCTGAAGGAGGAATGGGCCGGGTGCTCAGGGCGGGTCCTTCGAGGCCGAATTTCGTCAAGCGAATTTCTCCGCTCCGGGCCGTGGGAATAACAGCCTCCACCCGGGCAGCGTGCGGCGTCCGCAGGTCAGACGCGTTTCCGTCCAGCAGAGAGGACCGGCAAAGCTCGGGTAAATAGGTCTGCGAGGTCACGTCACGTGCCCTCTGCTTTCGAAACTGGAAATAATAAAGTGCGTACCGTTGGCAGGAGGCAGTTGAGCAAATGAGGGGTACAGTAGCCATCCCCGTCCACCACCACCCTGTACAACGCGGGTCCCGCGTTATACGAGCCCTATGTGTTGTCGCGCATGGAAACGAAAGGATGCGAAATGTACCTCGGAGTGTCATAGCGGTCGGATGCCCACCATTTCATTTTAAAACACAAACACAAAGAAATCGGAAGTGTCTATTTATTATTATCTGCCACGAGGTTAAAAAAAAATGCCCGTAGGGTGTCGTGTAACGGTGGAAACAATTCTGTAGCTCCCGCTCCACCACCCACGTTCAGGAAACACCCATCCCGATGCACTGTTCGACTCACGAAAATAGAACGAATAGAACGAATCCACCCGTGTATGTGTTCGTGTCTCTTTTCAAAGCAGCTGAACGGACACCACCACGAAGTTCATCCATCACAGCGTGTCAAAGGAACTCATTTACCGCGTTATAAGGGGGAGGAGGGCCGTCCGTTTTTCCCTTCGCCGCGTAAGAAGAGACCGTGTTGTGCGGGTGGGGGTCTGCTACTGCGCCTACAGTCTCGCCTCCCACGAAATCGCTGCCCCATGAGGGACGATACCCTGTTCATCCAGAAAGGCGATTCGATGGGGATGAAAATGACGGGTTTTCTGTCCTCCTGGTTTGAGGATTGGGGCAACCAGGAGGAGGCGATGGAAGAAAGGGAGGGTGCAGAACGGGAAGACCTGCTCGATTCGGAGCTCCCCCTCTCCCGACCCCCCGCCTGCCCACCCCAAGATGACGGCTCCTGGATTTTAAGCAAAGACTCGCATCGGCCGCAAGGCGCGCGCTTTTCCGCGAAGACTGCGACCGGCCGTCCGACCACGCGCTCCACCTGCAACCACCGCATGGATGAATGAAGTGTTCTCGCGAGTGGCCCGGCAGAAAAAAAGAAAAAAAAGAAAAAATCGCTTGGAAGCCCTTTGTGCACGCCGTATCCAAGGGAAACGAATGTCCTGCGCCCGCCGAGCAAAAAGAGCATTTTGAGCGATGGCTCGCGTCTTGCACGTAGCTGCTCGGACCTGGAAAAGGTCACCTACTTCGAGCTCTGACCCCCGCCGCTCTTCACCTATTCTCGACAGCTGGCATGTGCACCTATCTTCGGTAGCATTCACCTATTCGTGCTAAGAACAGCAAAGAGATCTTTTGCATCCGCCGAAAGTCCATTTTTCGGATGCAATTTCCGAATGCTCCGAGTGCTTTGAGTTCTTCCGCTCCCGCGAGCCGCAGCCGCCCGCGACCCCGCGGGTTCCGGGAATGCAGGGTGTGCCTTCACCGGGACGTCCCGCGTGGTTGCGTCATGCCTCAGGTTCCTGGACACTACCCACGAAGTGGTTGGAAACGCCGCGCCCGTCTCCCTGAGTTTCCGATTCCCACCACGAACGCGCCTCCGGCGGCCCGCAGTCATCGCCATGCTCGAAATCGGTGCGTGGGCGTATCCCTACACCCCCCAAAGCACGCATGTGGGTACGCAGGGTTGGGTTCGAGACCCCGGAAGATCTGAAAAATAAATACATACATTTATTACATGCACATCAATATATGGGTTACTATACAGATTAATATATGTATCGTGAAGACGATATAAAAATGAATATATGCACGCTTATTATGTACATTAATATAAATACATATTAACACAAATTTATTTTAACCTACATATTTAATGATATTTATTAACATACATATTATTCATATAATGAATGATATGCTTATTATATATTAATATGCATGCATTTGGATTAATATACGCTGTGAAGATTGCAAAAATGAATACATATGTTTATTATACATATTAATTCATGTATTTGTGTATAAATTAATATACAGATTCATGTGCACACACGAGCCATTTATCGCAAACATTATAAAGGATAAATGTGTGCTCATTATATTTACGTAACTGTAAATATAGATAGGTAGATAAATATGCAGATTTTTTTCAACATGCACACTTATCAATCTAATTAATAAGGTGTATTAATATGTATAGTGAAGATGATAAAAAACAAACACGCCTGTTTGTTTTGCACATGAATGCATATTTATAAATATGGTAAATAATATATTAAATGAATATGTAAATATCGAATTGTGAAAAACAAAAAAGAATGGTGGCAACTGAAAATGGTGGACGAGAATGCAAAGGCAAGTCGGAACTTTAAAGGAAGGAAATCATTTCCGGCAGTCGGTGCGTGGAGCTTTGCCAGTGAACGAGGATTCGGTCCGTTCTCGGGATTTGTGTACACGTTTGTGTACACGGCGCGAAGCCTCCGCGTTTCTTGCGTACGTACACACCCGCGCGCACGCGCAGATGGCGTTTCGCGGGCGCCCCCTGGCGAGCGGCTCCGCGCGCGTCCTCTTCGCAGCATCCCTGTTTGTCACCCGGGTGCGCCGCCCGTGCTAATGCACTTTCCCACTCAGGACTCTTTGGGAGTGGCCTCATATTTGACGTCCTCCTGTGGCACCATTCCAAGAGGCTGCCTCTGTGGACATCCAAGGACGCTGACCAGTTGTGACGTCACCTCGCCCAACTTCGACCCGCCCTCGAGTTCGTGCAAGTGGGGCTCCCGTCTTGCTCTTCCGGAATCCAAGTAAAAATAGGGAACTTCCGGAAAACTCCCGAAAGCGCAAAATGGCAACGGGAATCTGGATCTGGAAGACAGGAGTGAGGAACGATTCGGACGCCTGAGGGGGTGCTGTCGGACATCCTCCCGTGAAACGCGTTCAAACGAGCCCTCTGGGAATAAAAAGAATTTCATGCTGGACTTCCCGTGACACCATTGTGTACCAGTCATTGGGGGCGGGGTGTACCAAGAATTTGGGACCGGGAGGAGGGGGAGAGCCATGAGCATCCCGAACAGCGCAAATATCATTTTCTTTTTTTTTTTTTAAATCCAATGCAATCCGAAAGAAAGAAAAGATTTTACACAGCACGTTGGAGTGTACCAGGCGGTGAGCGTACGTAGCTTCATATACGAAATTATTGCGACATACATATTCATTCATATTGATTAACATAATTATGTTAATAAAATGTATTCATGTATTATTAATATCTGTTGCAAAGATTATAAATAATAGCACATATATTTACTCTGTTTATTTTATTTCTTTCCACTATTTTTAATTGTCGCCATTATTTTTTATTTTTCATGATCCGATATTTACAGATTTATTTAATATTTGTACATTCATATTAATGCATATAATGAACGCATATATCTTTCACCATGTTCACTATATATATCAGGAATATATTATTACATATTATTTAACCAATATTAATAAATATGGTTGTTAAAATAAATGTATATATATATATGTATATACATAATGAACATGTATATGTATTTTTTATAATCTTTATCACATATGTTAATCTGTATATAAGTGTATATAATAAGCACATACATTTACGCTTCATAACCTTTATCACATGCATATCATATTTTATATATAAATGCATACTTATATGCATTTATATATAAATATGTATATACAAGTAGATATAATAAGCACATATATTTATGTATGTTTATGATCGCTCGCGATTTCGAGATTGGGAACCTTGACCTCCACCGGCGTCGCTTCGTTGCGTCATTTCCCCCCCATTGAGCAACCAACCAAAGCCTGGACGCCGGCTTTCAGCACTTCCCTTCGTGAGGGGGGCGGCCTGGCGAGGAGGAGGAGGCACGAAGCCCTCGTCCCTTTGAAGGGAGGGGATTTCGCGCCGCTCGTGACCCCTGGTTGTTTGTACGGCTGGCCGCCATCGACTTCCGGTCTTCCCAGGAAAGGAGGGACAAAGGTGCTGTGGTTTGCACCTTTTGCCCAACCAGTCTGGATTTAGGGAAAGGGCCTCTTGACCAACCAGTCTTCTATGCGGAGAAGATCTGTGGACAGGCATCATCTTCAGCTCCCGCCGCCACGGCAGGCTGAATCCAGAGGCAACGCTCTGCAGCACGCGCTGGTGGTTCTCCGCCCGGGCACTATCCATATCGCGATTGCGGCCCTCGGGCAGAAAGGACCGCTGCGGACCCCGAGTCCACCGCGAGCAGTCGGCCCTTGCAAGGTCTCGTGGCGCCTCCCTCCCTCGGAGACCACGGCACTCGTGGTGAAGAAGGCCGTTCGCACCACGGTTGTGCGATTCGGGGGACACTCCGTTCCCGTGGAAGACTCCACTCGGAATCCTTATTGGTCATCTCTTCAGCAGGCCGGACTCGTGAAGGACCGTTGTCCAGTAGCGGGTCAGTGCCCGGCATGTGGTGCTGGGTCTCACGCTTTCTGCATGCTTCGTCCTGACCTAAGCGTATGAGGTGTCAGAGTCAGGCGCCGTGCCAGGGACCTCCGGGGTAGGAAAGCAGGAAGTCATCGAACGTGCCCTGTGTGTGTCTTCCAGATCACCGGAGCTCACTGGCGTCGTCCGGAAACGGTGGGCCTCCTCCGCAGAGTCCCGTCTTCCAATGCCGTCCCTCCAGTTGGCTTCCTGGACCATGCTTTTCTAGTCCTTGGGTCTCTCCGCCTCTCATCTGCGCTTTGCGCTGGGGACAGCCTCATCTCTCCGCTTACTGTCCACAGCGTCCGGCCTTCGATTCTGACCTCCGGTGGATCCACTGTTCCGTTGCCCACGAGAATGAGATGAAGAGCGGAATCGCCAGGACCAGTTTTCCTCACCCCTTCGAAGCTCCTAGCTCCTGGGCATGGTTCTGAGCCGGTAGGCGTTCGCCAGCTCCTTTTCTCTCGGCCTCCTGAGGTCGAAATCCCCCATCGGTCCTTTCGAAGGTCTCCAGAGCCATCAACGTAGCGCTAGGCCCGTGCAGCAGCTTGCCTTGGAGCTGTGAGCAGCGTGAAGACAACTCGTTCCAGTTCTTCGTGGCTTTCAAGAGTTGCTGAGCGTCCATGAGCTGGTTCGCCCGCTCTTTCGGTTGATGCCCTCCATCCCCCGGGAGACACAAGCTTTTGAGCTCCACTCGGGACCAATACATCTACGTATCTGTGGCAACAGCTGTTCCTGGAAGAGAGATTTCTTAAGAGAGACAGACTCGTTCGTTTCGGATGTTTTCTCGAAGAGGGCTCGCATAAGGGAAAGATGAGATACCTTTCAGATCCGAGCGTTTTCTCTTCGCCACGTGAGGGGAACGCCTCTCGCGTCGAGAGGACATCCACATGAGATTGCACGAATCATCTGTAACATCTGTACATCCCTGTTACGATTTCCGGGAGTCAGCTTCTCTTGATTTCACGGCAGGAAGTACGAGAGACAGCTCTGAAGGTGAAAAGAAACTGGACTGACTAAAAGGAAAAAAAAAATGCATGCAGATAGATGTCAGCAATGTGCCCTCCATAAATGAGCAATAAGAGAAAACCAGCGATCGCATCGGAAACGACCGAAAAAGTTGGACTCTGGAAAAAACCAAAAAAAAAAAGAAAAAATGAGCGAAACGAGCCATTGGCCGTCGATCGGCACCGGGGGTGAAGCAATCATTCCAAGAAATGGGTCGAGACCCACAGGAAACGCTTGCAGTCCTCTAACCACATCACCGCACTGCTTCCCTCTTTCGGAAAACGCGTTCACTACCCCTTGCGGCTGCTCAAAGTTTCGTTTTTCCCTTTCCTGAAATTTCTTCTGGTGGTAAGGAAGGATGCTCACTGGAAGCGTAGGAGGATGAGACCAATTATGCCGTAGCTCACGGATGGAACGAAAAGGACATCCGTTTTCTCCCTTTTGAGAGGAAGGGCAAAGCTTTCACCCATAACAGCGATGCAGCGACGGTCCCCGCCAACAGTCTTTGGATAATAATGACTGCATGAGGATTCGGTTTGTGTACGCGGGGAATATTTGTATACAAGGGTCGCTGTCCACATACTCCTGCACGACTGCGAGATTGCACATGCGTCCCCGAGATTTGTATCAGAAAGGGGAGACGAGATGCAACCTCTGGCGCCGTTGAGTGCGATGCTTTCTACCCCCAAAATCTCGGCTTTTTTGTCGGATCAGCTCGGCCTCTCACTCACAAAGGTCTCTCTCTATCTCTCTGTACATGCATCTCCCACACGAAGCCGTGGTCCTTGGAGGCGACCTTGGATCCCTGACGTGCTTCTCGCGTCCTCTATGGACTGCGACCGAGACTGCGTGCCGGTTCGTTTTCCCATCTAGCGGCGGAGTGGGGAACCACCCGATCCCCGGTCTTCGCTCTCTCCTTGAGTTTGTGTCGTGCCTCCCGCTTCGGACTGCAAGCTCACCATTTACTCCCCGTGATCCGAATGCGAGTTGCTTGTGCGGTGATTCAGGATGTGGCTCAGTCGCTCCACTTGCGGAACGTGCACGTTAACGAGTCAGCAGACCCAACCTCAGATGTCCTTCATGAAACATAAAATGGGCTGACACTGACACAGGGCATGTACTCCCCTTGTCTAAGGTGGGCGATCGAGAAGGTAGGCAGGGGTGAACTCTGCCTTCCCACCTTCTCGATCCTTCGATGAACTTTTCTGGATCTTCACCCGCCGGTAGCACCCTTCAGCCCTCCTGGTGACCGAACCTTCGGGATAAATCCTTTACCTCTGGAGCCGGCGGGGTTGATAGCCCGGAGCTGAGATCCGCTCAGGAGTCGTCTCCCTCGACGGGGTCGTTGGGAGGACCAACAGTGTGGTCGTTTGCCACCATTTCATCACAAGTCGCCTTACTTCGATGACGAGAGAGCCCACTTTGCTTCCTTCGAACTCTGAGGGCACTCAGGCACCACAGCGATCGAGGATTCAAGAACATTCAGTCGGGACTCCCTTGGTTTCCGCGGCAACAACCTCATCACACCGTGCAGCTTTTACTGCGCACGGCGCAGAAACCGGTGCCTTCCCTTATGCTTTCTTTTTACCAGCGCGGTTATGCCCTTTCTGCCCGCATACCTTAGCGAAAGGCAACTGTGACGAATTGGTCTTCATCCTGACCACAGTCCAGTCATCTTCTTCGTTCTCAACGGGATCGCCTGTTTTGGTGGTGCAGTTCGCTCCCAGCGTTGCCGCTGGCGACACCACTGGCGGGTCAGAGCTCACATTCCGAGGTTGAGGAAAGCGCGCAAGTGCGCTTCTGCTGGTTTCCGCGGGATGTCTCGCGCGCTGCAGCCGTCTGGAAGGTCGGCGACCTTGCTGCAGCGGGGGCGGAGGCGCGGAAGGTCGCGCCGACCCGGATGCTGTGTCCCGATGTTAGGAGAGCGCGCAGGCGCGCTTCTGGTTTCCGCGAGATGTCTCGCGAGGTGCCGGCGCTGTCGACGCGCTTCTGACGCGCCCAGCCCGCTGCGGGCATCCCCGAACCACTTTGCCGGATTTGATTTTCGCCACAGAGCGTGGAGCAAGTTGCCATGGTTTCTAAGACCGCAGATCAATTGCAGTCCGTGATTTGGGACTCGATCACGCTAGAGTGGTCCTCTGCAGGGAGAACGACCTTTCTACCCCTGAAGGGTGCGCAGCAATCGCTGTAAGAGAAGCGCATCCCTGCAGGACAGTTTCCAAAACCCGGAGCCGCTTATTATCACCCGGATTATTTATTATTAAAATTTTTACAATAAAAATTTCATAATAAAGTCTCGGTATGTTAAAGTGCAGGCAGAACACGAGGTTCTGCCTATCTGGACGCACTTGCCGCTGCCGGTTCGTAGGCCGCAGAGATCCTTCCTGGATGCGATGGGGAAGGGAAAAACCACAAAGAAAAACAGAAAAATCATAACCAAAGGAAGGGAATTGTTTTTGGGGAAGAGAGGGCTGGGAAGGGATCACTGTTCGCTCTGAGTGGTCCTCTGCATCCTGTTCAGGATGCGGATGAGTGCCAGACGTAATGGTCTCAGCCGGGACCATCGGAAAGCTTTCTCAATGTTGAGAGCCGCCCAGTGGATAACTTTACGGCTGTTATATCCTCTGTTGGACGCAGTCCATTTTGCCAGGATCCCGCGTATGCAGAAGAGAAATGCCACACACGCGGCTGCTGGCAAAGCATCCTGCATCAGGAGGCGACGGAAAATGTCCTTCGGGTCGCCCTGGGGAATGTTCAAGATCACCGACACTCGATCCCACATGGGTCGGAGAGCGACAGACTCAATTAGCAAGTGGGGAAAGGTTCCCCTTTCCTCCCAGCCTGCACAAGTGACATCCACACTCCCACGAGTCCATTGAGACAGGCGTGCTCTGCAAAGGAGTCCCCAGTGCAGCACTAGCAGCGCCGTCTCTTGACAATCCAAGGGGAGGGTGCCGTTGGCCCAACGCTCTAGGGCCAGTTCACTTCATCCTGTATGCTGAGCAGCTCGCCCCAGGGCACGGGTCCCTTAGGCTGGACATCCGGGGTTGCCGCGCCCTTTAGCTTCCGAGATGTCCACGACTTTAGCAATTTGTTCCCGCCTCCGATGAAACAGGACGCTTCCCACGGTACCTCTTCCTGGCTACCCCTAGCGTTCCTTAGGAAGGGAAGTACTAGAGCAAAAGGGGTAAATGAAGCCCACAGCAGTTTTCGTGAAAACGATCTCTTACAGTGGCTGTCCAGCGTATCTGCCTCTACGGTGGCATGAGTAGTTCGTATCCCTGGCCAAGTTGATCTTGGCCCACGCAGAAACGGACTCCTGAAGCCAGGTAGTGCAGTTCAGCGGGAGGCAGAGGATCCACGTATTCTCCCTCACCAGGGCAACCAAGTCACGCAGCTGAAAACCACAATGGTTCAGACTGCGTTGGTTAGCGACAAGGAACGAAGTCAATCCTCAGCAGCCGGTCTCCCTACTCGCGAGAGGGCGTGAGGTAACGCACCATGGCGACGTCCAAAATATCACTGCAAGGGCGAGTATTCTGAATTGGAGCTGCTGTTTCATGCGCTCCAACGTAAATATCCATAATTCGTTTCGGATGGCCTCTTTAGTCGTCCGAAACGTGATACCGATCAGGTAGACGATCACGGATCGGTCCTCCGTTGCCGGGAGAATGCTCCGGTTTCCCATCGCAACGAGACTCCTAAGAAGTCTCTGCCCAAGAGTTGCTTCCTTGCAGATGACTTCCACAAATTCTCCCCTCTTCGGATGGACATAGACAGAAGCTACTCCGTTTTTACATTGGGAGCGCACACCACCTACAGGAAAGCGCGCTCACTCTCGGGGGAATGCAAATGCTTCACCTTGTATAGGAGGGGTGAATCGTACCCCTCCTCAAGGTAGCCTTTCATTCCCGCCATGACCACCGACGTAGACACTGCAGCCACGGAGTCCATGCCCTGGGTAGGGACCGGGGCGCATCAGTGGGGGCAAGAGCCCCCACTTACATCTTCTCCTGGGGCGATGACCTGCCGTGTCGGCGTATGCCGACGACCTTCTGCTCCTGCTCGCAGAGTCCACCCCGGCATCGGCGCTCGAGGATTTCTTCGAGTTGCTGCGCCGCGGGACAGGCCTCGAGGTGAACAGGACGAAGTCGTCGATCATCTTCTCGGACTCGTCGCGGGCAGGACGGTCGGACTGGATCCACTTGGGAATCCCCACGGGCGGGTACATCAAGTACCTTGGCGTTCCGTTGGGGGACTTCTGCATTGCAGAAGCCTGGTCCGACCGTCTTCAAAAGGTGCAGTTAGCGATCGGCCCGTTCCGGGATGGCAAGTTTTATTTGCGGGAACGGACCGCGGTGTGGAACGCCTTTGCGGCCCCCCTCCTTCTCCTTTTATTTTTTGTGTGCCCTGTCCCTCCCCAAATTAGGACACGGACAAGGGGCCTCATCAGGAAAGCCCTTTGGGGTAACCAGAGGCCCCGCGTCTGACTGAAAGACTTGTGCGCTCCACGCAGAGACGGTGGACTTGGTCTCCTGACGTTGGAGCGCATGGAGCGTCAGCTCCAACTAAGAAAACTTGCCTTTGCGGCAAAATATTGGACAGCACCATGGTGTGCGCCCATACGAGTCCTTGCCCATAGGGCAACCGGCTGCAACGGATTGACTTCAATCCTAGTAGCCAACGATTGTAGACTGTACCATTGTGGGTTTCAGCTACGTGACCTGGTTGCGCTGGTGAGGAGCAATCCGTAGATCTCCTGCAGCCCCGCAAACTAGACTACCTGGTTCCAGGAGTCCGTTTCCGCGTGGGCAAAAATCAGCGGCTCCAGCGAGGTGGACTTCTCCTGCCTCCGTCGAGGCAGGAACGCTGGCCAGCCCCTGCGGACGATCGTTTCCAGCCCACAAAAGCTTTTGTGGCCTTCATTCACCCCCCCTGCCCCCGTGCTGCCCTCCCTCAGAGAAGTCAGGGACAGCCAAGATGAGGCATCGTATGAAGTGTCTTGCCTCATCGGAGGCAGGCAAAAACTGATGAAGGCGTGGACGTTACGGAAACTAGCGGACGCTACGACCCCGAGTGTCCCGCCAGATGGAATTGTGCGCTGGGTCGAGTTGCTCGGCATGGCTCCGGAGGAGGTGAAGTGGTCTCCAGCGTCTTGGAACAACGGCACCCTCCCTTTGGATTGGCAGGAGACGGCGCAGCTTGTGCTCCATTGGGGACTTTTCAGCAGAGCACGCCTGTCTCACTGGACATTGGGGAGATTGGATGCCCACTGTGCAGAGTGCGAGGAAAGGGATACCTTCCCTTACTTACTAATCGAGTCTGTCGCCCTCCGCCTCATGTGGGATCGACTCTCCTCGGCCATAAACGTAGCGATGGGCGACTCTAAAAATATTTTTCGTCGCCTCTTGATGCGGAACTCCCTGCCAAGTGCCGCGTGTGTTGCAGTTCTCTGCTGCATACGGGGAATATTGGACACGTGGAACGCGTCAATAAGAAGCCGCAGTAGTTGGAATGCCATCCACTGGGCAGTCATCTCCATGGAGAAGGCTTCCCGTTGGCGCCGGCTAAGTAGCATTCTGCCAGCACTTGTTCGCATCCAGAACCAGATGCAGAGGCCTCCCCGTGGCGAACAGTGATCCCTTCCCTTCCCTTCCCTCCCCATAAACACTGTCCCCCAAGCGTTTTTCTTTTTTGTGTTTTTGTTTTTTTCTCTTTTTCTCTTCGCGAGTGGAGAAAGCCTTACCGGCATACAAGTCGGAAAGGAAAAGTGCATAAGACAATAACAACAATGTGTTTTGACTGCAACACAGATACAGACAACAGAAATTAATAATTGTAAAATTTTTTAATAATAAAAGCCTTGGCTTCCCGGGTGAAAAATCATCGAGTGTGTTGCCCTCCGCCAGATGTGGAATCGACTCTCGTCGATCCTGAACATTCCGGTGGGCGACCCTAGAAACATTTTTCGACGCCTCCTCATGCGGGACGCCATGCCAGCCGCCGCGTGTGTCGCAGTTCTCTGTTGCATAAGCGGAATTTCGGATAAGTGGACCGCAACCAGGAGAGGACGGAGGAGTCGGAATGCCATCCACTGGGCAGCCATCTCCATGGAGAAGGCTTCCCGTTGGCGCCGGCTAAGTAAAGTTCTGCCTGCACTTGTTCGCATCCAAACCCGGATGCAAAGGCCTCCCCACGGCGTATTGCGATCCCTCCTTCCCTCCCCTCCCCATAAACATTGCCCTCCAGGCGTTTTTCTTTTTTTCTTTTTTTTTTGTTTTTCCCGTCCCCTTCGCCAGTGGTGAGGATCTTACGGGCCTGCCGGTCGGAAAGGACAAGTGCCCAAGACAGTGAGAACGATGTGTTCTGACTGAAACATAGCTACATCAGACAAGACCTTATTATGAAATTCATTATTGTAAAATTTTAATAATAAAAGCCCCGGCTTACCCGGGTGAAAAACCTGGACAAGAGCTCGGCAGGTTTGCCAGCATCAGCCTGTACGGCGAGACGTGTTTGAGCGCAGCTCCGCCGTGTAGAAGTTCAAGTAGTGTTCAAAACTTTCCTCGCCACGACTTGTGATCATTCACCGTTTTGTGATACCTATATACGTACCTATAGCTGTACACGGAAAAATAGTGTGGTGCTTTAGTTAGTGTTGCGGAAATCCGGATTTTCCTCTGGTCGCCCGTAGCTGCCATAGTTTCACTAGAGAGCTGTTGGCCAAGGTAGTGGTTTTTGCTTTTTCGCTATCAAGACATTGCATAAGTTTGATTAACGCTAAGTTTGCGCTCATTTTTGAAAACATTTGATACTTTGCAAAATTGGGAGTGAAAAGTGCGTTTACGTACAATGCTATTGCAACCATTGATAATTTCCAAGATGGCGGCGTGCCCACGTGGCCTGCTTGTAGCACACCCGCACTGCGCGCTAGTCACGTGACAGCGTTCCTGTATTGCGCTTATACACTGCTCGTGCATACAAAAGTATTCACGCGCTGTCTCGTATTCGGAAAACTTTCTTTTCTATCATGTCCATGGCGCTCGCGCTCGCGTCTGTACTTCTGAAGGTTTCGCAGTAATTCTTAAGGATGTCCACTGACCTTTCGTCCGATGTAATTTTTTTTGCCTCATGACACGGTTAACATGGAAAATTTAAATTCCAAGCTCACCTTCTTAGACTCCGACAGATGCCTATATCTATGTGTTTCCCTTCCACGACCATGCCCATGTCCAATTGAGGGATGCAAGTTGAAGAAACGTACAATCGCTCCAGAAGCCTGAAACACCATATCTCACGCATCCATGGTGTAACCCCCGAAATTGCTTTTTACTTTTGTAATGAATGCAACTTTACTGCTGACCTTCTGAAATATTCTCCTGCTTCTCATAAGTGCACTCAATCCACTCGAACATTGGAACTTCCGCTCTCCCTGAAAAACTTGAAGTTATCCTGTGCGTTCTGTACCTGTAGCTTCGACCGCAAAGGTTTCCGCGTGAAGCACAACCAAAGCGTGCAAGGCACTTCAAAATTCAAGAAACTATCTGAGTTTGAACTTCTTCATGAGGAAGCCAGCCCAAGTCATTCAGCGTTCTTTGAACAGCCGGTAGACGATATCCCCCTAAAATCCCTAGAAGACTCAAACTTGCCCCAATCTCCGAAAATAGCCTCATGTACATCCTCGAGCGACATCCTCGAACAACTTCTCCTAACGCCTGCGTCGCACGATGCGAATACATCTCCTTCTCCTGAGGTAGCTGTGAAGATATTGCGGGACAATGAGGATGCGTTTCAAGCTATCCCTCTGGAAATTCGAAGCAAACTTTCTGTTCAATTCTCTGCATGCTCGCTCGCTGAAGCAACTTCGAAGATAGCGAACAAACAGGATATTCATCCGATGACCAAGAAAATCCGTTCAACAGTTACCCCAAGTGGAAGTACCCCATCTTCCACACTGAAAGCTCCGTCATCTCTTCCCCCATATGCAGACATCTTAAAACGTCAGCTCCGAGTAATGCATAGGAAATCTTTTCATAACTTTCTCCTGAGCTGGGAACATGAATCATCTTCAGCCTGCAGGAAATCCCCAATAACAAGACAACTTCCTGCACGTTCTAGTGTTCGCTCGCCCCCTATTCGAATGGAAAAACTTAAGAAGAAGGCATTTATTCAGTCCTCACTTAATCCTGTTCAATCTAATCCTGAGGCAAACTCTTTCCTCAAACCGTGCCTTTCTGTTTCTCCTACAAACTGCAGTATCCCTTTTTCATCTCTAGAACAAACTACAAAATATCCTATTTATGCCCCCAACCCACCTTATATTCGCCTTAGAACAACTCGTGCCCTTCGAGAAGCTATCCCTCAGCGGTTGCATCCGTGCATCCGCAACTCCTTCCGCGAAAAATACTCCACCGAAGTGCGATCCCTCGGAAAGATCCCCGATTCGATCGAAACACCATGCAAAGCTTTACCTGTGGCGAGCGCTCCACACACCGTGGATAGCTCCAAACAACAAAATTTCTTTCCAGCGACCCACAAACAAAACAATTGCCTCCCACTCCTCACTGCATCCACCACACACCTCCTCTTCACCTTCCATTTCTCGACAGCACAAAAGACCTTCTTCAAAGTATCATCGCAATCCAGTACCACCTAGACTCCTTCGATCCTCTAGACACTGTTTAGCTGCACCACCACCCAATCGGACCCTTCTTGGCTATCCAGCCTCTCATTCAACCACCTCCCGTTCTACTATCCTCCAATCACGAACCTCCCACTCCCACCAATTGCCAACGATGATGTGGCTCTTACACCTTACACCAACGTATTTTTGGTTTGATTTCCCGTATCCCGTACCCTAAGCAGCATAATACCTTCCTGTCCCTGGCAAATACAAACTCTCGATGCCAGCAACACACTTTGTTCTCTTAAACGTCGCTTGAAGACAGCAAACAAACTTTCTTTTCAGAAGCACAGATTACTCTGTAGGAAATGCTACCCCGATGTCTCCTATCCTAATCAACATCACCCGTGCTTCAAACACTTCACTCTCCCTCAACCACCCACGGTCCCTCTTTCTTCTCAATGTAACATTCCTAACTGTATGACCACATTTCCTTCTATGCGTGGATTACAGAATCACATACATGGCATATACGCCGGCAAAATCAAAGCAACAAACCCCTCTCCCCATTTCGCACTTCTCGTCCGATCTCCACATTTAACCGTTTTGATACGATAGCGACACCCGAACCCCCCACAACTGTAGCTACAGAAACAGCGCATCCTATCCTACAACAGCCTGTACGTCAACCGGATCAGTACCTCCCATGGTTCCATCAAATTAATCTTCCTCTGAAGCCTCACAACAGCAAGCACAACCGATTCACCCAAATGCCTTATACCCCTTGCACTCAGCCAGCGAACCAGCACCCTATGTCTCCGCAGCACAGCAGGTTCTGCCAAACACCCAACATATACTACACACGAGCACACACTCCGTCCTTAGTTCTTACACTCCGATCCTCACGACCCTTACACAATCGACGTGAGATGAGTGTTATTGGACACTTGGCAAAGTACCCTGGATACCCTTAACAAAATTATGAATACCATAACTTCTGCATTCCAAATATACCCATTTAACCCTTCCACAAGGCCTGCATCCTCTTCTAATGCCTTTCACCTTACCTCTCCGAAACTACTTCAATCCCTGTATCGTCGAAACCGAAAACGAGCCATTCGCACTCTTCTTCACCCGAATCCCATTCAATTTGACGGCTATAAATCCATGGTTCCAACAATTTATAGTGAAAAGTTCTCAGCAAAGATAATAAATGCGGCCACACTCAAGGAAAACCCTTTAAACCTGGCTTCTACGGAAGTGAACTGTGCAAACATCAACCCTGAAGAAGTCCTGTTGACATTAAGGAACTTCCAAGACACTTTCCCAGGAAATGACGGGATCTCGTTCTGCATCCATTGGAAAGGAGACCCAGACGGACCTTGTCTTGCAGCCCTATACAATTCATATTTCCGTCACTTGCGTATCCCTAATAACTGGAAAACATCATGCACAGTCCTAATCTCTAAATCTGGAGCATCTCATCCGGCAGATGTAATGCAGTTTCGCTGCATCGCTATCTCCAATACCATTGACAAACTATTCTGCAAAATCCTTGCGAAAAGAATGCGCTCGTTCTCAACAACGGAATCCTTGGGCACTATCAAAAGGGATTTCTTCCTTATGGTGGCGTGCTGGAGGAAAACTTTGTCCTGACCACTGCACTCGAGCGCTCCCGAGTGCACCACCAAGACATCGCAATTGCATGGATAGACTTGAAAGACGGATTCACCTCCATCCCCCAGCAGTTCATTCTAGACAAGTTGACCGTGCTAGGAGCTAGTTTCAGGGAATCATTGCGGAAATGTATTCGGAATCCACGACAACGATAGTGGCTTCGGATGGACTTACGATCGCAATACCGATTCGTTCCGGAGTGCGCCAAGGATGCCCCCTAAGTGGGCTCCTATTTAAAATCGCTCTGGAACCCTTTATCAGAATCCTGAAACACCAACCCCCCTCTATTATTCTGCTTGCTGATGTACACGATGTTGCGCTTGTTGCTAGTTCGATAAAGGAGCTACAACTGGCCGTCACCACAGTGGCAGATTCAACCTGAGCTGCAAACTTGCAAATAAATCCCAATAAGCGCAGCTCCTATCACTACGTAGCTTCCCGGTCTCAAGTGCGGAGTTCCCCAATATCTGTGAACGGTGCAATAATTCCGTCCCTTTACCAACAAGATACTTATAATTACCTAGGAAAACCGAATGGCTTCGATCCACTCATGTACGACGGAAACGTGGATACCCTCATTGCCCATTTCAAAATCACTGCTGTCTCCCCCTTAGCCCCATAGCAGAAACTGGACTCGATTAAATGCTTTTTCGTGCCATCATTAGTGCACGACCTTCGTCTTGGCACGAATCCACTATCGTCATGGGCCAAGATTGATAAAATAATATAGAATACGTTCAAGCAAAGCCTTACCCAAGGATCATCGAACAAATACCTATACGGAAGTGTTCGTGATGGATACCTAAGGGAAAGGATCAAGGATCATTCCTGCGTGGCTGCGAACTGCAGACTCTCGCTGACTGGGATAAAATAAAACGCTCAGTCCGCGAGATCTGCGACCAGTTCCCCATCCATCAACTTCCTCCAGGTTTCGGCGATGCCACCCGGGTACTCCGGGACGTTTATTAAAAAAAAACGTTTCATTCGTCATTACAGTACGTGGTACAAGGCCCCACTAACGGCCACTTAATTCCGGACCTGCCGGGACACCGGGACGCAGCCCGGTGTGACTCTCCTCGGCAGTGGAAGGGGATGGGGTGAAAACAAAAAGAAAAATAAATCAGTAAAAAAAAACAGTTTTTGGAGGGAAGGGATCATAGTCCACTGGGAGGAGGGTCCTTCCTTAGTAGGACATCCTCGAGGTCCTCCTTCAATCTTCCCAGCTGGGGCCATCCAATAGCTCTCCGCAGGCAGCGAAAAGCATATGGGATGACGTCCATTGCGGTGGAATCTTCATCTTCGGCATTACTCCAGGCCGCCACGATACCACGGATGCAGCAAAGTGCTGCGAGGGCTGCGGCTGGACTGAGGGCGTCCCGCACGAAGAGAAGGCTATAAACATTCCTGGGGTTGCCACCTTCCGGTATACCGAAGGCCGTTCCAAGACGATCCCAAAGAATCCGGACGGCACGGCAGTCAATTAGGAGGTGAGGGAGCGACTCCGGCTCCCCACACCTTGCACACGCAGGACCTACTCTTTCCCGCGTCCAGTGGAAGTGGCGCGCGTTGCAAGGTAGACCCCAATGCAGCCACAGAAACGCCGATTCTTGCCACTTCAGGGGAAGAATCCTGGAACCAAGTAGAACAGGGGGCCACTTCAGGTCATCCAATCGAATGCCGAGCAGCTCGCCCCATCTTCTTAATCCACGCGGCTGGACACTTGGGGTCGTAGCATCTGTCAGCTCTCTCATGGTCCAGCCGCTCATCATCTCTCTGCCTGCGATACGGCAGCAGACTTGCCACCTTGGCTTCCGGCTTTCGTGAAGCGCCCTTTGGAGGAAGGGCATCGCCGTAGCAAGGGGTGTCCCTTCCGCCCACGAGCAACTCGATGGAAATTGAAGAATTTCACGCAGAGTGCGGCGGGCATAGAAACCGATTCGCAGGCAGTTCCACGTTTCGTGGCTCCTCTCATTTATCTTCGCCCACGTGCCAGCAGTCTCCTCCAGCCATTCGGAGGAGTTGGCGGGGCTGCATACCATCCAGCCGTTCTCCTTAGGCAAGGTGGACATGCGTTCAAGGAGCAGGCCGCATCTTCGCATCTTCCGGCCGGAGCAAAGAAGACAAGACGCCAGTCCTTGCGTCCTGGAGACACGGCTGGCAAGAAGGCGAACCGGAACGCACCAAGTGGTGCTCCAGAACTTCGCCGCGATGGCCATCGTGCGCCATCGCAGCTGGATTTCCAAGCGCTCCAGCGTCAGGAGACCAAGACCGCCGTCCCGACGCGGAGTGCCGTCCGTCAGAGGCACTCTAGGCCTCCACTTGCCCCAGAGGGCGATACGGAGTAGGTCCTTGGTCCTCTTCTTCAACTGGGTAGGAACGGGCAAACAGAAAGCAGGGGGCGAAGGATGGGAGCCGCGAACGCGTTCCATACCGCGGCCCGTTCCGGCAAGGGGAACTTGCCCTCCAGGAACGGGCAGATCGCCGACTCCACTTTTCGGAGACGACCTGACCAGGCTTCTGACAGGAAGAAGTCCCCCAACGGAACGCCAAGGTACTTCAGGTACCTGGCCGCGGGGATCCCCAAGCGGATCCAGTCAGGCCGTCCAGCCCACGTCGCACCAACCGCCACCACCGACGACTTTCCCCTGTTAACCCGCAGTCCCGTCACGAGGCTTAACAGATCGAAGAAATTCTCGACTGCGGGTGCCGGGGTGGACATGGGTAACATCAGCAGAAGATCATCGGCGTACGCCGCTACGGCGGGCATGCCGGGGTACGAGCTCGGCAAGGGGGCCAAAGTCACCCTGTATGCTCTCAGCACCAATTCAAAGTAGGTGCTAAAGAGCAGGGGGCTGCGGCTGTCGCCCTGCCTTATGCCCCGCAGCACAGGCACGCCATGCAACTTCTGACTGCTGAAAGAGACGGAAATTATCGCATGGAGCCAGCAGGAGCGAAGGTAGGTGAACAAGGTGGGCGGGAAGCCCATGCGATCTAGGAGCTCCAAAAAAACGTCCTGGACCACGCAGTCGAACGCCTTATGATCTCGAGGGCGGACGTGTTTTCTCGGTGCTCCTCGTGCCAGAAAGTCTCCCCTAGTGCAAGCGTCGTCTGGTTCGGTGGTCGATCAGGCAGCGATGCCTGACGCCAACACCAGGGATGGCCAGGGGGCAGCGGTAACGCCGCCCCCAGAGGCGACGGAGAGCCAGGGGGCGGCGGCAACATCGCCCCAGAGGAGATGGAGGTGGGGTCAACGGTCCCCACAGAATCGGTCCCCGTTGCAGCGCGGGCGTGGAGCGCCGTCGTGTCGGCGCCATCGCCTGCAGCCGCGGCGGAATTGTCCGCCTATGTGGAGGAGGGGTATAACCCCTCATTGTTCTACAAGGTAGGCAATCTCTATTCTTTAGAGAGAGCGCGCGCCTTTTCGAAGAGCATGCGCGCTCTCGATGTTAAAGAGGAGGAGCTCAGCGCTATGACCATCCGCAGCGGGACTCAGTACGTTGAGGTCATCTGCAAACAAGCAGAGCTAACCCAACGACTGCTTAGAACCCCCGTTGTGATGGGGACGCGCAGGCTCCTCCCCACTACGGCAGACCGCAGCATGGTGGTCCACCTGTTAGGCGTAACCGCGCAAATGCGCAAAGAACAGGTTCGCGCCGCTCTAGCACAATTTGGAACGATCCACGCGCAGTGAACGAAAGTTAGTGCTTTCGTGGACTACATGGGGCTGCAACACGGCGTCACGGCTGCACGCGTGACCGTTCGGGAGGGCTGCACTCTTCCCCACAAACTGGTGGTCAAAGGCGAAAACGTCGACCTCTGGTATGTGGGGAAGCCGACATACTGTGGCTTCTGCAATACGTCGGGCCACCTCAAAAAGAGGTGTCCCAATGTGCAGTACCACGTAAGCGGAACCATGGGACACACGAGGGAGGTGTGCCCTAAAGCAGTAGTGCGGCTGGTTTTCAAGAGAAACCTTAAAAAACGCGCTTGGCTTCGGCAGAAAAGGCTGGCAACGAAAGCTGCCGCGAAGGCTGTGC
This sequence comes from Raillietiella orientalis, assembly GCA_036172245.1. NCBI lineage: Eukaryota > Metazoa > Arthropoda > Ichthyostraca > Raillietiellida > Raillietiellidae > Raillietiella > Raillietiella orientalis. Next base: position 14,206 of record JAYWIR010000052.1, on the reverse strand, counting down.
CACCCGCGCCCAAGGCCCAGGCAGCACCCGAGACCCCGGCGAACAACGCCGAACAAGTCAAGGAAACCAGCCAGGAGCCTGGGTGGCAGGTGGCAACCGCCAAAAAGAGCAAAAAGCAGAGAAGATTGGAGAAAAAACTCGCGTACCTCCAGAAAAAACAGCAGGCAAGCGAGCAGGTTAAAGAATGCAGCGTTGTCGTTTATTACCCGGTTGCGCCAGGACGTTTATTAATAATATCTCCTGGGAACTGTATTCCCAGGCAAGGGGAACAGAAGATGGGGAGTAAATTTCCCGAAACGCATGCCGGGCACACTGAGAGTTCGGAACGGGAGGGTGGGGGACAATAAATAAATAAATTAGGTGGGAGGGCGGGGACAGGGGTATGCAGTTTAACGATTCCTATTTTAAGAACCGGCGGTGAATGCCGCCGATCTCCGTCCTCACTTCTGCTCCCAAGTCTGGCCACCCGGCAGCCATTTGGAGGTTGCAGGCTGCAGTGTCGGGCACCGATGTTGGGACTGCTCGCATCTGCAATACGTGGCGGGCCCTGACAATGGCGCGAACGCAGCACATGATTGCGACGACCTCTCCAAGAGAAAGACCGCCACGCGTGTAGAAGCGGCGCATCCAATCCAGTGCGGTGTGTCCAGGGTGCAGGAGCGCTGAAGACGGCCGCCGCCACAGCTCCTGGAGGGCACCGCACTCAAACAGCAAATGCGGAAGCGATTCCACCGCTCCGCATTTGGCACAGTTCGGGGACGCAACTGCCCCGGAAACCAGGTGCGCGCGCTGGTTGCAATACAAACCCCAATGAACCAGCAGAAAAGCGTCCTGTTTCCACCGAAGGGGGGAGAGAGTCGCGTCCAAACACGCAGAAGGGACCACAAGTTCTACGGTGGGCACCCCGAGGATCTCGCTCCACAAGAAAAGTCCCTTTGCAAGAATGCGAGGTGTGGCAGCGTCTACCACTTCGCAAGTCCGCCAGCCGCCCAGCAGTTGGGTTTCGCCTGCGATTTCGCAAGTGATCTCCCACCTCGCCGGCAGGTCACTGTCATTTCGCACCATCAGTGCACACAGTGCTTCGGCGAGTGGCGTAGCGGCTAGGCGTGTCCACTGGTCCTGGTCTCCCAGCACCTCCCACAATGGACAGTATGGGGAAAGGTTCACGCAACGGACTTCCAAACGGGACACATCCTGTTGCGCTGCCCAGGACGATAAGGCTTCCTGCCTACAGGCGTTGAAGTTCGTCGGCCCGCAGGAGATCCACGCATGCTTTCCCAGAAGCGAGGCGAGCTGCATTGAAGGGAAGCCGAATCCTCTCTGGGCGCACTCCGTACGCAGATGCAACGAACGAAGTCCGTCGCCACCCGTGCAGCGCCGCAGCAGCAGCCGCGCTGGAGCACACCAGGGAGTAGTACAGAGCTGCGCACAAAGTGTCAGCATGCGAAACTGCACTAGCAGTTCGATCCGCTCCAGCGTCAGGATGCCCAATCCTGCATCCCGCCGAGAAGCCGTCAAGTCCTTAAGGCGTATCCTGGATCTCGCCGGTCCCCACAGAGCGTTACGCAACATGCGTTGCACCCGTCGCTTAGCCGAGTAAGGAGAAGGACAAACAAATAAAAGGGGACGGAGGAGGGGGGCAACGAAAATGTTCCACACGAAGGCCCGTTCCGACAGGAGAAACCTGCCGCCCTGGAACAGGCCCAGAGCAGTCTCGGCCTTGTGAAGGCAGTCCGACCACGCTTCTGCTAAACAGAAGGCTCCCAAGGGAACGCCAAGGTACTTAAAGCACCTGTCCGTGGGGATCCCCAGAAGGATTCAGTCGGACTGCTCCTCCCACGTAGAGCCAACCTGTTGATTTCGTCCTGTTGACGCTCAGGCCCGCTCCCCGACGAATGAACTCGGAAAAGTCCTCAAGCCTCGACGCCGGGGTGGACATGGGCAGCAACAGGAGAATGTCGTCAGCATAGGCGGCCACGGTCGATGTTCCCGGGCAGGAGCTCGGCAGGTTGCCCAGCGTCATCCTGTATGCCCTCAACACCAACTCAAAGAAGATGCTGAAGAGCAAGGGGCTTAAGCTGTCTCCCTGCCTGATACCCCGCCGTATGGGAATGCTGTAAACGTGACGCCCGCTAAAAGAGATACAGCATAACGCGTGGCGCCAGCAGGAGCGCAAGTAGGCGATGAGGTGCGTCGGGAGACCTAGGCGTCCCAGGAGCTCCAGAAGGAGGTCCTGGTTTATGATGTCGAACGCTTTGCAGAGATCGCAGGCAACCGCTAAGGCCCCCGGCGTTCCATCGTGCCGTGAACACCGCCGCTTAACTTTGGCAGCGGCGATTTGGGCTGCTTGGGTCTGCTGCGACACGCGCTGCTGCAACTCGAATCATGTTCGCGCGAAGAAGAGATTCGCGTCCATGGACCGCCCCGGAACAGCATACGTCTGCTCCGGACTTACCAAGGACTACGCGATTCTCCCCAGGCGCGCGACCCATAGCTTGGAGAACAACTTGACGTCCGAATTCACCAAGGTGATCGGACGCCAGTTGCTGAGGTGGCGCAAATCACCGACTTTCGGCAGGAGCCGCACCTTTGCTGAGCGGAAAGAAGCGGGAACATCTCCCGTTTCACGCATCAGCGAGCAAAGGCTTAGCACAAAAGGGACCAGCTCCGCCGCGAAGCACTGAAAGAACTCCGCGGGCAGGCCATCCTCCCTAGGCGCCTTACGCCTCTTCAGGCCCGCTATGGCGTAAGATACTTCTTCCGCCGTGAAAGGCCAATCCAATCTGGCGCGTTCCTCCTCGCCGATAGCAGGGTTGCCCGTCGGAAGAAGCAGCTCGGAGAGAATGCGTTCCGTGGGCTCCTCCGCGTACAATGAGAAGTAGTAACGCTTGAGTACGCGGTGTACCTCGGCTGCAGCCGAGCATTCCTGGCCAGCGTCATCGAGCAGACAAGCCGCTCCAGACTGCCAAACCTGGCGCTCGGCCCTGGCCTTGTACTCCGCCAGACGCCGGACGTCCGGGCATCGGGAGAAGGTACCCGCCTGCAGATAGGATCTGCTGTTCGCGACACCCTCCCGAAGCCGCGGGGAAGCAGGTGCAAGGGAAACCGGCAGCAGAACTCGCGTACCGATCTTTTCAGATCGTCTCACTCCTCGAGCGAGAGCGGACGGGTTTTTGTTTCGCTCTTGAGCGTTTGTGATTTACTTTTTTTTCTTTTTTTTCTTGGTGTGCCAGTGGATTCGGTGGTGGCTAGGCAGCAATGCCTGGGACCACCACCAATGTTAAGGAGGGGGCGACGTCTATGTCGCCTCCTGAATCAATGGATGTGGGGGCAACCGCCCCCACAGAAGCGACTCCCTCGCTATGGAGAAGCTGGAGTTTCGTGGCTGCGGCGCCAACGCAAGCGGCTGCGGCTGAGTTAAAAGCCTACCTGGAGGAGGGGTACCATCCCCCTCTACTCTACAAGGTAGGCAACCTTTACTCCTTTGAGAGTGCACGCGCTTTCTCGAAAGCGATGCACTCCCTCAAAGTACCCCAGGAGGAGCTCTTGTCGATGACCATCAGGAGTGGTGGGCAGTACGTTGAGGTGATTTCCAAAGAAGCAAGTCTCGCCCAGCGTATGCTCCGTACACCTGTTTTTTTAGGGAATCGCCGGCTCCTCCCCATCACGGAGGATAGATCTATCGTGATGCACCTTCTCGGAATCACCTTCCGGATGGCCGAAGAGGCTGTCCGAAAAAAACTAGTTAAATTTCGAACTGTCCGGCGTTGTGAAAAAGGCCGACTCCGTTTTAGGAGTACGATCTCCTGAATAGCGGTATGGCTTCCGCGCGCATCACGGTCCGCGAGGGTTGCTCCCTACCTAACAAGCTGGAGGTCAACGGCGAACCCGTTGTCATCTGGTATGTCGGTAAGCCGCATTTCTGCGGGCATTGCAGCACTTCAGGTCACCTGAAAAAAAGGTGCCTCCACTTGCAGTGCAAGCAATGCAAGCAACCCGGGCGCACTCTTCCAGTGTGCCCGCAAAATGAAGTCCGCGTCGCGTCCGCACGGAATGTGAAGAAGCGCGCGGCGAGAAAAAGACGAGTTCAGGCAGCCCGAGAGCGAGCCGCCGCTCGAAAAACAACTATCGTGCCCCAGGTGAAGGTCAGCTCCGAGATCTTGGAAAACTCGGACAAGGTCGAGGAGGACGGCCAGGAACTTGGATGGCAGGTAGTAAAATCCAAGAGGCAGGAAAGCCTCAAGGAAGCAAAATAAATGTCGCGAAACGCAGCGAGAATTTGCCGCGTCGCGAAAATATCAAACGCTGCTCTGTCGTCATCAAGCGCATTCCTGCCGTCGAACAGAGCGGCAAAATTGCAGTCGTCGCTGCCGAATTTCAGCCCTCCGGCAAATTAATGCCGGAGGCTATCGACCCGGCGCTGACGTCGGTCGTCGCACGCATGCTCGAGGACGTCGCCTTTGAGCGAGCGGCGGAGGAGCTCGCTGCGTCTTTGCAGCGTCCCATTAAATCCGCGAAAAAAACCTTAAGGCTTCCGACCTCGATCAAGAAGTCGGAGATTCCGAACTCTGACGCAGAGGCGGAAAACACAGCCTGCGGCATCGAGGTCTTCCGCACCAAGGCCAATCGCACGAGGAAGGCTACCCGCACAATTATCCCGTACGTCGAAAAGGAAGAGGTAATTGAGGGAAGCGAGCGTTCCAATAAAGTGGGGAACTCCGGGGACTCTTTTCGAGAGGTAACCCCACGCTGCGACCACGAAGGGAGGGAAAGGGTAGAGTCTGTGCCCCAGGTGCTTCAAGTGCCTGAGATGGCCGCGGTCCCCTTACTCGTCCCTCCCACCTGTCCGTTGACAGGTGCTGCAAAGCCACGTTTCCAGCCTTAATGCCGGGAATCGCCTCTTGCCGCCGTCTGCAAATTGCCTGTTGGAACGTCAACGGGCTAAGCGACGACGGCAAGAGACGAGACGTGGCCTCCACCCTGGCATCGTCCGACCTGGTGCTGCTGCAAGAGATTCACGTCATCTCTGCAGATCAAGCAATGGAGATCGAGCGTATCTCGGGTGGACGGCTGCTGTGGAGTTACGGCGTTGTTAAATCTTGCTGTGTCGCCTTCCTGCTTTGTCCAGCTGTCGAGGCTGCGGCAAAGGGCGTACGGTTCGATAGTGCAGGTCTCGTCGGGCAGTTGACCATCAGGTGGTCGGACTCCATCGATCTGGTCATTACCAACGTGTACGCCCCAAGCGGCAGCGACGCGCTAAGGGCAAAGGCAAGGAGAGATTTCTTCCTTACCCTGAGACGCGAATATCTGGACGAAGCGGGAGTGCGCAAAGCGCACCTAATTGCGGGTGACTTTAACCTGCGCCTGCTGTCAGGTGCGTCCGACACACTTCGGGACCGCGTGAACGAGCTGTGCGCAGAGATGCAAACGCGCAACTTGTTCGCGGGAGATTCGGAAATGGACGACAGCATAGATCACGTGTTTCTTGACCAGCACCCACGCGATAGGGGTCCGCCTTCATCTGCGTGGCGCTTACCGGGGGACTGGCTGAAACTTCCGGAAGCCGCAGAGCATCTCCGCGGATTCATACGAGGTTTCAGCTTGCAGACGCTTCAGGACTGGGACCGCTTCAAGCGCTCGGTCCGGAATTTTTGCGACGAGTTCCCTATGAACCTCCTGCCTGCCGGGTTTGGTGAAAGCGTGCGTAACGAGAGATGGTATTTACAATCTCGATGTTACGCGCGAACACCAGACGTACGCAGGCTAGCCGAATACCGTGCGGGAGCCGAGAGGCAGGCGTGGCAATCTGGGTCGGCCAGCTTACTGGACGACCAGGGTTCATAGCACTCGGCCCCCGCTCAGTTAAAACGCTTATTAAAAAAATTACACTCCTCCCTGTACGCGCGCGCTCCACCGGAACGGGATGTCTCGCGACTTCTTCTTCCGGAAGGCGCTCCGGCGATCGGGGAGGAAGATAGAAAGACCCTCGACGAGCCTTTCACGATGGGCGAGATCATCTCGGCCATCGGAAAGCTCAAGAGGCAGAAGGCTCCAGGGGAGGATGGCCTGCCAGCGGAATTTTTTCAATGTTTCGCGGCAGAGCTCACTCCTCTGGTGAAGAAACTCACCTTGCTGATCCGCGAAACGGGCGACGTCCCCGCCTCGTTTCGTTCGGCAAAGGTGCGTCTCCTCCATAAGGGAGGAGACCTTCGGAGCATGAGCAACTGGCGGTCGATTACCGTGATAAACGCGGACGCCAAGTTGCTGGCGAAATTGTGGGCTGAACGCCTGGGGCGGTTAGCGGAAAGCTTCATTATCCCGGAGCAGACATATGCTGTTCCCGGGCGGAGCATGGATGCCAACCTGTTACTCGCCAGCACCTTTTTCGCGCTCCAAGAGGAAAGATTCAGGATGGGCAACCGGACTTCCGGAATGTCCACCGCTAGGAAACGGGATGGTTGGGAGAGGGAGGGAGCCCTCGCAGTCGCAGTCGATTTGCATAAAGCATTCGACTGTGTCGACCAGAGGCTCCTCCTGGAGCTCCTGGGACGCTTGGGCTTCCCGGTCTCTTTGCTGACCTATCTGCGATCCTGCTGGCGCGCCACGCCCATCCAGATCTTTTTCAGTGGACACACCGTGCACGGCGTACCGGTGCGACGCGGCATACGGCAGGGAGACAGCCTGAGTCCCTTGCTCTTCAGTACCTACTTCGAGTTGGTACTGAGAGCGTACAGGGAAACTCTAGCGAACCTGCCGCGCGACTATCCCGGTACGCCTGCGGTGTCAGCATATGAGGACGACTTACTGCTGCTGCTCCCTATGTCCACCCCGGCATCGGCGGTCGAGTTCTTCGACCTGCTAAGTCAGGGAACCGGGCTTGAGGTGAACAGGGAGAAGTCGTCCGTCATGCTAATCGGTGCGGCGCGGGCAGGGCAGCCGGACTGGGTCCGTTTGGGGATCCCCGCGGTACGGTACTTCAAGTACCTTGGTGTACCGATGGGTGATTATCTCCCTTCGGATGCGTGGTCCAGCTGCCTTTAAAAGGTAGAGACGGCGATTGGCCCGTTCCAAGTCCGCAGGTTTTTCCTGCCGGAACGGGCCGCGGTGTGGAACGCATTCGCGGCGCCCCTCCTCCGTTCACTGCTTTTTGTTTGTCCCCCCACCACAAAGACTAAAAAGCGGATGAAGGACCTCCTAAGGATTGCCCTGTGGGGTAATGGGAGGGCCCGAGTTCGGCTTGAGGACTTGAGCGCTCCGCGTCGGGACGGCGGTCTCGGCCTCCTGACGCTAGAGCGGCTGGAGCTTCAGCTCCAGTTTCGGTTACTCGCCCTAGTGGCGAAATATTGGAGTAGCAGTTGGTGCGAGCCCGCACGTCTCCTCGTCGAGCAGGCTACAGGCAAGGTGGGACTGTCATACTTCCTTGCGCTCCGTCGGCGCCGCCAAGTCGGTCACTGCGGGTTGAAGCTACGGAGAGTGGCTGACCTGATGAGGAAGAAAGCAGGATGGCTCTGCTGTCGCCTTGTTAACGGACCTGCATGGCTGCAGGAAACGGTTCAGACATGGGCAAGGAGCAACCAGCAACGCACCCAAGGAGGGCAGAGACAATTCTTCGCCCGTAATGACTGCCTGACGCTCTGGAGAACCCCCAAAAACGAGCGTGGGCAAGAGAAACTCCCCTCACTGCAATGCTGTTTCCGCTCGCGGAGGATTTAAACGGCAACACTGCTGCAAAATGGGATGTTTACGCTAAAATCTCCGGTACGGAGAAAAAGATCGGGGAATGGAAAACGGGAATTCTCTGCGATACCGCGGCCCGGACTACCACCCCTATTGGACTTTTGCGCTGGAGCGAGCTACTAAATGTTCCGCGGGAACAATTAAAGTGGCCCTCGGTGCTGATGAACACCTCCATCCTCCCCTTAAAATGGCAGGATTCGGCGCTATTGTTGCTGCATTGGGGACTCCCCTGCAACGCCCGCCGACACCATTGGACCTGGGGAGCGGTGAGCCCTAATTGTGCGAGGTGTGGAGAACGGGAGTCTCTCACTCACCTCCTTTTGGATTGTGTGGCTCTTCGGCCCCTTTGGAACCGTTTTGTCGCGGCAATCGGTAACCCCTGTGGCAACCCCAGAGACGCAATTAGATCCCTTTTCGTTTCCGACGCCCTTCGGCCCTCGGCCTCGTTAGCAGCTTTGTGCTGCTTTCGCGGGATCGTCGCTGCATGGAGCAAAGCAACGGGAGGACCTCGCGATAAGGGTGCCGTCCAGTGCGCAGCCGAATTTATGCGGACGGCGACAGGATGGACCCATCTGGATTCAAACATCCAAAAACAGCTTGCCGGCATCCTGCAAAGGATGTAAGGGCCCCACAGCAGACTGTGATCCCTTCCCGTGCCCCCCTGATCTTGAATTTATATATTTCTTTTTTTTTTGTTTTATTTTTAGTTTTGTCCTTGGCCCCTCTGCTGTCGTGGTGGACCGTGCCGGAATACGAACCGGTGACCCGGCAGGCTTAATTTTGTATACCAAAGCGTGGCCGGACCACCTGGTCAGCCACCAACGTTTGTTTTATTCCAAAGAATAAACGCCCCGGCGCAACCGGGTAAAAATTGAGTTCACGGATAGCGAAGCCCCGGAGGTGTTGGCGAAGATGCTCCGCCGCCTCCGAATTGCTAAGCCAGTCGGCCGGCAACCTCCGGACATTCATCGGAGGCCCTTTGCCAGGCGGGAGAAGCTGGAATTCCAGTCTCGGATGATCCGAAAGCGCGGATAGCAGGCGCCCTCTCCGACCTACTCGTGAGAGCAGGTGTTCATCGAGAAACGAATGGTTGGGCGATCTCTCCATCCCGGGCTCACCAGCAAGCAAGTTTTGCACGCGCACGGACGCGCATACCTCGCTCACCAGTTGCTTCTCCCTCAAGCGGCATCTCTCCTCTGTTAGCAGGTGGACGTTAAAGTCTCCTGCTAGGAGGTGCGCCACGTTAGGGCCGGAGACAGCGAGCCAGCGGCTGCGCAGGCCACCCAGGAATGCCAGTCGCTGGGCGTAATGCCGGCCGCCGCTCGGCGCGTACATGTTCGTAACGACCAGGTCGATCGATTCGGACCACTTGAGGACAAGTTGGCCCAAACGACCTTCCTCGTCGAAACAAACGTACCGCACCGCCTCCGCCATCATGCCTCCTACGAGGAACGCGAATCCGCACGTGTGCGAGGAGCCTTGCCGCCAGTGTAGCGTCCCGCCCGCGCGCTCTTCCATATCCGATGCCTGCCCTTCGGAGATGCTTTGTATCTCCTGCAGCAGCACCAGATCGAACGCGCGCAAAGCGTTGGCTACCGTCCGCCTTTTGTCAGCATCACGCAGCCTGTTGAGATTCCAACAGGCCACGCTGACGCGACAAGCGGACGCGAGTCCACGCATAACTGCTGCGGACATGACGGCGTGCTCCTCGCCCCGTCCGGCGAGAAGTCAGCTGGTAGGAGAGCGGATTGGGAAGCAGAATCGCTCCCGTTTGCCGCCACATCGCGCCCAGCTGAGTCCTGGGAGCCGAGAATCATCGCCTCGGTCTCCGTTCAGGAGCCGGAACCGCCTCCGGCAACAGGCTCGTGCTTTCGCACTTTAGCCCGGCGCGCTACCGGCTTACCCCGGGATGCGCGCTCCATTTGTTTGCACTCGGACTGCACCTCGGAGTCCGAGTGCCTGGCGCGAGACTGGCGCTTTGCCAGTCTCTTTTTGTTTCGGCAGGTGGAGGCTTGCCCTGCCCGCGCGGGGGTCGTCGCAGTCGCCAACGCAGCTTTCGGAACATTGGCTTCCGCAGCTGCTCTCTCGCGCGAAGCGACAGAGACAGAGCACGCAGCCATAGTGCGTACCTGGGTACGCACCTTCTTCGGCGTGCTTCTCTTTTGCCTCCCATCCACCTTAAGGATGGGGAATATTGAAGGGTCAACCCTCTTCTTCCCCTTTGTGGGCGTCCTAGAGAAGCGAGTCCAGCCCGCGTCGGGGACGCTTTCCTGGGAGGCCGATGCCTCCCTCAATTGTTTGGCCGGAGATGCCGGCTCACGTTTCGCGCTCGCAACGGGAGACGGCTCCGTCCCCGTTACGCACTGCACCTGCTCCTTAGCCGATGCGGGCGAAACGGCGGTCATTGCCGTCGTCCCGCTAGGCGCTATTGCAGCCTTTTCTGCTCATGCCTTCGGCGTGGAAGACGTGATCTCCACCGATGTAGGAGGAGACTGCCGTTTAGAGGCAGCTCCGAGGGTACCCGCGAACGGTTTCCGGTGTGCTCCGCTGGACGCGCAAGCGTACGCGGACGGTTCAGCAGCCTTGATTGAGTGCGTGCTCGCACTCTTAGGCTGCTTCGAAGGGGGCGATTTGCCCCCAGGGCGACGTGGCAACTTTCCCGTCTGCGCGGCTGTCTGGGATGGTGGCTTCCCTGAAGCAACCGCACCCTTTTTCGTGGGACCGCCACTCGATGGTGCCTTGCCCTTCGCGCTTGATTTCTTCCGTGGCACAACGGGGGATCTTTTCGGCGTGCACAGGGTAGATTGTCGGGATGCTGGGCAGGGAGAATAGGGGAGTAGTCCTTCAACGGCACATCAAAGTACTTGAAGTACCTCACCGTGGGGATCCCCAAACGGACCCAGTCCTGCTGCCCTGACCACGCCGCACCAACTGGCATCACGGACGACTTTGTTCAGTTCACCGTAAGTCCGGTTCCCCGATGCAGCAGGTCGAAGAACTCCTCGACCGCCGATGCCGGGGTGGACATAGGGAGCAGCAGCAGAAGGTCGTCCGCGTACGCTGAAACCGCCGGCGTCCCGGCACAGTCGTGCGGCAGGTGCGCCAGAGTTCCCCTGTACGCTCTCAGTACCAACTCAAAGTAGGTGCTGAAGAGCAAGGGGCTCAGGCTGTCTCCCTGCCGGATCCCACGCCGCACCGGCACGCCGTGCACGGTCTGCACGCTGAAAGAAAAGTTGATGAGCGCGTCGCGCCAGCTGGTGCGCAGATAGGCCACTAATGAGGCCGGGAAGCCAAGCGTTCCAGAAGCTCCAGAAGGAGATCCTGGTCGAGGCAATCTAATGCTTTGCGCAAGTCGAGTGCGACCGCAAGGGCTCCCTCCCCCACCCGACCATCCAACCCCTTGCCGGCTCACGCACCGGAATTCCGGCTGCGCACCAAGTTCGTTTCTTGTTGGAGCTCTAGCCAGGTGGAAGCGTGGAACAGGTTCGCCTCCATGCTTCGCCCGGGAACAGCATATGTCTGTTCCGGGCTGATGAATATGTTGGCAACCCGCCCCAACCTCTCTGCCCAAACCTTAGCTAGCAACTTGGCGTGCGGACGTGTTTTTACCGCGCTCCCCTGCGCCTGTTGTAAAGCGTTTCTTGGTTAGTGTTTGTGTGTGGAGCATCTGCGGTGTCCAATGGCAGAAATGCCTGAGGACACCGCGATGGAAGTCGGCGGGGGAGAGGATTGTTCCTCTCCCCAACCCATTGATGTGGGGCCAACCGCCCCCAGGGAGGAGAGGGCAATCGCCACCTTGAAAAAGGGGGCAACCGTCTCTCCGGAAACGAGGGCTACCGCCACCTTGAAAAAGGGAGCAACCGTCCTGGTGCAAAAGGTTGCAACCGCCCCCTTGAAAAAGGGGACAACCGCCGCCTTGAAAAAGGAGGCAACCGCGTCCTTATATCCACCTGCTCCATCCACGAAGACCTGGAGCTCCGTGGCTGCAGCGCCATTTCCTGCTGCCTTTGCAGAACAACGGGCCTACCTGGAACAAGGATACAAGCCGTCCTTGATTTACAAGGTAGGAAACCTGTTTGTGGGGAACACCGCTCGTAACTTTGAAAGAGAGTTACAGCGGTTGGATGTCAAAGAGGAAGACCTGGAAGGTCTCTCCGTGATGAGTGGGGGCCAGCGGGTGAAGCTGACTTGCGAAAATGCAAGTCTGGCACAACGCCTGCTGAACACTCCCATCACTCTGGAAGGCCGAAAGGTCTTCATTGTAACGGAGGACCGCTCCATTGTTGCACACCTTACCGGTGTAACTCTTCTCATGACCAAAGCTGGCGTTCAAGAAGAGTTGCAAAAACATGGTACGGTGCACGCGCTCTTGACCAAGCCCAACGTCTTCCAAACATACGGAATACTGTTCAGTGGCATGGCTGCAGCGCGTGACGGTCCACGAAAACGGTGGGCTGCCCCACAAACTCGACGTCGGCAACGAGGTCGTCGAAGTCTGGTACGTGGGCAAGCCCAAGTACTGTGGGCACTGTGATGCAACAGGGCACCTGAAAAAACGGTGCCCTCACATCCAATGTTTCCACTGCGGGGAGAAGGGCCACCTCCGAAGAGTGTGCCCAAAGCGGGAATCTCCAGCGCCCTCTGCCTTGAAAAAAGGTAAGGGGAAACGCTTGGAGTAAACAAGCAAGATCACTGAAGCAAAGGAAAGGTGAAGCAAAAAGCCAGAGTCCGGAAGCTTCCAGCAAACTGCGGTCGAGAAAACTCCCGACGACGCTGGTGACAACGAGGACTGGCGGACAGCGAAGCCGAAAAGTAAAATAAGCCGAAAAACCGAAGAACCGACAGCGGAACCCTCGACAACTTCTCCAAATAGAAGGCAACGCCGCGCTTTGCTCCGCGAATGTTCGGTCGCTTTAGAGCGAGTGGAGATCCCCGAGACCTCCACCGGGGGAGATATCTTCCGCCTCGTTGACGCCGAAGCCGCGATCGAGGAAGGCGAACCCTCTGTGCAAACAGAGGAGGAGCCGAGCGACGCTCTCGCCGTAATCGAGGACGCCGCCTTCCAGCAGGCGGCGGAAGAGCTCGCCGCCGAACTCGCGGAGCGTGAGAACGGCGCGCGAAAATCCTTGCAAAGGCCGGCCGCGAGCAAGGCACCTCCGACAGGTGACCATGAACCGGATGCCGGAAGTGCGTCCTCCTCCGCGGAGGCGCCTCCGAAGAAGACTGGACGGAAGTCCAAAAATCCAAAGAGGCGCATCCCGACAAAGAAGGAGGGGGACGCACCGGCAACCGAGGGGGAAGCCGGCAGCGTGGGAACGGAGGGAGGGATTTTCCCACCCTCCGCTACCGAGCAGCTGGCGAACCCATGGAGGAGGAAGATAAGGTGAGCGATTGCCGCCCCCTCCCAACGGTGGAATCAGTTCAGGAGATAGCCATGGAGGAGGGGGAGCAGACCGCTGACAACCGCTCCCCCCTGTCGTCCAGCGCAGTCGACGAATCGGCCCCTATGATAGAGGGGAGCAGGTAGTGAAACCCGCCCCCTTCAACCGTTGCGGTCCGCCGAGGAATCGGCCCCCATGGAGGAGGGAGAACCGGTGCTCGGTGATCCCATTCCTCCATCCGTCCGCCCGACCAGGTGGCGGGTGCCCCATTGTCACTTTCCCAGGAATAACACCTGGGCTCGCCTGTCGCCCACTATTACGCGTGGCCTGCTGGAACGTCAACGGGCTGCGCGACGATGGCAACAGACGGGACACGGCCGCCACCTTGCGTGACTTCGAGCTGGCGCTCCTGCAGGAGATCCACGTGATCACCGCGGAGAACGCCCAGGAGATCTGAAGGATCGCAGAGGGGCGGCTAATGTGGCAATGCGGCACCCGATACACCTGCGTCGTCGCGTTTTTTATGAAGCCAGCAGTCGACGCAGCCGGGAAGGGCGTGCGCTTCGACGAAGCCGGTCGTGTCGGCCAGCTGATTCTCAGGTGGTCCGACACGATCGACCTCGTCGTAACAAATGTGTACGCTCCGAGCGGTCCTACCGGGAACCAGGAACGTAAGGCGTTCCTGGAAACCCTGAAGCCCGACTGGCTGGTGGAAGCGAACGTGCGCGTGGCTCACCTGATAGCGGGAGACTTTAATCTCCGCCTGCTATCAGGTGAGCCACACGCACAGGAACGAACGGCTAACGAGTTGTGCGTCGCCATACGCACGCGCAACTTGTTAGGGGATCTTTCGGAAATGGTCAGCAGCATCAAATACGTCTTCCTGGAGGTCGACCTGTGTTTCCGGGTCGGCAAACGAGGGAAAGTTGCGTCGGAGCTGTCTGACCATTTCCGGTTGATATTCGAGGTGTGCCCGCGCGACAAGAGCCCCCCATCCTGGGCGTGGCGTCTGCCTGGGGACTGGACGCGACTCTCAGGTGCGAAGGAACACCTTCGCGAATTCCTGAGAGGCGTCACCCTCCGCAATC